>OZ024927.1:11232369-12464739 GCA_964017235.1 Sabellastarte sp. h YS-2021
TCTACACAGAAACTGCTTCAACCGGTTACAGAGTTCCCCAATCGGTTACCTGCTATACAGTTTCACTGAGCAGTTTTACTTCACACCAGCTGGTTACAGAGACTACCGCCCTTCTATCATGTGCAATTACTGTCTTGCCCCTCTTCAATTCTGGTTACAGAGGACCGGAACCGACCAGCAGACCCACCTGGGGATCACCTAGTTAGTAGACTAGTAACTAAATTCAATGGTCAGCCTAGCCTACCTGTTTTTTACTGGTTACAGAGTATCACAGGCTGCAGAGATTTACTGTGGCAAAAAAAAAAAAAAAAAAAAAAAAAAAAAAAAAAAATTCTGGTTACAGAGAAAACAAATGGGTCTTTTGAACTTTTGAAAAGGTGGTCCACACTCAAACAAGTTTTCACCGTGTCCGGTCAGGGCTCAGCCATCATACAAATGACAATGTGTACATGCTGCACCTTACAGGCGACTGGCCCGGGGCCAAGAGTCTATAAAATGTGAAGAGTTGTGTCACCCCCACCGGACTGGACCACAGATGGACTGTTAATCAACTTCATTGTCACCAGGCCGGCCAAGTTTCTGGAGGGACAGAAAATGTTTGTCAGACTACCAAATGTCCCAAATGTGGCCATCAATCTGCCTGTAGGGTCCAGACTAAACCCCTTTTGGGAACTTAGAAAGCCTTGGGAGCTGGACCTCGGATAGTACAAATGCTGAAGGAGGGTGCTATGTGTATCCTCACAGGAACATATATTGGTTAGAGGCATTAACATCAGCTTATGGACAAAGATGTAATCGAGCCAGTTTCAAAATCGAGCCAGTTCAAAATCACTGGGCTTCTTTAACCTTTCTTGGTTCCAAAACCACACAACCGTTGGAGACCTATTCTAGGTCTGAGCAAACCAAAACTTTCGGGGGCCATAAGGACCACCCTCCAATAAGGGGAGTGGGTTACGTCAATAGATTTTAAGGATGCCTACTTCCATATATCAATACAGGAACAGTTCAGGAAATATCTGAGATTTCATGTCCAGGGTCGGACACACCAGTTCAAAGCTCTCCTTTTGGTGTGTCTACAGCACCCATGGAGTTCACTGTAGTAACAAAGCAGTGGAAACTGATGGCCATACACAAGGATATAAAGATCCACCAATTCCTAGACGACTGGTTGGTGAGAGCCAGATCCCACCAGGTTTGTCTCCACCACACTCAAGATCTAGTGAAAATATGCTGGCTAGGTTGGCTGGTCCGGCTGATCTGGCAGTTCAGGTCTCTGATAGGTTTACTAACAGCCACAGAAAAGCAAGTTCACCTAGGCCGACTTCATATGAGACCCATACAGTGGCATCTCAAAACAACTGGAGGGTACCAGAGTTACTAGAAAAGGTGTTTTCAATACCAAGGTCCTTTCACCCACACTTACAATGGTGGATGCAAGAGGACAATGTACTCACAGGCCAACCATTATACCCAATAAAACATGCTCTGCAGATATTTACAGACGCATCAAATGAAGGGTGGGACGCTCACTTAGACAAGCACACTACAAGAGGAACCTGGTCCCTTCCGGAAGGCAAGCTGCATATAAACTATCTAGAACCAAAAGCAGTCTTTCTGGCATTAAAAGAGTTCCAAGACCTTTGCTCAAACAAGACAGTACTTGTAGCAACCAACGACACCACAGTAGTGTCATACATAAACAAGGAAGGAGGCATGAGGTCGGGCCCACTTTGTGCCCTACTATGGAGAATCTTGACCTGGCGTACCAAGAAACAAGTGACTCTAAAAGTCTGAGTGGTCTCCTTCCGGAGGTCTTCCACTGAATATACAGCAGGTGGCACCGTCCCAAAATAGACTTATTGGCCACGAGGTTCAACAGCAAATTGCCTCTGTTCGTGTCACTGGTACCGGATCCCCTGGCCACAGCAGTGGATGCGCTCATTCTGCCATGATAGGATTTGTAAGCATACACCTTCCCACCATCAGCCATGTTGGGCAAAGTGATGGAGAAGTTGCAGGACTCCCCATGCAAGATAATCATTCTGATTGCTCCGGGGTGGCCCAACATACCTTGGTTTTAGGATCTAGTGGCCATGCCCAGCCAAATCCCACTGAGCCTGCCCAATCTGCCCAACCTGTTGACAGAGCCATTCAGTCAGATCCCTCACAGAAATCTGACAAATCATAATCTCCATGCATGGCTCCTAGAGCCTTAGCAGTCGAGGAGCAGGGCTTGTCTGAGGCTTGTCCCCTCCTGGAGCCTCTCCCTGGTTTTTTGCACAAGCTGACAAAGGTTCATTTGGAATCAATTAAAGAGGCCTCCTTGAAGCATTTGACCTTCAAGACAGTTTTCCTCTTGGCCCTGGAGTCGGGCACGTATAGAAGTGAGATACATGCTTGGCAAAACAGAAATATTAGACACCAATCTGACTGGTCAAAGGTGTGCCTGTACCCATCACCCAGCTTTCTCTCTGAGAATCAGCTGGTCAAAGAGGGTCCAGACAGTGTGGCCCCAAGGGTTATAACAGCCCTGGCCCCAACTCTAGATAGATTCCTCAAGTCTGACAGGTCCCTCTGTCCGGTCAGAGCATTGTGCTACTATTTGGACAGGACCTCAGACTTCAGGGAGAATAAGGAGGTGGTTTTTGTATCCTTTAAGAAAGGTTGCGACACAGACATCTCACCTGCGACTATCTCCTCTTGGATAAAGCAGTCTGTTATCCTATATTATGAGCTCTCTGACGAGGAGACCCACACCTTACATCAGGTTAAAGCCCATGATGTCAGAGCCTTTGCTGCTTCTAAGGTCTTCCAGTCGGGAGTCTCCTTAGATCCAATCTTGTCAGCCTGCCGCTGAAGTCACATAATACCTTCACACAGTTCTATCTGAAGGGTGTGGCTTGGGCTGATTCAGAGCTTTACCAGTTGGGTTCGGTAGTGGCTGCTCAGCAGATCCACAAGTGGCCCTTAGATTGAGGAGACTATGTACATAGTGTAAACAGTTCTTCATGTACATAGTATTCTCTGTGGAAGTGGCAGAGAGAATTGCTGCCCCTCAAAGATCATCAACAAGGACTTATCAGTCAAGTGGGCCCCTATTTGAAAAATGGTGCAGAGAAAATTTCTTTTGTTTCCGGGCATTTTAAGGAAAAATATATGACATATCTCTACCAAATTTGGTATGAGCAATAGTTAGGTCGATAGCTGGTTTGGGATTGCTTTTAGTGATATTAGCTATATAACTGACTAATAGCTACTTAGCTACTTTGCCAAAAATGGCAAAACACAAATTTGCTTCAATCTCCTTAACCGTGCGAGATAGAGCGATTTCGTCGAAATTTTCAACCCACAGGGTATCTGAGGAATGTAGTCCTTGCAATTTTCAAAAAATTTTCTCCTCCTCAAAAATGGCGGCCATTTTGAATTTTCGAATTTTTGCTAAAAATGAAAAAACACAAATTTGCTTATCTTCTTATCCGTGCAAAATAGAGCGATTTCGTCGAAATTTTCGAGCCACAGGGTATCTAAGAAATGTACTCTTGGCAAATTAAAAAAAAAATGGCGGCCATTTTGAATTTTCAAATTTTTGCCAAAAATTGAAAAACACAAATTTGCTTTTATCTTAACTGTGCAACATAGAACGATTTCATCAAAATTTTCGACCCAACCAATGCAAAAAGGCATGAAGCTGAAATAATTTACATGTATACTAATAAATATTTAAGCATCATTGATATGTTTTACAAATGAAACAGGGTCTTGTAAGACTACTGTACAATTTTTGCAAAAGGTTCATGGGGTGGACATTGCACATGATAATGTGTGTTCTTCTATGCTATCCTGTTTCTATTCATATGTCGCAGCTACTATCAACAGGGCGTCCTATTTCTAGTTACTTAAATGTAGCTTTTATAAGCTACAAACTTACTATGTGGAACTGAAGAGAGTCACACCCTGCCTCCTTGGTGTGTTACAGCTGATGGGGTAGAGGCAAAATTTCCAACTCGAAGCAGGAAGTACACATGTCACTATCTTGGTCACCTCGATATGAAGGCATCGGACCAGTATTATGTTTCTATTTTTCTTGGACGTTGGCCATAATGCCGCAGCCATCCAAGATAGCATTCAGTTCCACATGGTAAGCTTGTAGCTTATAAAAGCTACATTTAAGTAATTAAAATTTTCAATTTTCTAGGGTATCCACAACTACTATATCCGTGACGATAGGATACACAAAGGCTGACATGAAGATGCCATACATTTCTAATGATGAACCAAAGTACCGCGTGTACATGCATGAACTTACCACAGGGACCCTGAGAATAGCCACAGGATTCGGCCTCACCATATACTTCCGGGATCATCTTATTGAAGTACAAGTGGATCAGAAACTCTACAATGGAAGGGTAAGTTAAGAAATGGAGTGCTGTAGCTGATGTCCTGGACATATGCACACATCTGCATTTTTCTCCAAAATCTAAGATTAGGCAAAAATTTGCGATTTATTTTTCATTTGGACTTACCAATACTGGTTTTGTAAACTAATAGGCTATGCACAGAAAAAGCATCAACTAATTAACATTTTAGAGTGTTTCTTAAAGGTTATAATACATTCTGCTTACTATAATGTTAGGTTTTATCCATAGCCTTTACGGGTTGTGCAGGTATTATTTTCAGCGATGGTGTCTGGTTGGATGGACAGGTGGCAGGAAAAATCTTGTCCTGGGCAGTATCTTTGAAGCTGTTAGGTATAGATAGTTAATGCTTGGTGGGGACTTTTGTCAGGGGATGTAATTGTACAATGTCATGGTGTGACCTTGATGTAACCTTTGACTTTGGGTCCAGTAGACTGTTTTCTGGAGCCACACTTGAAACATATTTTTTCCATCACAAAGCTACATGGATTAGTGCAGTTGATTATTATATTTGGCATATTGTTTTCTTCATGAGAGCTGTGGACTTCAGCTTTTGAGAGTTTTGTGTTGTACCTTTATACAGAAGTTGAAATACACTAATCAAGGAAGAAAATTTTTTTTTTCCTTTCCTGACCAATACACAAAGAATCTGGGCTATCACACCTTACATCATGACAGTTTGTTATTTGGTAAAATCCCTCAATATGTGCAATAATGAGTAAACAATAATTCAATCTATAAAAATAGCATCTAAGAAACTCATACCTGCAGCCTATGGACATAGTGTTGGACATCATGAGATATTTCTAGAAGAGGTGAAAGAGTTCAAAGAAAAGGAATCTTTCAAGTTTCAAGTGTTCAAGTTATGTATAGGAGAAGTACAACTTAAGATAGGGGAATCCATGTTAAGACAAAGTATCAAAACAAGGCAATTTAGTTATGAATCTGTAAAATTTATTAACTAATCTTTTTATTAATTGAAGTATATCTGTAAATGGAGGCAGCACAATGAGGTAAAATAAATCCACAGGCTTAACTGATACTTTTTTATGTTAAATCCACATCCCTTCTGTATCGCTTCTTCAAGTTGAATACACAATTTGCACCATTGCAAGTAACTTCCCAAGAAACATTTCACTTTAAAGGCACAAGTGGCATCACAACTTCAAAATTGTCAATGACTGACGTTTTCTAAATCACAAATAAAACACTTCTGACTGTGTCTCTGTGAAAACTCGAACACATTGGATTACATCTAAATCATAACTCAACTGAATGAATTTCTCAACCCTTTCTATCCAAATTGTGCAGTCCCAAACATTCCAGAAACAAAGATATCAATATATATATAAATTATACTGTCCTGGTCTTTGGCAAATTACTATCACTGAATCAGATTCTATTTATAGACCATATGCTTCATTGACACAATAGAATCTCACACCAAATAAACAAAAGTAATCCACAGAGTAATTTGTTTGAAAAACCAAGCTGTAAACGTCTGAGTTTTATTTTTTGCTTAAACGTTTTGGGTAAGATAAAATATCTCCAAAGAGGTTGGATTCAATTTTTCCCACTTTGACAAAGGAGTGTTATGACAATGACTTTGACAGGTAGAATTTCTATTTAATGTTTGAACCCCAGCCCATAAGGCTGGAGTTATGGTCATAACCTGCATGATTCAGCCAACAGAGCTTGTGCCTCCTCTACCAACTAAACTTCTGCATGAATTTTAGTGAACCTTTATTCCAAGCTGAGTAGGTTTTGGGCAAAACCTAGCAAGATCTGTAGTAATCGCCATTGTTTTGTCTTTTTTCTTGCAAATCAATTTCTACTTTAGCCTTTTGGGTCTTCTCAAAGTTTTAAAATGCTTACTTGATGCTGTTCTAATTATGTCTGCTAGCAGTGGCTCCCATCTGCCGAGGCTAGCTGCTTCAGTATGTTTTGTGACTTTCAGCTTGAGGAAACAATACAGTCTCTCAAATTAGAAACCACATAATTCACTAAATGTGCATGTGGCCAACATTACTTTAAAGTTTACATTTAGAAGTTTTATTAATAACATTAGTAGGAAATTTGATATTTATTCATGGCAATTATGTGCTTTCTTTGAAGTAAAGCGTGTTGTGGTGAATAATTGGAATTAAATAAATGACTTTGTTTATCAATAATGTGTGATGATAATAGGAGATTTTAAGGCAATCACTTCCTTTTTCACTAATAATAAAAATTAAATGTTGTTCTCAGATTACAGCAGTATTCATGAAAATGATATACAAATTATTGTAAATTGTTACACTATCAATCAACATACACCTCCAATTTGATTAATTATTAAGTCTATTGTTAACTACCATTTGTGCTGATTTGAAGCAATGTGCATTAATTGCAAGTCAGCCAGTATGCAGTGTATCAGATTTGGGTAGTTCAAGAAGATAGATGCTAGCCAAGACATTTTACTGAATTTCTTCTTCAGCTAACTGGGTTGCTGGGCAACAATAATGGAAATTCAAATGATGACCGAACCACACCAGCAAATGCTGTCGAGACTAACACCACTAAATTTGTTGAGTCATGGAAAGTCAATGCAGAATGTGATCCAGTGATACAGGATTCCAGCAGCACTTGTACTCAGTCATCCATAAAGACAGCTGCAGCAAACTACTGTAAAGATCTCAAGGCAGGTAGGTCAAAAGGGCTTTTGTGGACCTGATAAATAGGTCAATGATTACAATTATTTAATAATGGCCACACTAAAATGGCTGCAAGACTGGCATATGTGTTAATTCTTAAACTGTAATCCAGATGAAATCAAGTTTTCATTTAGTTTTATGTGAAGTTGTGACATGATAGGAAGTGTCATTATATAGTTAAAATACGGATAATGTAACAAGGACAAAGCCAAGAGTAATGGCGAAGTACTTTGGGTATGTATACTTGGAGCCAGGGATGGACTCGCACGGATTGCTGTGCATTTTCTAATGGAGTGATCAGGCATCCAAATGGAACTGCAACTTAAAAGCGGGATAAATTAGGGCATATTTAAAAATTATGGATTATTCAAAAATTCTCAATTTGTGACTTAACCGAAAATTTCAAGTGTAATTGAAGCACACTTTGCTGGTATCCCTTGAGGTAATATTTCCAATGTGATAGAAAGGAACATTTCAATTTTGATTTAAAAAAATTCTTTTACTTATAAATAAAAAGAACTTTTCAAGTATAATTTAAAAGAACCTTTTAAGTATGATTTAAAAGAATTCTTCAAGACTTAATATGATTTACAAGAACTTTTCAAGTAGGATTTAAAAGAATTTTCCAAGTTTGACTGAAATTATTTCTCTCTGATATAGTGATTTTGAAGCAAGGGCCTGTGCGATTTTTGTGTTTTCATATCAGAACACTTCAAGCCCTGCCATGACAAGGTTCCTGTTGACCATTTCATCGAGGACTGTCAACGTGACGTGTGTTCCAGTGGCTTGCTCATCCCTGAGTATAAATGTTCATCGTTCAGTCACTATGCCCGCGAGTGTATGAAGAGTGGCATTATTCTGGACTGGAGGGAGCATTATTGCCGTGAGTTCTGATCTAATTGAATCTGATCTGATTTAATATAGTCAGAGTGCAGATAATATTATTGAATCTTATCCGATCAAATCCAACATGAACGTGATCTAATCTAGTTGAATTGTATATGATTGAAAAAGGTATTATTGCTGCTAGTTGCAATCTAATTTGATTCAATCCAATCAATCTAATATGATTTAAGTTCATCTGATTTGATCCAGTTTAACCTGATTTAATCAGATGGGTGACAGTATTATTACGGTGTGGTCTCATCTGATTTAATTTAATTAATCTAATATGATTTAACCTGATATAATCTAGTAGAATTTGATCTGAGTAACTTAGTCTGAGGGGAGCCCTTATTTTTTTACTGTAAGTTATTATCTGATAGCCTTATCTGATCATATCTAATGAGCCGTTTAGAAATGTCTGATTTCAACACAAGTGGATTCTAAGATGTGAAAGACTGATTTATTATTTTGGCGTTAACATCACTTTCAACACAAGTGCTACAGTTAAGACGTAATAAAGGCTACCATACAGTAGACATGTTGACCCAGTTTCTTTGAAGTGTTTTTTAAAGTTGGACTTTTACAAAAAAAAAAAATCTTTTTTTTAAATGAATATAAATACATTGCTAATATTCAGGTACAGTCTTTTTCAGAGTTCAAAATGCTACATAATCTAATAATGATAAGCTTTCTTCCTAAACTAGAATAACATACCTGGAACTAAAAGGTCTTAAGTATTCTGATTTTGTGAGAGTTTCTGCACCAACAAAAAAAAATCACCAACATCCAGGTAACTAGATGTGAGTTGTTTTGTTTATACTAAAAACCTTGCTGCAGTTTATGATAGTTTAACTCCCAATCGCAAACACTTACAAATATTCAGTCATTTTATTCACAGATGTTTCTCATAGTGGTTACATTACAGATTCTGGCTAGTTTTCAGTTATATACCTCCAACAGTATTTGTCTGTGGCCATCCATGCTGTGCCATTTCTTAAAATTCTTTTCACCCAATCTTTTGTGTTTTTTTGGTAACAGCTATAACGTGTCCTGAACCGTACGTGTATCGAGAATGTGGGCAAACCCGTGATCTGACCTGTGATGCCAAGTTCAGTGAGCCACCATTTATCACCAATGAATGTATTCAAGGCTGTCAGTGCCCTGAGGTTAGTGTAAAACTGACAGTCCAGGGACCTTATTCACAAAAGGCATGAGTGTAAGATGAGCAAAAACTTCGATTAAGTATGAAGCCTTTCATAGTAAACTTATGCTAATTTTTCACTCATCTTTCGCTAATCCCTTTTGTAAATATAGTCCCAGAACTCAAAGTTCCATTTGAAATAAGGCAAAACACACAGTTCTTCCAGGGTAAGTTGCTTAACCAGAACTTGTAGATCGCAGGGCAAAGTTCAACAGAAAGTGTCCTACAAGGGTGTCATAATTAGTCTGATTAAAGAGAATTTTACTGATCAGATTTCTAGTGTGGCTATAAGAAGATAAATATCCTGCAATTATTCAAGATTTTGTTTACTTGAGAGTAAATGTGTCAGAATGTAAATTAGAGTCACTCTGTCGTGCAGTGCTTTACGTGCCATTGTGCATCACAAAACAAGAATAGAGGACTGAGAAAAGGTTTTGTTTTTATATATATTCTTAAACTGAACAATATGACATCATAAATCACACTCAAAAGTAAAGAAAAATTTTAAATGTAAATTCTTTCCATGAAAAAAATATTTTAACTATGACTAGAAATGCATTGTAGATTTTTTTGTTTTTGTTTTAATTGCATGTCTTGACTGTTTTATATGATTTTATATTATCACCCAAAGAAGTGAAATCCTTGCAATCCCTGACATTCTAAGCTGTTAAAATGCTGACATATACACAGTGAATTCAATCATATGTTAAATATTGTTTCTAAATTTATAATTTGTTTTTTAATAGAACACTGTTTTAGACAAAGAGCGAGGGGATTGTGTGGCAAAAACTGAGTGTCCCTGTTACTTCCTGGAAAGACCATACAAAACTGGAGAGACTCGAAAGGACAGATGCAACCTTTGTTCCTGTGAGGACAGTGAATGGCAGTGTACCCAGAACGACTGTACACGTGAGAAGTTTACAGTGCATAATCTACTACTGAAAACACATTGAACAAAAAGGAATTGCTCTTAGTTTACCTGTAGATACTAAGCTACTGTAGGTTACCTCAATATGCAAGCAATTAAAGTCAGTTGTGCCAATTTGTTCCAGTATGGAGGAATATTCTATATATATATATGTCTTAAAATTTTGCAGTTATATTTTAATAATGTCATGATCTGTATATTTGTTTGCAACACATATATCAACACCTCAACATTTACAATGCAATTACTGAAATACTTACAAATACAATTAAAAACAACACTAATCAGCACAAATCTTCTTGTAAGTTAGCTTAATAACACATAAAACAAGATTTCAGAGAGCTTATAATGTGTAAAGTATATGTACCCCTGGAACTGATTACCTCCACCAAGGAACATTTGTTTTGGTGGAGCTGTTTTATTTGTCTGTTTGCAAAATGAATAGAAAACTTATTTACAGATTTAGATGAAACTTCAGTGTCAAGGGTTAAAGTCTGACAGATATATAAGAAATATAAGGACAATCACTACTGAATGCAAGAAGTTGATCCACAAGTTCTCAGATTTAGTGTAATTGATGTAGCTTAAGTAAGAAAGGAGTGTACGGAACATTTTGTAATTTTTTGTGCTGTATTTCATTCATTTTTAATATGACTTTGTAATATCATATTTCACAGCAAACTTAAAAAAAAATAAACAGAATAATTAAAGAACAGTGTAAGTGAATGTAGTTTCTGTCAAAGGAAAGCTATGATTGAGCTTTACTAGTTGGAATGAAATTGAATAAAATTCACTTAATATGAGACCACAATATAATTTGTGAAAATACTAACATTGAGAATGTTGTAATACTTCATGAAAACAGAGTTAATACAATATCAAAAATAAAAAGTTGAGGTCACCGCAAAATATGTAAGTAATCATTGAAGCAAATGTTACATCTGCTGAGGGATTTTTATGAATACTGACTCAGCAAATTTTTCATGTGGAGTTGGAATCCCCATTACTTCTTTACACATGGATGTCAGTAGTTGGAACATGTTTCATGATCCTTTTAGTAACAATTATGGTAATTAATTTCATTTGTATTGAATAAAATTATAAAAAATGGTACTTTTTGTTGATATCCTTCATGACAGTGGCATTTTTACAAGCACTTTGCACTTATGTAGACTTTATTGTTCATTCAGACACACAGCAAGAACATGCAAGACAAAAGATTTGTGGATTTACCGATTAAATTGAACTTTTATGCCATCCCCATGTAAAACCACACAGAGGAGTCCTTTTGTAAAATCCATGTACTGCAAGATGTGTTCAGCACAACTGGAGGATAAATTGCCCTTATTGTATGTAAATTAGCATGGATATCTTTTGATTTGAGCATGCAGTGACACTTTTTGTTATAACTAACATGAAACAACCTGCCAAGTAACTGAGCTTCTGTAGGACTATCTAAGGTGTGATCAATTTGTACCAAAATCCTGGTCGCATTGTGCACAAAAATTTGGTCTTTGTATAGCAGTTTTGTATATTAGTATGTTGGGGGATATAAACACGAAGACTAACAGTCTATCAGCAGTATAGCGGTGTAAATGCTAGTACATGTATCAATACATAGTGTCATGAGGGTATGTAGAATTTATAAACGGAGCACCTTACCGACAGAATCCCCCCTCCACTTTTGTAGAAATGGCTTACTGTGATGCTGATAAAGAGTGGACCAATTGTTCCGAATGTGAGTTGACGTGTGACAACTTCCACAAACCCGAACTGCACTGTGAGCCTGACCAAAAGTGTCAAAGTCCCGGGTGCTCCTGTACCAAGGGTCTCGTAAGGGATCACCAAGGCAACTGCATTCCCCCCGAACAGTGTATCTGTTTCTTTGCCGGGAAAGCTTACAAAGAGGGAGAGACGTTCACACATTTGTGTTCACAGTGGTGAGTAAATACGGGATAAAGAATTAAATTAGAAATCTATTGAGAAGATAGATCAACTGAATTGAGAGAGCAAACAAGTGAGATGAGTGACCTTTAACGGTTATTTAAAATTACAATTTGATAAGAATTCAAGGAAAATAAAGAGGAGTATACTCAGTGCAGGTTTCACATTTATGTATATCTTATTGCAAATTCCATCTTTTTTGTGTATATATGTATATATATACCTAGGACAGTGTATTTTCTATGATCCATCTTGTCTTGGACAATATAATTGTCTTTGATAATTGAAAGTTAATAAGACAGAAGTACCATTTAGTATAAAACCAAAAAAAAAACAAATTTGGGGAAGTGAAGATGAGCTTGAGTTTGACAAATTGGCACTGATTTCACCAAGATTCTTGCAAATTTTTTATACACCAACTTTGACTAATTTAAACAAAAAGATAAAAGTTCAGTAAAACTCAATCTGAGATGTTGTGTGAACTAAAGGGGGGGAAAAAGTCAGACAAACTTTAGATTGATGAAAACAAAATTAATGCAATTTATTGTTTTGACTTTAACCTTTTGTGGATCCCTTTTTTGTACACATTGTTAATGGTATAACTGGAGGTCCGATCAGAGATTAATGTTCTTTATCTGCAGTACATGCACCAATGCAACAGCCGTGTGTGATACAAATGAAAAGTGTGAGGGTTACTGCACAGTGTCTGGGGAAGGACATTACAGAACCTTCGACAGCCAGCAGTACGACTTCCAAGGTGAGTAGACATTAATCACACAGTCGTGGCAATGAAGCAAAAGGTTATGTTAATACCTAAGCTTCTATATGGATAAATAGTTCAAGCATATTGTTCCTGGACCTACAAACAAAATACATCACTTTGTAAAATAAACTCATTCTCAATTTATCCATATATTTTTTCTCCGATTTCTGGTTTGTTTCCATTATTTTAAGTTTTCCTTCCATTATTATATGTTGACAAGCAAGATTGAGGTAATAAAAATGGCATTTCTTACCATGAAATTGCTAAAAAAAAGTCTGAAAATGCTCAAAAATATGGGATAAAAGCTAAAATTTCTTCATATTGAGAATTTGTTTCTACTATTTTAAGTTTTTGTTCAATAATATGTTGTGACAAGCAGACTTGCGGTGGCATTGTGCTTACAGTCCCATCCCAATATACAGTACAATTTTTAGAGTTCAGAATAACACACAACAAAATTATTTAATGTCAATATACTTTCTACTTTCTGGTGTACTAAACACTTCAAATTTATATTTAACATCACACTGACTTCCTAAAATAAAAAATATCAGAAACTATAATAATCTTCTACCAAAATGGTATGCATAAGTCAAATAATAACAACAACTGATGTACATAAAAACTTTTTTTACAAATGCCTCAAAAACATATGTATTAACATATATGTATTTGAACAACACTTCCAGTTGTTTATTTCCTAAAAATTCATGGCAAATAAGTACAAAAATCACAGAATACATGTATAAGTTTTATTTTTGTAACTATTTTTTCCCCTATGCCTGTGTATTTTGTGATAGAATATTGATGCATTGTGTGCTATAAGCTTTACAATGATATATTTGCCAAAATCAAATACGAAATGACAATTTTATGAATTTCAACCACTTTATGAATGCAAAAGTAGGAGATAATGACAACATGGATGTTGTATATTTTTAGCAGTACTTCATTCTGTTCACACATCATGCATGACACAATAAGCATCTGCACAAATGGAAACGCCTCCATTAATCAATACTTGCTGGAAATGTACGCAATATTCATCACAGGTCTGCATTAGGCATCAGCCCCTATGGCAGTATACAACAATTAGACTTGAAGTTCATATATTATTCAGGTTCAAATAAATATAAAAGGTACATTATAATGGAAATGGAATTTTTTCTAGAATAGCACCTCCAACTGTACCTCCATGCTGATTGGCTCTTAAATGTATGGGGGTGGGGCTTTAGTCCTACACACCTTTCACTCTAATTTGGAAATTTAGAGTTTTGCATTATTCCATGTCATTTGAGAATATCAAATATATGTTATAAATGAAAAAGTTTTCACAACAATTTCTACTTACAAATGTAGTCACTCCTTTAAATGTGAAATATTGTAATTATATACGCTATAATATATATTGGAATTTTTTCCGGAATAGCGCCTCTTAACAGAATGTAGTATAATACTTTGAAAATTTCTTTCATATTTAACTAGGGAAATTTTACCAAGGTCCTTTGCCATTGACACCAAAAATTGGCAAACATACAACCAAACTCTTTCAATTTAAAACTAAAAGAAACAATAATTTTCTTTTAAAATGATAAAGATGTCACATTTGCAACTTTAATATGATAAATTCATTTGAAAAATAGGTTTTATTCTAAACTTGGCAAAAATGTTTAGGGTATCAAGAAGTGCTTGTCTTTCAAACATATTCCAAAAAACTACCCTATATCATTGGAAATGGATTTTAACAGTGCCTCTGCTCATTATGTTGTATCAAAATCTGCACATAAAGATAATAAAAAAAGTTTAAAAAAGAAACTCTTTGGCTTCATAGTATCTTACTTTGCTCTGGTATATGTATACATAAT
Source organism: Sabellastarte sp. h YS-2021 (assembly GCA_964017235.1). Taxonomy (NCBI): domain Eukaryota; kingdom Metazoa; phylum Annelida; class Polychaeta; order Sabellida; family Sabellidae; genus Sabellastarte; species Sabellastarte sp. h YS-2021. The sequence goes on from OZ024927.1 coordinate 11,247,064, forward strand.
GGTATAAATATCATATAAAATATCTGGTGCAAAAAAATGTACAATCTTTTCATATACACAAGTAATTTTCTTTACAATAAAATGTATACATAATGGTATAAATATCATATAAAATATCTGGTGCAAAAAAATGTACAATCTTTTCATATACACAAGTAATTTTCTTTACAATAAAATGTATACATAATGGTATAAATATCATATAAAATATCTGGTGCAAAAAAATGTACAATCTTTTCATATACACAAGTAATTTTCTTTACAATAAAATGTATACATAATGGTATAAATATCATATAAAATATCTGGTGCAAAAAAATGTACAATCTTTTCATATACACAAGTAATTTTCTTTACAATGAAATGTATGCATAATGGTATAAATATCATATTTTTACTTCAATAATTATGAATGTTTAATGAATGTTATTTCGTGGCAAAAATAGTTTTTCAACATATAATTTCTAGTGTTTTCAAGGCTTTAAAAATTATTTGTATACACCCAACTCCATTAAGGCTTATTGCACAACAATCACCGCACCATTTTACTGCACTTCATATTTTAACACTGCACCTGGACGTACCATTTTACCGGAATTTTACCTGGAATTTATTTTCACTATCTAAGCTTATAAGGTAAAGTAGGTAAAATTAATGCCTAGTGAAAATTACAACTTATGCAGTATATTAGCAGAAATAGACATTTGCAACTTACTTGGAACACTTCTTCTGAACTTTATTTCCTCTCATAATATGGTCAGCTATATTTTTCAAGAAAAGAAATGATTTAATTTAGTAATATTCAAGTGAAGCCTGTTTTTAACTTAATTAATCCCGCGTAGTATATCTATATTCTGTAAATGTGGTCATGGTGGTGCAGTGGGTGATAATAAACTTGCCTTCAATCTCTCACATCCTTGGTTTGTATCATGGCCTGTCCTAAAGTTGGAAAGTTGGTAGTTGCTTGCCATTGATTTTCAGTGCAGAATCTGGACAAACTAGTCAACCTTTTGCAGTACCTTTTGGTGATAATGTAGTATGTGCATGATATTGCCTCCCCATATTTGCACACAACCAGTAAAAAGGCAGCTTACAAAGCTGTATTTTTTTGTATCAGCGACCCTGATTGGCTAATTTGAATTTACTGTTTATTTCAGTTTTGTCCTGTGTATGATGTATGCCAATTTGTGGTGGCAAGCACTACATTACACCATGATAAATCTATCTCTATTCCATCCTGCCTAATCCTTTGTTGTCTGATTCTATACACAGGATCCTGTAGTTACGTTCTGGTCAAAGATGGGTGTAAACAAGGGGAGACTTCTTCCTTCAGCATTGTGGTACAGAACGTTGCTTGCGGTACCTCTGGCACTGCCTGCAGTAAAGCGATCACAATTTACACTGATGATTACGTAAGTTTAACATGCTAGTTATACTCCAGTTCCAAGTTGGTGAGTTTTTGCCTCGGTATTTGAGAGCACAACCCTATTGGTTGTTTGACATATCTATTCATCTGTACAGGTCAGATGCATTAAACAATGGTAAATGCTCATCTCATGTTTAGGCATAGAATAGAGCGGAGTTATCTTGTCCCTTGGGAAGATTAGTTGTAAGGGTCTGCCAATTAATGCACAGGACTTATTGGGAATTGGTGCTGCGGCTTACCTTATGAACTATCATAAACAAGAGCAGGTTATAAGATTTAGCTTTGCAGTTGCTATGCTTATCACTTAGGACAAATATTGTGTTTTATCAGTTTTTTTGTTGTTTAACAACAAAGGTTGTCTTCGTAGCCTCCATCATCATAATTCAGGGAGGGGTTATGATAAGTCGTGGCATTCACGTTTTAAATTCTGAATGTGTCAATAACTTTTACATGAGATAGAAGTATGGGTCGTGGTGCCATTGGTAGATCCATCAGTATGATGATCAACCACAATGTAAGTTTTACTTGATACATTCGTATCACACTCTCCTGCTTGAAATGTTTACAAATGTAATGACAGTGAGGTTTGATAGTCTGTATAATCCACTGCATTGTTATGTTGTAGTAAAAGTTACAACCAGAAAAGCCTGAGACCACACTATCCTGTGAATTTTATGCTTTAAAACCATTTGTAGCACATTTATTGTATTTTTAAAGCATCTTTTGAATCATTTTAAGTATGGCTTATTGATTCAGACGACCTATGTTTTCGCCATGCAAGGCCCCATTGGACGTTTTTGGTGTTTAACAAAATTTATAACTCATTTGGCAATGTGTTTACCATTATAATGCATAAAAATAGATTATGATACCTCATACCCAGTTAAGTAGTACCAATCTAATATTACTGTCTGCTTGGTAAGGTTTAACCTTCATGGTTTTGTTTCTATGTTTGGGAACTTTGCAGAGTAAATTTTGCCAAAGATCCTTGGTTAACTTTGCAGAAACTTCTCTGCAATGGTTTTCTTTACCTCTGAACTTGCATCTCGTACATATTGGAGATTCTGGTTGTGCAGAGTGTAGTGTTCTAGATTTGTGAATGTGTTTCTTTTACAGACAATAGAATTAACCAGAGGGTCAGACCCAATCATCGTCTTCCCATACGGTGATGTGGAAAATGGGCTGTCACATGTTGACTCGGGCGTCTACATCGATATATCGGACAGTCAGTACGGTAAGTGGATAATCTGATTTAATTTCTGAATTTTGGAGTATTTTATCTCTGTGTGTAGAGATTTTAAGGAGCATAAAAAGCAAAAGTAATCTTATACTGTCATTGTGTCCACTATTATAACATTAGTAGGAAAGTTACACAAGTGATTTATACCAAATATGTCCATGGGAGGATAGACATTATGGTTTTGTCATCCACAATCACTCTGTGTTTCCACTCATTCAAAGACTAAATATTTTAGCTATCTTTATCAAATGTGGTATGCAGAATTTTTCGGTCAATCACTTGCAAATTAATGGTCACACACTCACTCATTTTTGCCCCAGCTGTAATATGACGACTAAAATCGAAATATATTACTGTAGCTGAGTGAGTAGTAACTATTCTTAGTTTAATTAGCTATTAATATAAGTAATTCGCACATATCAAGGAACTGTAAGAGATCAATTAATTTTGATCGAATTTTTTATCCAAATTGTACAAGAGTCCTGGAGGATTCAGTTTTCCCAACTGTTAGCAGCCATCTTGCATTTTGACAAAAATCAAAATCACAGATATCTTTGAAACCATAAGAAATAGATTCATTTCAATCAAATCTTTGACCCAGTGTTAGGTATTCTTTAATTGCAATACGGGTAAAATAAATGAAATAAAGTACAAAATAAAATATTCAATAAACAGTCCACAAAGCTTTCACCTACTTTTTAGTTCACACAAAGACTCAATCTCACCGACATAGAGCATACAAAGCATACAGTAAAGCAATAAGGATAATAAGTGTACTGACATATACACAAATACAATACAAACTAATAAATGAACAGTATTTAAACAGTACAAAGTTCCACAGTAGCACACAATTCTGACCATGTATTGGTCTATAATAATATCAACATCAACCGTTCAAGAATGTTTCATCCTTTAATTGACTGATCCAGTATGTCCATAAACACCAGCTGAATATTTAAACATCCAAATGGCTTATGTGATCAACATCACATCCAACAGTAAACATTAGATAGTATCAATATCACATCCAACAGTGAACATCAGGTGACATAAACAGTATCACATCCAACAGTGAACATCAGATAGCATAAACAAGGTCACATCCAACAGTGAACAGCAGATAGCATCAACATCACACCCAACAGTGAACATCAGATGACCTAAACAGCATCACATCCAACAGTAAACATCAGATAGCATAAACAACTGCCACAGATGTCCCAAGTCAAAAAACCAGCCTGCATCTGGCTGAAGAAAACAAACACACAAAGTACAACCCTTCAGCCTGAAATCATTTCATCAACTGACCCAAGATACAAGAAACACACACCTTGCACATATTACACCTTTTCCTTCATGTGAAAAACAGTGTGTGAAATGGTGTTTGTGATAGTCATTCATGTGTGACAAAGACATTCAAAATGCACTGCACCCAAGTTAAAATAATATGAAAAATCACTTTGTGACACCCAGAAGCTAGTGAAAAAGTATGGTGACAAAATATAAAAAATGTAATTTCCATGACTCTTGACAGTCAAATCAAAACACAAGACCAAAATTTTGGTTTTATAACTTTTTCATAAACATGCAAGGTGATGATAATGTAGTGTGCATCAGTAATCTTGATACTTAAGCTTTATGCCGGATTGATATATGCGATGAGATATCATGAAACAACCATACTAGAACCTTTTGGTGGAATTAGTAAGGCAGACATTACACATTACACTTGATGGGCTGTTTTTGTTTATGCTATCTTTTTTGCTGTAAATATTTTACTTCTCAAGTCAGTCATCTGGCCTGTGTCTATTTTTACCCCACTGTTGGGTATTGTTTTCACTTTCCGGAAAAGTTTGTCCGGGTTGTATCTAAGAAACCATAAGGTGTAGAAAGTTGATATTTAGTAGGGACATTGGCTAGGAGGAGTAGGTGTGCAACGTCATAGTGTTACCTTTATTTGACCTTTGACCTTGCTGTGGTGACCTTGACCTTTAAAATCTTGTCTGGGATACATCTCGGGAACCATAAAGTTTAGGAAGTTGATACTTGGTATGGACACTGGTTAGGGGGTGTAGATGTACAACGTTATGGTGTAACCTTGATTTGACTTTTGACCTTGCTGTAGTGACCTTGACCTCTAAAATCTTGTCTGGACTATATCTCGGCATCTGTGAGAAGGTTAATCCTTGGTAGAGATATTAGTTATGGTGTGTAGGTGTGCCGCATAATGTTGTGACCTTGATTTGATCCTTGACCTTGCCGTAGTGTCCTTGACCATTAAAATCTTGTGCAGACCATATCTCAGAACCTGTAAGGTGTAGAAAGGGACAGTAGATGGGGGGTGTATGTGTGCATCATTATAGTACATTTCTCTCATTATTTTCTCTACTTAGACATTCCTTTGACCTTTACAAAGCTGTAACTGTTTGCTCTGACAGTCTCCTGATCTGTGAACTGTTTCACTTCTTCTGTACTTCATGGTTTTAAAAACCATTTCCCTGGGCTGTAGGGTACAGGCATCTCTGATGCTATTTTCACATTCTATGACACAGGATGACAAATCAATACACTTATCGTGACAGGAACTGTGTATGATCCCCTCATCATACTTCACGAGGGTTATCGTCATAATGTAAGCACATGCTCGTAGGTTAACTTTGTCACCTGAAATGGAGAGACCACAGTGTCTACTTTAAACTACAAGACATCTTGTTTGGTAAGTAGCAAATCTTACATAATTTCCAACTTTTATAGCATTAAATATATTTGCTAAATTTATTAAAACATCATAAACTTTGATAGACACATCACAAGTGTTGCTCACTTATCACTAAGGGTGTCCGATACATAGCTAATTTTTACTGAAGCAATACAAAGTGTTACTGATATATCACTAAGTTTTACTGGACCAGGTGCCTCACAAAGTTTTACTGAGACATCACAAAGTGTTACTAGTTGAATGATTGGAATGCTTGTCAGTGTGCCATCGGTTGCTACCACATTTTATGTTCCGGTTACACTGCAGGTGGTTAGAAGTTTTACATGATGACAGAACTGCCTCACAGGATGCCTCATATCTTCCAAGATTTGGTGTAACCATAAAACCCCTTTCACACTACAGGCAGTATGGCTTGCATGGCCACTGATGGGACACAGCTTGTAACCATCAATCACAGCAGGATGACAGAACAAACTTCTGTCACCGAGAGACAACCTCCATTTACCTCCACATATGTTATGTAGCCGTCAGATGAACATGTGTTACCGAAACGAGAATGAATCACAACCTTGTATAAACAGTGGAGCATGCCTTCAGTTACCATATGAAAAATTTATCTACGGAAGGTCACTGAAATGGAGAGACAGGGACAGAGACATAAGGGGTCAGTGAAAGGGTGCAGAAGAGATAGCGATTGATGGTGAATAACACTGATAAAATCAGAGAGAGTCGTTATAAACATTTTAAAATTTCTGTGGGATGTTCAAGGAATTGGACGGCGGGCCACTGTGTCATAAGTTCGGATACATAGTTCACACAGTAGTTGAAGGACAGGGACGTTTTGCCTAATACATATAACTGCATGCTATACTGCCGGTAGTGTGAATGGGGTTTAAGTTTTACTGACATCTGAATTATTTTTTGCTGACTAATTACTGTTTACAGATTGGATGATTCGCTGGAATAAGGGAATGCTGGTCAGTGTGGCTCTGGGTGCCAAATGGAAGGGCAGTGTGTGTGGATTGTGTGGTGACTTCAACAACAATGCACAAGATGACTTCATTTCTACATATGGCATAGAATACTCTGACCCCATCATGTTTGGTAAGAACCTGACTGCTACATTATAAAACTTAATTTTCTTAAGGCTTCTGAGTGGTTGAGTGGTCAATGGCCTTGACAATCATCTGCAATGGACATTTTGTGGTTGATATTAAGACTTTATTGACATAAAATAAAGACACCATCAACTGAAAATCTCTGGTTAACAATAGATGCATCAAGAATACATGCAAATTTGTTGGGTTTGAATTAGGGCTGCAAGCGAGCCCGAAAATGCGCCTCGATTCCTCGTTTTAGAAGAATCGACTCGGACTCGGTTAGTCGCTTGATTATCGCCCACGAAATAAACTGCTTCATATTTTGACATATCACGCCATATAAAATGGTTACAAACCACACAACAGGAAAGAATTTTGATAATTTATTGAATTTTGGGGAAAAGACGCATTTGTAATCCAAAATATAAGAAACTTTAACCATCTTTATATTGCGAGATTTGAGGCGTCTTCAAAGTACGTTATAATAAAATGCCATCTTATAAAACGTTGTTACACAAAGAATTAAAGTTTGCAAATACTTAAAATATAAAATACTGAAACGGAAACGCCTTATATTAGTAAAATATATAAATATATTCATATATTTAAAGAAAAAAAATAGAATTTTGTAGTAGATTTTACGTCTATGTTTAGGTGTTTTCGAAGACCCGGTTCACTTTTCTTGCCTCGGGTATTGAACTGAATCGTTTCGTTTCCGAGTAACCGAAGAATCGTTGCAGCCGTAGTTTGAATTATTTTGTCTTAAATGAGTGGTGAAATTTCTGTTGAATTAAGTCCACTTATTTAATGTATAGTTAAAATATGTTAAATTTCTGAAAATTTTTATTTATTTTCAATGAAATCAGTCATATAAAATGATGACAATTTGATTAATCTATTAATTATTTTAGGGATGTTATTGGTTCTTTAAGTAGCTGTTTGAAAATAAATATAAGATTTAATGAAATATCTACAGAAAGCACATACTTAAAGTTGGTTCAGATAACCAATTAACTGACAATGGTGTACAGACAGTATAGTGATATTTTAACATGATATTGCTCATCTAATATACTGTAAACTGAAGTATGCTTAGTATGTTTTAATAGCCATCATAATAAAGAAAAATATCCCCATATCGGTAATCTGTATTTCAGTTTATAGTTCAGTATTATATATTTACAACCAGTGAACTATTCACAGATGTGCTGAAACTCAAATCAATAAACTTTTAAAATGACATACCGTAAAATCAGTAAAAATATGTGTATTTAATTGAACTTTAATTAAAGTGTTGGAAGGAATGCTGAGAGAGAGGTTACATACAACCTTGAGGTTATCATGTGATTTCATTTTTTATTGTGTTAATACATCCTATCCAATGGTCAGTTGCGTTACCGGTCGGCGTGACCGGTCCCGCCAAACACCAGAAAAAGACGTCCTGTATGTACTACCGGTAGGACTGGTCACGGAGTGTGCATTCGCCGGGTCTTGCCTCGTACTTCCTTCCTGCCTAGACAGCGTGGTGTCATAGCATCTTTTTCGTTTGGCACGTGGAGTGTGCAGACATGTTTTCTACAGAGAGACATTTTGGAAGTTTTACAACAAATTCTACCATTATTTGGACTTAAGTAGCTTATATCTGCTTATTTCTGCTTAATTACTGATCAACATGTCGTTCCCAGGACACAAGAGAGGGACTTGTGGCCATGTTATGGCTTTGTTTGATGGCCATCGTAAGTGCACATGATGCAGGGACAAGGGGGTGGGTGATGACACGTGTGTCTTTAAGAAGGATTACTCCATTTGCAGAGCATTCACGCCAGAACAGCTTCAGCAATTGGCCCCCCCCCCACATAAAGAACTAGGAAGAAAAAAGAACAGAAGAAGATGGTTTCTGCTTCCCCTGTTACTGCTACCCCCACTCTTGTGAACCCTTCACAAGTCAGTGTGTTGGGACGGGTAGAGGGAGAGAAGGCTGATAAAAAGACAGAAACCACCCCTGCTGGTAAGAAGAAGTGACCTGACGAGTCACCAAAGCCTAGCAAGAAGAAATCCAGCAGTAGCAGACCCACGTCCGACGACTTGAAGAACCTGGACGACAAGTGGGCACAGAGGTTTGCTAGACTTGAAGCAAGGTTACTTGCCAAGTCTTTTGCTATACCGGTGGAGCCAGTGAAGAAACCTGCTGTAGTGGTGACCAGTGAGCAGCCCTTTTTTTTCATCCTGGTGCCGGATCAAAAAAAAGCCAGCCAGCTTAAGTCTTTACCGGTGCCAGCCACTGGGGATGTAACTGCTACCCAGCCTGTTGAGGCTCCCAGTATGAGAGGGAAGAGTGCTGCCACCATGACTGCTACCCGGCCTGTTGAGGCTCCCGGTACAGGAAGATCTGCCACCTAGCCTGTTGAGGCTCCTGGTGCTTCCTATGATGTGCAGCTTCAGCCTACCGGTAGTAGAGATGGCAGTGCTGTGGACTGGTCCCTCACCAGTACTAGAACTGTTGCTGACAATACTGGTGTGTTTGACACAGAAGATGAGATGGCTAGTGAACCGGAATCCCCTGCTGCAGAGAGTGACCGGGAAGTGTTGTCAGACGGGGACCCTGTCAAGGAAGACAAGCTGGACCAGGAACATTTTGAAGAGGCCAACTACAGGGAGACTATGAGAGGGGTGCATTCTTTCATGGGCTGGCACCAGATCCCTGACTTTGACAGCCCGTCTTCTTCAATGGACGACAACCCTTTTGCCGGTTCCCGAACCCAGCCTACCGGGAAAGTATCCATCAAGTTACCAGCTGATGACTGGCTGTGCAGGAAGCTGGAAAAATTGAACCTCACCATTGCAGAAGGGTACCCATCCAGGAATGCTGATACTGCTGGACTGTTGAGGGACCAGTTCGTGAAGATGCCCATAACTTCCCGGTAGTATGATATGCACACTGACAAGAAGGACGCCTCTACCTCCAAGGTGTTGTACTGGTCATCGGACCCAGCTAAACTCAACAGTACCTTCAGCAGGGTTGCCAGATACAGCTTGCCTTCTGCCCCAGCCTCCCGGTGCATTAACCAGGACACTTTAATACGTTGGGAGAGAGCAACAAGAGAACAAACTGTCATGTGCAATCAAGCTGCTGGCTTGTCCAGATGCCTCACCAGAGTCCAGAGTACATGACATCATGGTGACACAGCTTAAAACCCTGCATCTGGACAAGGGGAAAGGCAAGCCTCCATGAACCAGGCCATGGCACGTACGATGCAGGACCTTGCAGAGGGAGTTTTTGTCAATATGGCTAATCACACACTGGCCAGAAGGGACAGTTACTTGGAGTATCTACGAACTGGTGTAACATAGGACACTATCACTGCCTTAAGTACTGCTGCACTGCATACACATTCACTGTTCCCATTCATTTGTTGCTGAAAGCTGAAGAGGAAGTCTCACGAAGTGAGGAGAGGTGTTGCGGCTACTCACACAGGAAGCCCGGTTGTTTTCACCCCTATGCTTCTTCAACTGTCAAGTCATCTCACCAACGGGACTGGAAGTCCAGTGTAACAGCTTGGAAGCAGATAAGGGACCGGCAACAGAACAAGAAAGGTCGTGGCCTCAATTTTTCTCACAGAAACCAGCTAAAGATTTAAAGCAGTGTAAGTGACAATTACTGTGTAAAGTGTGTGGCCAGACTGAAGGAGTGTGCTTATGTGTCCGGCAAAACAGGAAGTTTGAACCCTTCACCAGTAATAGCCGGAGAGAAGGACTTGACCAGCAAGAGCGAGACTGTAAATTGTGTTGTAAATAGTGTTCTTTTTGTCAAAGGGTATCCACAAAAGAAAGGTGTAAATTCCAGTTATTGTTACCATTGTCAAAGAACAAAGTATGTGAAAGATGTGTCCTGTGTAGATCACTTATGTTCTGTAAATCTTGTCACATATGTCCCAAATGTGCTCCAGATCTACCTGTAGGGGCCAGATTGCACCAGTTTTGGGGAAAAAGGGCAGCCCTAGGGGCCAGCCCCAAAGTGGTAACAGTACTCAGAGAAGGCTACCACCCTCCCGTTCCGGTTCTGGCCAAATTTGACCAGGTCATCAACTATCATAAGCTGCTATGTAAATCCCTAGCTTCTGACCAAAAATGCAGTGGAACTGGTAGCAACTCAAAAATCCCTGGGTTTTTACAAAAGGCTATTTTTAGTACCCAAACCCAACAACCGGTTGAGACCTATCTTGGACCTGAGCACCTTGAACAACTTTCTAAATGGAGACACCAGAGACAATAAGAACCTCCCTACAGGCAGGGGAGTGGGTTACCTCCATAGATTTCAAAGACGCATACTTCCACACATCAATTAACAGTCAGTCTAGGAAGTACATTCGTTTTCACAACCTGGGTCCTACCAGTTCAAAGCACTACCCTTTGACCTGTCCACAGCACCCATGGAGTTCACAGTGGTGGCCAAAGAGGTCAAACTATTGGCTTTACAGAGGGGTATAAGGATCCACCAGTACCTAGATGACTGGTTGGTTAGAGCCAGGTCCCACCATACCTGTCTCCAGCATACACAGCTCTTGGTAGCTCTCTGTCGAGAGCTTGGTTGGTTTTTGAACAGGGAGAATTCAGAGCTGGATCCAAACAAGTTTTCGTGGCACCAGCCCTAAGTGGACCTGTTTCCCTCCAGGTTCAACAACAAACTACCACAGTTTGTGTCACCGGTTCCAGACCCCCAGGCCTGGGTAGTGGATGCACTCAGCCTGTCCTGGGAAGGTTACCAGTTCAACCTGACGGAGGGCAAGGTCAGACCCACACCAGAGCGTTGGCAGGCCTTGACTACCAAAATCTAAACCATACTGTCCGGTCCATTGTGCCCAGTCTGGTAGTTCATGTCCCTCATAGGTGTACTCACAGCAACAGAAAAACAAGTCCACCTAGGTTGGCTCCATATGACGCCCATACAGTGTCACGTGAAGAACAACTGGAGGGTCCCAGAGTCACTAGAAAAGGATCCCTCCAGCCACCATTTTGAGTGAGGCAATCTGCTTAAAGGTCAACCATCACACCCACTAAAACATGCTCTGCAGATCTTTACAGACGCATCAAAAGAAGGTTGGGGCGCTCACTTAAACAAACGCACTACAAGGGGAATCTGGTAGCTTCCAGAAAGCAAGCTACACATAACCCATCTGGAACTAAAGGTGGTCTTTCTGGCCCCAAAAGAGTTCCAAGACCTCTGTTTGAACAACCTAGTTCTGGTAGCCACAGACAACACTACAGTGGTTGCTTATATAAACAAAGAAGGGGGGATGAAGTCGGGCCCTCTATGTGCCCTTCTGTTGAGAATCTTGACCTGGTGTGTCAGGAGACGGGTAACTCTCAAAGCTTGACACATCCCAAGCTGGCTGAATGTGATAGAAGACAAACTATCCAGACTAGGCCACATCATTCAAACAGAATGGTCCCTTCATCCAGAGGTCTTCTAAGGAATATGCTCCCGGTGGCACCAGTCCCAAGTGGACCTGTTTCCCTCCAGGTTCAACAAAAAACTACCACAGTTTGTGTCACCGGTTCCAGACCCCCAGGCCTGGGTAGTGGATGCGCTCAGCCTGTCCTGAGAAGGTCTGGGCCCATATGCCTTCCCACCAGCAGCCATCTTGGGCAAAGTAGTGGAGAAGTTACAGGACTACCCATGCAACAGAATCATACTGATTGCAGCAGGGTGTCCCAACATGCCTTGGTTTTGGGACCTAGTGGTCATGTCAAGTCAGATCCCACTGTGCCTGCCCAATCTGCCCAGTCTGATGACTCAACCTTTCAACCAGACCCTGCACAGGAATATGTTAAACCTGAACCTACATGCCTGGTTCCTAGAGCCACAGCAATCAAGGAGCAGGGCTTCTCTGAGGCAGTGGCAGCACGAATTGAGGCTCCTCAAAGAAGATCAAACAGATCAGTCTATGAGGCAAAGTGGACCATTTTTACAAAGTGGTGCCTCAGTAATCAGATGGACTTCAGGGCACCACCTCTGAAAGCCATAGCTGACTTCCTTCTGTACTTGTTCCAGGACAGGAAGTTGCAGCCGGGCACCATTGATGGCTATAGATCAGCAATTGCTGACAAGTTGGGAAACTTTCCTATTAATGTCAGCAAAGATGAGAATCTCACCCGTCTCCTGGATAGTTTCCACAGAGACAGACCCAAGGGTAGGAGGGGCATCCCCTCCTCGAACTTTTCCCTGGTTCTGCACCAGCTGACAAAAGCTCCCTTTGAGCCCTTAAAGCAGGCCTCCCTAAAACACTTGGCTTTCAAGACTGTTTTCCTGTTGGTCCTGGTTTCTGGTAAATGCAGGAGTGAGATCCATCCTTGGCTACATAAGAACATCAGACACCAGTTAGACTGGTCTAAGGTGGCCCAGACAGTGTGACCCCGGTGGTTATACCAGCCCTGGCCCCCACTCTGGATAAGTCACTTAAGGGTGACAGGTCCCTATGTCCAGTCAGAGCCCTGCGTTATTACTTGGAAAGGACCTCAGGTCTTACGCAGAACAAGGACTTGGTCTTTGTCTCCTAGAAAGGTTTTGATTAGTGATCTCAACGGGTATCCGGATATCCGGGTACCCGAACCCTGAATATTTACCCGAATCCGAAATCACATACCCGAGTACCCGAATCTAAGCTTTATTTCTGCCAATATCGCCCACGTTGGCTGACCGAGTACAGACATATCTGGACTTCATTAATTCACTTAATAATGAAACTATTCAATTAAAATGCACAAGAATATTGTTTTCTCACCCTTGTACACCGTTTATAGTATTTTTATTTTATTTGTCTTTTATTTTGGTTGTTTATACATTGTCAAAAACCGGAACTCTTTGAAAATCGTCAGTATATCAACACAGTTACTTAATTCCGAGTCCATAAAACGCTTTTCACACAGTAGTTAATAATTTTACGTTAATAAAATTCACTTACCAACCTGAAATAAAAATGAAGTTTCAATTCCGAAACTACATTCGAGCAGTAGTGTAATGCTTTTGTGATAGGTCATGTGACTCCATTATTATATAAACAACCGTGTTTTGAATGTACAGAAGTCTTTTTTATTTAACATTTCTTCCGTGTAATATTGTTTTGAATGCAAAAAAAGAGGCCGACAAGAAATAAAGCAAATGGTTGGAACCCATTATTTTTGTAGGTTTTAAGTCTGTAAATATGGAGATTTTTGTAGCTTCAGCTATTATCGCCCATCGGCACGAGTACTCGCCCGTTGAAATCACTACCTACCCGGTCCTACTAGGAAGGGTTTAATGAGAACACTAGTTTTGATAAGGACATCTCACCTGCCGATATCTCTTCATGGATCAAGCAGACTGTGATCCTATGCTATGAGCTCTCTGACCAGGAGGCCCTCACACTGCATCAGGCTAAGGCCCATGATGTCAGGATCTTTGCGCTTCTAAGGCCTTCCAATCACAAGTCTCCTTCGAGCAAATTTTGCCAGCAGGCCACTGGAATTCACATAACACCCTCACACAGTTCTATTTGAAGGATGTGGCTTGGGCTGATTCAGAGTTTTCCATTTGGGCCCAGTGTGGCTGCTCAGCTGGTCCACCACCAAACCCAAAAATGAGGAGATATGTAGATATGTATATAATGTATATACCTTGTATATAGTAAATAAGTATAAAAAAATGACAAAAATATTGTGACTTGCTTCCTTTGGGAAGTTTATTTCTTGTGGGACTGAACCCTTCCCTCTTTTACTCTTTCTCTGAGCAGGTCTGGGAAAAAAGGGCGGAGCAACGTCAGTATACTTCCGGGTAACTGGTCAGTGTTAACCGACCATGGCCTCTTAGGGTCTCCTGACCTTAGGTAAACCAGGGCCTGTTTAAGAATTTGTTTGTTTATGAGTTCACTTAAGCCCTTGTAACTTATCCGCCGGCCCAGCGGTAGTTATTCAGCAATTGTCCATTGGATAGGATGTTGCAAATCTGTTGGTTTCGCTCAATTAAATAACTGACAAATGACGATGAATTTATAGCAGTTTACATGTGTTCATATTGACATCTTAGTAGTTTGGCCTTTCCTTTCATTATAGAAAGACTGCTGAGAAAGATATAGTTGATGTTGATTTTGTTTATCACTAGGTTCAACATGGCAAGCCCAAGCCTCCTGTCCACCTACTCTGCCTTTCTCATTACATCCTTGTGATGTGAACCCACAGCGCCGAAACTGGGCAGAAGAACTGTGTCGTGTGTTGAAAGAAGATTACTTTTTCCAGATGTGTCACTCTAAGGTAAGAACCATTCATAACAGACATCTGTCTGGTAATTCATACCATATTAATTCTCAGTGTATAGCACTTGTGTTGATTTGGAGAATTTGTTTTGGTAAATGTCAATATTTGCCATTTTGGCTACTATTTCAAACAAGACTCTTGGATACTATCAAAATACATGAACACAAAAAAGGTTTGCTTGAGATGAAAAAACAAACAAATATTCTGACCATTTTCATAAGCTAACTTTAAGTATTTTAGGTAAATTGTTATAGTGAATGAAATTTGATTAGTTAGAATATCATGAACATTATTGTTGAATAATGTTTGACATTCTGCTTTTTACTTTAAAAAAATACAAATACAACAACCAGAAAAGGTAAAGAGAAACAAATACTCCTTCCTAGAGGTGTTCATAATGAATACTAAACATACCTTTCTGTCTGTAAAACCAACTACAAATGAACAATAGCTTCTAGACATGTAACAGTGTGACTTCACAAAGTAGTATTGTAGCATCAAAACACTTACTGGGAAATCCTATGTATATCATGCATGCAATAGACAGTTCAGATTAGCCTTTCAAAAATTTCAAACATACCCACAAAAGGTCATAAAATACTGTTAGTTTTTGCCAGTCCAGATTTGGCTTATGGGCACCCATGTAAAACATTAATCCGCCATGATAGGCTGTCAAGGCAGGGTTCCCACTGCACAGGGAAAACAGGGAAAATTGTGAAAAGTAATTCCAGACAGGGAAAACACAGGGAATTTGAAAATTTTGGAAAAACACGGAAAACACAGGGAATTTGAAAACTTCAGAATGATTTTGAAGAGTAACAGCCATTTGCATTCACGCGCCGCGGGTCGCGACTCGTAGGTCACGTTTGATGTTTTGGCGCTAAATTAGAATATTTAATAAGAATCTTTAAGTAATCATAGCATTCTTACTTTTTACCGATTTTGACATTTTCATCCTTCACCAGTTTGTTCAGGGAAAAATATAAACATCACAGGGAAAACACAGGGAATTTAAATCGGAAAAGAGAATGGGAACCATGCAAGGGATTAATAAGGAACAGTATAGAGTTACTCACAAATGCTTAGATATGTATTAATTTATACAAAGATAACACCTTATATTGGATGCTCATGTAAGAAACTCAATGATTGCATGATGTACCATCTGTCCACTGAAATGGTACTGTATTGAAGTAAGCTTGTACAACGAACAGTGTATCATGTGTTTAATTTTCAAAATATCAAAATAGGCCTGGATTATGACCTTGGTGAGACATAGAGGTTCAATGACATCACAGAAACTACATTCTAAAATTCATATCATGGACATCTTACACAAAGATTCTATTCTTTTGATCAGTTTTTGTAAAGACCTCTTGTTATTGTAGGAAGATGTGGAGCCTTACTATGAAGCCTGTGTCTTTGACAGCTGCTACTGTGCCTCAGGTGGTGACTGTGAGTGTTACTGTACAGCCATTGAGAGCTACGCTGAAGTCTGCAGTCATCACCAACTGGATATTCCATGGAGGTCTTCACAGCGATGTGGTCTGTATTTCTTCATTAAAGCAGTGCTCCATTTGCTATTATATTCAGCACACCCAGAGTCATAAAATGCCAGATCAGCCAAAACCACCTCTTAAAGTTGATCAATCTGGCTGCAATTTTCACAGGAAACTCAGTTTATATCAGAGAATGAATTTGTATTGGTCTTGTCAACTCGAGGGCCATATTAGGAATTTCAGTTCCGGGATGTGGGGGTATATCTCTTAAATGCACATTTTTTTTAATATATGTAATTGTAGGATGTGTTGCTATATTCAGTACTTAATTAAATCAACATAAAGTTATTTTATCTTCCAATTAAGGTGTGATGTGTGACAGTAACATGGTCTACCACTCTTGTCATGACCAAGAGCCTAACCAGTGTAAGGATCTCTGCTCAAGTCATCAGCAAACGACAAAGAGAATAATATCAAAATGTACTGAAGGCTGCTTCTGTCCAGACGGAATGAAGCTTCACAATGGTATGTGCATCATGAATTTACCAGAGGAAACTACACATGAAGTGAGAGGCTGATTTCACAAAGACTCTTCAACTTTGTATGCCTGAATGAAAATCTGAGATACTTAGGTTTTAGCACAGTCATACCTCCCACAGGGGTTTCCTTTCATATGTGACAACTTAAAAAAATTTTTGCAGACTTTTCAACTTGGTGTGTGTGTATATATGGGGCTGTAATACCATAGGTGGTCTTCTAAAATTAAATTTACTGTATTTCTTCACACTTTGTCCTGATACTCACATAAAAGTCTAGGAAATCCTTAACTTTGAATTTTGATATTCACTAACTTTCCTTTACTGAGGAATTTACTTTTATTATCCACCATTTTGTATGATTTATGGGTCAAATAATATGAATATTTAATGAGAGGATGTGAAAAAGCATGTCAAAAAGCATGGCCACCAGTGAATATAAAAACTGCAATCTTTAACCTGCAATATTTCAGTCATTTCTACATGGATTTTAATGTAACAAACGAGCAGAAGTACTATAAGACAACCTTTCTAATGATGTATAAATAAAATATATCCCCCTCGGTACGTCCCTCTATATGGGTGAAATAGTATTTGCACACAATGGATAATAAAATGTGGTACGCAATACAAAAATCTTTAAAAGTTAGATATTTATTTCTTAAAATATGAACTATCATCTTAAACGGCAATAGAAAACACATCATAACACTAATCTTATACTAATAATAAACATGGAAAGAAGAAAATCCAAAAGTAAGGGAAATATAAAGGAGCCTTTATGAACAAATGTTTTTAACCAATCAGATGACTGAATGCACTCCTTGAATAAAGGATCCTATATTTAGGGTCTCCTTTGGTAAGGAAACCATAAAGGAGGTTTAGTGAATAGTATTTTAAATGTCACCTTAACAAAGGAGATTTTTCACCTTCCTTTAATAAAGGGACCTTAAAAATATAGGAGATTTAGTGAATATGGCCCCAGCTTCGTGGTCAAATTGCATTTACCAACTATAAAGCCTTATATTTTCTTCAGAAGCTTCCTTTCAGATGATAGCTTGAACAATATTTTTACATTGACCTTTCAGATTTGGTATGTGGGTGAATATGTGTATGACCTTGCATTGACAGGGGATATAGGAATAATCTGTTATGTCTGTCCATCTGTCTGTCCCACCCATCTTCAAGTCACTCTGGAGATCAAACTCTGGAGAAATATGTGGCAAAACTCTGTGGTCATGGTAACTATCAATTTTTAAGCTTTGTTATTTTGTGGGTCTCTGCAGACCAAACCGCTGATGTTTGTCTCTGCTAGAACTTGTGCTAATATGTTTTTTGGCCCACATTAGTCATGAAAATGGCCCTCCCATAAACTGAGGCCAGTAGGGGCTGTGACACCTTTCCTTTTCAACACACTTCCTACTTCTTCAACATTTCCTAGTACTTTGAACACTGATAAAAAGCCTTTCAAACGCTATTGTAAAAGTTTTACTTTCTTCACCATAAGGCTTGTCAAGGATTAGTTATTAAAACAATAACGGATAAAATACATACTTGTGAAACAGAAGTGAACCACTTCAAAAGTGATGATTTGTTTACATTTCATTGAACCTGTGAGGTCAGAGCTTAGATCGATATGTTATGAAAGTTATTGAGTGAAAAATAATGGCTCCCGCAGTAAAAACTACACAAAAAGTTGAAGGAATATAGTGAATAATGTGTATAACCTTACTCATGCGTAAACTACATTAGCAAATATTAAAATCTATTACATATAAGCAGCTTTTGATGACACATTTGTAAACATTGCCTATGACCTTTAAACTTTCCACAATTTTTGGGCGGTTTGCATGTAACCAACCCGCCTGTTAGATTAATGTGTTCGACGTCCATCTGTCTGTCTGTCTGTCCGTCCACATTTCCGTTTCCGGACTCTAACTTGTAAACGCTTTGTCCAATCAAATTCAAACTTGACAGGGAGATAGACCACCATCATAGCTAGGTTCCTTTCGAAATTGGTGTAATTCCGTCTGTTCGTTTGTCTGTATTTTGTCTGTTTGTCTGTCCGCAATCAAATTCAAACTCAACAGGGAGATAGATCACCATCATAGCTAGGTTCCTTTTGAAATTGGTGTAATTCCGTCTATTAATTTGTCCGTTTATAGCATAGATACAATTATGTAACCTAGATTACACGTTTTACAATTCTTAGCACGTCTAACAGATTTACCTTAACTGGGTGACCTAACATTTCTTTCACTGTTTCTAAATTTAATTACAGCAGTCGCTAACCTTATTGCTGCCTGCGCATCCCGCCTTTTGAGGCATTTCTGACCCCATTGTTGGTATATGGCTCTCTAAACACCAAAGTGTTCATCGCATTTCATAAAATGTTCAGGAGATGTTTGTCTCTGTAAGAACTGCTTGTGCTGCTTTGTTTTCCCCCAATTTATGTAACAAATTTTGTCGTGGTAACCATTCATTCTTTACATTTTTCATCATTTTCAATGTGTGACTCGTTACAGGGAAAAAGGCTTGTCAGATTTTCATAAAATTTTCTGGAGACCGACAAATACTGGGTTTAAAGCAGGCCCTGTTGTCAATTGTATTAGTTGCTCTTACTGGCTATGGGTTCGTCTCCACAATACCATAACAATGTCATCGTGCTTGTTACTCTTTCAGATCGTCATGTAACAAGTTTAGGTTATTTCTTTTACTGATATGACGCACTGTAAATATGTATCTGTGTGGGATTTCTAAGCCACCTTGTAAATTTTAAAAATGGTGAAAAATTTGTGGTGGCCATATTTACGTCTTTGTTTACAAATGTTAAGCCTACTCCCAGGTGAACTTAAACTTAAGTATGGCAATTAAACTCAGTTGACACAAGAGTAATAATTGTGTATATTCCCACAAGGACAGGGTTAACTATGTCTTATTGTTCGTGGAATGTATACAACCTCAGAAACTTTATAGCAAATCTCTTTTTTGAGTTGCAAAAAGTAGATAATAATATATGCAAATGGCCTTTTAAAAGGGTTTATTTTGTTTTTTCCAGGTACATGTGTTGAAATCGAGGAGTGTCCTTGTTACTATGATGGCGAGGAATTTAAAGCAGATTCCCATGTAAAGAAGGGGTGCGAAATATGGTAGGTCACAGATTCTAGTTAATGTTACATAATTCAACAGATTTTTTTGGGAAGATTGTTTTGTGTTGCCTTATTCTGATAGGTGTTATAACATTACAAAAACCATTTCAGTATTGGGAGCTTTTTAAAATAGTATCTATGCCATTTTAGCATACTGTGTGGCTAAAATTCAGCACAAATATCACCCCTTTGCCACCAACAGAGGAATATTCAACTTTTCCAATGGAAACTCTGTGATTATTAACTTACAGAGAGTTTAAAATTGCTAAAGCACAAACTAAGTGCTTCACATCATCCTCAATCTCCTTGTGTGTAATACTTCAAATAATTTATTTCAAAATACCAACACTTTAATTTCACAGTGCTAAAGAAAAGTAAAATAACCATACAGAGGTGCCGACTGCTAGCGCAGGGACGAGTTGACAGAAACTCGAGTCGTAACTCGATGGGCGATATTTGGGGATAACATCGATTTACGCAATATAAACTCGAGTTTTCACAAAATAAATAGTGATATACCGGTACTTACCTTGTCTCAAAGGGACACTTTGTGAACTGATCAAACCATCAAAACTTAAAACTCAATAATGAATGGTCGTTTTTTATTAACCTTATCTGCGTGGCTGTTCCACGAAGTGCACATGGCAAAAAAATATTTACGATAAAGAGGTACTAAAAACAACTAGACTATTAATTTATAGTGATAATATTTGGATTTTTCTTATTTTATTGCGTAAAATAGCCTTACCTTATCCTCACAAATGCTTACTTGGTTTTGTGGAGGCAAAACGCGGCGACCAACAAGAATATTTAAAAATTATTCTTGTTCGAGAGGTGAACCCCGTAGTTAGTGATAGGTGCGCATGCGCACAACACATTGTCGGTTGGACTTGTCGAGAGATCCTCATTCAATTTTTGGTCGTCGAGGAGGCAACACGTGAAGTTTTTTCAACTCTGCCCGTTTCCAAGATGGCAGATGCGTTCTTTAGAATTCATAGAGTTCGTGCTAAGAAGAAAGAAGTTTAAGACTTCCTATTCTACAGATCTGAAGTACAATATTACATGCTGAGGGTTGAGTAATCCATGACAGCATTCTTAGATCCCCCTTGGCTGTATAACAGTCGTTGGTAGAGGATCTACTACAGAAGATTCTTCAATTTTTTAGTTCAAGCTTCCTACCTCTTCATTTATGAGGGATGTCCAACAGAAGTCTTTGAACTGGCCACATTTTCCTGAAAATGACAGCATTAAGAGGCCTGCTGCGATTGAAAAACAGCTGGCAGTAGAACTACTAGAGTTTGCTTTTCCAACACCAGATGACATTTAGATTTGATAGCTGGTCAGATTACAATTCGTTTTCTGGGGTCAGTAATTAAACCTCCAGAAGGCTGGTAGCTTCTCCACTTGGTGAAAACAAAGAAGATGA
The DNA here is from genome assembly GCA_964017235.1 of Sabellastarte sp. h YS-2021. Taxonomy (NCBI): domain Eukaryota; kingdom Metazoa; phylum Annelida; class Polychaeta; order Sabellida; family Sabellidae; genus Sabellastarte; species Sabellastarte sp. h YS-2021. Next base: position 11,268,451 of record OZ024927.1, read on the forward strand.
CCATTCATCTCGATTCCAAAACATTTATCAGTGCTTCTAATGGGAAGCCCCTCATTGAGGTCCTGGTGAAGTTTATGAAGAAGGTCGGCAGTAAAACATTCATTATCTGAAGGATCTTCCCCTCTAAGAACGCAAATTGCTTTCAGAGTGTGGAGTTCAATAATACTCTACCATAACAGTATTTAGCAGTTTTTCTGTAGCCTGGAAAACAGTCAGTCCTAGAAGATCTATTACTACAGAGGTTTTATCAAGGTTTGCCATCACCAGGCATCAAGACAGTTACATTCCTCCATTGCCTTGTGTTAAATCTACAACTGGCTTGGGGACCATTTACTAGTTCTTCTATTCATAGTTCATTACAGAGAAGATTACACATAAGTTTTCCCACCATTATCCTCAATGAAATGGGGATTCTGGTGTAGTAGAAGAAATACGTATAAATAGCTATATTATATGAAAATATTTTTGCCATCTCAGAGTTGTGCAGTATTTGAATGGGTGCTTTGTAGCTGTCCAATCAAAACTCCCCTTTCATGTGGCTCTACTGCAGGTGCTACAGACAGGAAACAATCCACCATGCTGCTGAAAATATTGTATTACATTTACTATGTTATTTTACACACAATGTCTTCTGTAAATGACTACAAGTCGCTGGATTTTCTCAGTAAAATAGTTTCCTCTATCATATCTGACATAATACTGTTTATTTTAGATGGAAACATTTGCTTTTTCAAAGACATGGATCGTTGGTGTGTTGTGTGCTTCATAAAATGTAAAGTACGGATAGCCTACACAAGAAGTTTAGTCTATTCAAGGAAGTTAATCAGCATTGGGCAAGGTTAGTGGGTGGATAGGTGACCATTCCTGTCATTTTCTTTGTATTAATCTTACAATATCATTGGCCAGTGAGGATCTCTGTGTCCTGTACATGCATACGTCTCTCCAAGCTGTGAAATGGAGTCGACAATTTTTATGAAGAAACTCGGTCTTAAATGGTTAATGGCCAGTTTCCACAGATCTATATACCAGATACAAGAGTTGTGCAAATCTTAGGACGGGATTATCGAATAATACTCCAGTCGAATCCGCCCATGTCTGTACATCCCATAATTTAAAGCGGTTACAGACAGGGAAAACATGGCTACCTAAGAGTGTCGCAAATGCTTCAAAAAGGCACAATTTACTACCTCAAGGATTGCACAACTCCAGGTTTTACAGCAGATTATTTCTTGTACCAGAACCCAGCAATAAATGGCGCTCTGTGATAGATCTCAGTGTCCTGGACAAATGCCTGCTAGTTCCAAATTTTCAAATGGGGACAGCAGTGATATTCGGAAACTCGGTCATAAAAGGAGAATGGCTAGTTTCGATAGACCTGAAAGATGCATTCTTTCACGTGCCCATACACCCAGATTCGCAACATTGGCTATGTTTCCATGTAGACAAGCAAACGTATCAGTTCAAAGCACTGCCATTGCGGTTGGTGACTGCACCGCTATAGTTCATGCGGATTGTAAAAGAGGCTCGTTCTTCAGTCTCGCGGAATTCGAGTTCACCAATACCTGGACGACTGGTTGTTAAGAGCAAATACCAGACACCAGTGTCAGCTCCACACAAAATAACTCATCCATGAGATTCAAGAACTCGGCTTTGTGATTAACTTCGAAAAATCAGAGATCGAACCTACACAAAAAATCGACTTTCTGGTTTAAATTTTGACTTGATACAGGGAAAAGTCTTTCCAACCGAAAATAAGTTGAAAATTCTAAAAAAATCTGTTCAGGACATGGAGATCGCATCACAGACAACCCCAAGGTTGCTTTGTCCCTGATAGGTGTACCAGCATCCCTAGAAAAGACAATACCAATGGGTCGGTTACGTATGCACCCTTTCCAGTGGTACCTAAAAACAAACTGGCAGTATCCCCAGTCACTAGACCTGAAGATTCCTGTTTCAAACTTTCTGAAAAGTCATCTTCAGTGGTGGAAAGATCCAAAAATCTAAAAAATGGGTTATCCTTTTCATCCACAGGAACACAATACCCTTATTTTCACAAATGCATCAAATTAAGGTTGGGGAGCTCATTTAGAAAACATGACAGTCAGTGGCAATTGGACAGATCAAGAAAATTGCTTCATATCAATGTCCTTGAGTTAAAGGCAGTGTTTCTGGCCTTAAAAGAGCTTTCAAAACAAAATTCTAGACAAAAGGGTTCTGATAGCAACACACAATGCTACTGTAGTCAGTTATCTGAGCAAACAAGAGGGAACACACTCTTGGGACAGGTGTCTCCTGGTTTGGCGCATCTTGGCCTACTGCAATCCTCGAAACATACTCATAAGAGCCAGACACATTCAGGGTTGCCTCAATGTCATAGCCGACAGTCTCTCCAGGAAAGACAAAATTATTCAGACAGAATGGTCTCTTCATCCTCAAATATTCAGTCTAATTTGCAAAGTTTGGCACACACCAATGGTCGACATGTTTGCCACCAAATTGGATCACAAACTACCAATCTATGTCTCACCAGTCCCAGATGCAAATGCTATGAACATAGATGCATTGAACATCTCCTGGGAGGGTCTGGACGGCTATGCCTTTTGTCCTGTAGCACTCATACCAAAAGTGATACAGGAAATGAACACCTACAGGTGCAAGATGATAGTAGTTGCACCAGGGTAGCCCAGAATGCATTAGTTTTGGGATCTAGTGAATCTGTCAACCAAACCTCCATTACAACTATCTCACTGGCCTCATCAGTTAAAGCAACCATTCAGTCAGAAGTTCCATCAGAATCTCATGTATCTGAATCTGCATGTTTTGGCACCTAGACACCTCAGAATCACTTGAATCATTCTCTGAGCAAGTGGCAGATAGAATTAAGGCACCTCAAAGACCCTCATCTAGAAGAATCTGAGTTAAGGTGGTCCATTTTTTGAACTCTGGTGCCAACAGAATCAGGTGGTCAGCTCAGAGCCTACTATCTCAGCAGAATTTTGAATCACTTGTTTGCTATTAAAAATTTGAAGCCTGCCACTACTGCTGGCTATAGGGCTGCCATAGCTGATCATTTTGGCCAGGAGGTTAGCAAATGTTTGAATCTGAACAGACTTATTGCGAGCTTTTATTGAGATAAGCCTGGGATCTGTCTTTAGTCCTCATGGCATTGACTAAGGCCCCTTTTGAGCCTCTAAAGGATGAATCCTGCCACAATTGCTGGCTATAGAACTGTAATAGCTAATCTTTGGGATATTTTGGCCAGGAAGGGAGCAGGAGTTTACACTTGAATAGACTTCTTGTAAGCTTTCACAGGGACAAACCCATTGCAAATAGGGGTATTCCCTCTTGGGACCTATCTTTGGTTCTTTTGTCTTTGACTTTTGACCTTTGAAGGTTGCAGGTCGTAAGATTTTGGCTTTCAAGACTGTTTTCCTGATGACTTTGGCATCTTGTAAAAGGAGGGGGGAGGTGCATGCTTGGACATATTCTTCCCTCAGACACAAAACCTCACTGGAAGGAGATCACTATTTCTCCTTCTCCTGCCTTCTTAGCAAAGGATCAGTTGGCTTCTGATTGCCCTGTTTTGCTCAAACCAGTGGTCATTCTAGCTCTTAAACCTTTTTTGGGCTCAGACTTGACTGAGGATATGGCTTCATGCCCTGCCAGAGCACTTAGATACTATTTAGACAGAACTAGTGCTTTAAGGAAGGGAAAGAATCTCTTGTTTATATCCTTTAAGGAAGGCTTTGACAGAGATTTCATGAGATGCTATCTCTTCTTGGATCAGAGAGACTGTCTTATTGGCTATCAGTCATCCAATTTTGATACACAGGACCTACAGGTTAAGGCCCATGATGTTAGGTCCATGTCTGCTTCTTTAGTATTCAAGGATGGGTATCCCTAGAGCAGATTTTAGGCTCCTGCCATTGGAAGAGCCACAACACATTTTCTACCTTTTAAGCTATGTGTCTTGGTAGTCCACAGACCAAACAGGCCCAGTGGTTTCTGCTCAGCATGTGATTGGCTTTGAGTATGTTCTTAAGTATTTCATATGGCTTACATACTTTACTCTTCCTTCCATACCAGTATCTTGTATGGACATATGTCTTCTTCTGTGGCAGATGGCCTCATGACTGTATTTTGTAAAACACAGAAGCCAGCTTGGGGTGCCTTCTTGCTGGATGACAGCTCCCAGCTCGAGGGACCCAGGAAGCCATTCCCCACCACACAGTTATGGGTGATGGTTTAGATATAGGACAACTTTATGCTACATTGGACAAGTGTCAACTGCAACAGTACATCATGAATATTCATGAGGTTACCTATCATTACTTATCTTTACAGATATCTTACAGTAATGGAAAATTCTGTTGTAGCATACTTAAGCTTATCTTATCCTCTCCTTCAAATGCTTTCATGGTGAACCCCATAATCTATTAACAGGGAGGTTGCAAAACAAACCCCTCCTCCTGTTATGGTTGGAATCAAGCATTTGTGAGGATAAGGTAAGGCTATTTTACGCAATAAAATGTAACAAATTTTATTGTAATTTAACTTTTTGTAAGTTAAATACTTACCTTATCCTCACAAGGACAGACCCACCCTTCCTCCCCTCACAAGTTTGTTTTCATAGGGGACCAAAAATTAAATGAGGATCTCTCGACAAGTCCAACCGACAATGTGTTGTGCGCATGCGCACCTATCACTAACTACGGGGTTCACCTCTCGAACAAGAATAATTTTTAAATATTCTTGTTGGTCGCCACGTTTTGCCTCCACAAAACCAAGTAAGCATTTGTGAGGATAAGGTAAGTATTTAACTTACAAAAAGTTAAATTACAATAAAATTTGTTACATTTTATTTTTAATTTTGTACGTTTACTTGAGTCCAGCTCGAGTTCAACTCATTTGTAACAAATGATCCTCAATCTGCAAAAATCGTCGACGATCCCAGCACTACCGACTGCTAGTCAAAAGACTTTGCTGTGAACATCTTATTTACTTATAGGTTTCTCAAGGGGATTAGCACAATAGTGAACGATAAATTCAAACTAATACCTATCAGGATCACTGACATACATTAGAGCAATTATATACAAATTGTCATCAAACATCGCCCACTTTGGCTGACATATGTCAAGTTTATAAACTCACCTCAAACAGAACTATTCAGTTAAAATCTATGATAATACTGTTTTCTCACCTGTATACACACCATTTATAATGTCATATTTGTCTTTTTATTTTGGTTGTTTATACAGTGTCAAATACAGGAACCCTTTTAAAATCGCCAGTAAATTTAAAGAATTGTCTATTTCCGATCACATAAAATGTTGTGTATTGCCTTCATTATAACAAATACAACTCAAATAAATTGAACTACAATGTTTTCACACATTGTTACCAGCTTGAAAATAAATAAGGCTGCAAGTCTGAAACTACATTCGAGCAATAGTTTAATACTTTCCCAACAGGTCATGTGAATCCAGTTGTATGGGCGCAGTTGTCAAAAGGCTGAAAGAATAATTTAAAATGCTGAATAATTCTTCACTTTTAAAAGGCATGCTATCATTATTATGTAAAAATGCTCGTATCTTTGTAATCGGATTGGCAAAAATACATCCAATTATCACTCATAATAGACATAGCAAACGATAGTATCGGAATTAGGGAGTATTGTAAGAGCACTAATTGTAATGCGAGATTTAATGCTATTTGTGGTGAAAAGTCTATGGATAAGTTAAGCTTGTGTACCATATTCAACATGAGACGGCCATGTATATTTGAACAAAGTAAGGATAAAACAATCATTTTGTTTTCACTAAGTGCTGCATTATGACACAGTGTGGAAACTAAATTATATATGTTATGTACAAGTTGAGATTTTGTATAAGTTGCAACTGGTACAAGATTGGTACGAATATTTGGGAATATTTGATGGTGAAATTTCACCATTAAATATTCCCAACTTGTACAATACCATTGACAAGTTGGATTTTAAAAGAACTTGGTTAAATTAACAATTTTGTTGAAAATATTTCTTATTTTATGTGTATGTGAGAGTGTCATATATATATATCATTTTTCTATAAAACAATTAACAATGAATTTACAGAAAAACCTTAACAATTTGGCCAGTAACACTTAAAGTACAAAAAAAAAGTTATTAACATATGTGTATTTATATATTAAGTTGATACTTTAGTTGATCACTCAAGGGTCAAGTTCTTTACATTATTTATTATGCAGAAAAAAATTAAGCTTTAGTGTTAAATACTAAGCTCAGCATGAATGTGAGTTGTTCGGAGGTGCTGATTTCAGGCAGGAATCATTGTATTACCCATTATAAAGCACAGTAAAAAAATGATTTGACTTGTTTTGGAGTAAAATATACTTGTACACTTGTGTATATATATTTCAATCAAAAGAAATTCATGATTACAATACTAAACAAACCCCATTAAACAATTCATTGGTTGTGTCAATTTACCAAGCCAAGTGCTGCATGGATACATCTATTCCAGTGATAATTGTGACTCAGGGCCCTAACTTAGTCTATGTTATTCCACAGTGTGTGTAAGAAGGGATGTCTGACCAATTGCCAACCGTTGCAAGACTGTCATCCAACCACTACAGGTAAACATTACATACTGTAGCCTGTGTTGTACTAAAACCTTTATATCCACAGGATTTGTACCCAGGAACCATATTCACTTACTTTCTTACTCTTAGAAATTTTAAAGAAAATAACCATGGTCTAGGATATCAGGTAGCATCAGTAATTTTTGTTGATCAACATAAAGGTATTATATGTAGAAAAACTGAATTAATTATTTCTTGTTAATTATACTGTATTAATTATTATGAATTTAATGGCAATTTGAAAAATTTCTGAAATTCAGACCAAATTCTGTGGATACTTTAAAGTTTTACAGAAACACAATCAGCTTTATATGTAGTAAATACCTTTATTTCAAAATTTACATCATCTAGAATATTGAACTCTTTCTTTTATTTGTTTTTATGAGTAGATTATTCTCAATTAAGCCTTTAGTAGAATTCTCTCTCAAGAGATGTAAATTTTAATACCTTAACAAGTGTGTTTCATAGTAACTTGCCTTTCATTGTGAAATCCATGTAAAGTGGTTGCATTGTGGTTACATTAAATGAGACTTCACAAGGTTGAACAGTCCATATATCAGACAGTTGTTTCCATGCTTAAATATCCATGACAGTTTTCTTTACATGTTACAGTTGCGACAACAACCTCAACAGCGTACAGCACAACATCACCTCACACAACAGCAACGTTCACAACGACAACACAACCACCAAGTACAACTCTGTGTAAGTTTGCTTCTCGTATTGGTCTGATTGATTTGTATGTAACTTCTAGCTGTCTTAGCATGACAGGCAGTCATAGGGATGGAGGAAGACAGTGCATACTAGTTGGTAACCATTCTGCACTAAAAACCATCATGCTCTAGTAAGTAATTTTCTCTTTGAACCCTTAATCCTGAGAGGAAAATGTTATACCAACCATACCATGATGTACATCATTTCCTTTTTGTAAGATGATTATAACTATCAAAGGGATACATGAATTATTAAACCAGCATTTCTTAGCGGAAGGAGTATTTGCAAACCATATACTTTTTTCTATACTGGTTTCTGACAGGGACTTGTCTGTGTGGTTTTTGTAAGCACAACTCAAATGTTCATATTATGTCTTGTTTTGTGTAAAATACCTTTAAATTCTTTTGATAAATTATACGTTAACACATAGTATCTTTCTAATTTTAATAAAAACAACAGATTCATAAATACCTATTGCAAATGCCTCACTAATGCACAAGTTCCTTCAAACCAATTACCCTTATTATTTTGATGCACATCTTTCTCCTAGTTTCAGTCTGTGCTTGTTAGTGCAGATAAAGTGCCATAACATTGGTAAGAATTGGAATTATTTTTATTTTGGTTTTATTTTTTGGTTATATTCAAAAGTAACATAGATTGAAAGCTACACGATACACAAAATATTCTGCTTTTATGCAATAAGGAGAGTAAGATGTATAACTCCTGTTAAATAACAATGTTTCCTTTTGTCTGAAAAATGTCAAAGATGGGATAAATTGAGAATCCGAAGGAAGCTCATTCCATAGCATTGCAGTGCTACATTGGAAGCTATTGGTTAACTGTTGTATCATTTTAAGCCCTAAAGGAACAAATGTAAGAACATTGATGAAAACTTTGTAATATCTACAATATCCAGTTATACACTGGCCTTAAGAAGCAGTTTAGGTGGAGGCAAAATTTTATAAAACCATAATCAAGAAATTTGTAGGCTAAAAGCTGTTTTAAACATTGATCTGAATTTAGGTAGGTAACTACTAAAAGCTTTTCAAAAAAGAAATAATGTTGGTGAAATTGAAATAGTTGGTGACTAATTTTGTAAGATTAGATGCCATAGCATCTTAGCACAGGAATGAATGACCCCTCTTCACTCCAAAAGAAGACACTGATATTGCTAAATCAGTATAATACGAGTTTAATGTATATAATATCAGTCTAGTGTACCTACAGTCAACTAACTGACAATATATACATTTGAATTTTCAAGAAAATTTTACGTTGCATTTTAATATTTCTCTAAAGTATATTTTACTTTATGTAATTTGTTTTGATGCTGTGTCATAAAAGCACATATCGCCACCCCATGTTCTGTTATTAGATACAAGCTCATCATCGCATTATATATTGACATAAGGTCAAATAATTTTACCTTAACACACATTTCACAATATTTTTGAACTATAAACTTGTTCAACAGAGCCCCTGTGTGGCAGTCAAGCAGTGTATCTGTAGGGGTGTTTAAATATTTTTAAGTGTAGTGGGCCAGCATTACCCTGGCAACATAAGGTGTTACATCACTGAGCTAGGTAGGTGTATGGTCACATTGTAGCAGGAGTTCAGACTCCTGACAATATAAATGCTTACGTTTTTATCCAAAACCTAGAAATATGGTTCACACACTAAGTTCTAACCCAGTAATATGGGTTCACAACACTAAAAAAATCTTATAATAATTTTAACAGTAAAATTCCCACACATTGTCTACTGCCTTCATTGTAACCTATAGTCACATTAAGCTCTTTTAATACCACCTTAACTTCAGTTTAAATTAATGACAAAATGTATATTTGTCCTCCTAACAAGCTTCTTATATATTCTTCTAGCCTGCTGTTAAGGCTGGCCTTAACTATTAAATGTAAATTTACACATATACATTATCCTATATCTTTTAATTATTGTTGTCAAGTATGCATATATTAAAGTCAGAGATTAACATGTAATAAACTAATATTTCTCAACACTTTTGTATAAATGTTGTGAATCCCACTACTTCGAAATTAGAGCACTGCAGTCAAATCGAAGTACTTTGCCCTTGTAAAATTGTATTGAATACATTGCATCTTCTAAAGTTCTGACTTACTTAGACCACTGACAAGATAGTTTTAGTAGTCAAAACAACTTACAACTAAGGCATTTGCAACTAAAGGGTGGTAGAAGCACAGGATAAGTAGCTCTGAATTCTCTGAAGTTTTTCATCCTAATGAAACAAGCCTTTGGTTGTGTAGCAGTTCTAAATAAAATCCATTTATTATCTGCCACGTGCCATATATGAAGTATATGGGATGTATACAGAGCTGGATATTTTCTGTATACCGCCATACTCTTTGCCATGGATAATTAGTGTCCACAAGCACCGATTTTTCATTAATATCTTGAAAACTATGTAACCAACAAAATATGTATTATATATCATTAGAAACGTATTTATGTAGCGTTTCTGCTCATTTCATTGTGTAAAACTCCATCCTGAAGTGACTGAGATATCACAAGCTAAACATTGAAGTTTTCTTAATTCACTGGTGCCCCTGCATATATGCCAGCTATTTTAGCATTCTCTTTTCAATATGGATTTATTTGACTGATAAATCATACAAAATGGTGGATAATGACAGGAAAACATCCCTCATTAGACATATACATTATTATATTGTCAATTTTCATTTACTATATATATATCATTTTGAAAGTTTTCCTATTATATGTTCAATCATTTCAGTTTGTGTTGACCCCATGGTATATACTGAATGTAAAATCACATGCCCAGAGCTCTGTCATTATGAAACACACACCTCCAACTGCACTGAGACAAGGTCTTGTGAGGAAGGTGAGTTAATTATGTTTATAAATGAAAAACTGCCTCATCTGATTCATGGCTGCTCTTGTCATGGAAATCATCAAATGGTTTTCAGTTTTCAAAGTTACTATTTACTTTCAGACTTCATAAAGCGCAATAAAACATTGTCGAATATTGTAAAATGGTGACTATATACCACCAAATAGTTTTACCTGAATTATTACATGAACTTGCCAGGTGAAGAAGCCAGAAGTAATGTATAATGCATTGGCTGTTTTGGGGAGTAACATCTGGTTTCAACAAATTAAATGTGATTCATTACTTTTCATCTCTCACCAGCGGCCGAAGGCCGTGGTCGGGAGATTATAAAACGCCTTCCGTCTGTGCGTCCATTAGTCACGTTTTTACATAAACCTTAATATCTCATTCATAAAGATATCTTCACCAAATTTGTAGGGAATGTTTATGGCTATTGAAAACCTGTCCATGCAAAATTTTGGCCTCATTTTGGCCCAAAAACAAAATGGCTGCCATAGCCATTTTTTGAAAATCATAAAGCTGCTCTAAATCTTGAAATATTCCAGCTAGCTTCATCAAATTTGCACAACAGCTATATGGCTAGAAAAGCTAGCCTGATAGTAATATTGGCCTAGTTCTAAAAACAAAATGGCTGCCATATGACATGTTTAATGTCAAATTGGGTTATCCTTTTAAAAAGGTCTTATATCTCCCCTAATATTGCTGCTAGAGGTTCAGAATGTGAAAACAACTTGTAGGAAGTCATGGCCTGGGAATCTTCTCCAGGTGTTGAATTTGACCTTTGACCCCTGCTTCAAGGTTAAATCGGGTCATCACACTAAAATGTCCCTATTTCTCCCTTATTATTGGTGCTTTGGCTTCAGAATGTAAAGACAGACTATCAAAAGCGTAGGCCATGGTCGAAAGATTATAAAATGCCTTCCATAGGTGAGTCAGTTTGTGCATCCGTCCGAGCGTCCATTTGTCATGTTTTTACATAAACCTTGACAACTCTTTCATTTATAAAGATATCTTCACAAAATTTGCAGGGAATGTTTATGGCTATGAAAACCTGTCTGCACAAAATTTTGGCCTCTTTTTGGAAAACAAAATGGCCACCATAACCAATTGTTTGAAAATCATAAAGTTGCTCTAAATCTCGAAATATTCCAGCTAGCTTCATCATATTTGCACAAAAGATATATTGCTAGAAAAGCTAGACTGATAGTAGTTTTGACCTAGTTCTGAAAACAAAATTGCCCCATGTTTAATGTCAAATGGGGTCATCCTATTAAAAAGACTTTGTATCTCCCATAATATTGCTCCTAGAGGTTCGGAATGTGAAAACAACTTGTAGGAAGTCATGGCCTGGGAATCAAGGTTAAATGGGGTCATTACACAAAAATGCCCTATTTCTCCCTTATTATTGGTGCTATGGCTTAAGAATGTAAAGACAGACCATGAAAATGACCCCCAGACCATGAAAAGTCCTGTCCTGGAAATGTTTTGCCTGAGAAAAATTTTGGCCTTATTTTGAAAAACAAAATGGGTGCCATACCCAATTATTTCAATATCATTAAGATGCTCTAAAACTTGAAATATTGCAGCTAGGTTCATCAAATTTGCACAAAAGATATATGGCTAGGAAAGTCAGCCTGATAGTAATTTGGCCAAGTTTTGAAAACAAAATGGCCATCATATCACATGTTAAATGTGATTATCCTATTAAAAAGGCCTTATATCTCCCTTATCATTACTACTAGGGGTTCCAAATGTGAAAACAACTTAAAGGAAGTCAAGGCCTGAGACTCTTTTCCAATTGCTGACTTTTACCTTTGGCCCCCCCTTCAATGTCAAGTGTGGTTATCTTACTACAAAGGCCTTATATCTCCTTTAGTTCTCCATTATTACTGATTCTATGGTGGGAGATAACCACTCTGGCAGTGGCCTTGTATTATATTTTTATGTAATAGGTAAGGTAGTTATTGCTAAGCCAGAAATTAGAATGTATTATGTGGTGCTGGGAATGGTAAACCAGCAGCGTTACACTTTTTCCTTTCGATGGTTAAGGAAAGGACAAAAAATCACAATGAATATTTCAAAAGCTGAAATGTCAATACTTAGGCTTTTTTATGGCTGATATGTCATAAAAGCAACAGTAAATCAGTAAATATGGTTCAGTATCTCACAGTTTATATGGGGTTAAAATTTCGTAAAATATCTCGGGATGACATTTCCTAGTTTAAATTATGACTGATATATGCAGGTGTCTGCACTTTCATAAAGTCAATAACAAAATATTAGATTCATTTGTTAAAAGCCCAAAAAACCAGTTTTGATTTATGGAAATGTCTCAACCTCTAGTTTGTAGATGTCCCTCTTTATTTGGTCATCTTCTTTGAGGACAACAGAACCAGTTGAGACACACATGGTTATCCGAAACAGTGGGTGCATGGAATCTTGTGATTACTTAATCTTTTGCAGGATGCCAGTGTCCTGAACACATGGTGGAAAAAGATGATCAGTGCATCGATAAAACAGAATGCCAGTGTTACGACGAAGTGGAGAAGAGAATACGAAACCCCCTGGAGAACTGGGTTAGAGGTTGTGAGAGATGCAATTGTTACAACAACACAATCACATGCACATCAGTGTGTGGTCCAGTCCCCACTTGTCAGCCGGTAATGTAACTTATTCTCTGCTCTTTAACAGTTATAAAATCCCAATCCCTTTTACAATTTTTCGCTCAATAATGTAACCCTGTTTTGAAACACAGTAAAGTTCAACTGTAGTGAATAGAAATCCTTTGTAAGGAGAAGGAGCAAAGCTTTTTGTTAAAATCCACCCTGTGATTACCATAGTTGTTTTGCTGATTTTTTAAGTTGGCAAACAACCAAACCTGGGTTGGTTGTTGCAATACAGATACCTGCCTTCATTAAATTTGGGCAGAGTTACACCCGTAGTATACACAAGAGGTGCTCCATCCCTAAACTCAGACCAAAGTGAGTAAGTATATTTTGGATTATGCTGTGTATCATTGTGTCACCACAAAATATTTTGAAATATTTTGAAAAAGTATTTGTTATTCATTTACCAAACTTTGACATAGAAAGAAAGTATGTGTATAACTAAGTTTAAATGTAATGTCACAGCTAAAGATTCCAATAATATACAGTTTTGAGTAACATATTTACTACAACTTTGTCAGCCCCAAGTTAGCGTAGAGAATTTGCAATCAATCTTTAGACAAAAACCTAACAAATGCATAATCCTTTTTCTTATAATACAACTTCTTATAAGGCTTAAAAGAAAGATAGAACAAGTGCTTTTTATGTCTGTTAAATATAATATCTTGTAATAAATTTGTTGTATGTAAAAGTGTATAAAACAAATTCATATAAAACATTACTATTACATAGTGGAATATGTAATATTAATGTAATATTACTATTACATTTCAGAAATTATATTTTTACCCCACAGCCCTTAAGAGCTGTCGGGGTATTGTTTTCACCCATGGTGTCCGGATTGGCGGGCGGCAGTAAAAAGTTTGTCTGGGCTGTATCTCTGGTGCTATGGCTTAATGAATATTGTCCGAAACTTGATGTTTGGTTTTATGTAGATTTCTGGTTTGGTACCTTTGTTAAGAAGTCTTTCGAAGATGCTTTGAACAGACACTTGATCTCAGACACATGAGGAAGTACCACACAAATGAACTAACCTTTGTACTGTTTCACTTCTTTTTTTATTAATATTTTTGGTTGCATACATTGAACAGTTACACAGTTGACAACTACAACGTACATTATACAGTTTTTAAACACAGAAATGAGCAATATTAAATCATTACAGAGAAGGTAGATCACTACTGGTAACACGTACAACTTACATTACTACAAGATTATAAGACAGCAAACAAATTAGCGTACTTTAAATTGAATTTTTCTATCTTTCCTTGGTTGATACTGATGTTGTTTTCAATGCTAAGATGATATTTCAAAGTATATAAAAAGCAGTTAAAAACAATTCTCTGTCATTTTTTTACATTTGTAAATAAAGTACTTTCCAATAAATATTATATAATTAATTGGAAAATACAAATGATTTCCTGTGGTATTTACACCAAGTAGTACTTCTAAAACAGTAAACCTAATTTGTATTTGAAATTTGCTGAACAACCAGTTTTCAAATTGGTCCAAAAAGTGCTTTACTAAATTGCAATAGAAGAAATAATGTTCAAGATTGTCAGTGTTAGAGCATTGACTGCAATCAGGTGAATCTTTGATCTTCCATATATAATTTATAATTGCAGTTGAAAACTTGAATTATTTTAAACTGTAAATTAAAATTTATGAAGTATGAGTTTGAAACCAATTTAAATGGAGTAATTTGTTTCCAATCGTTCATTTCTAAGAAAGGGTAGTACTCCACCCATTTATGTTGGCTTGCTGGAGTACTACACAATGCTTTCACATAGTGCATATATACCTGTTCATTATTATTAACTTTACAAAAGTTTGTAAGACATAAATTTGGAATTGAATTATCAAGGGATATTTCTAATTTTTGATCGTATGATACTACTGAATTTATTATATTTCATATCCCGAATTTGCTTTCCAAGTTTTTCTTCTAAGTTTAGTTTATCAAAGTCTTATCAATATTTATAATATCTTTAACTTTTAAAATGCTAAGATCTTTCCAATCCGAATATTCAATTCTAAGTTGTGATCAGAATGTAATATAGTTGCCTCAGTTTTACTCTTGTTAAGTTTTAACCCTGCATATCGGTAAAATTCTTCAAAAATTTGTAGAACACAAGAAACAGAACCATTGTTACTAAGGAAAAGTGTCATATCATCAGCTAATTGACATAATTTTTTTGAAATGAAATTAACAGTAATTCCTTTAATACATCTGAATTTCTTCAGACCGTAGCAACAACTTATGAAGCCAACAAAAACAAAAGCGCACTTAAAGGTCATCCCTGTCTAATTCCCCTATATAATCTAAAATATGGTGTTTGATAACCATTGTTGGAAACACAACTCTGAATATTACAATACATTACATTTATCCATGTCTGAAAGTTTGGACCAAAACCAAAACGCTTAATACAAGATTTTAAAAAACTCCAATTTATAGAATCAAAAGCCTTCTCAAAGTCAGCTAATAAAATTATACAAGGCTTTTGATTAATTTTACAGTATTACTGTCTCACTTCTTCTATAACTCATGGTGTTGAAAACTATTTTCCTGGGCTGTGGGGTATGGGCATCTCTGATATTATGTTCTGTTGAACAGTGATCCATTTTGAAAACTCTACCTTGTGCATTGTCTACCTTCAACACTAGGTAAAGCCAACTTGATTGAAAGTACTTAAAGATTCATCAGTTCTGGTCTTTGGTACACAATCAAAAGAGCAAGTAAGCCATAGCTTTGCATTTAATGCTTGCCATGTGGCGTATCCGTCTTCCTTCCTTGCTAGAGAATGTGACGTCATAGCATCTTTTTTGTTTGGTGCTTCTGCTGTCAAGACGTGGCATCACCAGAACAAAAACAGGAAGTATGTGGCCATTTAATCACTGGGTTTGATGAACATGCTAGATGCATGTGTTGCTGCAATAAAACACAGGGTTCAGACCCTTGTATGTTAAAGCAAGATTGCCAGTTCTACAGTGGCCTTACTCAATAGAAGCTTACCCAGCTATCTACCCCAACCTGACTCCTGTACAAAACAGATTCCACCATCTACATCGGCTGCCAGATCCACCCACAACAAGAACCAACTTTGGATATTGAAGTTGAAATAGACTCTGCTGCTGGTCTGGCACACTCTGCTCTCCGAGGAGCAGTCGTACAGTGGTCAGAGGATAAAATATCTCTGTATGACAACAGGGGCTACACTAGTGGATTATTGTATAAGAAGGAACATTATCACCCTTATGCTCACTCCACTAAGTGTTCTCTGGACACTGGCCGCTCTGGACAACCAGCCTGGAAGACTGTCATTTCACATGGTCAGAGTAAGAAAGGTCAGGGCAAGGCCTCCTTCTACCCATCCTGACTGGCCAAGGCTCAGTCTTCATATAAAGACAATTACTGTATAACCCATGTGGGTTCTTTATGGCAAGCCAGGACAAGAGAGACTGTTCTACCTTAAGCAAGACATTTACTATATGTAAACGGTGCTTTAAGTGTACAAAATTTAAATGTAGATTGTCATGTTGTGGATCATGTAGTTTTTGCTGCAGCTGCAAAAGAAAGGCTTAAGATCCACTATAAATTCAAGTCTGTGAAAGGTGTTTCTATGTAAAACAGTTGTCTTTAGCCAACCTGCCTCAAATGTCCGTGCTGTTGCTCTAAATCTGCTTGTAGGGGCCAGACTGCACAAGTTTTGGAAAAATCCAAATGGAGACACCAGAAAGTATAAGGACCTCCCTTCAATTATGAGAATGGGTAGTGTCCATAGACTTCAAGGATGCTTACTATATACCACTAAATTTACAATATAGGAAATACCTGCGTTTTCACATCCAAGGTCAATCCTACCAATTCAAAGCATTACCGTTTGGTCTGTCTACTGCTCCCATGGAATTTACAACAGTAGTCAAGGAGGTCAAACTGATGGCTCAAATCAAGGGTATAAGAATCCACCAGTGCCTAAACAATATTTGTCATATCCAAATACCATCATACCTGTCTCCAGGATACACAGACCCTAGTGGTTCTCTGTCCGGAACCAAGGTGGATAATGAATATAGACAAATCAGAATGGGAACCTGAACAAATATTCAATTTCATAGGCTACCAGTTTGACTTCAAGGAGGGCAAGGTTAGACTGACACTGTAATGATGGCTGACCTTAAAATTTAAAATTTAAACACTGCTTACTGACCCTACTGGCCAGGCCCGACAGCTCATATCCCTAATAGGCCTATTGACAGCTACCGAGAAGGAAGTTCACCTAGGTCAGCTCCATATGAGACCGATGCAGTGGCATCTGAAAAATCACTGGAATATCCAAGAATCTCTAAAAAAACAGTGATCCCGACCCAAAGTTCCTCCATCCACACTATAAAGTGGTGGCTCCAAGAAGCCAATGTCCTTTAAGATCAGCCATGGTATTCAGATCTTTACAGATGCTTCAAGAGAAGTCTGTGGTGCTAACTTATTAAAGCTTACTGTTACGGGAGTTTGCCCCAACCACAAAGCAAAATATATAAAATCTGCCTGAAACTAAAGGTGATTTTCTTGGGCCTATAAAGAGTTTCAAGACTTTTGTTCAAACAAGATTGTCCTCATAGCAACAAACAAAACTGCAGTCATTGCCTACATAAACAAAAATGATACATGAGGTCAGCCTTACTGTGTGTCCTACTATGGAGAATTCTGACCTGGTGCTGTAGGAAACAGCTAACTCTCAAGGCTTGACACATTCCAGACCTGCTGAATCTGTTGTCCTTTGAACTCATTAAAGAGGCTTCCTTGAAGCACCTGACCTTCAAGACTGTATTCGTCTGAGCTCTGGATTCTGGTAAACACAGGAGTGAGATCCCTGCTTGGCTCAACAAAAACATCAGACAACAGACAGACTGGTCAAAGGTGTCTCTCTCACCCCCCCCCCCCCCCATTCAGTGTTCTTTCAAAGAATCAACTGGCCAAAGAGGGTGCAGTATGTGTAGCCCTAGTGGTAATTCCTGCCCTGACCCCCAACTCTGGATAAATCACTTAATACTGACAGGTCTTTATGACCAGTTAGAGCCCTAATCTGAATAGGACCTGAGGCAGAACAAATTGCTGGTCTTTGTCTCCTTCAAGAAAGGCTTCAGCCAAGATATCTCCCCTGTTACTATCTTTTAAGGGATCAAGAAAACTGTGATCCTATGCTATGAGCTCTCTGAATAGGAGGCACTTGATCTACATCAGGTTAAAGCCCATGATTTAGGGCCTTTGCTGCTTATAAGGCCTTTCAGTCAGCATTTATTGTCAGCCTGTCACTGGAAATCCCACAACACCTTCACCCAGTTCTATCTGAAGGATGTGGCCTGGGCTCTAGAGCTCTTTTATCTGGGTCCTGTGATAGTTGCCCAGCAGATCCACCACTAGTCACCACTATAGTTAAGCAACCTGTCAACCTTATATGGTGAATATGGTGGCAGGTTCTACTCAAAGGCTACCAGCTCCTTTCCTGTTCCTTTCAAAGACGGTCTCTTTAAGGGACTAAACTCATATCTCTCTTCCCCTACCTCAGAGAAGGTCTGTAAAAAAGTCGGGGCGCAGCCTTGGTTGGAGCCGGCCACCACTTTATTGGCAACCGGCCAATGGGACCACCTTATGCCCCTCTGAGACCTGTTAGTGTCTCTTATGAGTTCAATCTAAAGTCCCTAGTAAGCTACCCATCTTCCAAACTATATTTGTTCTAGCTAATTGTCCATTAGTAAGATGTATTAATGCAATAAAATTGCAAATTTAAGTATTAAGTTGAATATGTATAAGTTAATACCTTGTCTAATGGACAAGAGAGGCCCTCCTAACTGACCCCACTTTCATTTTACCAGGGGCTCATCTAAGGTTAGAAGAGATTGAAAAAAGATGATGACATCACATTCTCTAGCCAAGAAGGAAGTAAGACACATGACATCTTTTTCTGATGTTTGTTGGGTCGGCTTAGGCCAACAGTATAGCTAATTGTCCATTAGGTAAAGTATGTATGTTTTAAAAATTTAACTTAATGCTTAAATTTCCATATTTGTAGAAAATGTTATGACAATATTTATTTGCAAAGAGATTTGTATTATTATCAGAGTGATCTTGTACTCTCCAGTGCCTTATACTAGTTGTCAGAAAGTCACACTTTTGGAATGGTGTTAGGTAAGATTTGTAAGGTGTTCACATTTAAGTATGAACTGTGACACCTTGTGTTATTTGTTGAGGCAAGGGATTTCCTCAATTAGGAATATCATATGCTGTGGAAATTTTATAATTTCTCCTCTAAACTGCCTTTTTAAAGGTTTTCCTTGTTCTTGTGCCAGGGTTTTACTCAGGTCAAAAAACCAGATGAATGTTGCCCATCCTGTGAAAGTGTGACAACACCCGTGTCCAGTACAATCACTTCCAGAGTGACCCCAACTACACCAACACCCACTGAATCTACAACAACACTGTCTACTAAAACCACATCTGCAACCACTGTTTCTACACCTCCCATTACTACACGTAAGTCTGAGTGTCATTGGTGACATAAGTTTGTTACAACCATGTACCATTTTCCTGATTTGCTGAAATATTGCAACCTGAATAATTTCAGAGTAAATGACTCAAAGCTTGCCTCAGTCATAAACATATAATGAAATGTTATTTTCAAGTTAAATACTGTATTTGACATAATTAGTGCACATGCTCCATTAAGCACACACCACCTTAATTGATGGCTATAAATCCCAGCCTGATATTTAGCATACTGGAATGTAACATTCAGATTACAGATATTTTTTTTTTCAAGTTTGAAAGGGAAATGTATTTTAATGTCCTGTTTTAAATTGGCTTTTGATAAAAGTCACTATTAAATATGTTATTTTAAAATAGAAGGTTGATGGTAGGACATGAACTCTTTCTGCACTTAATCTTGGTACAGGTTAGATATGTGCTGTGTTAGCTGAGGAAGACAAAATCATAAAAGTAACATTAAATCCAACAGAGATTTCCAAACTGTAGCCTTGTTCAGACAGTGTGGAAGTCAGACTTTCAAATATAACAATCCCATTGTAAGGGTTTATTTCTGAATCATACAGAGTTTTAAGGAGGTTTACAACATTTTACCTACTGATATTGAATATTCATAATATTTTTTCATCACATGTATGGGCTAAAGCTAAATAAAGTTTACACTCACAATGTTAATATTTAAGCCTCTGCAGGGTTACTTAATTTGGCCAACATGCCATTACAGCAGAATTCTCTGTTTACCTTGTAGCCTTGTACTGAATGTAGTATTTTCCAAATGGCCATAAATTAAAACATTGTTATCCTGCAGTTTTGCCCACAACCTAATACAACTTTTATAAACTGTTTACTGCAGACAGCAATAAAATGTGCTTTTATTGAGCTACAATAGCTTTCCATGTGGAACTGAATGCTGATATCGGATGGCCACTGGCATCTGGCCAACGTCCAAGAAAAATAGACATTTAGTGTTGACCGAATCTCCAGGTTATACCCTTGTAGCATTCTTCCTCATTCTTCCTTCTTTTCTCGTTGGCCGCAATATGTACATGCATTTTATTGCAAGGAAAGAAGTTTAATTTTAAAATTTATACTTGTCATATACTTGTCATTGGACTCTGAAACTTCATCAGTTTCTTTATTTTATATCATAGAATCTTAATTTTGTGACAATTCACAGAACAAATAAGTATATTTAACATATTTTACGACTTAAATTCACTTCTGGATTCATGTTGTAAAGAAAAGAGGGGCGACAAGGACTCGTGTATGTAGCTTATATACAGGATCTATGTCTGTTGAAATCAAAGAAAATAAATATTTTATTGCGCTACAATAGCTTACCATGTGAAACTGAATGCTTTCTCAGGAGGCCGCAGGCATCCGGCCAACGTCCAAGAAAAATAGACGTTTAGTATTGACTGGATCCCCGTGCTGAGAGTGTACCATAACAGTGTAATCTCATGTCTAACCCTTCTTCTCTCGTTGGCCGCATGACTAGCAAGCGTTAAAATAAGCTTACTTTATTTTACTGTTTTCTCAGGATATACGTATTGTTGGATGTTACTTTTCTGCCATTTATTTTATTTTATATCATAGCTTATTCTGACAAAGTTTGAAGAGTGCAGGATAAGTATTTGTTTTATATTTCTTGGTTGTGAGTTTTCCCACATTTTGACTCGGATTTATTGCTGTAACAATGTCTTCCCGCCAAACGAGTGCAAAGCCCAGATCATCAAAATGCAGGCATTTTTGTTTTTTATTCGATACCCATAACTAATAAGGGTGTGTTCTTCCAGAGCTAAGAAACACTTGGTCAAGAAGAAACACAAGGTTTGGGCAAAATACTATTCTCAGTCGTCTTCTTCAGAGGAAGATCAGTCCTCTGTCCCTGTCAAAAAGTCTGCTAAGCCTCAACAGGCTCCTGAGCAAGACCATCAACAGGATAACACAGACCCAGTTTTTAACCCCAGCCCATAAAGGCTCGGGTTATAGTCGTCCCCTGCACCATCTGGGCGGTGGCAGCGGGTATAGAGCTTGTGGGTGTTTCACAGACTAAACCTCTGATTTTCACCAAATTTTCAGGGGATATTTAGCCGCAGAGGATCTAGAGCTGATTAGGTTTTGGGGGTATCCAGTAACAACTGTTGCCATGGCAACACTTTTAAGATTTTTGGGTCTGATAGTTTGTGGGTGCTCCACAAACTAAACCCCTGCACGGATTTTCACCAAATTTTCAGGGGATGTTTACCCCAAGAGGATCTAGAGCTGATTAGGTTTTTGGGGATATCTGGTAACAACTGTTGCCATTGAAACACTTTAAGATTTTCGGGTCTTGAAGTTTGTGGGTGTTCCATAGACTAAACCCCTGCATGGATTTTCACCAAATTTTCAGGGGATGTTTACCCCAAGAGGATCTAGAGCTGATTAGGTTTTGGGTTGTATCCGGTAACAACTGTTACCATGGCAACACTTTTAATATTTGTTGGTCTTAAAGTTGGTGGGTGTTCCACATACTAAACCCCTGCACAGATCTTCACCATATTTTCAGAATATGTTTACACCAAGAAGATCTAGAGCTGATTAGGTTTTGGGAGGTATCTGGTAACAACTGTTGCTATGGCAACTCTTTAAAAAATTTTGGGTCTTAAAGTTTGTGGGTGTTCCACAGACTAAACCCCTGCACTGATTTCCACCAAATTTTCAGAATATGTTTACACCAAGAGTATCGAGAGCTGATTAGGTTTTTGGGGGTATCCAGTAACAACTGTTGCCATGGCAACACTTTCAGGTCTTAATGTTTGTGGGTGTTCCAAAGCCATACCCCCTTCACGGATTTTCACCAAATTTTCAGGACATATATATCCCAAGAGGATCTACAGCTGATTAGGTTTTGGGAGGTATCCAGCTGCCACTGTTGCCATGGCTACACTTTTAAGATTTTTGGGTCTTAAAGTTTGTGTGTGATCCACAGCCTAAACCCTAAACAGATTTTCGCCAAATTTTCAGGATATCTTTGTCCCAATAGGTTCTAGAGCTGATTAGGTTTTGGGCAACACTTTAAAATTTTGGGGTCTTAAAGTTTCTTCTAAAATCTTTGATATTTTCTGTAACCTAAAATATTGCAGTTAACTTCATCAAATTTGCACAAAATGTTAATGGATAGGAAGGCTTGCCTGAGAGTAATTGTGTCCTTGTTCCTAAGATTTTCCCAAATCTCAATGTTGTTGGCCATTTAGCTGTACCTGTGGGCTGGCGTTCTTGCCTGCCGAGGCTGGCTATTTTTTACAGGGAAGTAGATATGTCTGACCTCCCATCACAATATGCAGAGGAAGTGGAAACTATTATTCACATACCTGATCTCCCTGTCCTCTACCGCTGTGCTGGGCCTGGACAACGAGAAAGGCCAACAGGAGCTAAGGCTAAGAGGCCCTTCAGCTATGCTCCCTTTAAATCCATGTCTCAAAGATGCATTTGAGAAATTTGAACATGATTTCTTGGCCTCTAGTTTACCTGAGGGTAAATATATCAAACCCCCTGCTTCAACAGCAAAATATTACAACCTTCTTTTGAAGACAAACTTCAGGAGCTCAATACAGATTTTGCCAAGATCTGTATTTCTCCTAAACCCTCTGGGGCTCCTGTGGGCAATGTAGTGGGAACTTATTGATTGGTTCTGCTGTGTCTCGAACTCACAGCCTTCTCATTACACACAGAAATACAAGTCTAGCTCTTTAACCAGCTGAGCTAAAGGGGAATCCCCAGAAGCCCAGGTATTAATAGAACTGATATACGTGAGGATATTACAGTAATTAAAATTTTCAATTTTAAGGGTTTATTGCCTAACTGCTACATTATTTGACCATTTTAAGGGTTAAAATATGAAATAAAGCACAGAAACTGACTCCGAAGAGAATCCTTGGGAAACCAGTTTGGTGACGTCATCATCTAGACAACAAGTGCTAAGAGACTATGAATCGTGTTTGTAGCTTATATAGAGTACAGGGTCTAGGCCTGTCAAAATAAAATAAGATAAATATGATAACCCTTATCTGCTACATTATTTGACCAATTAAAGGGTTAAAACTTGAAATAAATTACAAACAAGTCTTTATTCAAAGAACTCATATTTGTTTAGACAACAGGTGCTTGCAAAACCAACATCTCCTATCGTGTTGGGGAGACCATGGTTTGGCAATAAAAAGTCGTCCCTCTTTTTTTTCTGTGCATTTTATCAAAGATCAAATAGAGATTTGTTGTCAGTATGAAAATATAAAATATTTAAATTTTTTTACTTATGAGTTCTTTGTAAAATAGATGAATATTAATGCACAATGGCAAGGCAATTTTCAACGTGTCTCCACAATTTGGCTTCAGTTCAACACCAAAAATGGTTGTTAAACTAACAAGCAATAATGGGGAGGTTCCAGGCTTCAGATAGATTAAATCTGTCAGCCAATTCCATGTGGGGGGGGATCAGATCTCCACTCAGATCTGAAGTCTGGTCCGAACCAACAGCTTCACTTGCATATCACCCAAGTTCTAAACATCCGAGCAGTTCAGATGTTCGGATTTTTGAAGCCTGGTCCCAAGCAACAGCTTGACTTATAATTACCCAAGTAATAACCATCCAAACATGTTCGGATGATTGTTTGGATCCAAATCCCGCAGTTCAGATGTTCAGCTGATTATTTTAGATCAGAACTCTGAACAATCCTAGTCTGAACACACACTTGGACATATAAAAACTTACGTCTTGTAATAAATATGTCATTTTGACCTCTGACCCAAATTTGTCACTTCGTCTGAGGCTTCATTGCAAGTCAAAAGTCCTCAAAGTCCAAAAGGGCTTCTCTGAACAAGGTACATCAATTCAAACTCAGACCCTGTACTTTATAGGGAAGTAGATTTGTCTGACTTGCCCTCACAACATACCGAGGACATTGAAACTTAGACAGATTTTGAATCGCCCTTACCCCAGGGACAATATGCCTAGGTCCTCCACCACAGTCTGGGCCCTTCAGTGTTGTTCTTCAGTTGTATGCTCCCACTCTGAGTCCTCAACTAAAAATGTTTTTGATAAATTAAAATAGGACTTTCAGGCTGCTAATTTACCTGAAAATAAATCTATAAAACCCCTGTTTCCACTCGGACAACCTTGTTTTGAGGACACTCTGGGGCCCCTTTGGGCTAGATCCCCTGCTGGTAGTCAAAGAGTTTGAGCTTCAGGCAAGGCAAAATCTCTGTACCCTTAAGTTTGGCTGTCCTTACTTAGGTCTTTTCTGAATACAAACTGTTAAGACAGTATCAAGGCTACTTTCCAGGTCATTTCAGATTCAAAGGGGGCCTATAAAAAACAGCAGCAGCCAAAGATGATTATGAAAATACCTGTGACTAGATATCCTCCATAAGAGGATCCTTATCCGACAGAGTTCCTTAGCCTGTCCAGTAAGGCCTTAGCTGACTCTCCAGAGAGACTAATACACAATGGGGAATTCAGGGGAGATACCAGTTCGTAAGAACTTAGGAGTTCCCCATTCTGTCCCTCTCCTTTGTTCCATTCACAATTAGTTAAGGAGGGACAAGAGTTCCTCCACAAGGCACCCATAAAAACACTTAGGGTTTAAGCCCTATCAGTCCCCCAAAGTTTCCCAACACAGTGACAAGAGATGAGGGTACTCATGTTTATTACAATTAACAAGTGTATAGTTATAACAGGTACAATAAGCATACACATTCTAATACTAAATAATTTGTACAAATCCCACAAGATTACACATGAAGTTTGTATGCATGTACATTTGTTCATAGAGTAAATAAAAAGATACAGACATTAAAATATTGGACACAGCCTCAGTGTGACCCCTGCAAGTTCAAAAGGTCATATTAGGTCATAGGTTAGACTGTGATTAGTCTGACCCCGAGGTCATATTTTTGGTAAAGGTCACACT
Source organism: Sabellastarte sp. h YS-2021 (assembly GCA_964017235.1). Taxonomy (NCBI): domain Eukaryota; kingdom Metazoa; phylum Annelida; class Polychaeta; order Sabellida; family Sabellidae; genus Sabellastarte; species Sabellastarte sp. h YS-2021. The sequence continues at coordinate 11,293,852 of OZ024927.1, forward strand.
GAAGAGAGGGACAAATTAGTTAAAGTGAATTTTTATTCAATTTTTATTCAATTAGCTGTAGGAGTGAATAAGGTTATATTCTGAATTTCATATAGATCAGTTCCGAGACATGTGGGATGGTTTGGCAAGAGTATGTGGGGCTGAGATGGACCTAGGAAAATAGCCCATGTAAAGTTTACATAATATGAAGAAATCCCTCAAACCCAAACCAGACATTTATCAGCATTTATCATACAGCCAGCATTTCTTGAAAGGTAGAGGCAACCAGTGAGTGTCTAGTTTTGTCTTCCTGAATATACCACCAAACGCAATCCGACGTCCAGTTATGCTGCACCTTGATCTCTTGCAAGGGGACATTGGTATTAAAAGCCAAGGAGTCACCTGAATACTGGAAAGCATGGAAGGTAAATAAATGAAGTGGAAAATGGAGCTTTGAATTAATGAGTAACAAGGTCTTTCTAAGTTTTGAGTCAATTAGGACTTTCCATCCCACAGAATACTTATATTGAAAGAGGTTCATTTTCTGATGGGTTGTACATGGCTAGAACTTTTTTTAGGCATGGTAGGGACTCTTGCCCAGCCCACGTAGTGAAATAACTTTAATTTCATCAGGAGTTTGGAGAGTCTTGGTCCATTTTACTAGAATTTTCACAAATTTTTTGGAGAAGAAAATGTCACCAGCAGCAAGGTGCCTGGATATATCAAAGGTGGAAAATGAATGAGGGGCGATATTTGATAATCTGAAGAAACCAAAAAATGCAACCAGAAATACAGCTTTAAAAATGGGCCCCATATACAATTATCACAGCAACCTACTATCTTGTGGATGGTTTCTACTGAGATAATGTTTTTGGTCGACAAGCAGACTGGCCTGTTCAGTTTGATAGATCTCAGATAGTACTTTAACCTCTTGTTATCTAAAACAGAAGCATTGAGACCCAGTACACTAAATTTGGCTTCTATGACTTTCAAGTAGTTAGCCAACATGACATTCCAAGAAGGCCAAAAGACCATTTACATCAATATTTTCTACAGCAATGCTCATATACACACAGAAACTGACAAAAGTTCTAAACATTACACCATTGGCTTTTGGCTGTTTTTGGCTTTCAGCAGTTCTGTTGTTTTTGCCTGAAACATGAGTATAAGTCACATTTATATCATGGGTAGCAGCCCACAGCCAGATATTGCAGGCACAAGCAGCCAGGTAGGGATCTCGAGCTCTGCCTGACCTAAGGACAGTAACTACTGCAAAGTTGCCACCATAAATGAGAATATTCATTCGTTTCCAGTGGGTACAAAATAGCTTTATTGCTACTAATATGTTTAGCATCTCAAGATGCACTATGTTCAGACCTTTGAACCCCAGTGGTATGGGGAGATGGTAGACCATATTCTTCTGGACACCGCCAAAACCCAGGAGCCATGCATCGAAATGTACTTGATGGTTCAGTTTTTGGGTGGTCCATACAAGGAGATACCATTGTAAAGAAGTAAAAACCTCTCAAACCATGTATGATCTCTATGGAATTCAGGATTCAAATGGATTCGTTTTTGATCATGATATTCTCTGAGTAATTGAAGCATTCTGTTCAAGAAATAGCCTGCTGGCTTCACACACTTGTGAATATACAGTAAATGGCCTAGAAGAGATTGAAGCTGATGCTTTGTACAAAATTTTCTATCTTTCCATTCACTGACAGTGTCACAAATCTGATGCAGTTTTGCCTGAGGAATTGAGATTGAACCCTTTTCTGTGTTGATTTCAACACCCAGACATAAAGCTGAAGTGCTGGGAGGTACCAGCTTTTTCTTGCTGATGGTGAGACCTTGGCGTTCAAGGTCATATAAGTGGTCATTTGAGCGTTTTGCGTCTGACAGAACACTGAATCCAATGTAATCGTCAACATAGTTAGTGACACTATGGCCCATGCGACGCATCATGAAACGCAAAGTGTCACAAACATGTTGAAAAATTTGGGAGCCATGATGACTCCCAAACAGAACGCAAGTGTAGACGTGACGCCACTGTAAACCTAGCAAATTATAGTCCAGAGGGTCAACTTTGATATGTCTAAAGGCTGGGCTGATATCTATCCTGTATATATGGGCTCCTCTACCTTGAATTTTTCGCCTATCAGTGATGTGACCCACTGTTGGGACGACCAGAGTGAAATCTGTGCCCAGATAAGAGGTTTTATCTATGCCTGAGTTCACAGACTGACCCAAAGGCCGGCTGAGATCAATTATCACTGGAGTCTGGCTTCTCCCTTGACATAAAAGGGGAGATGTGACCATTAGGGCAGGGATGATTTTTAAAAGGTCCTACAATGGCATTAAAGCTTCTTTCCTCTGCCAAATATGCTTCTATGTCATTGGGATAATCAATTGCAGATTTATGATTCTGGCCTTCCCACTGCAAGGGGGACAATATGTTAAAATCTAAGGGGAAGCCAAACCTAAGAAGGTCCAATAGCTGGGTATCCCAATAGCCCTGTAATTGTATTTGCCATTCATCTAGATTAAGTTGAGTATCAATTCTGATTCTTGCTTGTAAGAAATTTGGTTTTCCAGATTGTCCAACAATTTTATGAGCTTTTATTGGACAGTAATCAGACAATTCATTGATAACCCCAGATGTGGCTTCCTGTAACTCACTCAGAGGAATAAAGCTGAATTCATAATCAGTTTGGCTTCTCCAAGCCCTAGCGGCTTCCTTGCTAGCATTTTTCCATTGCTTTTTGTCACGAGAAACAGTTAAAATGGAATGCAGATATTCGTCATCAAGGCCATTTATATCAAAGATTTTACATTCTTAGGAGTGGTCATAATTGTCACAGCTGAGTGTGTTACTGCCTTTTTCAACTATTGTATTACACACAGCACTGGGAACTACATCAATAGAATCAACCTTATGGTTACTATTTGTGACAGTGATATTCACGTTTTTAGCTCTTTGGTCACAGGCAGAAAAGTTGGTAGTGCAGTCTCTGGCTTTAACAGCTTCAGCATAAGATCTGTGATTCACCTCTCATGAATTAACTTTACTGCCACAAGGGACACTCTTTTTTGTCTGCACACTCTCAAGTGACATTCTCTTGAGAGCACACACGCCAAGTTTTGCAGCTTTCTACTTTGAAATGGCCAACAGGGTTTCAATATTGGTTACATTTTGGTTACATGCATATATGAACCTAGTCCTGAACCCTTGACTGTTTAAACCATTTTTGTCATATTTTGTTTAGAATTAATGCTACATTTTTCAAAAGCAACAGTTTCAGATGAAACATGAGAGCTATGGATGCTGTCCTGATGAAATTTGCATCAGGACAGCCCATTATTCATTTTTTGAACGTTTTACCCAAGTGCATTCTTTTTCAGAGTGATTCAGTATCTTACCCATTTCCAAACATGTAGCACATACGTGCCTTTACTTACTATTGCAATCATGGTCCTTCTGAAAAGTACATGACCCACTTTGAAACGGTTTACAAAACCATGGTTTTTTTCATGTTTGCTTGTTCAGAGGTTTTTGCCCAGGGTTTTGAATTTTGTGAATGTCTTTGGGCATGCACCCTTCTAATCCTATCAATTTTGTCAGAATTATCCCAGGTTACAGCCCCCCTTTCCAAGTCACATAACAGGACCGCATGGGCAGCCTTTGCATTTTGCCAAGAAAAATCAGTTGCATCAGCCATTATATCTGTTAAATATTGTAACATTTGGTCTTTGGTTATTTGTGATTTTTCATCAAAGATGTTTTGGACAAAACCTTGAACTCGTTGGGTCAGATTCAACTGATCATAGGTCACTCTCTGATGATTGTGACCTCCCAGCATTGTATCATGTGACAATGCCACCTTATGTTTCACTACACAATCAATGTTACCACATCTTTTTGATTTAAAATCATTTTTACCTGAACTGGAAGCACTGGCTTCCTGTAATTGACGCAATCGCCTGTTTCTAGTCCCCTAGCCTCAACAAGGGTGCAGGCCAGTGATAGACCTAAGCAGGCTCAACACTTTTCTACTTGTAGAAAGGTTCAAATGGAAACCAAATTTTAGAGACGCTTCAAACGAAGGCAGGGGCGTTCACTTAGAGCAAGTCTCTACAAAAGGTCTGTGGTCAGACAGGGGAAAAAGGCTACACATAAATGTCTAGAGTTGAAGATGGTTTCTCTGGCCCTTTAAAGGTTCAAGGACCAGTGTCAAAACCAAACAGTGTTGGTTGCTACGGACATCTCAACAATAGTAGCATACATAAACAAGGAGGAACCCACTCGGCAGAGATGTGTGCTCTCCTGTGGAAAATCATGACCTGGTGGGGATCCATATTTCCCAAAGATCAGACCTTAACAGGTTACCCTCCAGTTTTTCACAGGGATCGTCCCAAAAGTTCCAGGAATCTTCCAAAATGGAACCTTGTTCCCTTCTTAAGATTTCATAGCCAAAAACCAACTAGCAAGAGAAGGTTCTCAAAGTGTGTCTCTGGTGACTATTCCTGCTTTGACTACCATTATAGATAGACAATTCAAAGAAGACAGGACCTTTTGTCCGGTACGAGCCCTGAGGTACTATTTGGATCAAACAAAAGACCTCAGAGGGTCTTGATCCCTACTTTTATTTCCTTTAAGAAAGGACACACCTCAGACATCAAACCCACTACACTCTCTCCTTGGTTAAAACAAACTATCCTACTTTGTTACAAACAAGCAGACCAACAAGCCTTGGACGTGGTCCAAGTTAAAGCGCATGACATTAGGGCCTTTGTGGCCTCTAAGGCCTTTTACAGTGGGGTATCGGTGGACCAAATCATGCGAGCCTGTGACTGGAAAGCTCACAACACATTTACAAATTTTTACCTAAAAGACCTTACTTGGTCAGACTACGACAACAATATGTATCTGGGTCCAGTAGAAGCAGCACAACAAGTCCTAGATCCTTCCCCTCAGACCAGTTATCCTCGGAAAGAAAAGAAAGGGGGGGGGGGGGGGGGCCCATCCGCTGCAGCCAAGTCTTCAGGAGTCTAAATCCCAGGGTCTAGGTATATGTCTACCTAATCAGGATGTATGGCAAGGTCTTTTATCCTTATTTCAGTATTTACTTGTATAATGTATTAAGGGCTTATTCAAGTGTTCCCATAATCTCATTTTTAGGGTGGCAAGTTAATGAGATTTTCAAACCAAGGGCTTGTATTCATTGTAGCAAAGCCCTAGAGACTATTCTCCTCAAAAGTGAGCATGGCTGCACTTCTCTCTTTCAATCAAAACATCCAGACAGTCTTGGCACTGTCATTCATTCAGTTTTCTGGTTTTGGGCTCATTACAGACTCGGTCTCCGTTACTGGAGCACTGTAAGCAGGGCTCAGACTGGTATTTCTAAACATTCATTCTAATCTAATTAATTCAAAATCCAAGAAAAATTCACAAATTCTTCCAGTCTCAGCTGTAATCCCTCCACTGAGCGGTTGGATTCAGCATTCAGTCCCACATGGTAATCTATAGTAGAGCAATAAAATTGATAATTTTGATTACTTAAATGTAGCTTTTATAAGCTACAAACTTACTATGTGGAACTGGAGAAAGCGCCACCCTGCCTCCCTGCTGTATTTGAGCTGAGGGGTATGGTCAAAATTGCAACGAGAAAAGAAGGAAGAGTGAAGAAGAACGCTACGAAGGCACAACCTGGGGATTTGGTCAACACCAAATGTCCATTTTTCTTGGACGGTGGCCGGATGCCTGCGGCCATCCGAGATCAGCATTTAGTTCCACATGGTATGCTCGTAACTTATAAAAGCTACATTTAAGTAAATTAAAATTTTCGAATTTAGTCAATATACTAGTGTTTGCAAGTGAATGTTGAAGTTTCATATGTGTTTTAAATGAGATCCTATCACATACCCAATCCCTTGGTTGGATTTACATACTGTCTGTTTGTGTATAAAAAATTTTCATTAGTGGAAATGAATTTTGTGTAAGCTTCCTGTTATCAGAGTAATGAACAGACGGATGTTAAAATTGATTTCAGTATATGCATAATATTTCTCTAAAATGTGCAACATTACTAATCAAATGATTCAAGAATGCATATACAATACAGTGACAAAGACAAATCATTTTCTCAGACAAATTAAGGTTGAACTTATAATTCTTTTTATGAACTACCTTGTATTACACAGTATATCAGTGTTCTTCAGGAGAGACTGGCCCAAACCACAGGCTATGAGGTTATCACTATATATAGACATGTATATATGTTACAGTAAATATGCGAAATCAGTAAATACGCGTATTTACTGAAATTTTCAGTAAATACATGTATTTACTGGTTTTTTGGTCCAGTAAATACGTGTGTTTACTAAAATCATCATGAACATTATATATCTTAAACAGTTTGGTGTTATCTGCTATGTCTTCATGTTAACAGTTATTTCAAACTTTATATGGCTTTGTCATATTCAAAGTTTGATACTTGATAACAATCCAGCACTGAGATAACTATGTAACATCACTTTATAATTTCAAAAGCAGTTGCATGTGATATGTGATAAAATTTTTTAATATTTTTTTTAATTTAAAATAAATTGTAATGTAAATAGACACGTTTATAAATTTATATATCCAAGTATTTATCAAATTATAATGCTTTATGTATAAGGTTGAGATATATTTCTTGTTCAAGAACTGAATTTCACTGTACTTTTATATATATTTTAACAATGTGTTTCTTTTGCAAAGGTCACCAATAAAATTTAGATCTATAATTAGGGTTAAATACAACTTCCCTTTGATGTTGTCCCTTCAATAGAGGAAGCTACACCATAACCATAGATGCCTTAAAAGAGATTAAGTCCCGCTGAAAGACTATGATGAAATCCAATTAGGGGCTAGCTGGCCTTTTTATTGTTTCTAACATTTCTTTGATCAAGTAGCCAGTACCTACATTAAGTCATAAATCTACCAGAAAATTGCAAAATATTAAGCCTTGATTGAAATAAAATAAAGAAACCACTTACTAATAATCTCTGTTTAACAATAGATTCATTGAGAATACATGCAGACTTGTTTGGGTGTAAATCATGTTGTCTTAAATGATAAGGTAAAATTTCTGCTGAATGAAAGTACAGTGAAAATATGATAAAATTTAGAAAGTTAAATTGATTTCTTTAACTGCTATTTAAATATTTATTTTCAATAAAAATGCTTTTTATGTATCAGTCACATAAAAATAGTGAAAAGTTAAATGATCTTTAATCATGTGTAGGGATGACATAGGTCCTTAGTAGCTGTGGGATTAAAAATAATATAAGCTTAAATGAAATATCTACAGAAAGCACATATATCAAGTTTTTAAAATTAAATATCTAAAAGCCCAGTGCTATTTTTTTCACATATTTGCATGTAATGAACTGTATAATGAAGTATACTTGGTATGTTCTAATAGTCATCATAATAGAGTAAAATGTTCCAATATAATTCACAGTTTGGTTTACCATTTAATATTATACAGAGTAAAATGTTCCAACATAATGTACAGTTTGGTTTACCATTTAATATTATATAGTGACAACCAGTAAACATCAAACTTTCATTTCACATATTTACAGAAAGTCAAACCAGTCAATTTGTGAAATAACACAGGTCATAAATCAGTAAATACGCGTATTTACTGAAAATTTTAGGGAATACGCATATTTACTGACCAAATCAGTAAATACGCGTATTTACTGAAATTTTCAGTAAATACGTGTATTTACTGATTTCACATATTTACTGTAACATATATATATATATATCCAGTCTCTACTGACAGAGTTGCCTTTTCACAGGCCTGTGAGGTTATAAGGAAGATAATTTAAATCACATTTAAAAAGTTAATTTGTTTTTCTGAGCTCACTGTGCGCCAATTATGTCGAATACGGTATATATTATATGCTCTCATCTATTTCTGTGCATAGATTTTGTTGCCCAAAACACAAATTGAATTACATACATGTGTTTGTTATATATGAAGGTGTCTTATTTTTCAGCTTGTCAGAAAGTTTACTACCTTCAGAGAAACCTACAAGAGAATGTAAAAAAATCTGGAAGTGTGGTAGATGATTACTTCGATAATGGATTGGTGGCAGAGATGAGTTTGGGACCAGACATAAATGGTGAGATTAACGTTTCTTTGGCAAAGAGTCCTGTGGAATTAAGTCATGTGCTTTTGGAGCCAATGTATGTGCAAAATGATGTCAGGGTTGAGGTGCACATAGAAATTAGTGAGACATCTTCTCTGCTTGTTGAAACTGTGGTAAGTTGTTACTACTTTATTTAATGCAGAAATTAATTTGAAGGGATTTTTGTTTTTGGGAAATTAAGCACAGAAGATATAAAGTTCAGGGACTCACAAGCCATTGAGAATTTGATTTCTTTAATAATGACTGATTTTGTGTATTTATACAATAAATAAAAGATATTTTTACCACTGATATGAAACCTTCTGGTGTTTGTCTTCCCTCTCATCCTCAGAACTATTTTGGTTACTCCATCTTGTAAACATCTCTAAGCATAAAATATCATTTTTCTAATCCCAAAATTATTTTGTAAAACATAAACATAATCAAATACTGAAACAAGTTATTATTGACTAAATTTGAGTGGGATGTCAAATGAAAAACCATATACATACTTTAATCTAAACATTATTTAATATCAAGTTATTCCCAGAAATATTTCATGTCCATTGTCACTATTTTTCAAGAAATACAAATTATAAAAAAACGTTTATTGTGTACTTGTATTTGATTCCCGTTTATAAAATGTGCAAGAAATAGTATCTTTGGGTAATTATTGGCCATTTGCTAAAGTAGAATAACTTTTATGTAAATTAAAACAATTTGTGTGCACCAGACAAAAATTTTACGGTACAGTTTGTAGTGCAATATTACTAGGATATACAGTGGCCATGAGAAAGCAATCCATTCTCATACGTCACAGCATTCTGCTAACATGGCTGTTTATGTTTGAAAGCTGTGGGGGGAGCTGCATAAAAAGGGAAATGTATCCCTTATAACATGATAATTTTCAAAATGCTGTATGTAGGTGCTTGTTTATGTGGTTTTAACTGCTTGTGTAAAGTTGTGTTGAGGGTGCTACAGGCTCTTTAAATAATATTAGTTCAGTTTCTTATGCCCTCCATTTTTGCTGCTTTTGCAGCTGTAGGTCAGTAGCCAAGTGAGAAATGGTGACAGTAGTTACTTTGAGTAAATTGCTTATAACTCCATAACCACTGCATTTACAGCATTACACAAAATATATGTTGTTCAACTACTTCTATGTACCTGCAAGACATTACCTGTTTTAGAGCTGTACCTCAATAGCTAAGTGATAAATAGCTATTGGTCAAAGATGTTGTTCAGCACATTTTCAGAGCTATAGCGCCATGCATACGTTATAGCTACTTTATCATTTTGTAAATCACTTGAGACTTCAGCACTATCACATTTAGATTTTTTATGACGGGAGTAAATTATTTTGGCTTGGTTTATTGTGTTGAGTAACAGAAATGCGTGGCTTTTTTCTTTGTAACTGTAAAAGTTACAATATTTTGGTTAAATATGTTGTTCACCTACTTTTTATGTTCAGTTTCCTGGCATATTTTCAGAGCTCTAGCTCTATAGCTAACTGAGTAATAGCTACTTTGACATTTTGGCAATGAGTAAATTGCTTTTAAGTTGAATATTATTGAATTTACAGCTTTTTTGTGAAATTTGTTGTTCACCTACTTTTTTATGATCTGTGTCATGGCAAATTTCAAAGCTGCAGCCCTATCTAACCGAGTAATAGCTACTTTGACATTTGTGATAATTAGCAAATCACTTGTAACATCAGTACTATCGAAATTAGAGTTTTTATTGCGCTACAATAGCTTACCATGTGGAACTGAATGCTGTTCTCGGATGGCAGCAGGCATCATGGCCAACATCTAAGAAAAATAGACATTTATAGTTGGCCGTAGCCTCAGATTGTCCTCTCGTGGTACACTACGAGATCTCTTCCTACTTTCTCGTTGACCGCGTGTTTTGGTAGCTTCTGTCACTTACACAGATATTTTCATCTATTTCTCAGCACATACGTATTGTTGGATGTTAATTTTTGGACATTTTATTTAATATATAACATAATTTATTCTGTGAAAGTTTCGTTTCGAGAAGATAAGTATTTTTTCATATTTTGGTGTTTTTGAGTTTTCCTCGGTACAGGCTTTTGTCATCTACGTTTTATTGCGTTTCAAGATGTCTGCCGACCTAACGAATAAAGACAAACTGAGGTCTGTTAAGTGTCGCCACTTTTGCTTTGTGTTTGATTCACACAATTACTGACCTACCTGTAGGGAATCTGGCAAGGGTGATGACCCCTGTGTCTCGTTCGAATCCCCCTGTGAAATCTGTGCTTCTTTCTCCGAAGAACAATTGATCAAAATTACACAGAAAACGCTATGTCAGAAAGCAAAAGAAAGACACTACCAGTTCTAAAGATGACGAACTCAACCTCTTAGGTGATGAGGATGTGGATTCCTTTACTGGATTTCATGCAGACCTTGAGAGTGCTGCAGACAGCTTATTTACCTCTCCCCCACGTCCTCAGCCCCTATCCTTCGAGTCACTATCTTTAAAAACGCCAGAAAAGACTGTCCCACCCTCCCCAGGTACTGCTTACAGCAGAAGATTGAATCAAAATTAGAAAAATCCCTGGGTAACACACTTAACATCCATTTACAGCAGCAAATGGGGTCCTTCCAGGCATCTATGTTAGAAGCTTTTCAGTCTCTCCGAGACGAATTGACATCTAAAAAACAAGTGGAGGTGGATCAGACCTTGGCTTCTGCTTCTAAGCCTGGACCCTCCAGTCAAACTGTAAATTTGGACCTACCCCCTCCGAGACCTCGGCCTACCTCACATGAGCAGATGGAAGTGGACTATGGTCCTCCTCTTCCTCCACGCCTCGGTGCTGATCATCATTACGCATCGGATCAGCATTCAGGCCTATCCGAGGAGCCTTCTAAGAAGTCCTCGGATAGACCTAAAAAGCACTCTCACTCTCATAAAAGGTATGATGTTGAACCGAGGTCCGCCTCGGATCAATACAATGATGAATCCGATGAACCTCAGATCTCATCTTCTAAATCCAAAAAACATGCTGACAAAAGTAAACATAAGGTGAGGTTCAGATACGTGTCATCTTCTTCAGAGGAGGATCAGTCCTCTGTACCCAGACACAGGTCTTCAAAGCCCTCTGGGGCTCATCCCTCTGGGGCTATCTCTGATCAAGACCAACCTCAGCACGATCCAGACCCCCCTTATTATAGGGAAGTAGCTCTGTCTGATGTTCCCTCCCAATACGCTGAAGAAGTGGACACCTTCAGGCGCATTCTTTCCCTCCCTGACCCCAGGGAGTCCATGCCTAGGTCCTCCACTTCAGTCATGGGGCTGGACGACGAGAAAGGCCGTCAGGAGCTCAGGCCAAGAGGTCCTATGCTCCACCTCAGCTCAGTTATCAAAGATGCCTATGATAAATTTGAGCATGATTTCCAGGCCGCTAATTTACGTGAGGGTAACTACATCAAACCTCCTCCCTCCACTGCTAAGTGGTACAAGGTGGGACAGCCCTGTTATGAGGAGAAAATGCAGGAGTTGAATACAGAAGCTAGGCAAAATATATCCACTCTCAACTTTACTGCTGCCTTTGCCAAGACTTCATCTTCTTGCAATGCCACTCTGTAAAAGTGCCAACATAGTCAACAAGTCAACCTTAAAGAGGGTTAAGTCTCAGATCCAGAAAGCTGCCAATCCTGAGAAAGCAGCAAAATGTGGATATGAACAAGCCTGTGAATACTTAGACATATGGAATAAGACTATTCTTATTCAACACAGAGCTCTCACATGCCTCAGCAAATCCTTAGCCCATATACTCCAGAGGGAGCTGTATACTATGGGTAACACCGGCTTGCTAAGGTGCGAAGCCGAAATGACCCTTTTACAACCACATCTATGGGAAACGAGACGCCAAGAACTCAGGAACTCGCCTTTTTGGCATTCCTCCTTGTTCAAGTCTCAACTTGTGAAGGAGGGAGAAGACTTCCTCCTCAAAAAGGCACCTCTAAAGACTCTCAGGGTTTCGGACCCTATCAAAATAAGCCCTTTTGTGGCCCCCACAACAAGAGGCTCCTACAGGAAACGCCCCTAAGGGGGCAACTCCTCACAAAGCAGTAACCAATCGTTTTCCTCAGGTAGGGGGAAACCGAACTTCAGGGGCTCCAGGGGTCGTTTTCGACCCCACTCTAGGGGACGAGGGCGTGGAAACCCCTCCCCCCAATGACTCCTTAAAAGCCTCCCTCAGTCCACCAGTAGGAGGTCGCCTCCGTTCTTTCAGAAGAGACTGGCAAACAAACAAATGTTCATCCAGCGTGTTAAACATTATCACCAATGGCTACGTACTGCCATTCATTTCAAAACCAAGTCTGGTCAGATTCCCTCAGATTCAGTCAGAATACAAGGCCCTTCAAAAAGACCAAGCTCTGGCCACTTGTATCCAGTCTCTTCTGTCAAAGAACGCAATCGAAAGGGTGGAAAATGTAAAATCTCTCGGGTTTTACAGTCGCCTGTTTCTAGTACCCAAGCCTCACCAAAGGTGGAGGCCAGTCATAGACTTAAGCAGGCTCAACACTTTTCTACATGTAGAAAAGTTCAAAATGGAAACTCCAGAGTCCATCAGGACCTCCCTGATTCTAGGGGAATGGGTATCGTCGATAGACCTTTCAGACTTCACGAATACCTGGACGACTGGCTGATCAGGTCCCAGTCTCAGGAGGAAGCCCAAGTGAACACTCAGGCAGTGGTAGACCTAACCCAGTCCTTAGGGTGGATAATAAATCAGCAAAAATCAGAACTAAAACTTACTCAGGTGTTTTTGTTCATGGGCTACGAATACCATCTAGATTCAGCCCTTGTAAAACCCACTCAAGAGAGATGGCTCAAACTTCAGGATTTGATCCCACGTCTCAAGTGAAAACATGTTTTGACTGCAAGATGTTTAATGTTGCTTGCCTCAACGGAGAAAATGGTCCCGGAGGGACGCTTTCACATGAGGCCCTTTCAGTTTCATCTCAAGGAGCACTGGGGATATCCTCAGTCGCTGGACAGCCTCCTTCCTTGGACAGGAACAATTTCTGCACACCTAGACTAGTGGCAGAACCCCACAAACGTGATGAGAGATGCAGGCCTTCATCCCAAAGACCACAGTATCCAACTATTTACATACACCTCAAACGAAGGTTGGGGCGCTCACTTAGATCAAAGTTCTACAAAGGGTCTGTGGTCAGACCGGGAAAAAAGGCTACAAATAAACGTTCTAGAGTTGAAGGCGGTCTCCCTGGCCCTTTGAAGCTTCAAGGACCAGTGCCAGAACCAAACAGTGCTATTTGCAATGGACAACTCAATAGTGGTAGCCTACCTTCACATCCCCATCCACTCAAACTCAAGGAGGTACCTAAGGTTTTGCCACAAGTCACAGGTGTTCCTGTTCACCTTCCTTCCCTTCGGGCTAGCCAAATCCCCACAGGTCTTTACAATGATTGTAAAAGAAGTGAAGCTGATACCAGTACCTTGACAACTGGCTTATCAGGGCCCAGTCTCAGAAAGAAGCACAAATGAACACTCAGACAGTGGTAGATCTGACCCAGTCCTTAGGGTGGATAATAAATTAGGAGAAATCCGATCTAAAACCTACTCAAGTGTTTTCGTTCGTGGGCTACGAATACCATCTAGATTCAGCCCTTGTAAAACCCACTCAAGAGAGATGGCTCAAACTTCAGGATTTGATCCTATGACTGAAGTCAAAATATGTTTTGACTGCAAGATGTTTGATGTCGCTAATTGGGTTGCTTGCCTCAACGGAGAAAATGATCTAGGAGGGACACCTTCACATGAGGCCCCTTCAAAGGTTCAAGGACCAGTGTCAAAACCAAACAGTGTTGGTTGCTACGGACTACTCAACAGTAGTAGCCAAACAAGGAGGAACTCAATCAGAGATATGCGCTCTCCTGTGGAAGATCATGACATGATGTCATCGCTATCACATGACATTAAAAGCCAGACACATTCCAGGGCATCTGAATGTGATGGCTACGGACTACTCAACAGTAGTAGCCTACATAAACAAACAAGGAGGAACTCAATCAGAGATGTGCGCTCTCCTGTGGAAGATCATGACATGGTGTCATCGCTTTCACATGACATTAAAAGCCAGACACATTCCAGGGCATCTGAATGTGATGGCCGACCTCCTGTCCAGATCGAACCAAGTGCAGTCAACAGAATGGTCACTGCATCCGCAGGTGTTCAAACAGATCTGTCAAAAGTGGTTCACTCATGTGGATCTATTTGCCTCTCATCTGAACCACAAACTTCCACTGTACGTGTCTCCAGTCCCAGACCCAAATGCTTGGGACATAGATGCTCTGAACATAAACTGGACGAGTTACGCTTACCCTCCAATGGCTCTCCTTCGCAGGGTGATCAAAAAAATAAGGCAATGCCATTGCCTGATCATCCTAATAGCCCCAGGCTGGCCAGGGATGCCCTGGTTTTGGGACCTAGTGCAGCTCTCAACAGAGATCCCACTGCAACTTCCAGTGTCAACAACTCTTTTCAAACAGTCCCACAATTATGTGTTCCGCAGGAATCCATAACATCTCAACCTCCACGCCTGGTGTCTTGGAGTGGACAGCTCCAAAAACAAGGCTTCTCTGTGGAGGTGGCAAAGAGAATTGCTGCCCCTCAGAGGTCATCAACAATGACCATCTACAAGTCAAAGCGGGCCCAATTTGAGAAATGGTGCAGAGAAAATTCGGTGGATTTCTCCACCCCATATGTGAAACAAATCTCAGACTTTTTCATATACCTGTACCAAGATCTAAATAGGTACCCCTCGACCATTGATGGTTACAGGACGGCCATTGTTGATACTTTGGGCCCAGCAGAACACCATATTACACAAAGTTCAGACCTTCATATGTTACTCTCCAGTTTTCACAGGGATCGTCCAAAAAGTTCCAGGAATCTTCCAAAATGGAACCTTTCTGTTGTTCTCAATGAGCTCACAAAAGCGCCCTTTGAGCCTATGAAAGACACAGACCTCA
Source organism: Sabellastarte sp. h YS-2021 (assembly GCA_964017235.1). Taxonomy (NCBI): domain Eukaryota; kingdom Metazoa; phylum Annelida; class Polychaeta; order Sabellida; family Sabellidae; genus Sabellastarte; species Sabellastarte sp. h YS-2021. The sequence continues at coordinate 11,309,037 of OZ024927.1, forward strand.
AACATCTTACTCTCAAATCTGCTTTCTTGCTAGCTTTGGCCTCCAGCAAGCGCTGCAGCGAAATCCATGCCTGGGTTACAAAGTATCTAATCTAGGCCAATGGGAAAAGGTTGCCTTGTTCCCCTCTTCAGATTTCATAGCCAAAAACCAACTAGCAAGAGAAGGTTCTCAAGTGTGTCTCCGGTGACTATTCCTGCTTTGACTACCATTGTAGATAGACAATTCAAAGAAGACAGAACCTTGTGTCTGGTGCGGGCCCTGAGGTACTATTTTGATCGAACCAAAGACCTGAGAGTGTCTCGATCCCTCCTTTTCATCTCCTTCAAGAAAGGACACACCTCAGACATCAGTCCCGCTACTCTTTCTTCTTGGTTAACAAGCCTTGGACTTGGTCCAAGTTAAAGCGCATGGCATTAGGGCCTTTGTGGCCTCTAAGGCCTTTTACGGTGGGGTATTGGTGGACCAAATCATGCAAGCCTGTCACTGGAAAGCTCACAACACATTTACAAATGTTTACCTGAAAGACCTTACTTGGTCAGACAACGACAACAATATGTATCTGGGACCAGTGGTGGCGGCACAACAAGTCCTAGACCCTTCCCCTCAGACCAGTCTAATCCCAGGGTCTAGGTATAGGTTTACCTCTCAAGATGTTACGGGTAAGGTCATTTTTTCAATTTTAGTTTATGAAGCATAATATGTATTAAGGACTTATCAAGGTTGTCATTAATCCCATGTTAGGTGGCAAAAATTTATGAGAATTCCAACCATTGGGCTGGTTTTTCACTCGTGGATGGGCCCTGAGGGCCCTTACACTTCTTAAGTGAGCACGACTGCACTTCTCTCCTACAATCAAAACATCCTGACAGTTTTTAGCACTGTCATTCATTCTATTCAGGTTTTTGGCTCTTTACGGCCCCGGTCTTCGGGATTGGGGCACTGTAAATGGGACTCAGACTGGTATTTCTAAACATTCATTCTAATCTATTACTTCAAAATCTAAGAAAAATTGACATATCTTCCAGTCTCAGCTGTAATCCCTCCACCGTGCGGTTGGATTCAGCATTGAGTCCCACATGGTAAGCTATTGTAGCGCAATAAAATTGAAAATTTTAATTACTTAAATGTAGCTTTTATAAGGTACAAGCTTACCATGTGGGACTGAGAAGAGTCCCACCCTGCCTCCTCGCTGTATTACAGCTGAGGGGTAAGGTTTTAAAATTGCAACGAGAAGTAGGAAGAGATCTCGTAGTGTACCACGAGAGGACAACCTGAAGCTATGGCCAACTATAAATGTCTATTTTTCTTAGACGTTGGCTGTGATGCCTGCGGCCATCCGAGAACAGCATTCAGTCCCACATGGTAAGCTTGTAGCTTATAAAAGCTACATTTAGGTAATTAAAATTTTCAATTTTATTGTGTTAATACATTCTATCCTATGGAAAACTGCTATAGTGGTCGGCAAGACCGGCCCCGCCAAATGACAGAAAAGCCATCCTGTGAAACCACTGGCAGGACCAGTCATGTAGTGTGCATTTGCCAGGTGGTACCTCATACTTCCTTCCTGTCTAGACAGCGTGACATCATGGCATCTTTATCCTTTGGCGCTTGTAGTGTGCAGATGTGTTTTTGAAGAGCTCTAGAAGTGTGAAGAAATCTGAAGATGTTTTACAAATTTGAACTTTACTTTATAAAGACTATACTGCTGTGTTGCATGAAGATTATGTTGTCTACAGAGTAGAAATGTGGCACTTGGCAAAGATTTGTTTGTGCAGAAGAAAGACTGTGCTATCTGCAAAGCTTTCTTTGATGAGCAGAAGCAACAACTGGTCACCCCTTCCTACAGAGAATGAAAAGAGAAGGAATACAGTAAGAAGACTTCTACTGCCTCCCCCTCTACTGATACCCCCAACCTAGTTAATCCTGCGGATTGCAAGTTCCTAGGGAGGATAGAGGGAGGTAGGTCCATTGAAGAGACTGCTACTAGCAGAAAGAAGAAACTGTCTGAAGATTCACCTAAAGCTAGCAATAAGAAAGCCAGCAAGCCCACCTCTGACGACCTGAAGACTTTAGATGACAAGTGGTCACAGATGTTTGCACGTTTTGAGGCTATGATCCTGGACTTTGCAGATCCGTTTAGTGAGCCAGGCTCCCCTACTGGTGTTGCTGAAGAAAAGGGTGAGCTCTCAGACAGGGACATGGGCAGAGAGGAAGAGTTGGACCAAGAGTTGAGTGAAGAAGCAAACTACCGGGAGACCATGAGAGGGGTGAGGTCATTCATGGGGTGGCACCAGGTGCCGAAATTTGACATTTTCCTGTCATCTTTGAATGACAACCCCTTTACCAGAGCTCAACTGACTGGCAAACTGCCAACAGATGAGTGGTTCCCTAAAAAGTTAGAAAAACTGAACATTACCATCACTGAGGGCTACCATCAAGACGTTCTGAAACTGTTGGTCTACTGAAGGATCAGTTTGTGAAAACACCTAGAACTTTGAAGTGGTACAGCATGTATCAGAAAAGAAGGACTTCTCCAGATCAAAGGTTTTTTCCTGGTCAGGTGATCCAGCGAGACTTAACAGTTGCTTCAGCAGAGTCGCTAAACACTCATTGCCTTCTCCCCCATCATCTCAGCCCATCCACCAGGATACACTCAGAAGATGGGAAAGATCTGCCTAGGATCAGAGTGTGATGTGTAACCAGGCTGCTGGACTTAGCTGGTGCCTTACTGAAGACTAAGAATCTATGGTCAACCAACTGAAGGTTCTGCGTGGCGACAAGGGCAAGGGCAAGTCCTCCAGTAGATCTTAGCAAGCTGTGGATGAACTGGATTATTTAGTTACATTCAACAGGAGCTGATGTTCCCAAACCCAACAGCCAGTGGAGACCAATACTAGACCTCGGTACCCTGAACAAGTTTCTAAAGACAGAGTCATGGAGACCCCGAGACCATAAGAACCTTCCTACAGGAAGTGGAGTAGGCTACGTTCATAGATTTCAAAGACGCATACTTCTATATACCGATTCAGAGCCAGTCCAGGAAGTATATACAGCTTCACCTCAAGGGTTAGTCGTACCAATTCAAAGCACTGCCATTTAGTCTGTCCACAGCACCCATGGAGTTCTTGGTAGTGGCAAAGGAGGTCAAATTGATTGCATTACAGAAGGGTATAAGGATCCACCAGTACCTAGACAACTGGTTGGTCAGAGCCAGATCCCACCAAACCTGTCTCCAGTATACACAGACACTGGTAGCTCTTTGTCAGGAATGTGGTTGGTCAACATAGACAAATCGGAAGTGGACCCCAAGCATGTCTTCAACTTTGTAGGCTACCAGTTAGACCTGAAAGAGGGCAAGGTCAGACCCACCCCAGAGTGTTGACAGACCTTGAATACAAAAATCCAGAAACCTCTCTCCGGACCAACATGCCCGGTCCGAAAGGGTTAGTCACAACCACAGAGAAGCAAGTCCACCTAGGTAGACTCCATATGAGGCCGATACAGTGGCACTTGAAAAACAATTGGAGGGTACCAGAATCACTAGAAAAGGCGATCCCTGTCCCCAGGTTACTCCGACCCCATCTCAAGTGGTGGCTGCAGGAAGACACTATGCTTCAGCGTCAAGCATTACACCCACTAAAACATGTTCTGCAAATCTTTAAAGATGCATCAAAAGAAGGGTGGGGAGCTCACTTAGGGGAACACACTCCAAGGGGAACCTGGTCCCATCCAGGAACCAAGTTATACATAAACTACCTGGCACTAAATGCGGTGTTTCTGGCCCGAAAAGAGTTCCAAGACCTCTGCTTAAACAACATAGTCCCCATAGCTACAGACAACACCACAATGGTTTCCTATATAAACAAGGAGGAGGGAATGAAGTTAGGCCCTCTGTGTGCCCTACTGTTAAAAATCCTGATCTGGTGCTTAAGGAAACAGTTGACTCTCAAAGCCCGACACATCCCAGGCTGCCTAAACATGATAGCAGACAAGCTATCCAGCCTGGGTGTTACATATATGGGCGCAAAAAAAATGCATCATTTAAACTTTATGTCTATACATTGCCATATAAGGTAATTGTGTTATTGATTCTTTTTATGTGTTATGCAGTACTGATCTATTTATAGACTGGGGAAATCCTTCTAATAACCTCAGTGATTATATTAGTAGATTTGCGGAAACCCAATTACCAGTAGTCTCTAGAACTTCCTTCTTGAATCTGGTAACAGCTCTTAAATTCAAGTTAGTTCTGTAACTGTCTGGAAGTTTCCATGCTTGTATATAAGGACTGTACACCTGACCACAGATGAATATAGTATTTGCTGGCTATAAGGAAGGCTATTTGTGTTTTTACTGTATTTCTGTTGTTGCGAACTTTTGCTGGAGTGAATTTTCTACAGTGTCTGGATAGATTTGCTGTACTTTGGATACTTTCTATCTCTGCATGCAGTGTGCGGTTCTACCAAAGAGTGGACTTACTGCATTTTGGACATTGTTCATATCTTGAAGCAGAGAGTACAGTTGTGCAGACTTTCTGAATACTTCTATACAGACATTTTGTGTGATTGGATATCGAAAGGATCACAGGATAAGGACATTTTGTGGTATTGAACAGATCACAGGCTGTCAGGATACAGATATCTGTGTATTAGTGAACATCGGACGGATCACAGGACAGATTACTGGATACAGTGGACAAACTTTACTGTCAGTTACAGTGGCCAGGTCAGATTGGTTTCATTATTGTATCATTGTATGTACTATTGAGAGCATACCAGTTGACTGTAATCTTTATTTTTTAAATAAATTTGTTAAGTTAAACTTTTTTCTTTTTCTGTTGCAACTTAGCAAGACAACCGGTAACTGCTACCGCGCTTGCCCGTGACCATAACATGGGCCAGACCATGGAGACAGAATGGTCCCTCCTTCCAGAGGTCTTCCAGTTGATTTGCTCCTGGTGGCACCAGCCTCAAATGGACCTGTTTGCCACCAGGTTCAACAACAAATTGCCTCAATTTGTATCACCGGTACCAGACCCCATAGCCTGGGCAGTGGATGCACTCAGCCTACCTTGGGAGGATCTTGACCTCTATGCCTTCCCACCAGTAGCCATCTTGGGCAAAGTGTTGAAGTTGCAGGACTACCCGTGCAGCAGGTTAATTCTAGGGTGGCCCTACATGTCTTGGTTTTGGAACCTAGTGGCCATGTTGAGCCAGATCCCATTGTGCCTGGCAAACCAGGCCAACCTGTTGACTCAGCCATTTAATCAGACCCTTCACAGGAATTTGTCAAACCTGAATCTTCATGCCTGACTCCTAGAGCCTCAGCTATCAAGGGGCAGGGCTTCTCTGAGGCAGTGGCAGCACAAATTGAGATTCCTCAGAGATTCAACCAGATCAGTCTTTGATGCCAAGTGGACCATGTTTACAAAGTGGTGTCACAGTAATCAGGTGGACTTCAGGGCGCCCCGTATAAAGTCCATAGCAGACTTCCACCTGTACCTGTTCCAGGATAGGAAGTTACAGCCAAGTACTATTGATGGCTGCAGATCAGCCGCAGCAAAAAAAGCTGGGAAATTTGCCATTAATGTCAGTAAGGACGAAAATCTTATTCATCTCCTGGATAGTTTCCACAGAGAAAAACCTGAAGGTCAAAGAGACATCCCCTCTTAGAACCTTTCCCTGGTCCTGCTCCAGCTTACAAAGGCTCCTTTTGAACTACTTAAGGAAGCATCTTTGAAGCACCAGACCTTCAAGACTGTCTCCTAGATCCATGCGTGGCTACATAAAGACATCAGACACCAGACAGACTGGTCAAAGGTGTCTCTCTACCCCTCACTCAGCTTTCTCTCGAAGAACCAGCTGACCAAAGAGGGTCCAGACAGGGTGGCCTCAGTGGTTATTCCTGCCCTGGCCGCAACTTGGGACAGGTCACTCAATTCTGACAGGTCACTTTGCCCAGTTAGAGCCCTGCGCTTCAATTTGGACAGGACCTCACACCTCAGACAGAACAAAGAACTGGTCTTGGTCTCCTTCAAGAAAGGCGTCATGATATATCTCCTGCCACTATTTCATCATGGATCCAGCAGATTGTAATCCTATGCTATGACCTCTGAGAATCCCTGATCCTGCATCAGGTTAAAGCCCATGATGTTAGGGCCTTTGCTGATTTTAAGGTCTTCCAGTCAGGAGTCAGGAAATCTCACACACCTTCACATAGTTTTACATGAAGGATGTGACTTGGGCTGATTCAGAGCTGGTACATCTGGGCCCAGTGGTGGCTGCCCAGCAGATCCACCACTAGCCTATATATAAGTAAGCAGCCTGTCCCTTTAACCAAGGCCTTTCAAGGTGGCAGTAACCTGCTCTAGTATAACAAAAGTTACCTCTTTCTTCTGATGAGGGCCTCCATGGACTGAACTCATACCTGTTCACCCATCTCAGGCGGGAAGCAAGGTCAGTTGGATCCGGCACCCTTTTCACTGGCAAACGACCAAGAGGGACCAGCTGATGTCCCTCAGAGACTGGTAATGCCTCATTTGAGTTCAGACTTTTTAGTCCCTAATAAGCTACCAAGTGGTAGTCATTCTAGCTAATTGTCCATTGGGATAGATGTAAAAACGCAATAAAATTGCAGATTGAATAAGTAAATTAAATTTTTGTTAATACCATACCCAATGGACAACAGAGGCCCTTCCAACTGACCTTACTATCAGCTTACTAGGGTTTATCTATGTTTAAGCAACTCAAAAAGAGGATACAAAGTCACGTCTAGACAGTAACAAAGTATGACATGCCACTTGGCGAATGCACATTACGAGTCCTGAAGGTGCACTGCACAGGACGTCGTTTTCTGGCATTGGCCGGCCTGGTCACACTGACAGGTCTAGCTAATTGTTTAGTGGGTAAGGTATTATCTTCTAAAAATTTAATTTACATATTAAATTTGCATTTTATTACACTACAATAGCTTAGCATGTGGAACTGAATGCTAACGCGGGAGGCCGCAGCCATCCGGCCAACATCCAAGAAAAATAGACGTCTAGTATTGACTGAATCCCCCTGTCCTGAGAGTGTATCATAGCAGTGTAATCCTGCGCTTTATATTTCTTCTCTTGTTGGCCGCATGACATGAAAGCATTTAGAATAAGCTTATTTTATTTCACTGTTTTCTCAGGATATACGTATTGTTTGATGTTACCATTCAGCCATTTGTTTTACTATATATCATAGCTTTTTCTGTTAAACTTTGATTTCTGCAGGATAAGTATTTCTTTAATTTTTTCCATTGTTGTGAGAGTTCCGGTACGTACTGCTCGGATTTATTGCTTAAAAATGTCCTCCCACCAAACAAGTTCTAACAAGCCTATTATTGATACATATAACTACTGTCCAACTTACAGAGAAGCTGGCAAAGGGGATGACCCTTGTGTAACCAATGAAAAGCCGTGCAATATTTGCTCTGCCTTTAATGAAGAACAGCTTATCAAAATAAAACAGACGTAGATATGTCAGGAAGCAAAAAGTGTCCGATACCTGTAATACATCTAAAGTTGATGATCTGGATTTGTTGGGGGATGACGTGAAGGCATTTTCTGGATCTCAAGCAGACCTTGAGGGTGCTGCAGAAAACTTATTTTCATCTCCACGCCCAAACCTTTATGTTTTGAGTCTTTGTCTTTAAGGACACCTCAAACTGTCCCTCCCACCCCAGGCACATCTTTACAAAATAAGATAGAAAGCAAACTAGCAAAATCCCTGGGCAACCAATTCAACATCAAACTTCAACAGCAAATGGGGGTCTTTCAAGCGCCCATGCAGGAGGCTAGGAAATCTCTTAGAGAGGAAATGCAATCTATAAAAAAAGCCTCCGAAGCGGAGGTAGATAAGACATGTGCTTCAACTTCAAAAGTTGGACCTAGTAAACAGCCTGTTGAATTATCTGACCCGAACATCCAACCAAACCTTCGGACTCCCGATCACCCAGATGCTCAACCTATGGAAACGGACTTCTGTTGTCCTTCTCTTCCACCACGGTTCAGCCAAAGTGTCCATTCTGAACATGACTCCAAACACTCGGATCTTCATTCGGAACACTCGGATCCTTATTCTGAACACTCCGAACAACCTGAAAGGGTGTGTTCTGGAGCCAAAAAACACTCAGACAAAAAGAAACACAAGGTTCGGGCAAAATACTTTTCACAGTCTTCACCTTCAAAGGAGGATCAGTCCTCTGTCCCTATTAAAAGGTCTGCTAAGCCCAAAAGAGCTCCTTCTGAGCAAGACCAACAACAAAATAATCCAGACCCAGTCTTTTACAGGGAGGTAGATATGTCTGACCTCCCTTTACAGTATGCAGAGGGAGTTGAGACTTTCAGGCACATACTTGATCTCCCTGACCCCAGGGAAACTATGCTTAGGTCCTCTACCACTGTGCTGTGCCTGGACAATGAAAAAGGCCAACAGGAGCTTAGGCCAAGAGGCCCTTCAGCTATGGCTCCCTTTAAGTCCATATCTTAAAGATGCCTTTGAGAAGTTTGAGCAGGACTTCTTGGCCTCAAATTTACCTGGCCTTCAACCGCAAAATGGTACAAGGTGGGACAGCCTTGTTTTGAGGACATATGAAGAGGAGCTTAATTCAGATTTTGTCAAGATCTGTATTTCTCCTAAACCCTCTGGGGCTCCTATGGGCAAGGTTCCCCTGCAAGTTCTCAAGGAACTTGAGCACGAAGCTAGGCAGAATCTCTACCATCAACTTTGCAGCTACCTTTGCAAAGACTGTTTCCACTTGTAACACTACTATGGAGAAGTGTCAGGACAGTCTTAAGTCAGATTCAGAAGGGTGCCAATCCTGAAAAAGCTGCCAGGCATGGCTATGAACATGCCTGTGACTATTTTGAGATGTTGAATAAGAGAATCCTGGGCAACACTGGCCTTCTGAGATGCGAGGCTGAGATGACCCTCCGTCAACCACATCTAGGGGAATCTGGACGTCAAAAACTCAGGAATTCGCCCTTTTGGCCTACTTCTTTGTTCAAGTCACAATTAGTCAAGGATGGAGAAGACTTCCTTCTAAATAAAGGCACCCCTAAAGATTCACAGGGTTTTGGACCCTATCAAAATAAGCCCTGTCGTGGTCCCTACGCAGAAGTCTTCACCAGAAGACGACCATTTATTACACAACACTCACTTTAACTGGCAAGAAGAAATCCAGCAAACTCATCTATTGGCCTGAAGAATTTAGATGACAAGTGGTCACAGAAAACTGCGAGTTTTTGAAGTGCCGGTCATGTGACTTCACAGATCTCAATTCAATTACCGGCAAGCAGATTCCCAAGTGTGACTGGTTCAGCTACCAAGACGTGATGAGTTTTACTGGTATCCGTCCGGCCAGCCCCAAGTTCATAAGAATCTCCCAGGACGGCTACTCCCTCACTTTCCGGAAACGACGGGCTTGACCAGGTCTCCAGGCAGAAGTGGCTCAGTACCCTGAATAATTCAAATGGAAACATCGGGAACCATATTAACCTCTCTTCAGCGAGGGGAGTGGATAACTTCAAGGTTGCCTACTCCTCACCCCATTCAACCAACAAGGAAGTACCAGAGTTTTTCATGTCCAGGGTCTTCCCTGCCAGTTCAATCACCCCCCTTTGGTCTGTCCATAGTTCATTGGATTCTTCTCTCGGTGGTGGCAAAGGAGGTCTAACTATGGCATTACAAAGTACCACAATCCACCAGTATGACTGGTTGATCAAAGCCAGTTCCCACCAAACCTGTCTCCAGCATGCACAGTTTCTAGTAGCTCTGTGTCAGGAGTAAGTTTGAATGGTAAACATGAAAAATTAGAACTGGTCCTCAAGAAAGTCTTCGACTTAGTAGGCTCCCAGTTCAGCTTGAAAGAGGACAAATTCAAACCTGCCCTAGAGCATTGGTAGACCTTGAATGCAAATCCAGAAACTTCTCCCCGGACCCACATGCCTGGTCTGGCAGCTGATGCCCCTGATACAGTGGCACTAGGAGAACAGCTAGAGGGTACCAGAATCACTAGGAAAGGTGACACCCTTTCCCACTTCCCCTCACCCCCATCTTAAATGGTGGCTGCAGGAAGACAATGTGCTTCAAGATCAACCATTACACCCACTAAATATGCTCTTCAACCTTTTAAGATGCATCAAGAAGGGTGGGTTGCTCACTTAGGGGAACACACTGCAAGGGGAACCTGGTCCCTTCCAGAAGCAAGTTATACATAACATTATCTGGAACTAAGGTCTTTTGGCCATAAAAGAATTCCAAGACCTCTGGTTGAACAATTTTGCTGTCATAGCTACAGAAAACACCATGGACCTCCCAATATGGACAATGATGCAATCAGTCTGCCATGGGAGGATCTGGACCCATATGCCTTCCCACCAGTAGCCATCTTGGGGAAGTGGTGAAGTTGCAGGACTACCCATGCTGGAGAATCATTCTGATTGCTCCAAGGTGCCCAACATGCCTGATTCTAGGATCTTGTGACCATGTCAAGTCAGTCCTTGGTACCTGCCCAACCTGCTCACTCAACCATTCAATCAGACTCCTCACAGGAATCTGTCAAACTTAGATCTTCATGCATGGCTCCTAGAGCCTCAACAATCAAGCAGCAGGGCTTCTTTGAGGCAGTGGGAGCACGAATTGAGGCTCCGCAAAGAGGATCAGCCAGATCAGTCATTCACCAATAAATGTCAGCAAGATGAGAATCTCACTCGTCTCTTGGACAGTAAGATTCCCTTCCTGGAACCTTCCCTTGGTTTTGCACCAATTGGCAAGGCTCCATTTGAACCCCTTAAAGAGGCCTCTTTGAAGCATTGAGCTTCAAGACTGTTTTTCTTCTTGGCCCTGGGTTCGGGCAAACGCAGGAGTGAGATCCATGCTTGACACCAGTCAGGCTGGTCAAAGGTGTCTTTGTACCCAGCACGCAGCTTTCTTTCCAGTGTGGCCCCAGTGGTTATGCCAGCCCAGGCCCCAACTCTGGATAAGTCCCTCAAGTCTGATAGGCCCCTACAAGGAGTTTGTCTTTGTCTCCTTTTAGAAAGGTTTTGACAAGACATCTCACCTGCCACTATCTGCTCATGGACTAAGCAGACTGTGATCCTATGTTATGAGGTCTGGTCAGGAGGCCCTCATCCTACATCAGGTTAAAGCCCATGTTGTCAGGGCCCCTTGCTGCTCCTAAGGCATTCCAGTCAGAGTCTCCTTAGAACAAATCTTTCAGCCTGCCACTGGAAGTAACATAGCACCTTCAAACAGTTCTATTTAAAGGATGTGGCTTGAGCTGATTCAGAGCATTTTCAATTGGGCCCAGTAGTGGCTGCTCAGCAGATCCACAATAAGCCCTTATATTGAGAAGATTTGTACAAATGTACATAGTGTTAATAGTTCATGGAACTAATTCACATGCTTTCCTTCGGGAGGTTATTGCCTTCTGGGACTGAACTCATCCCTCAGAGCAGGTCTAAAACAAAGGGGGGCCAACGTTGGTATACACCCCATCAACCAGACACTGGTATCCGACCATAGACCTACAGGTCTCCGGACTCTAAGTCAACTTAGGCCAGAGGGAATTTTGCTATCATTTATGAGTTCACTTAAGTCCCTAGTAACTTACCCGCCGACCAAGCGGTAGTTATTCAGCAATTGTCCATTGGATAGGATGTATTAATGCAATAAAATTGCAAATTTAATAAGTAAATTAAATTTTTATAAAGTTAATACCCTATCCAATGGACAGGCAAGGCCCTCCCAATCGATCCTGCTACCAGCTGACTAGGGGTTTAAATATGTTTAGACAACAAAAAAGATGAAGTAACGTCATGCTGTCTAGACAGGAAGCAAGTATGATGCGCCACCTAGCGAATGCACACTACTTGACCGGTCCTACCGGGATTATATACAAGTCTTTTTCTGGTATTTGGCGGGACCGGTCGCGCCGACTGGTAAAGCAATTGTCCATTGGATAGCTTATTAACTTATAAATATTTAATTTACTTATTAAATTTGCAATTTATCTCAAATACTGTAGTAGATAGAACAATTTTGGGCACATTTTGGACTCAGTGGGGACTAACTACTACTTCTTTAATGGCTTCTTAAAAATAGAGAAAGGACTGCTTGTATCTGGCAACAGATGGGTCCTTGGTGTAATAGATGTTCTGTGTCGTGGCATATTTTCAGGTTCATATTTTGTGTTTAATCCCTGGTGGGAGATGATACCACTGTGGTGTTCTTGTTTTACCTGAAATAAAAATATATACACAATACTGGCTTTTGATTGAGATGTAAAAGTTTAACTTTAACCTTTGATTATTCCTCAAATATTGTTTAAAAAACAAAAACAAAACACTTATATGACAATGATCTCAAAATGAAAGACTAGCTTTTTGTGTCAAATGCTCCTTCCTAAGACATTTTTCTTGGAATGGTGTCGTCATACTGATTATATGGTATATAGAGAGAGATTTCCTATCTTATTTTTCAGCTTTTAACAAAACCTATCACATATATATATGTAATGTCAATGCAACTCATATGAAAGTTTCATTATTCTTCTGCATTGGCCTAATTGTTATTCAATACAGAAATATACACTATGTCAGGTACTTCTATCCTTTTGCAAATTTCAGGAAATCCAAGGGATCAATGTTGCTGATCTGCAAGAATTTTACACATTTAACTTTGCTATAATGCCTGTCTTTGTACATATTTGACCTTGTTCTATTTTTTACAGAACATAGTATCTGGAGATTCTACCAAGCATGTAATTGATCTAACTGGAAAGAGCGCTCAGTCTGTGAAAGTTGTGTTTTTGTCTGAGAAAGACAACATTGTAATGTTGAAGCTTGATATTGAAGCTTGTGTAAAGAGGCCAACACCTTCACCCACATCTACAACAACCACACCTACAACAACCACATCTACAACAACTACAACAACCACATCTACAACAACCACATCTACATCAACTACCAGTACACCGCCAACAACCACACGTACACCGCCAACAACCACACGTACACCGCCAACAACCACACGTAAGTCTTTATTATACAATCTACTAAATTTTTAAAAAGAACTCAGAGTACAGACCTCTACAAAGGGCATTTCACAAAAGTCAATAATTTTTTTTCTCTCAAGTTAATTCACACATTGCATTAACTCTTCAAGAATTTTCATCCAATCAAATTGCTGCACAGAAATCCTGAGAGAGAGGCTACATGCAGTTACCAAAAACATGAGAGATGATCTCAAAAAGTGTCAAATATATTACTGGATACCTTATTCAATAACGTAATAACCTAAAAGATGTTAGAAGCATTCCTTGCTACAATCACAATATATGAGAGTCTTGGGAAAAGCAATAGGTTAGCCTTGAACTTTCTCCTGCCACATGAGACAAATCAGTGCTATAATGTTTGCTTAAAGATCAAGTGATTGGCAAATGTAATAAATTTACACTAAGTTTCAAAGAAATGTATTTGTTACAAAAATAATGTGCATATATATCATTCATGACAAAATAAAGACAAAACAAACCAGATGGACTCATAGAGAGCAAAAGGCCTGACTCAACATGACCACATTTTTTTATTACTGCAGATTTTACAGAAATAAAACCTATTTGCTGAAGAAAAAGCTTAAAACTGTTGTATTCAGAACATAATAATAATAATAATAATAAAACCTCGTGGGAATTCCTTGGGTTTAAAACTTGGTTTGCAGATTGCCCATGCTTTTACCTATGTATAAATATTTTTGTGGGTTCTTTGCATTCCAAACCCCTGCATGGATGAGAGCTGACTAGTTTTTCGACAGTACATGACAACAAGTGTTGCCATGGCAACACTCTTCTTTTGTTCCTTGAACTTATAAATAATTTGATGGGTTCTTTGCATTCCATACCCCTGCACAGATTGGAGCCGATTAGTTTTTGGCAATAACTTGCAACAAGTTGCCACGGCATCAGTTTCTTTCTGTTTCTTGGACTTAGAAATATTTTTATGGGTTCTATGCATTCCATAGCCCTGCACAGATTGGAGCTGATTAGATTTTCGGCAGTGCCTGGCAACTATTGCCATTGCAACACTTTTTTTCTGGTTTTAGGTTGTGGATATAAACAGTCCTGAAGAAGATCTGTAGGGTTAAGTGACCTTTCACTCCATAAGATTAGACAATGATCTGGCTTGTTTGCTGTCCCGCAAAATAGTTGACAAATATAAGTAGTTCCTTCTTTCCTCCGTGAACAGAGGAGGCAGACAAAACAGGAACCCTGTTGCACAGAGCATTTACTTATATGGGCATACGACTAGCAGTTTAATAGTAGGTTACCGAAAAAAAAGATACTTTATTGAATTTCTGCTTAGTGCTGACATCTAGTAAAAACTTGCTAAGTGATAACTTCATGTGTTTGCCGCTCTGTCTGCCTGTGTCCATTTGTTCTATCCTGTACATTGGATCTAGGTTATATTTTTCAACAAGTTGGAGCCTCACCATGGCTTGGTACTTCTCAAGGATGGTCTGGATCTGCAAAAACACTGCAAGTCAGCCAACTGTTTATGTCCAGCATAATTTTTGTCCTTTTGAATTTCATCCGCTTCAGTCTTTAACCAAAGCTAGTGACACAGTACAATTCTTCTGAATTTTTGTATTTACTATATAAACTAGTTCCTCTGGCATTGTATTGCTGGTCACTAGTACTCAACATTGGTGCCCATGCCAACTCGAGATGTAGCCAAATCGGTTACAGTGATTGCTTGTTGAGGATATGATCCAGATCTTGCCAAAACTGTTAATAGTTCTTTCTTTTATCAAGGCCCTACACACATGAGGATTTTTTTATGAAGATCACTCCATTACATTTGCGTTTTCCAGAAATTGCAAATACCACCATATATGTGAGGGAGAAGTGGTAAATAGTTAAAGTTGTTAACCACTTGACAATTGATCCTAGTAATTATAACATGTGATCTCTAATTTGTTACGTCATGAGAAATAATGAATAAGAATGAACAGTTTAAACATCTTCCTGTTACCCATGGACAGTAGCATTATCCCAAAATGAAGGCATAATACAGTAGACTCTGTCTAACTAGTGGAAGTGGAACTGGTGTAAGTTAAACAGTGGATACAAATGGAATCTGTTTTGGAAAAAATGCTAGATTTCTGTGGATATTAGTGAAATTAGTCCAAACGAGTCATAATGTGTAAATATTAGAGGTTTTAACTGTTAAATTTTCGGTAACAACTCAATGAGCGTAATTGTGTTTATACTTATGAACACAGGAATTAATACTGTTTAATTGTGGTCTTCTGTCTCACCAATATTAAACTTCAGCTTTTGATACTGCATCTTTTTTTTCAAGAATTTTTTTAAAATACTTTCTGAACATTTTACTTAACATTAGAATGCATTTTCAGCTTATATATAGTAATCTAGTATGCGAATTTAAACTCAAGGAAAATTTGCAAAACATGAAAAATAAATATATCAGAAATAAGAAAAGATAAAACAATGTCTAGCTAATGGTTTTTAGTCCAGAGAATGAATATCTGCAAGAATCAGAATCTAATTTTTTTCATATATATTTGGTAGCTGTTATATTTGTTACATACGAAGGTGTGTTATTTTTCAGCTTGTGAGAAGGTTTACTATCTTCAGGGACACCTGGAAGAGAGTGTGACAGCATCTGAAGGTGTAGTAAATAAGTACAATGATAGTGGATTGATAGCAGAGATGACTCTTGAACCACACCTGATAAAACATATTACTATTTCTTTGGCGGAGAATCCTGTAGATTTAGGTCATATGGTTTTGGAGCTACTGGAAATACAAAAAGATGTCACTGTTATGGTGTACTTGGAAATCAGTGAAGCCGATTTTCCGCTTTATGAAACTCTGGTAAGTTGTTTCTACTTTATCCAAGGCAGAAATCAATTCCAAAAAGGGTGTACTTAGTTGGGGAATTAAGCAAAGCAGATGAAAAGCCAGACTCTCCAGCCAGTGAGAAATTGATTTCTTTAATAATGACTGGTTGTGTATTTTTAAAATAAATGAAAGATATTTTTATCACTTATACAAAAGCTTTGGTCCTTTTTCGTCCATATCATCCTCAGAACTTTTACACAAGAATAACATTTCACTTTCCCAGTTTGTTAATTTTTACGAGGCACACTGTCCATGAGGGCCCAGTAAACAGTTTTAGGTTTTGCAAACATTTGAAAGGAAACGTTTGGCAAAGGTTAAAAAATGATGGGTACGAAAACCATTTGTACTAGAATGTTTTTAAAACGTTTTATGTATACCGTTTATTAAACGTTTAACGATAAATGTTAGAAAAACGTTATAAATGAGCATAATAATGTCTGAATAATAATGGGGTCAGAGGTCAGATTCAATATCTTTGTATGGTTGCTCACTGTTGAAAATATTATTTTTATGTCTAAAATTGTAAGATAGTGGCTTAGAAATTGTGCCCCATTCAATTCTTACCTTTCAGGATTGCATGTGGGGCAATTTTTGACAAAGTCCTCTAAAATCCCCTATTATTGCTCACCGCCATCTTTGTTTGGACATGTTTGAAGGTGAAGGTTTAAAAATATGCAAAAAAAAAACACATTTATATGACAGTAATCTCAAAGTGAAAGACTAACTTCCTATCTCAAATTCTTCTTACCACAAAAGTCTTTTAGTGGTGTCATCAAATAATGATTATATGGCACATAGAGATTTCCTGTTTTATTTTTTCAGTTTTTAATAACAGCTTTTATATTTTATGTCAGTGTAACTTGCATGAAAGTTTGATTGTTCTTCTGCATGGTATAACGATTATACATACAAAATTATACACTGTGTCAGATCCTCCTGTCCTTTTGGACTTAAGGCAAATTTCTGGAAATCCAGGCTGTTATTGTTGCTGATATACAAGGATTTTACATATTTAACTTTGTTATTATGTCTGTTGTTTGTACATATTTGAACCTGTTGTATGTTTACAGAACATAAGACCTGGAGAATCTGATAAGTATGACATTGATCTAACTGAAAAGAGTGCTCGCTCTGTGTTCATTGAGTTTTTGTCTGATGAAGTCAACAATTTAATGTTGAAGCTTGATATTGAAGCTTGTGTGAAGAGGCCAACACCTTCACCCGCATCTACAACAACCACATCTACATCAACTACCAGTACACCGCCAACAACCACACGTACACCACCAACAACCACACATACACTGCCAACAACCACACGTAAGTCTTTATTATACAATCTACTAAATTTTTAAAAAGAACTCAGAGTACAGACCTCTACAAAGGGCATTTCACAAAAGTCAATAATTTTTTTTCTCTCAAGTTAATTCACACATTGCATTAACTCTTCAAGAATTTTCATCCAATCAAATTGCTGCACAGAAATCCTGAGAGAGAGGCTACATGCAGTTACCAAAACATGAGAGATGATCCCAAAAAGTGTCAAATATATTGCTGGATACCCTTATTCAATAACGTAATAACCTAAAAGATGTTAGAAGCATTCCTTGCTACAATCACAATATATGAGAATCTTGGGAAAAGCAATATAGGTTAGCCTTGAACTTTCTCTTGCCACATGAGACAAATCAGTGCTATAATGTTTGCTTAATGATCAAGTGATTGGCAAATGTAATAAATTTACACTAAGTTTCAAAGAAATGTGTTTGTTATAAAAATAATGTGTATATATATCATTCATGAAAAAATGACAAAATAAAGACAAAACAAACTAAATGGACTCATAGAGAGCAAAAGGCCTGACTCAACATGACCACATTTTTTTATTACTGCAGATTTTACAGAAATAAAACCTATTTGCTGAAGAAAAGGCTTAAAACTGTTGCATTCAGAACATAATAATAATAATAATAAAACCTCATGGGAATTCCTTGGGTTTAAAACTTGGTTTGCAGATTGCCCATGCTTTTACCTATGTATAAATATTTTTGTGGGTTCTTTGCATTCCAAACCCCTGCATAGATGAGAGCTGACTAGTTTTTCAACAGTACATGACAACAAGTGTTACCATGGCAACACTCTTCTTTTGTTCCTTGAACTTATAAATAATTTGTTGGGTTCTTTGCATTCCATACCCCTGCACAGATTGGAGCCGATTAGTTTTTGGCAATAACTTGCAACAAGTTGCCACGGCATCAGTTTCTTTCTGTTTCTTGGACTTACAAATATTTTTATGGGTTCTATGCATTCCATAGCCCTGCACAGATTGGAGCTGATTAGATTTTCGGCAGTGCCTGGCAACTATTGCCATTGAACTTTTTTTTCTGGTTTTAGGTTGTGGATATAAACAATCCTAAAGAAGATCTGTAGGGTTAAGTGACCTTTCACTCCATAAGATTAGACAATGATCTGGCTTGTTTGCTGTCCCACAAAATAGTTGACAAATATAAGTAGTTCCTTCTTTCCTCCGTGAACAGAGGAGGCAGACAAAACAGGAACCCTGTTGCACAGAGCATTTACTTATATGGGCTTACGACTAGCAGTTTAATAGTAGGTTACCGAAAAAAAAGATACTTTATTGAATTTCTGCTTAGTGCTGACATCTAGTAAAAACTTGCTAAATGATAACTTCATGTGTTTGCCGCTCTGTCTGCCTGTGTCCATTTGTTCTATCCTGTACATTGGATCTAGGTTATATTTTTCAACAAGTTGGAGCCTCACCATGGCTCGGTACTTCTCAAGGATGGTCTGGATCTGCAAAAATACTGCAAGTCAGCCAACTGTTTATGTCCAGCATAATTTTTGTCCTTTTGAAATTTCATCCGCTTCAGTCTTTAACCAAAGCTAGTGACACAGTACAATTCTTCTGAATTTTTGTATTTACTATAAAAACTAGTTCCTCTGGCATTGTATTGCTGGTCACTAGTACTCAACATTTATGCCCATGCCAACTCGAGACGTAGCCAAATCGGTTACAGTGATTGCTTGTTGAGGATATGATCCAGATCTTGCCAAAACTGTTAATAGTTCTTTCTTTTATCAAGGCCCTACACACATGAGGATTTTTTTATGAAGATCACTCCATTACATTTGCGTTTTCCAGAAATTGCAAATACCACCATATATGTGAGGGAGAAGTGGTAAATAGTTAAAGTTGTTAACCACTTGACAATTGATCCTAGTAATTATAACATGTGATCTCTAATTTGTTATGTCATGAGAAATAATAAATAAGAATGAACAGTTTAAACATCTTCCTGTTACCCATGGACAGTAGCATTATCCCAAAATGAAGGCATAATACATTAGACTCTGTCTAACTAGTGGATACAAATGGAATCTGTTTTGGAAAAATGCTAGATTTCTGTGGATATTAGTGAAATTAGTCCAAACGAGTCATAATGTGTAAATATTAGAGGTTTTAACTGTTAAATTTTTCTGTAACAACTCAATGAGCGTAATTGTGTTTATACTTATGAACACAGGAATTGATACTGTTTAATTGTGGTCTTCTGTCTCACCAATATTAAACTTCAGCTTTTGATACTGCATCTTTTTTTCAAAGAATTTTTTTAAAATACTTTCTGAACATTTTATGTAACATTAGAATGCATTTTCAGCTTATATATAGTAATCTAGTATGCGAATTTAAACTCAAGGAAAATTTGCAAAACATGAAAAATAAATATATCAGAAATAAGAATAGATAAAACAATGTCTAGCTAATGGTTTTTAGTCCAGAGAATGAATATCTGCAAGAATCAGAATCTAATTTTTTTCATATATATTTGGTAGCTGTTATATTTGTTACATACAAAGGTGTGTTATTTTTCAGCTTGTGAGAAGGTTTACTATCTTCAGGGACACCTGGAAGAGAGTGTGACAGCATCTGAAGGTGTAGTAAATAAGTACAATGATAGTGGATTGATAGCAGAGATGACTCTTGAACCACACCTGATAAAACATATTACTATTTCTTTGGCGGAGAATCCTGTAGATTTAGGTCATATGGTTTTGGAGCTACTGGAAATACAAAAAGATGTCACTGTTATGGTGTACTTGGAAATCAGTGAAGCCGATTTTCCGCTTTATGAAACTCTGGTAAGTTGTTTCTACTTTATCCAAGGCAGAAATCAATTCCAAAAAGGGTGTACTTAGTTGGGGAATTAAGCAAAGCAGATGAAAAGCCAGACTCTCCAGCCAGTGAGAAATTGATTTCTTTAATAATGACTGGTTGTGTATTTTTAAAATAAATGAAAGATATTTTTATCACTTATACAAAAGCTTTGGTCCTTTTTCGTCCATATCATCCTCAGAACCTTTACACAAGAATAATATTTCATTTTCCTAGTTTGTTAATTTTTACGAGGCACACTGTCCATGAGGGCCCACTAAACATTTTTAGGTTTTGCAAACATTTGAAAGGAAACGTTTGGCAAAGGTTAAAAAATGATGGGTACGAAAACCATTTGTACTAGAATGTTTTTAAAACATTTTATGTATACCGTTTATTAAACGTTTAACGATAAATGTTAGAAAAACGTTATAAATGAACATAATAATGTCTGAATAATAATGGGGTCAGAGGTCAGATTCAGTATCTTTGTATGGTTGCTCACTGTTGAAAATATTATTTTTATGTCTAAAATTGTAAGATAGTGGCTTAGAAATTGTGCCCCATTCAATTCTTACTTTTCAGGATTGCATGTGGGGCAATTTTTGACAAAGTCCTCTAAAATCCCCTATTATTGCTCACCGCCATCTTTGTTTGGACATGTTTGAAGGTGAAGGTTTAAAAATATGCAAAAAAAAACACATTTATATGACAGTAATCTCAAAGTGAAAGACTAACTTCCTATCTCAAATTCTTCTTACCACAAAGGTCTTTTAGTGGTGTCATCAAATAATGATTATATGGCACATAGAGATTTCCTGTTTTATTTTTTCAGTTTTTAATAACAGCTTTTATATTTTATGTCAGTGTAACTTGCATGAAAGTTTGATTGTTCTTCTGCATGGTATAACGATTATACATACAAAATTATACACTGTGTCAGATCCTCCTGTCCTTTTGGACTTAAGGCAAATTTCTGGAAATCCAGGCTGTTATTGTTGCTGATATACAAGGATTTTACATATTTAACTTTGTTATTATGTCTGTTGTTTGTACATATTTGAACCTGTTGTATGTTTACAGAACATAAGACCTGGAGAATCTGATAAGTATGACATTGATCTAACTGAAAAGAGTGCTCGCTCTGTGTTCATTGAGTTTTTGTCTGATGAAGTCAACAATTTAATGTTGAAGCTTGATATTGAAGCTTGTGTGAAGAGGCCAACACCTTCACCCACATCTACAACAACCACATCTACATCAACTACCAGTACACCGCCAACAACCACACGTACACCGCCAACAACCACACATACACCGCCAACAACCACACGTAAGTCTTTATTATACAATCTACTAAATTTTTAAAAAGAACTCAGAGTACAGACCTCTACAAAGGGCATTTCACAAAAGTCAATTTTTTTTCTCTCAAGTTAATTCACACATTGCATTAACTCTTCAAGAATTTTCATCCAATCAAATTGCTGCACAGAAATCCTGAGAGAGAGGCTACATGCAGTTACCAAAAACATGAGAGATGATCCCAAAAAGTGTCAAATATATTGCTGGATACCCTTATTCAATAACGTAATAACCTAAAAGATGTTAGAAGCATTCCTTGCTACAATCACAATATATGAGAATCTTGGGAAAAGCAATAGGTTAGCCTTGAACTTTCTCTTGCCACATGAGACAAATCAGTGCTATAATGTTTGCTTAATGATCAAGTGATTGGCAAATGTAATAAATTTACACTAAGTTTCAAAGAAATGTGTTTGTTATAAAAATAATGTGCATATATATCATTCATGAAAAAATGACAAAATAAAGACAAAACAAACTAGATGGACTCATAGAGAGCAAAAGGCCTGACTCAACATGACCACATTTTTTTATTACTGCAGATTTTACAGAAATAAAACCTATTTGCTGAAGAAAAGGCTTAAAACTGTTGCATTCAGAACATAATAATAATAATAATAAAACCTCGTGGGAATTCCTTGGGTTTAAAACTTGGTTTGCAGATTGCCCGTGCTTTTACCTATGTATAAATATTTTTGTGGGTTCTTTGCATTCCAAACCCCTGCATAGATGAGAGCTGACTAGTTTTTCAACAGTACATGACAACAAGTGTTACCATGGCAACACTCTTCTTTTGTTCCTTGAACTTATAAATAATTTGTTGGGTTCTTTGCATTCCATACCCCTGCACAGATGGGAGCCGATTAGTTTTTGGCAATAACTTGCAACAAGTTGCCACGGCATCAGTTTCTTTCTGTTTCTTGGACTTAGAAATATTTTTATGGGTTCTATGCATTCCATAGCCCTGCACAGATTGGAGCTGATTAGATTTTCGGCAGTGCCTGGCAACTATTGCCATTGAACTTTTTTTCTGGTTTTAGGTTGTGGATATAAACAGTCCTAAAGAAGATCTGTAGGGTTAAGTGACCTTTCACTCCATAAGATTAGACAATGATCTGGCTTGTTTGCTGTCCCACAAAATAGCTGACAAATATAAGTAGTTCCTTCTTTCCTCCGTGAACAGAGGAGGCAGACAAAACAGGAACCCTGTTGCACAGTGCATTTACTTATATGGGCATACGACTAGCAGTTTAATAGTAGGTTACCGAAAAAAAAGATACTTTATTGAATTTCCTGCTTAGTGCTGACATCTAGTAAAAACTTGGTAAGTGATAACTTCATGTGTTTGCCTCTCTGTCTGCCTGTGTCCATTTGTTCTATCCTGTACATTGGATCTAGGTTATATTTTTCAACAAGTTGGAGCCTCACCATGGCTCGGTACTTCTCAAGGATGGTCTGGATCTGCAAAAATACTGCAAGTCAGCCAACTGTTTATGTCCAGCATAATTTTTGTCCTTTTGAAATTTCATCCGCTTCAGTCTTTAACCAAAGCTAGTGACACAGTACAATTCTTCTGAATTTTTGTATTTACTATATAAACTAGTTCCTCTGGCATTGTATTGCTGGTCACTAGTACTCAACATTGATGCCCATGCCAACTCGAGATGTAGCCAAATCGGTTACAGTGATTGCTTGTTGAGGATATGATCCAGATCTTGCCAAAACTGTTAATAGTTCTTTCTTTTATCAAGGCCCTACACACATGAGGATTTTTTTATGAAGATCACTCCATTACATTTGCGTTTTCCAGAAAATACCACCATATATGTGAGGGAGAAGTGGTAAATAGTTAAAGTTGTTAACCACTTGACAATTGATCCTAGTAATTATAACATGTGATCTCTAATTTGTTACGTCATGAGAAATAATAAGTAAGAATGAACAGATTTTATTTTTCAAATTTTGCATGTATATGTAACTGGCCATAATGTCATACATTAAGGTGACCTTAACCTCCTAGTAATAACATAAATATATCCACTTTAAGTTTACCAATTTTGAACAGTTTTTCAAATACTGTGCAATTCTAGGCATGTTTAAGTTGTGGATGTAACAAACCTTGAACAGAACCTTCAGTAAAAGATTACCTTAAAATTCACAACTGCAAACTACCATTGAGTTTAAGGTTGGGACAATTGGTTTGGTCTTTCAAAGATATTTGATGTGCTAATTGAAATTTTTACATTGATATGCAGCATGTACATATATTTAGACAAAAAGAAAAAAGGTCTCTTGTAAGGTTACAATAAAAATTGCTGATATTTTAGAAACTTATGAGTTTAAGGTTGTAACAGTTTGGTGTTATTCACCTATGATGAGTCACATATAGGACCAGCATCGTCATCACACTTTGTTTCTGGAAAATATGTCAAAAATTTCTAGTAGGATGAAATTCAAATTTTGCATGTGGATGTTGCCAGTCATCGATATGTACCCTATTTTAAGATGACCTTAAACTCCCACTAATAACATATTTATATTGAATTTAACTTTTGAGATTTGCAGGCAATAGCTTTAAAATGGCTTCACAGATTCAAATCAAATTTGGCATGTGGGTATAACTGGTCTTCAAGGTGTGGCCTATTTTAAGGTGTGAAATCTTGCCTGGCTAACATGTTCAACTGGTGTTCTATTGGGTTGGTTGCTATGGCAACGAATTTGAAAATCTGAGGTGACCAAACGTAAAGGAGCCTATATCTCCTTTATTATTGGACGTAGAGGTATGCATGTGAAGACAACTTATAGGAAATCATGTGCCCCGAATCTTTTGCTGGTTTCAGATTTGACCTTGGACCCCTCCTTCAAGGTCAAATGTGGTTCTTCATACCTATAATGGCCTATATCTCCCTTGCTATTGGTCGTAGAGGTTTTGGATGTGAAGACAACCTATAGGAAATCATGTGCCCCAAATCCTTTGGTTATGTCAGATTTGACCTTAGATCCCTCCTTCAAGGTCGAATATGGTCCTTGATACCTCTAATGGTCTATATCTCCGTTATTATTGTTCGTAGGGGTTTTGGATATGAAGATAACTTATAGAAAATCATGTGCCCCGAATTTTTTGTTGGAGTCAGATATGACCTTGGAACCCTCCTTCAAGGTCGAATGTGGTACTTGATACCTATTATGGTCTATATCTCCCCTATTACTGGTCATAGAGGTTTTGGATGTGAAGACAACTTATGGGAAATCATGAGCCCCGAGTCTTTTGGTTAATAACGGTTATATATCAGATTTGACCTTAGATCCCTGCTTCAAGGTTGAATGTGGGCCTTGATACTTATAATGGCCTATATCTCCCTTATTATTGGTCGTAGAGGTTTTGGCGGTAAAAACGACTTATGGGAAATCATCTGCCTGGAATCTTATGGTGAGGTCACATTTGACCTTGGGCTCCTCCTTCAAGGTCGAATGTGGTCCTTGATACCTATAATGGCCTATATCTCCCTTACTATTACTCGTGGAGGTTTTGGATGTGAAGACAACTTATAGGAAATCATGTGCCCCAAATCTTTTGATTATGTCAGATTTGACCCTGGAGCCCTCCTTGAAGGTCAATTGTGGTCCTTGATACCTATAATGGTGTATATCTCCCATATTATTGGTCGTAGAGGTTTGGATGTGAAGACGACTTATGGGAAATCATGTTCCCCAAATTCTTGGGTTGGTTCAGATTTGACCTTAGACCCCTCCTTTAAGGTCGAAGAGTATCAAGGGGTTCTTGATACTTATAATGACCTATATGTCCCTTATTATTGGTCACACCTTATAATTTGGCATAGAGGTTTGGGATCTCAAGACAACTTACAGGAAACCATGTGCCTCAATCCTTTTTGGTGGGGTCAGATTTGAGCTTTGACCCCTCCTTGGAAGTCGCATTTAGTCCCTAAATTCTATAGTGTCCTGTGTGAATATTAGAGGTTTTAACTTTTCGTAACCACTCAATGAGCATAAATGGAGTGATACTTTTGAATACAGCCATTGATGCTGTTTAATAGTAGCCTTTCTTCTGTCTCACCAATATTGAATTTCAGCTCTTTAGACTACTGAATCTTTTTTAAGAATTTTGAAATACTTTTGAGACATTTTACATAAAGTTAGAATGCACTTTCATTTTATATATAGTAATTCAACATCTATTACACTGATATATGGTCTATTTCAGTAAATTTTTTAAATTTAAATTTATAATATATATTAAATGTGATGACTATTTATGATTTCTATATATTGTTTGATAATCAACCATATTTCTGGAAAAATGGAGTGATTTTGAACTTGTTATTGGTCGTACAGGATAAAATAATTTTGAAATTCTTGGAGAGTAGCTATTTTTGAAATTGTGATTTTGCATTCTTAATTTTTAATAAGTCAAGGTTATATCAATATGATTTTTATATATTGTTTGATAATCAACCGAGTAGCTATTTTTGAAATTGTGATTTTGCATTCTTAATTTTTAATAAGTCAAGGTTATATCAATATGATTTCTATATATTGTTTGATAATCAACTGTATTTCTGGAAAAATGGAGTGATTTTGAACTTGTTATTGGTCGTACAGGATAAATTAATTTTGAAATTCTTGGAGAGTAGCTATTTTTGAAATTGTGTATATCTCCCATATTATTGGTCATAGAGGTTTGGATGTGAAGACGACTTATGGGAAATCATGTGCCTCAAATTCTTGGGTTGGTTCAGATTTGACCTTGGACCCCCCTTTAAGGTCGAAGAGTATCAAGGGGTCCTTGATACTTATAATGACCTATATGTCCCTTATTATTGGTCACACCTTATAATTGGGATCTCAAAACAACTTACAGGAAACCATGTGCCTCAATCTTTTTTGGTGGGGTCAGATTTGAGCTTTGACTCCTCCTTGGAAGTCACATTTAGTCCCTAAATTCTATAGTGTCCTGTGTCTCACTTATAATAGGTCGTAGCTTTTTTCGTTGTGAAGACAACTTATAGGAAATTGTGCGCTTCGAATCCTTTAGTGGGGTCATTATCATGGTGAACCCGTCATTCGAGCTTGAATGTGGTCCTTTATACTTATAATGGCCTATGTTTCCCTTATTTGTGGTCTGAGACATTTGAGATGTAGAGACAACTTGTGAGAAATTATGTGTCCCAAATGTTTCAGTGTGGTCAAATTGGCCCTTGGGGCCCTCCTTCAGGGTTGAATATGGTCTTTGACACCTACAATGGCCGGAAATACTCTGTATGTCACGATTCAACCATGTCCTGTCCGGGGATACACTGCTTCGAGACGCAATATCTAGTAATAACTAGATCTCTAATTTGTTTCCTTATGGGAAATAATGAATAAGAGTGGAACAGTTTAAACATCTTCCTGTTACCCATGGACTGTAGCATTATCCCAAAATGAAGGCATAATACATTAGACTCTGTCTTACGTGTGGAATTGGAACTGGTGGAAGTTAAACAGTGGATACAAGTGAAATCAGTTTTGGAAAAATGCTAGATTCCTCTGGATTTTAGTGAAATTAGGCTAAACTAGAGTCATAACGTGTGAATATTAGAGGTTTTAACTTTTCGTAACAACTCAATGAGCATAAATGGAGTGATACTTTTGAATACAGCCATTGATGCTGTTTAATAGTAGCCTTTCTTCTGTCTCACCAATATTGAATTTCAGCTCTTTAGACTACTGAATCTTTTTTAAGAATTTTGAAATACTTTTGAGACATTTTAGATAAAGTTAGAATGCACTTTCATTTTATATATAGTAATTCAACATCTATTGCACTGATATATGGTTTGTTTCAGTAAATTTTTTAAATTTAAATTTATAATGTATATTAAATGTGATGACTATTTATGATTTTTATATATTGTTTGATAATCAACCATATTTCTGGAAAAATGGAGTGATTTTGAACTTGTTTTTGGTCGTACAGGATAAATTAATTTTTGAAATTCTTGGAGAGTAGCTATTTTTGAAATTGTGATTTTGCATTCTTAATTTTTAATAAGTCAAGGTTATATCAAATATTGGTGGAATAATAATTTAAAGTTCCATTTTGTATGGCAAAATGTATTTTGAAAATAGTAAGAGATACAGCAAGTGTAAGCACATTTTGCACAATATAGGGTATTGAAGAGGGCAGAAGCTCATATAAAATTGATCAAATGTTACTTTGGGGCAGATATTCATCTGAGGTTGAATACATCTTTGCAATCAAGTCCCCTCAGCTCTTCTTTTGATAGCTTTTTAAGCGGAAGCTCTGGCAAGGCTCACACTTCTAGGAATCACTTTTATTTTGGTCTCCATACTTTCATGAATTGTTGCGCAGTGTAATGAGTATCTGTTCACAGAAATTAAGTGCCAATGGGCTATGTTAGTACTGGGATGGGTGACCGCTTCAGTGCACCACTCGTGTCTCTGATGGCTTTGCGGCTTGTGCTAGTAGACTGAAACCCCTTTCAACCTTGTTATCTATAATTTACTACTGTATGACACAGTGACTTTCTTTGTCTTGGACTTCACTGTTGACTCTTTCAATCAAAGTCAATTTGTGATGTCAAGATGACATTTTATCTAAACAACATTCATTCTTGACAGAAAAAATGTTATTGCTGCTGTGAGAAAATTTCGTTTCTGCCTTATAATTCATATATTTCAGTTAGGTAAAATAGATAATAATACTAAATATATTTACCCAATGATAGCACAGCTTTAAACATAATTTTTCTTCTTTAATTATCGATTTCACATTGTATGCAAACTTTAATTTTAAAATAGGATATCTCTATTCATCCCCTCTATTCATTCTCTTTTGCATGTATGTTCAAACATGATGTTTTGCCATGCCAATCATAGTACATAACACTGTGACATAAGACACAAAGGGTCACTTTGCTAAATTAAACACTTAATATGTCAAAATAAAAATCTCTTAATAAAACTTACTTGAAATTGAACAGCTTAAAGATGTTTCTGTAAACTTGTATGTGTTTTTTCAGCTTGTGATATGGTCATGGCATTTGGCACAGAGCTTTTGGACAAAAATGATGTGGAAGAATCCAATGGCGTTACAGATATTACTGTGCAAGACAACCATCTATTGTTGCATATGTATATTTTGCCAGACATGAAAGACACTGTATCAATTCGTTTGACAGAAATTACGCCTGTACCATTGGGAAGTATTTCAATTGTCACTGTAACAGCAAACCATGATGTCCTCATCCAAGTAAAGACATTTGATGCAGTCACTGAAGCCGAAAATACTGCTTTAGAGGTTAGAAATCTGATCTAGTTATTTATCTGTGGTATTTAATCTGTGATATGGTATTTGCTTAGGCACAAAAATATAAAGTCACAGTTCAAAATTCATAAAGCCATTAGATGTCTGCTAAATGGTAAACTAGAAATGCCAAGGGAGCGAGTAACTTATGTTGAAAGGCCCTGCTGAAGAGGTAGGTGGAAAACTCTTTCTTGAAATATGTCAGAGAGGAAGCTACTAGATATCAGGTGGAGGAGCAAACACATGTGCAAGTTTAAACCACACTCTGGCACCCTCAGACCCCTCTCTTTGGTTAGGGGACTGCCCGTTTTAGCAACATCATGGTACCTTTTAACAATCTGAACTATGAAAAACTACATGGAGTTATATTCTTTTTTGAATTGGCCAAGTGCTCCATTCAGTCATGTCAGATGTAGGAGGGCCACATTAATATGGAATCCCTATCATTCTTAATTGGGAAATTAATAATTGGAAAAGGGTTATATGCCTTGAGAAGTTAAGGAATGTGTGTAAATGTTACACTGAAATTGTCTTATCATTAAAGCTTCTTTAATGAAGTAATTCAGCTCCTCACCAGCTGAATTACTGATTTTACCTGTCAATGTTTGAATCAGTGTATTGTGTACAAAGATCAAACATTGCCGATATGGAGTGAAAAGTGTGAACCAGACGTAAAAATCAAATATTAAATGAAAACAGGAAAATGGACACAAATTATCACAAATATAACGTTATCCTTGCTTGTGACTGGCTAATTTTTATGATCACCTTTACAACAGTGGGAAAACTCCAAGGTGTTTTCTGTTTACTTAATAATTTTGCATTTACGGGTAGTATTGTGGTTTTAACTGGTAAATAAAATTTTCACCAAATATGATTTTTTGTAAGACCAAAAGTCTACAAAGAATTGAAATTTATGAGTTTAGAAAATATCACTTGTACTTTAATTTTACCAATCATTGATTGGCAATGAGCTAGCAAGCAAATTGTTCGAGGCATTAGGATATGCACACTGAAGTAATGGATCACTCAGTTTTTGTTGATCTAATGAAATTCCTTCTTTTTCACACTACCTGCTTACCAAAAGTGTCAAGTTGCAACAAATGCTCCATTTTTTGTGTCACCAGCATTTATGCTGCTTGGCATATAGGGATTATTTCGTCATCTCATTTTGTGACGTTGGCAGTGGCAGCGGCGTCTGTCGTCGCACACTTTCTGTTCCGGACAATATCTCAAAAATGGCTTGCCGGATTAAATTCAAATTTGGCATGTGGATGTAACTGGTCCTTGGGGTGTGTCCAATTGTAGGGCGACCTTAAACTCCTGGTAGTAACATACTTATCTTTTTCATTTCCGGACCATATGTCAAAAACAGGTTGACTGATTCAATTCAAACTTGGCATGTGCTTGTAACTGGTTTTCTAGATGTGCCCTATTTTAAGGTAACCTTAAACTTCCACGAATAAAGGAATTATTTTGAGATTGCATTTTTTATTTTTTATAGAGTATACTAAAATTAACAGATTTCATTCATAATTTGCATGTATATGTAACTGGCCAAAGCTAAGTGTCATACATTAAGGTGACCTTAAACTCCCAGTAATAACAGAATTATATTCACTTTAAGTTTGCCAATTTTTTAACAGTATTTCAAATACAGTTCAATTCTAGGTATATTTAAGTTGCGGATGTAACAAACCTTGAACAGAATCCTCATTAAAAGATTACCTTAAACTCCCTCACAACTGCAAACTAACATTGAGTTTAAGGTTAGGACACTTTTTTGATGTTTGGAAGATACTTCATGTGGTAATTAAGATTTTTTTCATTGATATTCATCATGTACATATATCATGACCAAAAAGGGTCTCTTCTGTAAGGTTATAGTAAATTGCTGATATTTAAAACTTATGAGTTTAAGGTTACAACAGTTTTGTGTGACTAGCAGCTATGAAGGAGGACATACATGGTCTGTGTCATCATCACACTTGCTTTTCAGACAGTTTTTCAAAAATGGCTTGATGGATTAAATTCAAATTTCTCATGTGGGTGTAACTGGGCCTCAAGGTGTGCTCTATTGTAAGGTGACAGTAAACTTTCAGTAGTAACATACTTATATTGAGTTTCACTTTTTTGTTTCCGGACATTATCTCAAGAATGGGTTCACAGATTCAATTCAAATTTAGCATGTGGTTGTAACTGGTTTTCAAGATGTGCCCTATTTTAAGGTGACCTTAAACTCCCATGTATAAAAGAATTATGTTGCATTTAATTTTTTATTTTTCCATAGAGTATACTGGAAGTACCTTGACAGTTTTTAAAGTTTGCATGTATATGTGACTGGCCATAGCTAAGTGTCATACATTAAGGTGACCGTAAACTCCAAGTCATAACAGAATTATATTCACTTTAAGTTTGACAATTTTTGGACAGTATTTCAAATACTGTGTAATTGTAAGTGTTTGAGTTGTAGAAGTGACAAACCTCTAACATTACCCAGTGTGGGAAATTCACGCCAGACTGCGGCCGACAAATATATGGTCAGGTCAATAAATTTCATCTGCACCCACCCCAGGAGTTATGCAGTGTTTCCACTGGAACCGACCCTGTAACCGACCCTATGACCCTAGGGTCAGTGGCAAAAGTCGTAGAGTCGGAAGAAAAAGCGCAGGAAAAATGGTGGGTCAGTTATGAAATCCCCAACAGGACGGTAAAGTTACAGACAGGTCGTAATGGCCACCCCGACAAGCCGTAGGGTCGGGAACCTTTTTTGCACGGCCAGTCGTAGAACTTCTACGACAAGCCCTAAACCCCTAACAGACAAGCCGGATCACAAACAGACAAGCCGTAAAGACAAACAGACAGGCCTGGAGCATGTTCCCGACAGGACTGATTGTTTTTGTGGGTCGGGATCCAAAATCGGGATCCATATCACACTATATAAACCCCCCTCCCCTGTGATATGCCATTCATTTCACACTTCAAAGATGACAGGGACACATCAAGAGCAACTGATAGATCACTTGAGGGTCTTTTTGGTTTTTATTGAGTTTAATGTTTTATTGTAGCTGATATTTTCAAGACACAGAAGACCCACCCCCAGCTCCCAGAAGGAGAAGGAAGCCACAGAATCCATGGGTCCTGCCTTGGATACTGCAGAGAGAGGAGAGAGGTTGCTACAGAACACTCTTGGACGAGCTAATCACTACTGACATACCAGGCTACAGAAATTTCACCAGGATGGAACCAGCAATTTTTTATTTGATTAAAGAAAGAATCACCCCCCATCTCAGGAAGTCAATTACCAACTCCAGGAAGCCACTGGAAGTCGGCTTGAAACTGGCAGTTACTTTGAGACACTTATCCACAGGGGAAAGCTACACTTAACTGCAATACCACTGGAGGGTTGGAAGAGCGACCATCTGCAAGTTTATCCCCCAGGTCTGCAAAGCCATTTTGAAGGAATTTCAACAAGAATATCTGGTGTGCCCCACTGATCCTGAAGACTGGAAGAAAATTGAAGAAAGATTTAGAAACAGATGGAATGTCCCCCATGCAGTCAGTGCATTAAATGGAAAACACATTGCTATCAAGAAACCCAAGAAGTCAGGCAGTGAATATTTCAACTACAAGGGCTACTTCTCCCTGGTACTTTTGGCTTTAGTTGATGCAGATTACAAGTTCCTGTGGGTCAATGTGGGGGCCAGTGGGTCATCATTTGATGCTCAGATTTTCAACCACAGCAAACTGAAAAGAAGAATTGAAAACGGAACCTTGGGACTGCCACCACCTGAACCACCTGGGGGCCAGATCTACACTACTTTTCTGCTGAGGGACGATACCTTTGCCCTGATGCCTTGGCTGGTCAAGCCTTACAGTAGATGCCAACTGACTAGAGAAGAGAGAATAGCCAACTACAGGATATCCAGGGGGAGAAGGGTGGTCGAGAACTCATTTGGTATACTTGTCAAGGGATTCAGGGTGCTGTTGACTACCATGGAGCAGAGGCCAAAAGTTGTGAGAGACATTGTGTCAACATGAGTGGTACTACATAACATGTTGAGAAGCCATCAGGGGGGAGCAGACAGACCACCCATTCCAACTGACGACATACAACCACCACAGGGGGACCAGGGAGAACAGGGACAGAATCATACCTTCAGAAACCCATCGAAGCAGGCCAAACATCAATGAAACCTACTGAAAGACTACTTCAATCACGCGGGGGCGCTGGCTGGGCAGGAGGACAGAGTTTAAGAAGACTGAGGGGAGAAGACTGGGGGAGAACATGCTGTCATATATCAGTCCTTTTCAGGACTACCCAAATAATCCAAGAACTTTTATTTAGCAAAGTGTTGCCTCCAAAAAAATAACCCCAACTTTCCAACTATTTAATTCAAATTCAATTTCACCAAAAATATTCCCCATCACAAATACCAATCCATCCCACACTCACTTGAAAAATGTAAATTATATCACTTACAGATTCAAACCCAGGTCCTCACTCAACAAAGTTGCAATCCCACCCAAATATGACCTGGCTTTATTCTCTGAAAAAAATAATTTACAAAGTGGTATTAAAAAAAAGTTTACAAAAAAATAACTGAAAACATTTCCAGCAGAGAATTCACAAGAATTAAAAAAAAAATGCTAGGAAATGTGGAAAACAAAATTATACAAGCTTTTCAGTCCCACTGAAATAATTTTTTTTTTCGGTTTATCAGTCCATTGCCACTCACATTTTTGTAAATTTTCTTAGGCCTCATGTTTGTTGGTGCGTCAGTGTGGATGTGGCTTTTTATTTAAAGTGGGGTTTTGGGAGACAGGGATGTGGGTTTGAGTCTGGATCTTGGTTTTTGAGGGACGTGGGTTTGAGTCCACATCTTGGTTTAGGAGGGACGTAGGTTTGAGTCCACATCTTCGTTTATGAGGGACGTGGGTTTGAGTCCACATCTTGGTTGCTTTACTTTGATTTCTTAGGGGATTATATGTTTTAAGGGGAATTTTTTTTTTGGTGTTTTGCATTGGAAGTTTATTTATATTTGTGGGGGAAGTTTATTTATATTTGTTTAACATTCACACATTCATCCACACAATTCTTTTTGTACTGTGGGGAGGTGTATGTGTTGGATGGTGTACTTTTTTTGTTTTTGGGCTCAAACATGTAGCTTAATAATTGTTTTTGGACGATTCGGGTGACCCTGAGAAGGGCCAGGTTTGGTGCGACTTGTGCGGGCTAATCCGCTGATATTTGGGCTGGCTGGACTGGCTGGGAGGTCTTGACTGTACATGATGAGTGGAAGATGGCAATGGTGACGGTGCTGGTTGAAGTTGAGAGGGTGAAAATGGCTGTGGTGTGTCCATCTGTTGATATGTGAGCACACTGGGAATAGCTGCGAAGAGACTGGATAATCCAGAAGTGTTGTGCTGACTCTCCTGTTGTGAAGGTGCAACTGAAGGTGGGTTGAAAATCATCTATCTGGAAGTCCCAGGCTGTTGGTCATCCACAACAACATATGAAGTTGGCTGTGCTGACGATGATGGAGGCCCCGATGGTTGCTGTACTTTGGCAATCACTGTAACAGGCTGTCCTGTGGTAGTCTGTTGAGGCTGCACAACTGGAATGAATACTGGTTGAGTTAAGGGTATGGTGAGTACGTATTCCCATCCTGCTGTGGACTGTGATACTTCTGGAAGTTGATATGTGGTGACCTCTTGACTTGTGGTGACCTGTCTCTTGTGTTCTTCGGCCTTGTACTGTATTTCACTGAGAAGCTTCACTGTCTCATTCCTGAAAATTAAAAAGTCCCTTTCTTCAAGATGTTTAATCTCAGAGTGGCGATAGTTGCAGAACGACTGTCAAGGACTTGGAGTGGGGTCCTGACATGCACCCAGAAATGTGGAAATCATTGACCTCATCTGCTGGAACTGATCTAAGACTGGATCTGCAGACGTGGTGGCAGTCGCGACTGGAGGCTGTCGTCGCTTGGGACTGGTGCTCGAAGGCTGATGAGTAACATCTGATGCAATGCTGATTTCCATCTCAGATTCTGTGTCCTTGGATGTATCTGGAACTGATGCTGCAGCTGCAGAAGGCCTCTGGGGTGACTTGAATGCAGAAGACTTGGAAACTCCCTTCCTTCTGATGAGACCTTGTAGAAAACTGAAACTGTCCTTCAGCCAGGTCTGTCGTTCTGTGCTCTTCTCAGCTGTTCTTGGTCCTGACTTCATCTGAGTGAGCTTGCCATATCTGGTACGTTGAGTATCGAACCATTTCTTCACAGTCTTGACAGGCAAGTTTCTGGTAGCTGCTAGCTGCTCCCAAAGTCTTTCTTTCTTCTGCTTGTCTTTGAAACTGTCGTTGGTCTTATCATACAGTTCCTCGTGCTGTTTAACGAACTCTACTATAGCTTCTTCGTCTGAATCACTCAGGAAAATGGACTTCATCTTGCCCTTTTTCTGTCTGGATTGAGTTGATTCTACATCAGTATCCATGTCAGTTCGCACTCACTTCTCTCCTCTGTCTGGGCTCTCTTTCCTCTCTCTCTCCATCCTCTCTCTGTCCCTCTCCTCCTGTTCAATCCTCTCTCTCTCTCATCCCTCTCCTCTCTCTCCCTCCTCCTTTCTATATCCGCTGCTGTATCTCCTAACTCAAACTGTGGTTGAGTGTCTCTCTCCAGTTGGTACTTCAATCTTTCGCCTTCTGCCCCTTGGTATGCTGATCAATCAATCAATTGTACATGCTTGTTTAAAAAAACAAAAACTTAAAATAAAAGTGAAACCTCACAGAACAGATTTCACTCCAAACCAGTCCAGCCTAGCTCAATACTTAAGCTTATTTCCAAAAAATAAAAACCTAAAGAAAAGCTGCACACCAAGTTGTCTGTCGACAAATCAAAGCCCAAATATACGCAGATTGTCTACCGACTCACCTTTTTATACTCACAGACTTTGAAGGCGACAGGCCGTAAGAAGCAAAAATATTGCCGGCCTGTCGGTTACAGTTCCCGGCTTGTCTGTTAGTGTTACAGGCCTATCTGTTGTTGTTTACGGCTTGTCTGTTTCAGTGTACTGCCTGTCGGTTACAAATTTTCCCGACTCTAGGACCCAGTCTGTAAAAGTTACCGACAGGCCTGTCGGGAACACTTACAGACAAGCCGGCTAAAGTTACCGACTGTACTGTAACACTTCCAGTACGGTCGGTGAGTCATCACGTACAGTCTGGAAGTCCATATTTGGGACAAGCCAGATACTTGTTACAGAGGCCTGTTTGATTATTCGACAAGCCGGGAAGTAAAACCGACAGGCCTGTTGCTAGGGGGCTGAAATTAGGGTCGGATACAAGGGTTGGTAATGGTCATAGAAATATTAAACATGTTTGAAATTTCACCGACTCTCCCGGACAGGCCGGGAACTTGAAACCGACCCTAACCGACCATGTAAACATTGGTCCTGCTCTGAAAAAATGCATAGTTACCTGCCTGTCGGTTTCAGTGGAAACACTGCATAAGGCAAGGGGCGCCAAAGTAGCTCCAACCTGCCAGCCCATAACCTTTTTGATGATCTTTTGTGAACACTGCCTCTATGTACATCATGCATGGTTAAATTATGGTTTGGACGTTTTGAATATTACCCATACCCACAGAAGTGCCAATACATAATGAATGCTTATGTGTGTTGGGGGCAAAACCTGTTACTCACTTGATAAGTAAAATATCCATCCCTGCATGGATTGGAGCTGACTAGTTTCTCGGCAATATCTGTGTTTGTTGGACTTATTAATATATTTGTGGGTTCTTTGCATTCCGAACCTATGCTTATAAATTATTTGATAGGTTCTTTGATAGCTGATTAGTTTTTCGGCAGTACCTGGCAACACTTTTTTTCTGTTTCTAGGTTATGGATATAAAAAGTCCTGAAGACAGACCAGACAGGACCCATATTGCACAATGCATTAACTTATATGGGCATATAACTATCAGTTTAATAGTAGGCTACCCAAATAATACTTTATTGAATTTCCTGTTGAGTGCTGAAATTTTGTAAAAACTTCATGATAAGTAAGTGATAACTCAATGTGTTTGCCTCTCTGTCTGCCTGTGTGCATTCGTCATTTCCTGTACATTGGATCCAGGTTGTATTTTTAAACAAGTTGGGGCCTCACCATGGCTAGGTCCTTCTCAAGGATGGTCTGGATCTGCAAAAATACTACCAGTCAGCCAACTATCTATGTTTGTCCAGCATAAATTTTGTCCTTTCAAATTTCATCTGCTTTAGTCTTTAACCAAAGTTGGTAACACAGTACAATTCTTCTGAATTCTTGTGGTTCACAACCTCATTCCAGGTACCATTAACTTTTGAAAACTAAAATTTCTCCCAAATAACTATTTTTAAGAATTGATCACTTAAAAGACAATTTCCATCAATTTATGGGCATTGGGGAGAGAAGCATAAAATATTTTAAAATATCCACAATTAGAAGCCCCAGGTTGTAGGAAATTTTGCAAGATAAACAATGTTTAGACTCCCTAGAACCCTTAGATGATCTTGTGATGTTTATATGAATCTTCTACATGGTGAGATAAAATAATACCATAAATCTACTTTTAACTTATAACCTGAGTGTGTCATTCAGGTTTTTTGACACTTTGTGGCAAAAGTCTTTGACTTGCATTGTTTTAAAACTGTGTGTATATTGCCATTTTTTTGCAGCAAATCCTATCTGGGGTAAGCAATGAACCCACACTGCTGAACCTTTATGGTAAAAGTGCAACCGCAATAGATTTGTTGTTTTCTGCCAATGAAGTCACTGAATTTTCAATAAAATTGGACATTGAAGCTTGTTTGGAACGTCCCACTACAACTTCAACATCTACAACCACAATACCCACAACGTCAAAAACTGCAGCCCCCACAACCACAAAACCCCTAACCCCAACAACCACAAAACCCCCAACTCCAACAACCACAAAACCCCCAACTCCAACAACCACACCCCCAATCACTACACGTGAGTATCACTTCTTTTCTTAAAAAACGGGTACAAATTTACATTTTTACATAATTAGACAGATTTTAGACATTATTTTCAGGTTATAAAATAATTATCACGCATGTCTCTATACTGGAACTTAATATTTTTTATGGAAATGTGAAACAAGTAGTGACAACTATATATGGAAATTTTCCCATCTATAGTTTATGTTATGGTTCATTTTCATTTGTGATATACGTGACACTTTTTGACATTCTTACAGAACACAGTAGTAATGTAGTTTAATTCTTCGTTAGCTTGACATTTCTGAAATTCATGTACCATTATTGAATGAACAAATTAAAATGTTATTTTTTCCTGGCACACATCTGAAACATGTTCTCATATTTGCCAAAAGGAAAATAACTTTAAACAAATGTACACAAAAATATTGACTAACATTATGAACTTTCTTTGAGTCAGATAGTTTCAAATTTGTTTTTAGTATCCACCAGGTGTTGTATAC
Source organism: Sabellastarte sp. h YS-2021 (assembly GCA_964017235.1). Lineage (NCBI taxonomy): Eukaryota > Metazoa > Annelida > Polychaeta > Sabellida > Sabellidae > Sabellastarte > Sabellastarte sp. h YS-2021. The sequence goes on from OZ024927.1 coordinate 11,347,360, forward strand.
GACCTATGTATGAGAATATACAGAGCTGAATATATTCTTTTTGTATACGTATCGCCTCTGTACCATGAATAATAAGCATCAACATGTTCTGATTTTTACCCCACAGCCTTTAAGGGTTGTTGGGTATTGTTTTCAGCCATGGTGTCCGGATAGGCAGGCTGTGGGTAGGAAAAAGTTTTCTGGGCTATATCTCAGAAACCGTAAGATGTAGGAAGTTGATACTTAGTAGGGATATTAGTTGGGGGTTGTAGGTGTGCAACGTCATGTTGTGACCTTGATTTGACCTTTGTCCTTGCTGTAGTGACCTTGGCCTATAAAATCTTGTCCGGGCTATATCTCAGAAACTGTAAGGTGTAGTAGGATAATACTTGGTAGGGACAATGGCTTTTGGGTTGTAGGTGTGCAACGTTATGGTACAACCTTGATTTGACCTTTGATCTTGACGTAGTGACCTTGACCTATAAATCTTGTCAGGGCTATATCTCAGAAACCATAAGGAGTAGGAAGTTGTTACTTGGTAGGGATATTGATCTGGAGTTGTAGGTGTGCAACATCATTGTATGACTTTGATTTGACCTTGCTGTAGTGACCTTGGCCTATAAAATCTTGTCTGGGCTATATCTCGGAAACCGTAAAGTGTAGGAAGTTGATACTCGGTAGGGACATTGGTTAGGGGTTGTAGGTGTGCAGCATCATGGTGTGACCTTGATTTGACCTTTGACCTTGCTGTAGTGACCTTGACCTATAAAATCTTGTCTGGGCTATATCTCAGAAACCATAAGGTGTAGGAAGTTGATACATTTTAACTTTTGCTCTGGCAAAGTATGTTCACCTGCCATATTTGAGACATGTTTCTCTTATGACAAAGATATATGGATTCTCCAATTAACAATTTTTTAGTTTACTGACTAATGCTGGCATCTTGCTGTTGAATTGTCATGTTTTAATACTTTATCTTTACATACATTTTCTCAACTTAAACATTATTTGCACCTTTATATAACTGACACTGCTCTGAAAGTATCCCAATCTTTGTACTATTTCACTACTTCTATATCTCATGGTGATGAAAACTATTTCCCCAGGCTGTGGGGTACGAGCATCTCTGATGCTATTTTATTTCTTTAACAACCAATAAAAGTGCATATAAACATTTTTAAGAGCCCTTTAAATCTCTGCACATTTACCGTGTGGAGATACCGTGCCGAGCCTCCGCACAATGTTTAGGGGGACCCCATTCTCTTGGTTGTTAAGTCCTATAGTTTCAAGTTTCTTGTATCTCCAGTAAATATAACAACTACCTAAAGGTTATTCTAACCTGTTAACATGTTTAGTCTGTTAGAAATTCTTCATTGCAAGTTTTATCCTTTATTTTCAAACGTATATATAAGGATGCAGTTGGTCACATTGGACACCAATTCTACAGGTATTGAAAATATGAAAACAATGGGCAGTATTTCCCTCTGACAACATAATCAAATTTTTCTTTGTTGCAGCATGTGTCAAGGAATTTGGATTCATTTCTGGTTATCTGGAACAAAGTGATGTTACCACCGATGAAAATACTATTATAACTGACACAAGTGAGGAGCTGAATGTTAAATTTTTAATTAAGCCAGTAGCAATAAGCATAATGACAGTTCATTTGTCCCACCCTTCAAAAACCGAGGTCTCAATTCTTCGCATCAAACCTGCTCAAATAACAGGAAGTGTGCTGATTGACATATTGGTGGATGATGTCAAAGTAGCTGAAGAAAGTATTAAGGTAAGTTATATTTGTCAAAATGTACCTTTGCTGAAGATTTTTGTTGTTGTTTCTTGTCAATTTTAAATATCCATTAAATAGTTAACACAATATATATTCAGTATTGACACAGGTTATGTAAATTATTCATTTTATTTTGGTGTAAATATTTATAAACTGAATTAAACCAAACAAAACTGGTTTGCCCATATAGAAAATTTGATCCAAGGGGGTATTTGAAGAATATTTGATGACAATGAAAGTGAAAAATAAAAGACTCCGTCATGATTAAATCAACAATATCAGTTCCACCAGCATTACCACCTTTTCAGCTCTTTAACTTACACTTTGTAGGGGACATTAGCCCAAATCCAGGCCCTGCTAAGTCTTTAAATGTTTCTTATGCAAACATTAGATCAATATCCAACAAATACCCTGCCATTTCAAGATTTATTTCTGACAATGACATAGATCTATTCACCATTTCCGAGATTTGGATCAGACCAAACACCATAAGTGCTCATCTGTGTGAGACCAGCCTACCAAGTCTCAAACTATACCAACAGCCCCGTGAAGCTCATCAAGGTGGAGGTTTGGGGTTTTTTGGTCAAAAATGATATGAATGCTTCCATATTTCCTGCCAATTCCTGCACTTCCTTCAAATTTCTCCTGATTAAAATATCATCAGACAAGGAATCTTTTCACTTTTTAAATAATTATATAGACCACCATCCATTAGCATTGCAACTTTTGTCAAACAGTTTCAGTGACTTCTGGAAAATATCCTGCACACAACTGATAATTTGGTGATCATCGACGATTTCAATATCCATCTCAAAACAACATGCTCAAACTCAAAACTTTTCACTCCCTGATTGAGTTCTTTGAACTCATCCAGAAAGTCAACTTTCTCACTCATATTCTTTGAAAACCTCTTGAGCTGGTTCTAATCAAATCCAATAATGATAATATCTTGTATGTCCATACGACTGTTGCCTTTTCTGACCATATTTCAGTTACTTTCACCTTAAATCCCACAATGCCTAGGTCCAAACTGCTGCTACTGTCACTTTTCAAAAATACCATAGAATAGACAAGAATGAAAACAGATCTTCTGACTTCCGAACTTCTCACCTATCCTTATGAAGACACCGATGCTTTGTACAACTAATATCACTCCCCCTTGTTAAGCCTGATTAACAAACACATTCCACCTCACTCCAGATAGGTCAAGGCTCAGTACATTATAGGATGGGTAAACAAAAGTTTGTTAGTGACAAAAGAGATCAAGTGCTTGTGTGAGCACATTAAGCACTGAAATAAATCTTTCTTCAATAGATCACAATATATGCAGAAAGTTCATCAGTACAATAGTTTATGGTTTATTTGGGGTTTTACGTCGCTGTCAACACTGTACAGGTCATATCACGACGGGTAGTTGGAAGGGCAGAGGAAACCAGTACATATAGTTCGCTAGGGGTCTGTACTGTAAACTGCTGACCAACGGCAAGCAACTACCAGCTTTCCCACTTACGGCCAGGACGGGGATCGAACCCCGGCCACAGAGGTGGGAGGCGAGAGTGTTACCACTCTGCCACCGTGGCCCCCCCATCAGTACAATAGAACCTGTATGAGAGCTAATCAGTATTCTTCAGAACAAAAATTCAACAAAAATCATCACAACCCACAAAAGTCATTGAAAGTCCTAGGAGATGTGTTACATAGATTACCAGCCAAGTTGCTCCCATACATGAACCCCTCCTCAGCATCTGTCCGATAGATTTGTTGAGTTTTTCAGAGACAAAATTTAGCATATTTGCTCCACTTTACCAGTGTCTTTCGCTCCACAACACATTCCCCCTGATGTTCTTACCCTTAACTTTACCACTTTCTCCACTATCACTGATGACCAGGTTGCCAAAATCATTACAAACTCTCCAAAATAAATCATGCTCCCTTGACCCTTGTCTACTTTTCTTTCACTAGATTATCTTGACATCCTCATTACCCCCAACTTTTTAATAATCAATGCGTCACTTGAACAATGTAAGTGTTCAAATATACAGGCCTGTTTCTCATCTTAATTTTATTTCTAAGATTCTTGAAACGGTAGTAGCCATCCAGCTTCAAACCTACCTTGAAGAAGCTGGCCTTATGACCAGTTTCAATACAGCTTATAGAAAAAAAATCATTCCACTGAAAGTGCCCTCCTGAATATTCAAAATTATCTTCTCATTATAGTTAGAGGATCTGTCACAGCCCTCACCTTTCTGGATCTGTCTGTTGTGTTCTATACCATAGACCACACCATTCTCCAGTCATACATGACAGGACACATTGGGTCAAGGTTGTTAGGACTCTCGCATCCTGCCAAGCTTCAGTCTGGTGTGCCCCGGGGTTCTTTTCTTTGCCCAGTACTGTTTTCTCTCTTATACAGACCTAATCAGCTCAATCATTCAGCTGTACAGTAGTGTCAAGTACCATTTCTATGCCCATGGTACCAAATTACATGCAACACTCTAACCAGCTAATTTCTTTCACCATACACTTAGGAATTGCCTCCATAACACTGTTCACAAATAAATTAAAACTAACATCTGAAAAAACTGAATTCATCTTGATAGGCTCCAAAAACAATAATAAACAACTCCTTCCACACTTTCCAATCAATATTCTGGACAATCAGGTCCCACCATCACAAAATGTCAAGAACCTTGGAGTTGTGTTTGATTCTAAGTTATCTCTCTCTGACCATGTATCACAAGTCACAAAGTCCACCAGAGTCCATGCAAGAGACCTTGACAGAATTTGTCCCCCTCATCAGTTTTTGTGGCAAATGCTTTGGTGAGCAGCAGATTGGACTACTGCAATTCACTGTTTGCATCACTCACTGATTTTGAGATTTCAGCGTATCCAAAACTCACTTTGCAGGGTTGTCACTCAGTCCTTTTAAGTTTTCCCATATCACTCTCCAATTGAAAAAAACTTCATTGGCTTCCAGTCAAGTATAGGGTACAATTTAAATTCTAAAACACACTCAACCAGCCTACCTAAGTGAATTAATTCACTTCTACACCTCTTCCAGAAATACCAGATGTAGTAGCCCCCAATTAAAGTTTCCTCATATCCCCAACTTTAACTTTAGATTTCACAAATCACACTAACATTTTTTAATTCCTTCTGTCATTATGCACAAACTCTTTGGAAGTTATCCCCTTCCAGATAAGAAATGGCCTTTCTGCCACTTTCTTCAGGAAACATCTGAAAACTCACCTATTTAACTTGAGTTTCATCATTAAGTCTCCTTCCCTTTGGTCACACCCATAACTCTGGACTACCGACCTTGACCTGCCCCTTGATTATCCTAATGATCAAGGTTTTGTAAACTTAGCGCACTGAGTTCTCTACTGTTGGGAAGGTATTGTGCATGCAAAGCAGATTAGAGTAGATTAGTGACACATTAACAAAGTAGCTATCGTATGAGGGATAAATTCATTAAATATTCCTAAAGTAAACTTTTCATACACTGTGTGTCTATTAAAGAGTGATTGATACACACCACATTTTCATTCAAACTTGATAACATTTTTAAAATTAAAAACTCCATACTATGCAGTAAATCTGTTGAAACTGTCCACCATAGGATTTCATCAAGGTTCCTTGAAAAAGAAGAAAAATTTTTTGTAGTTCCCTTTGAGCAGTAATGTTGCTGCTGGATTGCTTTCTTATTTGGAGTCAGAGTAAGAAACATAAAATTCATCAAAAAAAGAACCCCCCCTTCCAAGGTATTGTGGGAAATGATCATACTTTTGTGATTTTATGAGTGCATTAGATCTCTCATGATGCAAAATTGGGGGTAAATTTCTTATATTATGATGACTTTCACATTCCTCATTCCCATTTACAGAAACTGAGTCTTGGGAGAAAAAATTAACTGTAAAGGAATGTTGTTTTAACATTAACTTTATTTCTTTCTCCTAAATGTCATACAGATGACATTTCAACACCAGCCTTTCAAAGGCTTAAAAATGGATATACGGTTACTAGATTTTCATGTGTGGTATATAGTTCACATAAATATGATTATATTATTATGATTGTTATTATAATGATCTTGTAAATGATTGTCCTTCAGGTTGGATTGTACAGTTAGCTTTCTGGAGAAAGTCTTGAAAATAATTGGCACCCTGAACGTAAATTTGATGGTTTATGGTCTGCAGTGTTACTTAGCTCTCACCACTGGTGTTGTGGGTTTGAACCAGTTTCATGATAGCATGTGGGATTTATTGAGGGCCTGTCCTGATAGCTTAGCTGTTGAAAGGGACGTTAAGGTCCATTTTGACTTTGTCCATTTACTTTTATTAGCCTTGGAAAAGTCTCATTGTAGTATCAGGACCCTGTTACCACTATTAAGACTCTGTTATCCTACATACTGAGACTCTCCTGTCTTTTTATTAACACTCCCTAACTTTAGAACTTGGAAACTGTTGCCTTACTTTTGAAACTCCTTTACTATTTGTTTCAGGATGGTGAACCCATGGAAACTATTGATGTAGATCTGCTACCCCATTTAGCCAGTAAAGTCACTCTAGTGCTTACTTCTCATGAGAGTTCTTTCCTGGAAGCCAAGTTAGACATCAAGGCTTGTTACAAGAAAGTAGTCACAACAACATCATCTACAACTGTAACAACCACTCCTCAACCTTCAACCACTCCTCGTAAGTGTAGTTCATTCTTACCTTTCATGTCTTGAACATTAAAATATCCTTTTGTACAAAGTGCTATGAGTAATTTGAAGTTTAGTTATAGTGCATTTGTATCAATCAAACCAAAAACTGTTTTAACCAGTGATACTGATTGAGATTTTATATTGGAAAAAGAAATTTGGGTTTTCATTTCCCAGTTACCAGCTGAATTTAGACTTGGGATGGGCAATCAGCAGTGCTCATTGGCTGGAGTTGAACAAACAACTACAGAGAAGAGACCCTAACACTTATTTTCAGAGTTTGTTAATCACTGGTGCAATCAGGCTACAAATCCAATTTATTGGGCTAATGGTTAAATCAGTCAGAAGAGCAGAAAGACTGGCGAGATATTTGAGACTGTACACTTGGATATGCTACTCTACATTTATGTGTCACTCTTCTTGCAGGACTGCTAGTAGGTAGTGACACTAGTTGGAGAGATAAACTTTGAATAGGTGGCCATCTTGTACAGAGAGTAGAACTACTCAAAGTTGCTTCATGCCAGACACCTAGAAATAAACACTAGCCATATTGACTGGTAGCCCCAAAAGATAGCTTCACCTTTACGTAAATCTTACAGTAGTAGTAAAATTGTGTTTTTATTGCACTACAATAGCTTACCATGTGGAACTGAATGCTGATCTTGGATGGCCGCAGGCATCCGGCCAACGTCTAAGAAAAATAAATATTTATAGTTGGCCATAGCCTCAGGTTGTACTCTCGTGGAACTCTTCCTAATTCGCCCTCCTTTTCTCGTTGGCCCTTCAGTTCCATATGGTAAGCTTGTAGCTTATAAAAGCTACATTTAAGTAATTAAAATTTTCAATTTTGTTACTTTGTCACTCTACAGGAAGGTGTCAAGAGGTTTGGGGTATGCATGACGAGGACCCATTTATCACAGCAGAAGATGTCACAGTCTCTGCCAGTAATACCTCCAACACAAAGGAGAAATTCATGTATCCAGAGGAATATGGCAACATCATCTTCCGCCCTGATGAGTATGTTGTTGTTTTGATTGATTTGGACAAGAAGCAAGCTATTGAATTGGCATACATCAATATCGGCACAGAACCAACAGAAAATGAGGTGGTGAAGTTCACTATTGAAACCAAAGACTCACCAACAGGAGAATGGCTTCAAATTCCTGAAGTAATTCACTTCATGTCTAATCTAATTTTAGTGTTTATTTTATCTTTAATTCAATTGTTTCAGAATATTTTCATTAACTGGCTAATATATTTCTGAAAAAGTGTCATTTACTCTTACTCAGAAAAGAAACTTAATTCTCTATTCTGCGGATGTAAATGGTGTCATAACAGAGCTGTATTAATGATATATTTTGGTTTTACTTAAAAATCATATCTAGTAAAGCTAGTAATGTTTATAGGCTTATAATCAGAGCTTGAGTCTCCTTGTAAGTTATAGAGTATCTAAAAGGCATGCCTTTTCACTCAGCAAATTTTGAGAACTGGACTTGTGCTACAAATTATTGATTTTTTCCACTGCGTGTTGTGAAGATGTTACAAAAATGCATGCTTGGAGAGTTCTTTGTGACAACTATAATATACACATATCAGCTGTACTCGCATCAAAATCTCTCTGAAAAAAACTTCAAACAGATAAATTGTGCTGGGCTTGGAGAAGGGTGTGAAGCTTTTTCAAATCCCAAAATTTTGGACCAAAACCTCAAACAATTACTCAAAAGCTTAAAATATGCAGTGCTAATGTAAATGTTGAAAATATATCGCGACTAAAACATGTCACCCAGTAAACTGATAAATTCATCAGATAATACTTAATTTTGAACTCCTTAGAGTTTATTGTTTGTTGAAATTTATCATTATCTAGTAATACTGGTGCTCTTTCCTGCTATTCGGTGAGTGGACGATTAGATGTGTGCTCAATTAATTGTCTGTGAGAGAGTACCATCAGGGTTGGCTCTCTGACAATATTTAAAAATAATCACTTTTTTATTATTTGGCTTCAGTCTTCTACATACCGGTATAATTTTATATACGATGTGCTTTAAAATTTATATAATGGATTTACAGATTTGACACCAATTTTTAGTTTATGTTAACACTTCAAAGCAGTGAGCATTTCAGCCTATGCATGACATCAAAAACTTAGAAAACACCAATTTTATTGCTGGATATACTTCATCCCAGAAAGCTTTTCATCCTTTAACGACCAACATTGCAGTGAAAAATAATAATCCTAGTAAAGTATTAGTAAAAAATAATCAATCCTAGTTCAATCTTCCATTGAAATACTATACTCTTAATTATTAATCAGGCATGAGAATTAGTGGCAATACCCAGCACTGTTGTTGTTTGATTCCATAGGTTTTCATCTGTAACTTGTATTTTCTATTTTATTTGTGTAGATGTTCCCTGCCACAGACAGAATAGAACTTTATGGTCTCATGGCTCAACAGATGCGACTGACATTCACCTGGGTACCTGGTGGAGACAAAGAAACGCCAACCGAAGTCATTCTGAAAGGTTTTGATATCGCAGCGTGCTATAACAAGGTATGGTGACGTAAGACATTTGACACAGCAGCTTGTTATATTAAGATCATTTGAGAAGTTTGATAGAACAAACTTAGACAAAAAAAGAAGTTCTGAATCAATATTCACTAACATTTTTATCTTGATATTTACTCTTATTCTGAAAAAAATTCCAAGGAAAACACCAGGAATTTATCAGAATATTGTGATAAAAACATATTCTCACCTCAATTTTACCACAAACCAATTTTTTTTCCATTTACCTATTTACCACAATAAAAATGTTCCTTTTTTTTTCTTTTTAATAGTAAGGTAAAATAACACTAACAGTTGATGGATATGGGCCCATCCATTATTTGCTTGTATTGGAAAAAGAAAACTCAATAAATACGTGATATTGAAGTGATGGTTTGTTTATTACCCAGCAATAAACTGCAGTAGTAAATTTCAAATTTATCATGTTCTTCATGTTCCTTTTCCCACAGGAGATCACTTTCCCCCCCACGACAAGCCCAGGTACTGGTACCACCCCATCTGTGGTTACCACAACCACCGTTTCCACAACCACCCCTGGTAAGTATACCTGGAGTTAACACGACCTCTGCTTAGTACCTCTTCACACTGTGACCCCATATTGAATAAGTACACCACTTCTCTATGTCAGTACATGGTTTCATGTCCAAGATTATTAGCCCTAATGCTCAAATCATTTGGAATGCTGTTATATATCATGATATTAATAAACTAAAAAGATAACATTTATTGACCCATATGACCTCTGCTCATGTTTGCTTGTTGTGGCATATCACCAAAGTGTATTTTTACTAGTTTTTTTTTTTTTTCAAAAAAGACCAGTATTACACAATGAGACCCTATTGGCTATTTCTAGTTTTAGAAATCCAAAGAAAATATCTAACTAAAATTCTTGGTCTGAATTTTTTTTTTCAGTATGCAGTGTCAACACTTAAATATAGTCTAATTGGAAATGATTTTAGAAATAATTATAAAGTTTTAAAATACCTATGTTATGTGGAAGGTGGATGGGTTCTTTTTAAATGTGTGGATTAATAAGTAAACATGCTTTTATGCACATGAATTTTTATGGGCAGTGCCCTCTGTGGACATGATGTTTACATTTTACTGAAAAGTCCAGCCGAATGTCCAGATGTAGATAAATTCTCCTCTTTCTGTATCATTTCAGTGCCCTGTGTTAAGGTGATGGGTGTTCTGGAGAACTTCATCACTCCTGACAAAATTACCTTTAGCCACGATGGAGATCCAAATTCCATTATCGACCCAAATTCCCCTGGCTGGACTTTCTCCACTGACAGTAAGAAAGTCTTCATCAAATTAACCTTGAACCAAGAAAAGGCAATTGAGTTGGGAAAGCTGCACGTATTCTCTCCTGACACAGCGGCCATCGAGCAAGTTTTCTTCAAAATCATGATTGCAAAAGAAGAGTTGGATTATTCTACCGATGGTGTAAGTCTTGTCCATAATTCAGCATCTGCCTTTGTATGGTACAAGGAAAAAGTCCAATAAATTCAAGCTGCAACCAGTTTTGATCAACAATACAAAAATAATGATTTTGAGTGCTTATCACTGCTTGCTTTGAGATATGGGAATACTCAGGGATTGAAAGGTCACCCTAATTAGGCATCTAATCACAGGCTGTTACCTCTGTGTGGGTTTGATTCCTATATAAGTGGCAGTGCTAACAGCCTGTTCCAGTATGACCCTGTCTGTTAAATTGGACATAGAGCCTTAACTGTTGCCTATGATGTCAGGGATTGAATAAATTTTGTACTGTGAGGACTTTTGGGAGCACTTGTCGTTATATTAGTCACATTATATTCATATTGTTGTAATTGCAGAATAGTATTTTCATCAGGGGTTCTTTTTCTGTGGATCAGAATCGTTTTGTGCAGAGAGGTAAATTCCTGTGAAAAAATGATGACATTAGTTTAGGCTGATATTTATTTGAAGAAGAATGCATGTATTAATAAGGAGTCACCAGAGTGGAGTGCGTTGTGCGAAAAGGCTTGTCCCTATTCTGAAAAATGAGAGATGATATTTGAGATCCACTTTTATGGCAATACAAAGGAATGATCATCCCCAACTATAGCCTTTTTTGTACTTACCTTGGTAACTTGGCTCATCCCTTCAATGGCAGAGAAAATTCAGAGAAATTAGTAAAGTTATGTATTTAACCTAAATAAAAATTGCTAACACCACTTATTATGCTTCTGTAATCTCTATGCTTATTGACCTTGATCTGTTTGTGGTCAGCAATTTCATGCTGACGTGGTGAGTTTACTGCGTTAAAGCCCTAAAAATGCATAAGCCATTTTCATGAAACATTTACATCTATCTGCCACTGTGAACTAGTGGGTGACACACTCGCCTAGGAACTCATAGGGCATGGGTTCAAACCCAGGTACAGGCAGATACACAGTGGCTCGGATGACCACTTAACATGGCGGTCCTCTGTCATGGGGTCCTGTCCCCAGTGGCAGGTTAAAGAACCTCAAGACCATTAATAAATGGTCATCCCTGAGCCTCTATCTTTCAGTTAGTGGAATGTCAGTACTTTGAGAGCTTGGGCTGTACTTGTGCAGTCGGATGGGTCAAAAAGCGCTTTGAGTCCTGTAGTACATGGAGATATTGCACTGAATGTAAATACAAATACAGATATGTAGTCATGCTATTGTCACTTCATGCTTTGGCCAAAAGTTGCCTGAGTATGTTAAAATACAAGAAGTGCTCTGAATGACCAAACTGTTGGACCACAAAACATTAAGTGCTGCAAAATGTAAAGTAAGGTTGCAAAATGTAAAGTGCTGCAAAATGTAAAGTGGGGTTACAAAATGTAAAGTTGCAAGACATTAAGTGCTGCAAAATTCTAAATAAACTCTAATAGTATTATTATAGTGCTTAATTTCCATCTGAAAGACAGACTCTAGGCACACCAAACAGAAAATGCAGAAAACTATAATCATTAACCTGAGACATAGCAGGGGTCAGCGCCACGGAGAGAAATCAGTGAAAAGGAGAAATTAGGGTGGATATGCTTGTGCAAAGAGATAGGTTTTGAGACTTCTTTCTGAATGGGTGGAGAGAAGTGGTCTAACGTACATTATCAGGCAAATCATTGCAAAGCTTTCATACTTGAGATTGGGCCCAGACTCTCATCTCAGTGGTTGGAGGCGAGTCTCATACCTCTGCATGCACCATGGTGCCTTGTGAAGTATGTTCGCAAAGTGTAAAAGGAGGCGTTAAACTCTAAAGCTAAAAATATGATGAAACTGTAAAATTGGGTCACTTAAAATGTTACGATGGTGTTCACAAAATATAAGAGTAAGCCACTGTATAACTATATATCAGTCTAAACAGCCTTTAAAGTACCAGCAATTTTAGTATTCAACTAAGATATTGAAGGACATTCAGCTTTGCACACAGTGAGCTAAAATATGAAAATATTACAGAGTTACACTGTCATAGGCTTCCCATGAAATAAAGGTTGTTTCAATACTCCAAAACTCACTGATAACTTTACCAGCCTATATTCAAACAAATTGATCACAAAGAAAAAGATTATGAATGAATACAAATTCACACATTGTCATAAAATCACAAAAAGAGGGTGCTATTACAAGTAAACTCCTCCGACAATAACACAAGAAATTTTTTTTTTTTAATTTATAGCGTAACGTGAGGATTATTTTTATGAAAATAATCTTTACTTGTTTTAGCATAGCTTAATTTTTGTTGAGGTGGTGCATTTTCCTTTTACTCTTTGCAAACACACTTTAAAATTTGCAGCACTTCCCCTGCGAAAGGATGCTGAACAGTTCCTGAAAGTTATGTATCTGGCATGACCTAGTTCCGGAACCAAGATCACGAACTGACGGCAAAAGTTCAGGATAAAGTTCAGGATAGTTCTGTAAATGGCGTGAACATGAAATGGCCACTTTATCATGGCATCAAAAGTTCGGCATTTATCAAGTTCCCGAACAATCCAGAATTATTCAAGCTTTACAATTTTGTGATAGTTCCAGGAATATCTTTAATTTTTGTGAACTGCTGAATTCAATTGAAATTAATTATTGCATTGAAGTTCCCGAACCATCCAGAACTGTTCAAGCTTGGAATCAGTTCTGAGACTATCTTTAACTTTTGGGAACTGCTAAATATTATTATTGGAAAACGTATTGTGCCATCAAATCACAGCTTGTGTCAAAGTTCCTGAAAAATCCAGAACTGTTCCCATTTAATATTCTGTGATATTACCTAGTTTCTAGCAGAGTAATTTACTGTAAATTTTCGAATTAGTCAGTAACATCACCTTTCACTCACTGTGATGTTTTAAAAATTGTTTAAGACAAGAACAAAAGGAAACCTAAACATGTACCTGAAATCTGTATTATCCTGGCTTGATTGGGTTTTCCTTTAAACTTTGCCTCCATATTTTACCAGTTTTTGTAATCCTGTATTTCCTTTCATGGCCTGACAGTTTTGGCCTAGATATTTTGACAAATAGACTCTCTAATATCCATTCAACTATCCAGTACATTTTACAACAAATCTTATTAATTCAAACCCTTTTTTTTGCTGAAAACCTTCCCTCCAACAAAGATTCAAACCATGTTGTTTTAGTCATGTGACCCATGTGACCAAGTTCTCTGGATATCCTGAATCCTTGCTGCTACCTTAAGTTTTTAGTATATTATATTTTACACTTTACAAATTCAGAATATTTATAATGTTGTGGGCAAAATATGTAACCTTTAACTTAAAAAACATGGAATAATGAAAAAAACATATTAACAAACAAATGAATTATTAATTTCACCAAAACCAAATCAGAAAAGGTAAATAACCTACTTTAAGTTTTCAAGTAAAACATAGAACAGAAGACTAAATCAGGGTCAGTTATTTCAACAGTACACAAAGCATACCATGCTCGGATACCACTGCAAAAACATATAGCCTGTCACAAGTTCTGGGTTAGTTTTATTGGAATAATTATAATGATCCATTTCACTTTTAATACCAAACATTTTAGACAAATATATAAGTATTTTGTTTACGTGTTAAACTTGGTAAATACATTATTTAACCACACCGAAAATAAATTAATAGTTTATTTTCCAGTGGATTTATACCAATTTCTTGTGTTATTATAATTTTTTTAATGTAAAAAAATGTGTCTGTAAATCAAAGGCTTAGAGTCTCAGTGTATGAAATCTGAATAACTTGTAGTGTTAAAACAGCTATAAGTTATTATATATTCATACTTTCCTCATTTCTCAGGTCCAAATATTTCTGTTTTCCAAATTACAAAAAATCAAAAAGAGTTAATGGTAGGCTAGTATCCATGCTTATACTCCAAGCTTAGTTAATGACCACAGGACCAAGGATAAAACATTTACATACAGAGTCAGGAGTGTGCAGATCCCATCAGACGTTCAAATATATATATAGTCTGAACATATTTACATGAAGCTTTTTGAATGATACAATATTAAAGGGACAATTAATAAAATAATGTATTTTAATATTGTTCATTGGAAAATGCACAAGGTTTTTATTAGTTTCATACAGTGTTAGATTGTGACGTTTTCTGTTTCACATTGTGCTTGCTAAATATTTATGTAAATGTATGTATGATACTGTGAAATTTCACTTCGCTCATTATTTCACCAGGGCAAACAAAGCTATCTTTTCAAAATTTATTATATAATCTCAACTTTTCTATAGAAATGATTCTAATATCATTAAAAGGAAGCTTAAAAGGCTGTATTTTAATTTGTTTTTGGTAATCTCACACAAACACAAACTTTAGAACAAACAGTGTTTACTTATTTGAGTTTTTCTGTTTTAGATTTTCCTTATACTAAAAACTTGAGTTCAATGTTCCTGTAAGTTCAGTTTAGTTACTGAACTTCAACCATGCTTGTATCTTGTCTTAGTTAATTAAAGCTTAAGTATAAAAATTCAAAATTTATGGATTTGTAGTATTAATTGTTACTGTTTGAAAAAAAGGATTCCAAAAGGTGTTTTAAAATATAGCTGTTCCATACAGTTCAGTAAATGTTCACCAAATTTTTGGTGAACTGCATTGCCGAAAACTGCTGAACGACAGTTCATGCACCCTACTACTGAACTAATGCCGAACTTCTGCCACAATGTCCTGAACTTTCATGATCAGTTCAGGACAGTTCATAATGTGCCGAACATCATTTCGCCAGGGTTATGTTTTGAAATCTCCAGTGTATGCTTTAAATTTGCAGCAATTTACATTCTGTAGCTCTTAACGTTTTGCAACTTTATATTTCGCAACCCTACTTTACATTTTGCAGTACCAACATTTTATGATCCAGCAAAACTGAGTACTGTATCCTGTAAGTAAGCATTTTCTCCAAACGGTACAAAAGAGTATTTCTGGCTTTTGTTTACAGATTGAGTACCCTATAAACAGCGTAGTTGATCTCGATAGCAAAATGGGCAGAGTGATTTCTATCGAGTTTAAAACAACCGTAACTGCCCCTCCAGAAGTTACTGTTGACTTGGAGATTGAAGCTTGTTTCGAAGAGGAAGTGACAGGTTCTCCAACACCCCCAATTACTACAACACCCCCTATTACCACAACAACAACAAGGACTACACCAACCACGCCCGTTACCAAGACAACAGCTGTTACATCCAAGACAACTCAGCCCACTACAAGAGCCAAAGGTGTGTATATTTACTGTTTATATCATCTTTTTTATAGTGAGTGAGTGAGTTAGTTAGTGGGTGGGCTGTAGAACTAAACACTGGTATTTGTAGATGCAAATGATAGCACCACTATAGAAGTTATAGTAATTTCATATGGCAGTCAAGAATGTTTAACCAGGATTTGGAGAATATTCACTTGTTAGAAAAGACAGCTTTTGCAAAACATTGGGGCATGGTGTTTATTTTAAATACAGAGTTCTGAAAATAGAATTGCCAGCGAACTAATGGTAGGAACATCTGTTCTGTTTCTGGACTCTTCAGAATAGCCCTAAATGTTGTGCTTAAATCATTAAAAGGAGAAAGTAGTAATAAGAGAAACAAGAAATAATATCAAATGATTGCACAGAAACACTGTGAAAGTGAACTATAATCACTGCATGTTTTGTTCTAAATCTGTTGAAGTGACTGTCATATTTGTGTAAAAAAATTGTGCAATTTGTGAACCAAGATGCATATTTAATACAAGCTTATGAATGACATACAGAATCAAAGATTTTACATGCCAGTCATCGTCTGGTGCATTTGTAGCTTAACAATAGGAAATCTAATCGATATGTTCTGAGATATAGGCTATATAGTTACAGTACAGAATAATTGAGCTATTTTCTGTAATTTTGATGATAAGCACTCCACTATAATTATCTTCTCCAAACGTTTTTTATTAATATATAGCAATTTTGAGTGACTTAGATAAAGAAGAATGTACAGTAGAACCTCAATCATCCGAACCCCATGGGAGACATACAATCCGGCCGGATAATCGAGGGGTTCGGATAGATGAAGGAAACCGAAATTCACGGTCTATGGGTTACCGAGTGGGCGATAATTGAAGAATTGTTGTTTTTATGCAAGATACATAGACGTTGGTGTTCGTTAATAAAATAATTTAATATATTTGTGTTATATAATATAAGTGACCCTTCAATTGTCGTTTATTTGCTCCATATCCACAGATATTATTATTATTTTTATTTAAAATATTACGCGGACTTGAGCTGGTTGTGTTCGGTTGGTACTTGCATTGTTAGCATTTTAATTTTAGATTAACATCGTCCCGCATTTTACCAATTGAAAAACTCCGGGAGATTATTTATTGTAAAACCCCAAGCGAACACGCCTTCAGTGACATGCATGTTTGATTGGTAATGCATTGTTGACGTCTTTTCTCCTCTAAACGTTGTCAGTCTGTGAACCTACTCCGGGAGATTATAAATTTGCGAAACGCAATCGAACACACTTTCATTGACTGGCGCATTATCAAAGAAGTTGTGTAGCGGGGTTGTGTAATTGAATTAATCCCTTCCCTATTGTAACAATGGTGATCAAGATGAAAGAAGTTAGGCGTCTCTGTGAATGGTATGTTTTACAAAGCACTACAATTCATCGTTTACGGACTGTGTAAAATCTTGTATTATCGCTCACGCTTGACCGTGCATTATATGTAGGGAGACATCATTTCGGTTCGGTTAATCCGGAGATTCGGATAATAGAAGGCCGGATAAGCGAGGTTCTACTGTACTAGTAGTGAAAAACCCATAGAGATCATTGGAGATTAGTAAAGTTAACAATTTAGAAGTCTGGATCTTGAATGTCATATAAATGTGGCAAAAAAAATCATACATAAACAAGAGCGCTCGGAGAGCACAGACCTCCGCCAAGGGAGCTCTATTCCTGGACTATCATCAAAATCCACCCTAAAATTATCTGGCTATAACATTTCTTTTAAAAAAGCCTGGATTCAGATAATCCAGATAGTGATCCAGATCACTCCCAAAATCTAATCACTTGTTCCTTGTCCCATTTAGGACATTTCTTGGAAATTTCATGAAAATCCATCCATAATTTTTTTAGTTATCTCTCTTTAAAAATTACATGTCATGGATTTAGAAGATCTAGATAGTGATCCGGATCACTCCCAAAATTTAATCATTTCTTCCTTTTACCTTTTCAAACATATCCTGAAAATTTCATCAAAATCCGTTCATAAGTTTTTGAGTTTTCTTGTTCACAAATGCATAAACTCACAAAGTCACAAACAAACTTATCGAAAACATAACCACCTTGGCAAAGGTAATGATGCCAAGTGGGTTTTTTTGCTGTAGATAGACACAATTGCTAATATGCCACAAAATACACATCTTTATTAATTTTGTCAGATATTTTTGTTAGCTTTAAGTCAGAAAAAATAAGGCCATTTTTTGATAGTTTTTTTCATAGAATATCAGCATTAAAAAACCACAAATAATGCCATTTGAAACAAATGGCTCCAAACAAACATTCAGTAGAGTAAGAAATCTAAAATTCGCCAGGAATCTAAAATTCGCCACCTCTAAAAGTTTAGTTAATTTTATGAAGAAAATGATGTTTTTGTCCAAAAATTGGTATTTTTCAGTTCAAAAAGCCTTAATTTACTATACAGTCAACAAATCTCACCACAATTCATTTATTTTATTAGTATTTTTACATGTGGCGAATTTCGGATATGTGGCGAATTTTAGATTTCTTACTCTATGCCCCATTCACACTACAGGCTGTATACCCTGCAGTTACAAGTTTTTGCTAAACAGCGGAACCGCTCCCCAAGATTTTTTCATCAATATTTGTCATGTACATATATTTAGACAAAAAGAAAAAGGTTTATTTTGTAAGATTACAATAAACTGCTGATATTTCAGAAACTTGTGAGTTTAATGTTGTAATAGTTTGGTGTCACTCCCCTGTGATGGATCACATATAGGACCAGCATCGTCATCACACTTGGCTTCTGGAAAATATGTCAAAAATTGCTTCCATGATGAAATTCAAATTTGGCATGTGGATGTAGCCGATCATCGATATGTGCCCTATTTTATGATGACCTTAAGCTACCACTGATAACATATTTACTTTGAATTTAACTTTTGCGATTTGTGGGCCATTATAAGCTTAAAGATGACTTCACAGATTCAAATCAAATTTGATATGTGGATGTAACTGGTCTTCAAGGTGTGGCCTATTTTAAGGTGACCTTAAACTCCTAGTGACAACATAATTATATTGAATTTAATTTTTTTAATATCTGGAGAGTATTTCAAAACTGCATGACAGATTTAATTTAAATTTGGTATGTTGATGTATCTAGTCCTGAAGGTGAGCCCAATTTTAAGGTGACCTTAAACTCCCATGTGTAAAAGAATGTTACTGAGCTCAACTTTTTCAATGGTTCTACAAAGTATACCAAAAATGTCATAACATATTTGATCTATATTTTGCAGGTACATGTAACTGATGTTACAGAAATGCCCTAAGACTACATTAAGGTGACCTTAAACTCCCAGTAATGGCATAATAGTACAATAATGTGATTTTGTAGGGCATTATAGGTTTTTACAGGCACGCCATGAATCATTACAGCCCGAGGGCCGATTACTATTATTATTAGATCTGCATTTGTCATTATTATTTACCTAAATTCTCATAAATATTAAGTATTATTTCTAATATTTTCTTTCAAAATTGTAGTACTTCAAAGGAAAACATATATTTTGATTCAATTGTTTATCTGTAACTGTAAACGTGCTCAAAATAATTTTTAACTTAAACTTTAATATTTCAACTCTTCAGTAGACAGCGTATTTTTAATCTTAAAACCCTTTTTAAAAGATTGCTTTTAAAAAGCTGAATGAAAAAAAATTAAACTGTCCTGCTGGGATTCGAACCCCAACCCTCACGATTAAAACATTAAGCACTCTACACTCACAGCCACAGTTTCATGAATTCTGAACCTGTAAAATTTTATGTATTCCTTCATCAGTAATGCACTCATTCAAAACATTCACCTTTTTTACGATTTTTCATTTCTTAACTTTACCTCATGCCATTGTACTCATTCTATTGTCAAAAGGCTTTTAAGCTGTTTATTCTCCTTTTTATTTGATCAAAATCCATCAAATAATAAGGGAGATATGGCATTTTGAACATTTCAAGTGGGAGCAAACCATTTGTAAACAAACTTACGGGAAACGTTAAAACATGCATTAATATTATTATTCCCAAAATAGCGGGCGGATAATGAAAGAACCTGTGCAAATATGGTGTTTTATGGACCTTTAAAAAAACGTTAATGAGCTAGGGAATGCCTGCCTATCTAATAATAATTATAATTACTTTTCTTTTAAAATTTTGGATAATAGCTTAAATCATGTGCAGTAGACTTTAAGCACATTTAAATTTTAGATATAACCTTGTACAGTACATGGTTAACATATGACTGTAAACTCTTAGCATTTGCACTGACTTACATTCAGTTTAAGGTTAAGGCAAATTTTTATGATAACTTGGCAATATTAAAGTGGTAGTTGAGAGTTTTTATTTAAATTAAACATGTACATGTATCTAGACCAAAACAGGATCTTTATTGTAATGTTACCACAAAAACCTGACAGTTAAAGAAATGAGTTTATTGGGGTTGCAATTTGTTTTAATTATTATATCCATCCTGCTGGACATGGATATTATTTTGCCTTTCCCTCTGAATCACCCTTCTTTGCTGCTCATTTACAGGTGCAGTTTTTTTACATGTCTCAGCAAAATTAGGTGTGGAGGTTTAATGGCGTGAGAGTTTGTGTGTGATTGCTTTCTCGGCAATATCTGGCAACAAGTGTTGCCATGGCAACACTTTTTTCCGTTTTTTGGACTTACAAATAATTTTATGGGTTCTTTGCTTTCCATACCCCTGCACAAATTGGAGCTGTGATTAGTTAAGCCATTGTAACACTTTTTTTTTTCTGTTTCTTGGAGCTGATTAGTTTTTGGGCAACACCTGGCAACAAATGTTGCCATGGCAACACTTTTTTTCTGTTTTTTTGACTTATAATTAAATATTTTAATGGATAATACATACCCTTGCATGCATTGGAACTGATTACTTTTTCGGCAACACCTAGCAACAAGTGCTGCCATGGCAACACTTTTTTCTGTTTCTTAGACTTATATTTTTGTGGGTTCTTTGCTTTCCAAACCCCTGCATGAATAGGAGCTGGTTAGCTTTTCATCAATATCTGGCAGCAAGTGTTGCCATGGCAACACTTTTTTCTGTTCCTGGGTTGTGGATATAAAAATTCCTGAAGAAAATCTGTATGGTAAAGTGACCTAACACCCCACAAGATTAGACAATGATCTTGATCATTTGCTCTCCTACGAAATGGCGGAAAAATATAAGTCCTTCCTTCTTCCATGAAGAGAGGGCGTGGATAAATATAAGTCCTTCTTTCCTCCATGAAGAGAGGAGGCAGACAAGACGGGACCCATCTTGCACAATACATTAACTTGCAGTTTAACAGTAGGTTACCAAAATGTTACTTTATTGAATTTTTTGTCTATCTAGCGTAATTTTTGTCCTTTCGAATTTCATCCTCTTCAGGTTTTAACCAAAGCTGGTGACACAGTACAATTCTACTGAATTCTTGTCATAAGATATGATGCGTATGGTCACTGATAGGATTTATAACTGATTTGTAACTGTAAATAACAGTGCAATGGCAGTAGGACGACAATAGTACAAATGTGTATCACCGAGAGACAACCAGCATTTACCTCCACTCACCTTATGTCACTGTATTACACCAAAACATGACCGAGTGACAAGCTTATGTACACTGTAGATCACACCTTCAGTTACCTTATGTCACTGTATTACACCAAAACATGACCGAGTGACAAGCTTATGTACACTGTAGATCACACCTTCAGTTACCTTATGTCACTGTATTACACCAACACATGACCGAGTGACAAGCTTATGTACACTGTAGATCACACCTTCAGTAACCTTATGTCACTGTATTACACCAAAACATGACCGAGTGACAAGCTTATGTACACTGTAGATCACACCTTCAGTTACCTTATGTCACTGTATTACACCAAAACACGACCGAGTGACAAGCTTATGTACACTGTAGATCACACCTTCAGTTACCTTATGTCACTGTATTACACCAAAACACGACCGAGTGACAAGCTTATGTACACTGTAGATCACACCTTCAGTTACCTTATGTCACTGTATTACACCAAAACACGACCGAGTGACAAGCTTATGTACACTGTAGATCACACCTTCAGTTACCTTATGTCACTGTATTACACCAAAACACGACCGAGTGACAAGCTTATGTACACTGTAGATCACACCTTCAGTTACCTTATGAAACAGTTAATTTATTCATACTAATGGAACCTAATTCAGAGGTAAAAACTTTAAACATTTTAAAACTTTTGTAGCATGTGCAAGGAATTCAACGTTTTGGCACTGTGTCACAAGTTTGCATACAGGTGTTGGACGGTAGTTGAAGGACACGGATGTTTCGCCCAACGCCTACTACTGCGGAATGTACCACCTGCAGTGTGAATGGGGTATTAGGTTTTATAGCTAATTGAGAGTCTCTTCTTTTATCTCAATAAAAAGGGGCCACGGTAACAGAGTGGTAGCAATCTCGCCTCCCACCTCTGAAATCAAGGTTCGGTTCCCAGCCCGACCTCAAGTGAGAAAGCTAGTAGTTGCTTGCCTTTGGTCGACAGTTTACAGTACAGAATCTTGACCAACAGTATGTACTGGTTTCCTCTGCCCACAAAACTATCCGTCGTGACATGACCTGTACAATGTGCTGAAAGTGACGTTAAAATCCAAACAAATTAATAAATTTATCTCAAAAAGGCTTCCTTTGCCATAGCATCTACTTTTTAAAAAATCAACCTTTTGATCTTGCTATGATGGTTATTGCATGAGACTGAAAATTTAATCTAAAAATTTGCACAACTGAGCCAAACAGATTGAGTTATAGTGTGTGTGTTGCTGTTTGTTTTCCACCAGTTTGTCAGCATGAGACAGTAAATGCCATGGAAGACCCAGAATTGATCCCAGACACCCAGATATATACTTACCCTCCCATCGTCAGCAAGTCAGATGTGAGGTCATCTGGAAGGGGATGGAAGGTAGTCATCTAGTTTATCTTAACAGATTAACCATATTCTCTTTAAAGGCAGTAAACACAGTAATGTAATGAATAACTACAAGTGTGACTCTAAGAGTTGAAATAATTTGGACTTTGAATATAGTAAATGCAACATGCAAAAAAAACAAAACAAATGCAATTTAGTACCTGATCAAGTGAATTTCTGTCTCAAGAAACAAATATTCCTGGTGTTGAGAGACTACTTGAGTTTGAATTTATTTCTTGATAATATATGCAGTTCATAGCGCAGTTGTCCTGTACACATGTTATACACATGCCATGCTTACTTTCTTGTGTTTATCATTAAAATCTAAAAATATATGTCACGAAGGGTAATATTAACATATGAACTACAACACTTGCTGCATTTTATCATGTTGCCTCCACAATCCATATGTATCAATCTATCAGAATCTGTTGAGAGTTAAAGCACTCCAATTTAGTACCAAGTCATGTATGTAAAGGCAATTTTCTTTCCGTTTTATTCTCACCAAGTGAAATTAGTTTCTTACTTTTTATGACGGTATTAAAACCTTTTCACCAATATATTTCTCACTAGATTTATGCATCTCTGTTGTAAGTAGTGAGCAGTATCAGGCTGCATGTAAAGTATTAGGTACTATCTGTAGGAATTGTTCATTACAATGAAGTATTAGGTAATATCTAGGAATTGTTCACTACAATATTTACAGGAAATATTGATCATCTCAAAACTCCTCTGTACTAACAAAGTCATCCAGATCAATAAATTTTGCTTTCTCTGTTTTGTTAGGTTACTACAGAGGAAACTGCAGACGTTGTTGTCGAAGTGCATCTTGTGCCACTTTCATCCAACTATAATCCTGTTCTGGTGGAATCAGTTACAGTGGGCCTAGATGTAGCTGAATACCATATCAGATACAAGGTCTCTGACCAGAATCAGGAATTCACTGAAGTGCCACAGGTAATGGAATGACATCCAGTAAATTCATAAAATTGTACTCGGGTAAAAATTAACATCAGGTTCTAACAATGCTAAGTACAGAGTACAACAGTAGTACAAGTTAATGCCTTGTCCATTAGGTGTCATATAATATGCCTTTATTAAAAAGAGTGATTCCAATTGTCAGAACCCTAGTCATAGGCACTATGGTTATGGAATATAACTGGTAATAGACAAGCTTCCTCAATAACATTTAAAAAATACATATATATATTCAGTGAAGACAATTGCATACTTGTGGGTAGGTTTGTATCTTTATGAGTAATGTATTTTTTCATTTATATCTAATGAGGGATGTTTTACTTTTATTATCCACCATTTTTTAGGAATAGTTATCAGAGTATGTACATATTTACAGAAAGAGTGCAAAAAGAATGTTATATATGTGGGGCCCCACTGAAATATGTAAGATTTTTAACTTGCGATTTCTCCACCGCATCTCCATAGATTTTACTGCCGCACAAATAAGTAAAGCTCTGTGAAAAGAATTAGTAGGTTACATAGTTTCAAAAATATTAATGAAATATCAGCACCTGATGTTAAATTTGTTGCACTGATTTATGTATAGTAAGTAGCACTGGCTATACAAAAAAAAAATCTATCCCACTCTGTATGTGTGCTTGTTTAGACCAAAAGCAGCTTGTGCAGGACAATAAATTTTAGAATGAAGTAGGACACCATTAGTCCAGGGTTATCAGGGGAACCTTTGAAAAAAAATTATGGTGTCTTTTTTTCAAGACTGTAAAGTCTAAAATACAACCTTCCCAATGTTGCCAAAACATTCAAAAGCTCTTTTTAACACCTTTTTCGTTGATTAAAATATTTTTTTCCTCAAACTACAAACCTGAGTGTCGTTGTAGAGAAATTTTATTGCCAAAAAAAACTTATTTCTGTACGGGCCATGATTCACTTGGTTAATAAACAGTTTACAATGCATCTTGTTGGTATGTTAGAATGGTTATCAGTTTGGGACAAAGAATTCAGTGATATATTTATATCTGCAACAAGCTTTGGACTTATTTGTCAAAACATTTAAAACAAACAGAACATGTTAATACATTCATGTTAAAACACCAAGGTTAAACATTCAATATTAAATCTAGCAGTGCCCATTGAAATGGCAATTTCAGGTTACATTTCTTTCCAGAGATGGTGGACATTTGCTTTCACTTCAACTTCTTACAAGTTAAGATTACTTAAAAAGTGAATCATAAAATCCAGAATGATTGTATTAAGCATAATACAAAAGTAAATAATTTGTTAAATATGATTCAAGACATATGGAATTAATTTGTATAAGTGGAAAGGTACCACAAGTGTATTATTTTAAAGATAAGGTATCCAAATATGTCAAGGTAGAATAAAGTTAGAATAACTCTTCAATGAAATTAAAATTTGAACTGAACAAGAGGATTGGGAGGGTAGGGCAAAGATCTTCTCAGGTCACACACCGATCTCAGGACAGAGTATTCTGTCCACAACTCCCTTTTTCATTAACCAACAATTTTTGGTGGCAAATGTCCCTGACCTTTCAAAAACCACACCATGTCTATAGTACATTCACTATGAGAAATGCAACACAGGTGTACATTTCTACTGGTTTTAACCCACTTTCCAAATATTTTAGAAAAAGGCCAAAAGTCAGTAATTCTTGCTTTCCTCAAACTGATGCAGTATGCTAATCTATTCCAATACATATGTGTCACCCCAATAAATTTTGGATTAAACCCTTTCATAAGTTAATTGAAATAAACAAGTGCTGAGAAAAAAATTGTTCAAAATTATCCTTGTTTTGGTAACTGGAAACTTATGTTGAAAGACCAACTGCTAATAAGTTTTATCAATTTGTCTGTTGGATCTATTTGCCATGCCTGGCTGCATCCACATCTGAAGTGTGTATTTAGGCAGTGTCATGATCATAGCCTCATATCAAGGGAAAACATTGGATCTAGCAGACAAATACTTGAATAATTTGATTAGTAATATTTTGTCATTTGAAAAATTGTTTAGGATAGTCACTAATAGAAAAAGTCTTACATTTGCTAATTTATTACAATATACAAATTGACCAAAATCTAAGATTTATACTCTAATTACAATTGGTTGTCACACTCACGCTTCTTTATAAATTGCCTGTGCTTGTGGCAATAGGGTGTAAAGTTACATTACACTTCATAACCTTTGTGTACTGGTGTTCAGACTTGAATGCATTTATTAATTGGTAGAGAAGAAATGTAATGCTTTTTTTCTGTAAATTAAGACGTCCAAGAGAAAATGTCATAAATGTACCAACTAAATGAAAGATAACCAATGATAATCAAAGTATAAGCCTGGGTTTTCGTTTAATTGGGTTATTTTCTTGAAATAAGTTGTCCCTGATAGGCCTGTCAGTACTTTTATCATGTTTAACCACCATACTTGTTTCTTTTTACAATGCAGACATTGACGGAGCCAGAATATGTCTTCCCACATCCAGTTGATATTGAAGTCCTACAAATCATAGTAACAGAATCAAAACTTCCTGATATTTTTAATGTCACTTTGGCCATTGAAGCCTGTTACCCACAAGTCACTACAACAGTTTCTACAACACCAACCACAACTACCACAACTGTTACCACGGTAACCACATCATCTACTGCAACCAAAACAAGCACCATTACCACGGTAGCTCCAACAACAACCACATACAGTGAGTTCATTTTCTCTTGTCAATTGTCGTGTAGTAGTATATACCTGGAATACATGAAGTTCACAGTAGTGACTACTGAGGAGAATACAGCACAGACATAAAATAAATAGATTACAGATGTAGGAATATTGCTTTATATCATGTGATTAATTAGTTTTCTATCATTTTACAGACCTATGTTATCTTATAGTAAGTTTCCATACCCATATATTGTAGAGATTCCAGCAGGGACTGAATTATTAAAATTTGTCAGAAGCAAATTCTGCTTGTGACTGCAATCTGTACTAGGCATTTCTGGGAACAACGAAAATGCTGCGGAGGAATCTAAGCCCAAAAAATGTGTTAATGGTGTCGTGTATCAGCTTGTAAAAGCAAATGTATTAAACTGAAAAAAAAAAAGAAAAATTCATGTCTGGGACAGTGTTTATTCGGGGACAGTACTAAATTTTTGCTATGAGTCAAATTTGCTTTTGACAAAAACTTTTTCAATCAGATTTCTAAAAATGACAAGCAAATTGCTACATGTTTCGGACAAATTTAGGACACTGTTCCATATTCAGTTTTCAGTATAACAATAAAGATAGCGCAATTCAATCTAATGGACTTAAGGGGACTGGAGGATAATATAGAAATACATATCACTAGTTTTATTTATGCCCATCCATTAAGGTCTCATTCCATTGACATACAGAGAAAATTGTAGTAACATTGGCAACTTGGATTGAAAACAAATGCTCTGCTAGGTCAGAAACATTGACGATTGGTTTTCTCGGGTTACCATACATAAGTTAATTTAAAACACAACAGATAAAAAAAATTAATTTGGCTCTATTTGACCAGATTCGTGGTAAGACAGGGCATAATATCCAAATACAAAAAAAACAACCTACACACTAACAACCAAATTTCCTGCAAAAAGTAAACTTTCTCATTGTTGATGACCAACAAAAGTAACAAACTTAACTAGCATGGTAGGTGACTTGTTAGATGGATGACAGACTATGTTAACACATTACTAGAGTCAAAGGTCAAAATTAGGGTTTTATTTCCCCGTTCAACAGCCATGGTCATAGTGGGACAGATCCTCAGCATTGTCACTTGTGGGAGTTGAACCTGTATTGAAATGACAGCTTGTGATGCCAAACCTGCTAACCCACTAGACCACTGAGGACCTCTCTCCCATTATCCTGGTTGATTCTTATTCTAATCAGAAATTTATAGTGCTTCATCTCCCCATTACAAAGGTGACAGGCTCAACAGCACAAAACAGTCAGTATTCAGGGACAGAAAAGAGGTCATTCACCACAGAGAACACCAGGTGGATACCATAAAACCTTAAATCAGTATTGGATGGATCTGGCAAGTGGCTAAAATACCTTTTCTAGAGTAATTAGAAGTTTTATACAAGTAAACATGTAACATAAAAGTTTTGAATTTGACTCAATCACCGCATTACATTTCTTATTGATTCACAGGTGAATGTACGGGTGAACTTGCTGACCTCCCACTCAATGAGAACACAGTCTCTGTGTCAGTAACCTCTGCTACAATAATCGGACTGACTGCGAGCAGGGACATCTATGAGTACAGTAAGGAACTAGTCCTGGCACATTATCCCAATTCAAATTACAGTACAGTTCGAGTGGATATCACTGGAGTGACAAAACCTGATGTGGTGTCCGTTGCTGTCAACACCGAGAATGTTGTCAGAGTCAAGATGGCAGTTGGCAATGAGGTTAAGGTAAGCTGACTTAATTGAGCAGGTTGCCTGTAACCAACCTGCCTATTAGATTGATGTGTCTGACATCCATCTGTCAACACTTTTGGTTTCCAGATTCTAACTCAAACACACTTCTGCCTGTCAATTTCAAACCAGAAAGGAAGGTAGAACACAACCCGGACAAAGTTGCTTTCGAAATGGTGTTTTACAAAAAAAAAAAAAAAAAAAAAAAAAACATGTCCACCATGACCACCATCTTGAAATTCCATTTCTAGACTCAAACTAAAAGACGATTCTGCCTATCGATTTCAAACTTGGCAGGGAGATAGGACACCACCCAGGCAAGGTTGCTTTTGAAATTCGTGTCACTTTGAAAAGCAACATGGCCGCTTAATGAGGCCACCATTTTGAAATTTTGTTTCTGGACTCTAACTCGAAGATGTTTTTGCTGATCGATTTCAAACTTATCTTTGATTGAAAGTTCATTGTAATAAATTACTATTTTAATAGTTCAGTATTATAATAATGGTCCTGTGTAAATTGGCTTTTCTGTAATTGAAAAAAACTTTAAAACATGGGTTTCTTGAATTTAAAGCTGACAATAGATAAAAAGAATACAGCTTCTGGTGCAAGTTGGAAGAGATGTCAAGATGGAGCACTCTTTTAGTCAAAAATGGTGATATGGTGGTATCGCTGATATGTAACAAATTATAAATAATTTTGCACAGCAAAACATCGGTTCTGAACATATAAGAAGAGGCACATTTTATTAAAAATATTAGCAGACAGTTTATTTAGCAGATAATATTATTTGGTATAAGACAGTAATAAACTGATAGTATTTTTAAAGAATGTTCTGAAAACTTTATCATTTGTCTCAACTTGGATTCCATCCCAGTCTGTTTTGATTTGCACTTGCAGAAATGACGCCTCTTACCATTGATTACAAATGAATTACCAAATCAGGATATTCTTTATTCTAAAATACACCATCATATAATTGTAATTTTTACTGAAAAGATGTCCTCACAACTGGATGTCATTACTGCCCACCCTCCATCCCTGGTAACTTGGCACAACTTTATATTGGCATCTCTTGATTAATATCTGCTGATGCAGGTTACAGATAAAGTTTAAAAAGAAAAAGGCAAATGAATTGGCCTTTTAAAATGCTTTTTAATTTACAATATAATTTCCACTGGGAATACACTGCCAAATGTGGCACATAACTCAGAATTTGTTATCGCTTCAGCTGCCATTGTCTTCACCTTATATAGGAAGATGCACTTCTGTAAATGACAACCAAGTAATAATACATAATTTGTATTCAGTGTCATGCAAAGTTAAGGCATATGCCAAGTTATGACGCCAAGCAGTGCCATATTACAACTAAGTTGACTTCCAAAATAAAAAGGGAACTTGAGGCATTCCACCACAAAGATAAACCAGGGTATTATTGGCATTTATATACACAGGGTTTTTTGATATATCATAGGAAAACTTCTTGAATGACATACACAGAAAAAATATATCACGAATGAAAATAACAATATTATATGAGTGCAAACCACCAGTATTATATTGTAAATCTTCATGAGTGATATATTTTTAGTGTATGTCTGATGAGGGATGTTTTACTTTTGTTATCCACCATTTTGTATGATTTATGGGTTAAATAATATGAATATTTAATGAGAAAATGTGAAAAAGCTGTCAAAAACACAGGCAATCTTTTGAATATAGAAACTTCCATCTTTAACTTGCAATATCTCAATCATTTCTGCATGGATTTTTATGTAATTCACATGAGCAGAAGTGCTGTAAGAATACCTTTCTAATGATATATTATACATATTTTTAAGTTATGTACTTTCTAAGATATTGTTGAAAAAACGAAGGTTATTCACACTCGTTATCCATAGTATTAGGGCGCCAGTGTATATGAAAAAAAAGGGTCTGTATTTCCCCCTATTTAGGGCAATATGTCGCGTGGGGGATAATAAAAATTTTATCACACACAGTACAAAAAGTAAAATTTTACATATAATTTTATTATTTTTATACTTACAAAGAGTTTACAATACCTAATACTTCTGCTGGGTATAATGGCCAGTATAGCTTACCTTCTTAACATTATTTACTCAAACAAATTTTTTTTTAAGTATAAACTTTATCTCTTCCAAAGTAATTTGTAATTTAATATCCAGTCGTTAATGTAAGTAGACCCTGCATATATCCTTCTGACATGAGGCCTTGTTCATTACACGATTTTTATTATTTTAATTCATAATTTCTTTCTCAAACAAATTAGGCTTCACTAATAAGCAAATATGTTATATTTGTATGGTAGCATATGTTGCAATTGCTGTACTTTATTTGACTTTTATTGATTCTGATTTGACCCATTCCTTATTGACTTCTGTTTGATTATGCTATGTTACAGGATCTGTCCCTGTCAGCTAATAAGCAGCAAGTGGTTGGAACTTTCAACCAGCAAGAAACCAATGTCCTGTATCTTCATTTCTTCCACACACCAGGGACTGGTGTTATCATCTTGTCTGGCCTGCAGATAACCATCTGTTCTGAAGGTAATGGCCTGGATCTATGGTCTCTCAGGTTTATGTCAGTTGTTAAAAAAAATAGTTTGTATATGGACTTTTGCTTTTTTACTTAACCATTCTGTGTGGTTATCTTTTGTGATAGATATGTTTGTATTTATCTTTGCCATATTTGCGCTGGATAAACCATTGATTAATTAATTGATTGATACTTGGTACTAAGAGTAAGAATGTTTAGATCAAATTGATCATTCTTTATTCTTTAAAACGTCTCTTAGATCCAAGGAACCTTGATTTTTTGTTAAAAACATACTAATAACAAATTGTATATAAGGGTGCAAAAGAGACAGCATTGATGTGTCAGTTCTTGGCTGATGTAAAATAGTTTTGTCAAGTAGTGTCTAAAATATACTTGCCTTCACATTTCTTTAGGCTTAGAATTCTAATTTTGATATATTTCAAAACATCAATAGGTACAAAGCCAAGTGGCAATAAAGATTAGCAGTGTTTGACACTTGTCTAAGTGATGTGATTCCGGATTCAGATATGACAGATTGATAAAACTATGTTAGCTTATCAAATATTAATGTAAATTTTCTTTGATGAAAGTAATTATTTCTTATTCAAAAATCATTTACAAAGTATCTAGTAGTTAAGACCCAGTTGACTGCAATATTATGTTAACTTGCATTGAGAGTTGATAATTGAAAAAGGTCTTACTTGCTGTAAATGAAAGTTAAGCATTTCTAAATGCCCATATCATGTATCAGTGATCATACAATACGATCCAGTTATTATTATGCAATCCAATCGGATCAATTTGGTGTAGACCTAAATAGTTTACACCTAAAATAACTAGTATTCTTTCACATGTTAATTTGAAAGAACAGCAGATCGGTAAAGGCTGTACAGAAAAAGAAAGCTTTCTTATGGTTACAAGGAGGCATTCTACATCACCCGTACATATCAGTTTCTAATTTGAATGAATAAGAAAGTGATAAGAAATAGTTATGAATGATTCCCAAGCACCAGTGTTTATGAACATGTATCTTTGTAATGGAGTTTGCCTTACCTATACTTTCTCTAGCCACCCCGACAACCACAACAACAACAACACCAAGTACCACAACAACGGTTACTACAGTGTCTCCAACAGCCACCAGCACCACAACCACCATCCAACCTACCACCACCGCCCACTGTGAGTAGTCAGTTGACATTTTGTCACTGCTTTTTTCAAATAAAATCAGAATAATTACCAAGCAGGCACATCAAGTATGAATGTAAGGTCATTGGAGTTTTCACAAATGCATTACAAATGATAAAGTCTCTGAGTTTATTTTTTTAAAACAGACCCATCATGAGTCCTAACCATATTTTACTGATCCCACATCTTCTCTTATTTCCCTCAATGATGATACATCATTGAGGACGTCACATAACTTTTGGTTATGTGAATATGTTTCATATATTTCAGTGTGGACACATTAACTTGTTGGAATACGTCTGTGTGGTGTGTTAACTGTTAAAGTACTCATCATTGTAACCCTCTTCTCTTTCTTGTTTTTCACCTGATCTGGTTTCTATTTCTGTGTAGTACATCTAGTATACATAAAGTTTAACCATATTGCCAAAATCTTATCACTTCAAAAATGCTTTGTCACCTTAACGTTTATACTACCAGGCATCTCCATGGTATTCAACTGGCTATCTCTATGGAATCATAATTATCAAACTAGTTGATGGTGCTGCTTCTTACAGTCCACCTTGGCAGAGATAAAGCGCTATAAATGTACAAAGTAGAATAGATTATTATAACTGTATGATAAATAAATAAATATTCTAGAAATACATGTGCTTCCCATTTATGTACCTCTGAGCTACAAGTGCGAATTCTTTTTTTATGTGCATTTAAGTATTTAAATTGCATGCCCACATATGGAAAGATACCTGTCAAAAATTGTCTTCACAGAATTTTTGACAGTTAACTCTTGCAAATATTTGATTTTGGTTCAGAGAAAAGGGTTAAGCATTTGAAATTGGTATGTTAGGGCAAACTTTAAAATGAGAAAAGTGTATATAATGATGGTGCAGCATTAATGTGAGTTTGTTAATTTTAAAAATTTCAGTTTATTATTCAGTTATGTCATATACTCAAAATATTATGCTTTCGATACCATGCACGAAGCACTAAAATCAGTGGCAGGGAAAAACCAAAGAAATGCCAATTTTTTTTTTCATTTAGACACTAGCTTCAAAAAATCTCTCATCACCCCACTTTTGAAGAAGAATACTCTTGACGCAGAAGTTCTACAAAATTATCAGCCTGTTTCAAATCTGTCTTTCATTTCAAAACTCTTAGAACGGGTAGTTGCCTGCAGACTAAGCAAATACAAAGATGCTAATAATTTAAGAGAAAAGGTACAGTCTGCATACAGATGCAATCGCAGCACTGAAACTGCTATTCTAAAATTCCACAATGATCTACTGATGGCTGCTGACAGAGGTGAATGTAGCATCCTAGTTTTACTGGATCTGTCAGCAGCTTTCGATACTGTCAACCATCGGATTCTGCTACAGAAACTGCATGACCAGTTTGGAATAAAGGGACATGCACATAAATGGATAATGTCCTATCTCCAAAACAGGTGTCAGCAGGTTATGACAGAAAATTCTCTCTCGACTGAGGTTGTCCTTACTCTGAACGTTCCACAGGGGTCTATTCTTGGACCCAGTGAATATTCAGACTTTACTGAACCAGTTGGGCGAGTCATCAGATCAAAATCTGTTACACCACACTTTTATGCAGATGACTCTCAATTGTATGTTCACTGTAATCCTAATAAACCAGATGCAGTTCAGGATGCAGTACTCAAAATTGACCAATGCTGCAAAGAGGTAAAAACATGGATGACTTCAAACTACTTGAAATTGAATGATGACAAGACTGAAGTTATAATTGTTGGTACCAAAGCACAATTACGAAAATCAAACATCAACACAATAGATGTTTGCAACTCAAAAATTGCAGTCAAAAACAGGGTGAAAAACATTGGTGTCCACATTGATTCTGAACTGACAATGAAGTATCATGTCAATCACATCTCATCAGTGGCTTGGTGTCATCTCAGAAATCTCTTCAGAATTAGAAGATACCTCACCACAAGCGCATGTGTCACCCTTGTACACGCCTTTGTTACCTCACGCCTTGACCTCTACAACTGTTTGCTCTACAAATGCCCGAACACCATGAAAAACAAACTCCAGCGAATCCTCAACTGTTCAGCAAAACTCATTTTTCATGGGAAGAAATATGATTCTGTGACCCCACTATTGAAAAAACTGCATTGGCTTCCTGTCGAACAAAGGATACAGTTTAAAATACTTTTAACTACCTTTAAGTGTCTGAATTGGAAAGGTCCATCCTACCTTACTGATCTCCTTATACAACACACTCCACACCGTGTACTTAGGTCTTCTGGCAATTCTTTGCTGACAGTTCCAAGAACATGACTGAAAAACTATGGTGATAAAGCATTTGCTAAAGCTGCTCCTGAACTCTGGAACAACTTACCAATTGACATTTGATCCTGCAACTCAGTTGACTCTTTCAAGAAAAAGCTAAAGACACATCTCTTCAAAAAAGCTTATGGAATATAGCTGCATGTTATTTGAACACCTTATTGTACATATCCATTTCATACTTGACTTGATTTTAAACATTGCCAAAGCGCTTATGAACAGGACAATTCTGAAACCAGCACTATACAAATATATTTATGTATCTATCTATCTTTATCTAACTATCACATTAAAACTAATCTGCAAATTTGTCAAAATATACTTCCAGTCAATATATTCTGACAGCGAAACCTTAGGGTTTGGTTCAATGCAGGGTTTTAATTTGGTACCCGTATTAAGAAAGTATGTGGTGAGTGGTTCTCTCAGATGTGGTGGTATCAGATATATTAAGAAGTACTTCACACATGAAGCTGCAAGTCTAGCCTGTCATGTTGGTGGTAATCAAATTAACTACTTTAATTAACTTACTGTTCACAATTATGTCCAAATCTAATTTTAAAACAATTACAGTGTGTCAACAATAGCCTGGCTAGAATCGTAAGAGTAACAAAATTTGAAGAATCACACTGGTTGGTGTTGAACATTGTTACATTCCGAAAACTGACTCTTGTGTAAGAAGTACCTCCTCACTGGATTTTCAAAGTATTTCAGCTCCTACTTTACTCAGACATCATGCACATACAACACCAGATGGAGTAAACCTAACAGGAAGTACTTAAATCTTCCACAGTTCATGTCTTGAGTGCAAAAATCAAAAAAAGAATTTCAGCCACAGGCTTGCACATTGTAATATCCTCACGTATATCAGTTCTATTAATACCTGGGCTTCCGGGGATTCCCCTTTAGCTCAGCTGGTTAAAGAGCTAGACTTGTGTTTATATCTGTGTGTAATGAGAAGGCTGTGAGTTCGAGACACAGCAGAACCAATCAATAATTTCCCCCTTCCCACTACATGGTGAGATGCCTAAAGATCCTTCCCTCTCAAAGCCAAGCGAGTAAAGTGTAATAATGTAGTCATGTAAGACCTGAGGACAGGTCTTTCCTTGGAGGGGTGGTATGTAATATCCTCACGTATGTCAGTTCTATTAATACCTGGGCTTCCGGGGATTCCCCTTTAGCTCAGCTGGTTAAAGAGCTAGACTTTTGTTTATTTCTGTGTGTAATGAGAAGGCTGTGAGTTCGAGACACAGCAGAACCAATCAATAATTTCCCCCTTCCCACTACAACATGATGGAATAAGCTCCTTGATTAACTAAACCATGGTTTCTCTGTCATCTTTGGGGCACAAATTGAAGACATGCCTGTTCAGTAAAGCTTGCACTCCATAGCCCTCGCGACTCACTAATCTTTATGGTATCACCCTGCAGTATCTCTGACTTTGACTTTTCTCTAAAAAATAAAACTACTGTACATCCCCAGGAATAAATTACCAGAGATATTTCTTTATAATAGGACAACCAAAACGTGTAATCATTTGTTATCTTTGAAGACATGACAAATATTGTTGCCAAATTGTTGTACTTTTGTACTTATTTTTTTAAGATTCCATAACAAAGGGTGTGAAGTATTGGAAACGTAGCCTGTTATGTATTTCTGTAGTTAATATATTGCATATGTTTGTAATCTATATATAGATGTGAGGTTGTTTATTTAAGCTATAAATATGATTTTTATTGCGTTAATACATCCTATCCAATGGACAATTGCTAATCCGGTCAGTGCAGACCGGCCTGCCAAACGTCAGAAAAAGACGTCCTGTGTTTCCACAGGTCGGTCATGTTTTGTGCATTTGCCAGGTGGTGTATCGTACCTCCTTTCTGTCTAGACAGCGTGACATCATAGCATCTTTTTTATTTGGTGCGTGTTCTGTGCAGACGGAAATTTTGGAAATTGTTTCAAAGTGAAATATTCTTGTTAATATTTCATAAAACGAGCTTTATTTTACTACAAACTGTTTCTGAGAGTGCATAGATCATAATGGCTTCACCTGGACAGAAAAGAGGGACATGTGGCCACGTAATGGCTGGGTTTGATAAGCATACACATTGCGCGAGATGCAAAGACAACTTGAGGAGTACTGACCCTTGTGTTAATAAAGAAGCTTGCCCCCACTGTGACATTCCTACATCTGAACAGAAATTGCAACTGTCCACGCCCTTCTTATCAAAATAAGAAAGAAAAACGAGAGCAGAAATCAGGGCTCCAGTTTCAACCGATGCCTTAAAGTACAAAAGAACATGCAGTCACAACTTAAGGTGATCAGAACAAAGAGCTAAGGCAATTCTGCTTTAAAGGTTTCAGTGGCCACCGATGAACTACAACACCTTATGGATTTCAACTCCAGTATCTGTCAAGCCATGGTCAAGTTAATGGAACATTTGACTGACTTTGTTTTTGTTAATATGGCAAACCTGACACTAATAAGGAGGGACTCTTATCTGAAAGCCAAAATAAAGCCTGACACCTGAGCTGCACTGAGGACTGCTCCCTTAAAGTTGGTCACCTTGTTTCCGGACAGTGTCATTAAGCAGGCTGAAGAGGACATAGCCAGCTATGATAAAGGACATTCTGGTTCTATGTACAAGAAAGGTTTTTACCACCCTGATAGACCCAACTGGAAAAACATTTCTTCTCATGATCAGGGTAGAAAAAGTAGAGGGAAACATCAGTACTCATCCCGACCGGCCAAGGGTCAGCAGTCATACAAATGACAATTACTGTGTAAATGTGCTACAGTCAGGACTGCCGGCCAGGAGCCAAGAAACTGTTCAGTTAAGAGAGATTCTCAATGTAAAGACAATACAAACAGCAAGAACTTTGCCTGTAAATTATTCTGTTGTCCATCATGTACCTTTTGCACAAGGGCTTTCACAAAAGAAATATTAAGTCCTGTTATTGTAAAATGTCACAAAACAAAATTAAAATATGTGAAAAATGTTTCCTATGTTGATCAATTGTCTTTTGTCCGTCCTGTAACCAATGTCAAAACTGTTGCCCGAAATCTGATTGTAGGGGCAAGACTACAAAGCTTTTGGAAAACTTGGGAAAATCTGGGTGCCGGTCCGAAAGTGCTAAAAACACTGAAACAAGGCTACATCCTCCCCTTTCGGATCTTGCCGAACTTAGCAAGATCACCCACTGTCATAAGTTGTTGTGCCAATCCCCACAGGAACCTCTACCTGTTGGAGGCATTGCATCAGCTTATGGCCAAGAATACAGTCCAAAGCCAAAAATCTCTGG
Organism: Sabellastarte sp. h YS-2021; assembly: GCA_964017235.1. Classification (NCBI taxonomy): domain Eukaryota; kingdom Metazoa; phylum Annelida; class Polychaeta; order Sabellida; family Sabellidae; genus Sabellastarte; species Sabellastarte sp. h YS-2021. The sequence goes on from OZ024927.1 coordinate 11,384,910, forward strand.
GATTTTTCAACCAACTTTTCTTGGTCCCAAAACCCAACAAGTGGAGACTTATACCAGATCTGAGCAAACTAAATCAATTCCTCAAGGCGAAAAAATTCAAAATGGTGACACCAGAGACCATCAGGACCTCCCTCCAGCAAGGGGAGTGGGTTACCTCCATAGATTTCAGGGACGCCTACTTCCACATATCAATACAGGAACAATCCAGGAAATATCTGAGATTTCATATCCAGGGTCAAACATATCAGTTCAAGGCACTGCCATTCAGACTGTCCACAGCACCCATGGAGTTCACTGTGATAGCAAAGGAGGTGAAGCTGATGGCCATTCACAATGGTATAAGGATCCACCAATACCTAGACGACTGGGTTGGTGAGAGCCAGTTCCTACCAAACATGTCCCCAAAACACTCAGCAACTAGTAGAGATCTGCTAGAAATTAGTTTGGGTGGTGAACTGCGACAAATCAGAGCTGGAACCAAAGCAGATCTTCAATTTTGTAGGTTACCAGTTCAACCTCAAATGTGGTCGGGTCCGACCTACACTGGACAGATGACAGAACCTTCAGCAAAAAATAATGGCACTTCTAACCCGACCGGCTTCTGCGATCCAGCAATTCATGTCCCTGATGGGTCTGCTAACAGTCACAAAAATGCAAGTTCACCTAGGCTGACTGCATATGAGGCCCATACAGTGGCACCTCAAAACAAACTGGAGAGTTCTGGAATCACTGGAGAAGACCATTCCAATTCCCAAGTCCTTGCATCCCGATCTAAAGTGGTGGCTAATAGAAGACAATGTACTTCAAGGCCAATCACTACACCCACTGAAACATGCTCTGCGGATTTTTACAGATGCATCAAAAGAAGGGTGGCGCACTCACTTAGACAAGCACACTGCAGGAGGAACCTGGTCCCTTCCAGAAAGCAAGCTGCATATAAACTATTTGGAACTAAAAGCAGTCTTTCTAGCCTTGAAAGAGTTCCAAGACCTCTGCTCAGACAAGATAGTTCTTGTAGCAACCGACAACACCACAGTGGTCTCATACATAAACAAGGAAGGAGGCATGAGGTTGGGCCTACTTTGTGCCCTACTGTGGGGAATCTTGACCTGGTGTACCAGAAAACAAGTGACTCTCAAAGCCCAACATATTCCAGGCCGGCTGAATGTGGTAGCAGACAAGCTATCCAGGCTAGGCCAGACCATCCAGACAGAGTGGTCTCTTCTTCAAGAGGTTTTCCAAACAATATGCAGCAGATCTATTTGCCACGAGGTTCAACAACAAATTGCCACTGTTTGTGTCACCGGTACCGGATCCACTGGCCTCAGCAGTGGATGCACTCAGCCTACCATTGGAGGATCTGGACACATATGCCTTCCCACTGACAGCCATCTTGGGCAAAGTGGTGGAGAAGTTGCAGGACTGTCTGTGCAAGAAAATTATTCTGATTGCTCTAGAGTGGCCCAACATGTCTTGGTTTTAGGATCCAGTGGCCATGTCCAGCCAAATCCCACTAAGTCTGCCCACTCTTCCCAACCTGCTAACAGCCCTTCAATCAGATCCCTCACAGAAATCTGACAAATCTAAATCTCCATGAAAGGCTCCTAGAGCCTCATAAATCAAGGAACAGGGCTTCTCTGAGGCAGTGGCAGCACAAATTGAGGTTCCTCAGAGAGGATCAACCAGATCAGTCTATGAGGTAGAGTGGACCCATTTTACAAAGTGGTGCCTCAATAATCTAGGGGACTTCAGGGCACCCCTATTAAGTCAGTAGCTGACTTCCTTATGTATCTTTTTCAGGATAGGAAGTTACAGCCTAGTACCATTGATTGATACAGATCAGCCATTGCTGATAAATTGGGAAACCCGCCCATTAATGTCAGCAAAGATGAAAATATCACTCGTCTTCTGGATAGTTTCCACAGACCCAAAGGCCGGAGGGGAATCCCTCCTGGAATCTCTTCCTGGTTTTGCACCAGCTGACAAAGGCTCCTTTTGAACCTATTAAAGAGGCCTCTTTGAAGCATTTGACCTTCAAGATGGTTTTTGTCTTGGCCCTAGGGTCAGGCAAACGTAGAAGTGAGATACATGCTTGGCAAAACAGGAACATTAGACACCAGTCCGACTGGTCAAAGGTGTCTCTGTACTCATCTCTTGTCTTTCTTTCCAAGAATCAGCTGGCCAAAGAGGGTCTAGACAGTATGGCCCCAGTGGTTATCCAAGCCCTGGCCCCAACTCTGGATAAGTCCCTCCAGTCTAACAGGTCCCTGTGTCCGGTCAAAGCATTGCGCTATTATTTGGACAGGACCTCAGACCCCAGGCAGAATAAGTAGTTAGTCTTCGTCTCCTTTAAGAAAGGTTTTGACAAGGACATCTCACCTGCCACTATCTCCTCTTGGATCAAGCAGACTGTGATCCTGTGTTATGAGCTCTCTGATCAGGAGGCCCTCACTTTGCATCAGGTTAAAGCCCATGATGTCAGGGCCTTTGCTGCTTCTACCGCTTTCCAATTGGGAATCTTCCTGGAGCAGATTTTGTCAGCCTGCTACGGGAAATCACATAATGCCTTTACACAGTTCTATATTTGAAGGATGTGGCCTGGACTGATTCAGAGCTTTATCACCTGGGACCTGTAGTGGCTGCCCATCAGATACACCAGTAGTCCAGGTTATCGAGGAGACTTGTACATATGTAAATAGTTGAACATATACATTTATATATATATATATATATATATGTATAAAAAAAATCAATCAAAAAAAATAGTGCTGTGCCTCCTTCAGGAGGTTTATTTTCTTTCCTTATTGGACTGAACTCATTGCTCTCTTCCCTACCTCAGAGCAGGTCTGTTAAAAAGGGTGGGAATGTCGCTATAGCCAGGGTAACCAGCTGCTGGTAACCGACCATGGCCTTGCAGGGTTTCTTGACCTTAAGGTCAACCCAGGCCTGGATAATTTGTTTTAGTTTGTTAATGAGTTTACTTAAGTCCCTAATTACTTACCACCGACCAAGCGGTAGTTATTCAGCAATTGTCCATTGGATGGGATGTATTAATGCAATAAAATTGCAAATTTAAAAAGTAAATTGAAATTTTTATAAGTTAATACCCTATCCAATGGACACACAAGACCCTCCCAACCGACCCCACTATTAGCTTACTAGGGGTCTAATAGGTTTAGACAATGAAAAAGATGCCATGACATCACACTGTCTAGACAGGAAGGAAGTACAATGCCCCACCAGGCAAATGCACAGTACTGGAGCGGCCTGGCTGGTGGAAACACAGGACATCTTTTTCTGATGTTTGGCGGGCCGGTCTGCGCCGACCAGATTAGCTATTGTCCATTGGATGGGTATTAACTTGTAAAAATTGAATTTACTTTTTAAATTTGCAAGTTTTCAATGCTACTTTTTTAATATTTTCCAAGTTATTAAAACCGTTTTCTATTTTTATATACACAGTTTGTGCAGCGAGATTGAAGGAAGACGTCACTCAGTTTATTGAAGAGGGCTTTGATGGTGATAATGATCCGAATACTAATGCTATGACTGCTATTTACCCTAGTTACATACCTGCAGTCACACTGGATGAGGTGCAGCTTACTTATGTATTACATAAACCTGTTAGCGTGGCAGAAGTGAGAGTATCAGTTGTTGGGATGAAGGATGTCACAGTAAACGTGTTCCACTCCAACACAACAACAACTGTGAGTGTGTTTGAAGATTAAAGGTCAAATCTTTTAGCTTTCAATGGCTAAGGTCATAAAGAGATGGGCCACCATTCAATTCACCATGTTCCCATAACCACAGATTACTGTAAGGCCACCAAGTCTCTCCGACAATATTGTTTAAAAGGCTCAGATCTGAGTGTATGTTAAGAATTGATTCACCGTTTGTTGAATGTTGAAAATGATCAGTCTAGAATTGCTAAAATTGTTACTTTTGACATTTTTGTAAAGTCAAAGTTTTACATGCAGCAGTAATGAACAAATATATAAAGTAATTTTTTTTTCGAAATATTTTGCATATTGTTCAAGCATCAGTAAACCAGCTGACATTTTGAACAAGGTAAATATTGCAGAAATTTTACCTGACATGTATACCTTTGCCTGATTTCATTTTTCAAATTTTTGAAAACAATCACAATTATTTTTGTCACAGTTTATCGACAACAAATTCTACGTTAATTATGTGGATCATCCGATGGGCAAGGGTCATGGTATCACAACAGGTTAATGGATACTCAAAAGCAATAAATACCAGTGTAGAGTGTATTCAGTTTATAATGGGGATGGGGTGAGGGGTCAAAGTTTGACTTTTAAAATCACTTAATAAATACAATATAGAATCTCAACATAATCTAAAACAAAGACATAGTGGTGGTGATAGCAGTTCAAAAAATTTTGATACAAAGATATTTCTTGATCTTTGTGGAGTATCAAAAATTCTATATCAATAACAAAAAATAATGTTTGTTGATAAACTAATTAGACCCTATTGACATCATTCAGTATTTACACTAGGTAGAGAATGTGACGATTGACTTGATGTTTTATCTGAACTCCTTTTCACTTATTTTCAGGAAAAGCAGTCATTATCACACAACGAATACCAGTCCTTGGTCTTCAACTTCATGAGTGATGGTCCAAATGGTGTGGACGGTGTCAATAAAATTAGAATAAAATTCTCAAGGAATGTTGGTGATGAAAGTCTAATCGTCATAAACAGTAAGTTTTCATAGAACATGTCTGATGTATTTTAGCTGGCCATGACCCAGCTGAAACAGTTGCTTTATTATTGGCATCAATGAGATTTATTGTGTCCACTGCTCTGTTTGCCTGGAGATATTATTTTTACTTTTGTGTGCCATCCGCTGTCACACTTTGTTCCTGCTCATTTTAAGGAAAACTATTTAGCTCTCTTGATCAAAATTGCTATGCCGGATTATTGGGTCAATCGCTTGCTTGGTATTTCTTTCACTTATTTGCTGTATAGCTAACTGAGTAATAGCTACTTAGCTTATTTGGAGTAGCAATTTGGTTTCTGTGCATTTAAAGGAAAAGGATTCAAGATATTTGAAATAAGGTAAAGTATGAAAGATTATTGGGTTACTAATTTGCATGGTATTGATTTTGGGAGTCATAGCTCTATAGTTAAGTGAGTAATGGCCATTTAACTTCTTAATTAGCTATTTTGTGTAATACTTAGTTTTCTGCTCACTTAAAGGAAAATTGCAGGAGATATCTTAAGCAAATTTGCTATGTGGATAATAGGGTCCATAGCTTGTTGGTATAGCTTTGGGGTGTTATAGTTGGAGAATTAACTTTTACTATATTTAATCATGGTAGGGTCACAAAACTCAAACAGTGATTTTTGTTTTCAAAATTGGTTGATATCTTGAAAAAAAGGCGAGACAAGGTGACTTCAAGTAAAGTTTGTCATATGTGAAAATCTGAGTTTTTCCATATTTAGGCATGCTAGGGTCACATGACCCAAACCATAATTCTAAAAAATGGCTTATGTCTCAAGAACAGAGCAAGATAGAGCAATTTGATCAATTATTTTAACTCACCATGGTTCTGCCAAGTCCACATGTGTCATATATGGCAAATTTACTTAATCCATATTTGCCGTAATTGGATCACATAACCAAAAATGCTGTGTGACTAAGCAACATGTGTGAAAATCTAAGATTTTCCATACCAGAGTGTGCTAGGGTCACATGATCTAAAAAACAATTGTTTAAAAAATGGCCAATATCTCAAAAATGGAGCATTAAAGATTACTGTACAACTCTTGAAAAAGCAGTTCTAAGGTGGGTTTTACACATGATTATGTGTATGCACCATGACAATTTGAAACATATTCTTATATTTGTCATGTAAATTGACACTGATAGAGAGTGGAGACCTTGTAGGTTAGGGGTTCTTTCTCAATATGCTTTGCGAACATGTAGAATGCACAATATGTCCCTATTTTGGAGGTAAATGAACCACATTCGCAAGGTAGTTGCTTAAGCACTGTAGACTATAAGACCATAAACTGTAGTCGCAATATTCTTGCTCGATAATTATTATAGTAAAATAACAGAAATTAACCGGGCCATAATGGATATGTGAAAGGCTGATAATCATTTATGAAGGTCCATTTCTGAATCATATGGACCGCAAAAATTGCTGTTAATGCTGTCATTAGCTGAGATTATATTTGTGTATCATGCACATAAACCCAGTCAAAACCTATTTTAAGATTCCTATTAGTTTTCAGTACCTGTATTGGTTTTGGAGAGCGGGTGTATACACATTTCCTGATAAATAACATTTTAACATTTTCATTAAGTCTACACTGAAAACATAATTGAAAACCATGAAATTATGACAGGGGTTACTTTATTTCTTATTTTTTGGTAACAAACGAAACCAATTCATTTTGGTTCATTATCCTACCATGGATTGTCTAGCTGTAACAACTGGATTTTAAGAGTGAATTTTGATAGTATAATCTCCTAGGATTGCACACACAGCTAATAATGACTCTTATTCTTAAAAACCTTGTTAAGATGACATAAAGTCTTAGTGAAAGAAAGCTGTATTGTTCGAGTTGAGTTTCTAGAAAAATATTTTTCTTTGTAAACATGCTTATGTAGTTATAATGTATGTGGTAACCTTCAGATGTGGGAGTCTTTACCTGCAAGGAATACTTGAGTTCAACTGTGAGTACAACAACCACCCCTCATCCTACAACCACAGCAAGTACTACAACAACAACACCCCCAACAACCACAGCACCAACCACATCCACAACAACAACCACCCCACCAACAACATCCACAACAACAACCACCCCACCAACAACAACCACATCCACAACAACAACCACATCTTACCATGTCTGTGAAGGCCGGGTTATACAAACAGTTCCTGCCAAATATCTGGAAATAGACACAAATACAGGGAACAGTATTGAGGAGATGTTTTCTTCCTTGGAAGATGGACCTGGGCTTGTGTTTGATGCAGTCACGGACTCATCTGACAGTGTGAAGATATTTTACAAGATCCAGGTTCCAGCAGGTGGACAGGTGGAGATCTACTCCATCTCTGGGACATTAAAGAATGCAGAAAGTACGGAGGCCATCTTCAGCCATGAAGGTTACATAGAGGAGTCTGATGAGGTAGGCATTGTGCCAGTACAGTCATCACCCCAAATACATCAGCTATATCTTACCCTCAGTAACTAAATATACAACAAACACAACCCCAACACCAAATTTTCCACAGCCACAATAAAGCCATCCCAGATAACCACTAAACTTGCTTTGTTCATTCAGCTATAAAACTGATGCAAAGCATCATCTTTTACTCTTTTGTTGGAAATTAATAGTTTTTTTTTTTTTTTTTTTTTTTTGATTGAAGAATGAATATATTGATAAGACACAAGCAAAAATGATAGACTTTGATAGTTGACAAGCTAACATTTTACATTGAGTGCTGTAAATAGGCACATAATTTGATATTTATATTGGTGATCATGCTCACAAAGGTTGCACTGGTAATGTATTTCTAATTTGTGCTGTAATTCTTGTCGTGAACCAAATTTTTATCGTTCCGTGTTGTTTTTCAGTACTCACTGATAGAGACAGGAGAAACATTCGAGTACAAGGTGCTGAAAGCCAAAAAACCACTTGATGAAGTGCAGCTGATTATCTATCAGAACAGTGATAAGCCCATAGAACTCAGCAATGTGGTGATTAAGGCTTGCTTCTCAAGTAAGTTCCTACAAAGATAGTAGTAAAGACCCAATCTAATAACACAGTTGAACTCTATGTGAAGTTGGACAAGACCAGAAAATTGGTTCTATTTAACCAGGTATTCCAGATAACAGGTTACATTTGAGTGGATAACCTCCACTAAGGACCCAATGTCTACTTTCAGTTAACAGGGAATTCTATTTATACAGGTTCTGCTTGAAGAGGGTTTGACTGTAATTTTCATAGGAAGCCTTATGATAATATATATATATTTTTTTTATATATAACAAAAATCTGAATGAAATAAATGTGCCGTGTTATGTTGACAAAGTTAATATGGTGCACAAGTAATTTCTTGGTCAGACAGTAAATTAAGGCACTTCCCCCAATATAATGCAGTCCAATGACAGTCTTGGGGCTGGCATGTATTGTTTGAGCAGAGACAGGAATCTGTAGGTCACAATGGTCTCATGTGTTAATAAGTAATAATCAATTCCTTTTTAAAATAATTTAAGTAAACCATTTGCTTTGATGAAGAAGAGCTGAATGCAAATGAACTGTTCATATGACACTGTTGACTTATGATTAAAAGTTGGTAAGAGCACCTGCATCAGTATTTCAATAAAGATCAATATTATTGACTGGGTATCAAACAAAAGATTTTACGAATGTTAAAAGATATATTTTGACATAATTTGAGATTTTGAGTAATTTAATCACTTTATTACCACAACCTGGTTGTCCATGATTTCATAAAAAATCAAATGCATTTTCTTTCTGTAGCTGACACATGGGAACTATTTAGATATACATTTTTCAGGTGCAAAGAAATATATTGATTTCAGTCAGTATGCAATACCAAAGTATGTTTGATGTTTGTATTAAAATTGCATTTCAAACCATTCTTTAGTCTAAAGTTAAAATACACTCAAACCTGCTTCATAATGGGCCAACAGTCCAAGCTCAGTTTCAAATCTGGTGTTCTTTTTTTTCGAAAAGCTTTGTTTCAACTGTGTTTGTAACTTACTTTTGTTGATATTTGGTACTTATTGGTATTTACCAAAGCTGTGCAAGTGAGCAGTGAGCTTTTGTGTCAAAATTAAGACAACAGAATCATTTCAGCTTTTGACATTTTTTATTGCAGTGGTTACATAAAATTCTTATAAATGGAAAAAATGTCCAACTATTGTTAATTTAACAGCCAAATTTATAGTTAAATGTAATGTCTGAAAGAGTCTAAATGTGTCTCATAAACTTGTATAAGCTGGATCTGAATATTTAAATGTGACACATCTCTCTATATCCTGTATATTGTAATGGGGAGAGGCAGGGGTGGAGGGTTTTTATTTAAAGTACCAGACACACTAGCTTTTTAACAAATCAATGAAGACATGTTATTGAACAATATGACTGTATGTTTAATTTCTTCAGAAAACAGATCTGTAGGCAAGATTTCACATTAAATATCAATATAATGAATAAAAAAAATTGAACAAATGTGTCACACTTTAGCAGTATTGCTGTCAAACCATGAAAAGTAAATTTCAAGATTATTTTCTTGTAGAATACAAACAAATGGATGAGATTTATTTAACAGATGGGTAAACCTATCATATATTTCTTCAGCAGGCACCACAACAACAACTACACCCACCCCTACAACAACCAGTAAAATATGCGAGGGCGACATCCAGACACTTCTGCCATCAGATCTCCAGTTGGTACCTTTTCCTCTACTAACGGCATTTGATAGTGGCACAATGTTGGAATCTCACCCGAGCTGGAATGAAACCGAGCAACAATTCTATCACCAGTACCCAGTTATCGTGACATGGCCTGGCCAAATAGGAGAGGTTATTGAAGTGTCGTTTGAGGTGATAAATTCGCCTAATATCTCTTTGATCATCGACAACACTGAAGACAAGAAAACAGTAAGAAAATATACAAAGCTGTTGTTCCATCTACAAAGACTTTGTGATTTTCTCATTTTCATTCCATGTTTAAATTTTCCCTGTCTTCAAAGGCCACACTAAGTCACTACATATACAACATTTTTGACACCATTCAATAATGACAAACTTTCTGATGGAAGTTCAAGGCTCAAACATGATATTTATCATAAAAAATTCTGGTTTAAAGTTGTTATTGTGAGGGAATTTTGCCTTTCAAAGTTCCTGTAAGTGTGAATTATTCTTAATAGCAATTCTTTCTTCTTTTAGTTGACTGAAGTTTGTATATAGTTAAGGTAGTGAGTTGTAGAAATATTACCATCTTCATAGGAGATGAAAAATCTAAAAAGTGAATATTTGTTGTACTTGAAAATTGCAAGAAGGATTAATATGAAAATAATAGAGGCCACAGTGGTAACACACTCACCTCCCACCTCTGCAGTTCAAACTCCAGTTCAAACAAATAATTAAACATTGCTAAAAAGTTACCACTACACATTTGGTCACATGATCTAAGTGATGTATAAGCATAACCCTTTCACCGCCATTATAGAGATTACCACTATACCTTTAGTCACACAATCTAATGTATAACCATAACCGTGGAGTTTTGTATCATATGTTTCGGAGCAACTCAGCATCATCATCTAAAATGAAAAATTTACATTTTAAGATATATCTAAATTTCCTGCCAATTGTCACAGTGCGATGTGCTGTCATTTAAATGTTCAGTTACAGTTGAAGTGTTGGCATGTAATTAAAGAAAGCAACAGCCAATTACAGCTGGGCCCTCTCAGACTAAGATAGAAACCAAGTTGAATAAGACAAAAAATTGACATGAAAACATCCTGAAACTGTCAATACATGATTTGTCATTCTCAAACTGATTTTGCCAGATTAAACAAAGGCACTTTCAAAGTATTAGGTAGTTAGAGGTGCAACAGATATGAAATGATGTGATAATATTTTTGTGTTTCCAAGAGACAATAAAATACATTCAGAATATTTGTTCCAATAACCGAAGTGAAGAGTACCTGCATTTAATTCATTGCATTAAAGATTACTGGTTAATCTGATAGATTAGATTGTAAAACGTTTGTCTATTTCATTTGGAGTTGTTTAACTATGAAATGTGACAACTATGCTTAAATACCTTGCCTTCTTTTTTGTTATAGGTTGAAAATTATAGACAGGAGCAGCTTGTATCATTTGAAATTCCAACAGGGCTTCTTCTGCCCCATTTTATTCGATTGGACTTCCAATATGACTACAAGACGCATGATGAATTCAGTTACAGTGCACAAAATTCTATCATTATTAGGAATTTCCACATCAAATACTGCCAAGAAGGTGAGTCAGCCCTTCTTTGCGTGTAATGAAATTCAGCTACCAGCAAGGCCATGACTTCCTGGTCCATAAAATACCAAATATTTTGTAAGTTATAATAACAAGTATGTATATCAGTGACTACAGTGTTGTTTTATTGGTCACAAGCTGCTCACTTTATCTCATCTGAAAACAACAAAAGCTGAAAGTGGATAGCTGATGCACAAATTGGTCAGTCTAAAGAATCATGTAATTCACTAAATATGTATTTCATCAGACAAATATTGGTGAAGCATTATAAAACAAAATCAAAACTGGATATAATTTGACAAAGTACATAAAAATATATCCACCAAAATCTGCAGTAAGAGGCCCTTACTTGTAGTTTTATGTCTAAACTGTAGCAATACCCCAAAATTTATTGCTAATGTTCGGCTGAAGGCACAGTGTTTTGAAACTTGGTTGTTCCTGAGTTTCCATTAATAGCCATTGATAGTGCATATTTTCTCACTGTCTTGGTGAAGATTGTGTTTCTGTTTAGGTCATTGTCTGAACCTATAATATACTGAGGATTCATGTTGGGCTTTTGCAAGTTTGCAGTATTTTTTGAAAATGACAAGTTTGTAGGGAATTCTCAGTATGATGTTGAAGATTAATCTTAGGACAGTCTTTGTAGAGCATCGTAGAAGTGTGAAAATCTTTTTATCATATGACCACACTTTCCTGCCTTTTCTTGGCGAATTCTGGCATATTTGAAATTTCATTAAATGAAATTTTCATAAAATCCTGCCCTGGGCGTAATGACAAGCTTAAATCCATTTAAGCCAGTCTGGTATTTTGGCAGTTAAATGCAAATTATGTAAATGAAGATGTAACATTCATGTAAAAAAATAAAATAGACTAACTAACCAATTTGGATATCAAAATTATAGCATCTAGAAGTTAAAAAAAACATCATTCACTATAACCATAGTTAATGCCTACAGAGAAAATCAGTGAATGAATACTTGTATCCCAGGACGAAATCGGGGATACTTAGGGATTCAGTATGGTCACGCCGCCACTGCCATAGAGATTTCATTTCGGACGCGATAGCTTAAAAACAGTTTTACTTAGACCCTTCAAATTTGATATATATCGGCAATGCCATGAACGCTATTGTTTTGTGACTTTGACCTTCAATTTCAAGGTCATTGGTGGCCTCTTAAAGGTCAGATTTTGCCCATTTTTTCACATTTTAGCCCAGTTCTCATATACACAAAGTAAGATCATCCTATGGGTGATATATATAATATATATATATATATATATATATATGGCCTCTGTAAGCATGCAGAAATTTGACTTTGAAGCTGTTCATTGAAGGTCATCCACAGACTGCCAAAGTACCTCACCGAGGCCATTTTTGGGCTTTTTGGAGATATTTTCACACTTCATGCTGACTATATTCATGGAAACTGTTGAAAATGGCTTTGGAGGTTGAGTACATGATGGAGTACCAACATTTTTGTGACCTTGGCTATTGTTTTCAGGGTCACCTTAAGCCTGCTAAAATGACCCAAAATTGTACCATTTACTGCATATATATGCCTATATAAGACTGAGGCCATATACCTCCTTTATTATTGGCTGTATAACTTACTGGCTCATGTCAGTTATCTCTAGGTGGCCCGCTGGACAGGAGATTATGTATGGCATAGGTCAATAGCTAAGTGAGTAATAGCACTGGTAGCTGCTTTGAGTAAAGTGCTTATAACTAAAAAACGACTGCATTTACAACATTTTGGTAAAATATGTTGATCAGCTACTTTCTCCATGCCTACAAGGTGGTAACTTTTTCAGAGGTCTGTCACAATAGCTACGTGAGTAATAGCTATATTCAGTTTTTAACCATGACCAAAATGAGTAAATGATATTTTTCTTCATAACTGTTAGAGTTACAATAATTTTCCAAAAATATGTTGTTCAGCTTCCTTTTTGATGCACAGTGTCATGGAAAATTTTCAGAGCCGTAGGTCCATAGCTAACTGAGTAATAACTACTTTGACAGTTCACCACTGAGTAAATCACTTATAGCTGGAAATCTGTTGCACCTATCCTTACCAAGGTTGGTTGGTTTCTAGATATCTTCCCTGCTATGAAATCTTGCCTGGCTAACATCTGGTCCAGTTTGTTCCATTTGGCTGGTTGGTATGGCAACGAGTGATCTGTAATCATCCCTGAAATTACTGAAAACATGAAAACATAATACTCTGTATGTCACGCTTCTACCATGTCCCTTCCAGGGATATACTACGTCGATATGCAATATCTAGTTAAAAAGGAGAATTAATTGGAAATAAGATTCAGTCGGAATGAATTACAAAAAGAATAGAGACAGAAACTGAAAAGAACTGAAATAAATTGAGAACAGTCAAATCTGGAAATATTCATGAACTGATATTGAAATGAATAATTCTGTGATTGTGAATGAACATTGTATCAAAAGAACAGTGAAATGAATAAATGTATCCCCACATGAAAATCAAGGATACATAGGTATTAACGCAATCATGTCACTGCCTCAGAAATATTTTGTGTTGTCCTTTCAAATTGGTATGTCTGTGTATATGGGTGAGGACTCAGAGCCTATTGTTTTGTGGCCTTCCAGGGTAAGACCATTGGTGACCTTCTAAAGGTCATAATTGGGGTATTTTTCATGTTTAGGCTGTCACATAGAGAAAGACAGATCAACAGTACAACACAAACATGTTCAGTATAAGCATACAGGAATTTAATCTTTCCTTAAAGTCCAGATGGGCCCTTAAACAGCAGCATGTCAGCCTTTTTACCTAAACTTTTGTGGTATTTTCTTTTATGACAGTTACTCCTTTACTATTGGTCTTAGGGTTTTGGAATGTTAAGTCCGCTTGTAGAAAAATCATGGGTTGGGAATATTCACCTCTTGCTCAACGTCATAAGGAGATTAACATTTACACAGCTCTATATCTCCTTTTTATTGTTCCTAGACCTTTCTGGCACTTCACCGTGTCCTGACCAGCAATAAGCTGTCTCAGAGTGATGCAATTTCTAGTGTAAATTTTTGTGATTCGAAACCATAAGCTGACACACAAATGTGATTGTAATTATGGAAAGCCTACAAATGAAGGATAACAGCTGCTTACTGACAATAAAAGTTGTCCAGAGTAATAATGTGTTTTAACTGCAGCTAGAAAGCACTCATAGAGCACCGACATCTGCCAGGGGCGTGGTAATTTAAAATCAGATGATCCAGTTCTACTTGTCTATTTATAAACTAGCTGTCCTGTATAAAGACCTTGGGTTTTTCAGGAACAACCACCTCATCAACAGCTGCCACTTCTACTGCCACTACTTCTACTAGACCAACCACAACTGCCCCAACTACAGTTACCCCCACAACAACAACAACAACAGGTGAGGCTCCAAAACACATCCCTTCTCTAGACCCGTAAATTACCTATAGTGAGTTGACCTATATTTGTTGCATGAAAGTGATATTAAACAAATTAATCCAGTTTACCTTTGTTAAACAAACACTTTCTATTTCACTTAACAATTTGGAAAGCACATATAAATGACTGCATGCATGTTGCATTTTACTTTTGGCTTAAACTGATCTTATTTCAGCTACTTTAAGCTCAATATAGATTTGTCTCGCTCTTATGTTAATACCAGTAATCTGCTTTATAATTCATCTATTTCTTCTTCAGGAACAACCACCTCTGCTACTTCTACTACCACGCCCACACCAGCTACCACTACTCCAGCTACAACTACAATTAGCCCACCAACAACACCAGGCAAAATCTGTACAGGGACACTGTATCCATTGGATCTGAGTGAAGAAGGGCTCATTTCAAATACAAATCTTACCGCTACAGGAGAAAATCAAGTAGAAATTTACAAAGCAGGCGAAGCTTTGGATACAAAACCATCATTTAATTCTGATACAAATTTGTATGAGATTTTTTATCATGTTATCATTTTCTCCAAGACCGGAGAACCAATTGAAGAGATTGCTCAAGTGTCAGTTGATGTGAAAAATGCTGAATCCGTTGAGTTGGAAGTGAATGGAAAAAAGGTTACACAGGTATGACTAATATCACAAAGCGATAGAATTCAAGTTCTCTTCCAATTTTAAATCACTGATAAAATTCACTGATTACCTGTTGAACAAATGCCTAGTTTTTAAATACAAATTCTTTGAGCTGTGAATCATCATCACACTAAACTCCTCTTATTTGCCCTCACTTATTAATTTCTGCAGCCTTAGTGGGGAAAATCTCCTTTCAGATCAACAATACTTCCAATTTGGCATTTGCTGGATTTCTTGTGCAGCTCTTGTCGATTGAAATAAACTTCCACTAATTGTAATGAATCCGGACACAGCATTGAAAGCAAAGGCCCAAAGAATTAGGTTTGAAATAATTAGAAATGTCTGACTTGTGGTTTTACCGACGTTCTAGTAGATGACACCACTGCAGAAAGAGTCTTTATTAAACAATAGATTGACGAAGTTATCATATTCTGACCTTGGGTTTCCATGTCTGAGGAATTGTATGTTTTTTCCCTTTTAGAGCCAATATTCACGTGAGGAGTTTTCGACAGTTACCTTTTCCTTCCCTCAGAAAGTGAGTGCCACACTAATACACCTGAAGTTCCACTATAATACTGATGAAAATGACCCATTTACTAGGACACAAGAAAACATCATGTCTATCCGTGGCCTAAAAGTGATGATTTGCAGGGAAGGTAGGAACAGATGTCTTTTACATTTGCAAGCCTCATTGTTTTTTTTTTGTAATAGGCTGAAGCACCTTAGTGCTGACTACATGAAATTAGATTGGAAAATAGGTAGCTTCTTAGTTGGAGGAGATTAAAGTGTATCATTCCTAAAAGCCTCACCAAGGTGGTATCTTAGATTGAAGAGGTCATAATGTGTTTTTTGCTAAAGGCTTTGAGTTAAGTGTCAAGATAGATAGAGTTTTAACTGCAAAGGCGAAAGTGTTCTAACAGCCTGCCCTCAAGTGGGAAAGTACATATATTTTAGTTGGAGGTTGCCAAAATGTTGCGGTATTAAAAACTGTACTTTATTTGTTGACTAGCAGTCGACAGTAATGTGTACTTCAGTGCCATGTCTGCTGGCTAGCAGTCGATACCCCAATATGATATACTAGCTTTCCTTCAGTACTGTAAGAATTACACGTCTTGGTATACTAAAATATGTTATTTAAATTATTATGTGCGAGGATGTTATGGATGAGGTAAAACACTTGTAGTGTGGGTTTTAGCAACTTAAACTGTCTGTAAGCTCTTCATCCCAGATTTTTTTCAGTGTAGTAAAATACTGCTCCCTTGGTGGCATAGGGGTTAAGTCGGAAAGTCAGTAGTGTTTTTAGTTGGAGGATGTCAAAGTGTTGTTTTGCTAACCACCTGACCTTAAGAGGATAAGTACTTATTTTCTTACCAATATCCAGTCATTTACAGAGTGGATGCTGTACCAATCAGTGTGCAGCACTTGCCATCCTGACCACTGCTTTTTGACATATAGCCTATGTGTGACTGTAAACCCAAATTAATCAAGCATACCTTTAATTCAACTGACCACTGTGAAAATACAAATTTAACAAAATCTATGCTGCTACATATTTTGGACAAAAATTGTATCAGTATGCTATTTAGCTGTTTGTAAGCAAGATAGATTTGTCTTCTTGTTGTATTCATACCTCTAATCCACTTTATAATTCATCATTTTATTGCGCTACAATAGCTTACCATGTGGGACTGAATGCTGTTCTCGGATGGCCGCGAGGCATCACGGCCAATGTCTAAGAAAAACAGACATTTATAGTTGGCCATAGCCTCAGGTTGTCATCACGTGATTTCTACTTTATGTCATCTCCTTTCTCATTGGCCGCCTCCATTTTAACTATGTTTTGCTAGTCAAAGATGTTTTTTCGTCCATATCTCTGTAATTATGTATCTATGGATATCCACATCTAGCCATTTTGTTTATATATATATATATATCTTATTGTGAGAAAGTTTCGTGTCTCCAGGATAAGTATTCTTTATTTTCTGCGCGTTTTGCTTTTCGTCTTTTCAGGCTTGTTTACTTGTCGAGCATTGGTTGTTTTCACGAGCAACGTGCTTTTATTGCGTATTTCTTCCTTCCCAGTAATAAAGTCTAGCCGCGAGCTTTACTGTATTATATGTGATTCGACTCATCACCCACATATTAGGTATTTATTTCACAATATATAACACTTTTTTATGATGACCTCGACCTTTGGGGATAAGGACGTCGAGTCCTTCGGGGTTTTTCGGTAGATCTCGTCGATGCTGCTATGTTATTTAATCCTCATTTTTTCCAACCCCAACTTGCTTTCGAGGCATTATTATTTCATAAACGCCAGAAAATCTGTCCCACCTCCCCAGTACTGTATTGCAGTAAAGATCGAGTTCAAACTCGAGTCACTGGGGTCTCGCCTTTTATCCAATTCTATCAAATGGTTAATTTTCGGGCTTCTATCTCGAGGCAAGGACTTAGTTCCTCAATTTAATACTAGAAGTGGAGGTGGATCAGATCTCCACTTCAGCCTCAGAAGCCTGCACATTTTATCAAAATCTTTACTTCTGGACCTCCACCCCTCCCCTCGACTCATCCCTACCCTTGCGGCAATGGTTGTGGACTTTGGTCCAGCATTCCTCGTCTCGGCACTCGTCAATATCGCCTCGGCCCTACCCTTCGAGGTTGTCCTTGACCACCAATGACATCTTTTGATGCATGCAGAGTATCTGGTGTAGTGGTTAAAGTGCAGAACTCATGTGTAGGAGGTCTGGGGTTCGTACCCACCATGGGGTGTAATTTATAAACATAAGTTTAACTTAATCCAGGTCCAGATATATTTATATCTTCCTCATGAGAGGTTTTACATAAGATAAACATTAATCCAGATATGTGTCTTCCTTGTCAAAGGAGGATCAGTCCTCTGCTCTCAGACACAGGTCTTCAGGTCCTTCTTGGAAGGCCCATTCTTATCAAGACCAACCTCAACATGATCCAGACCCCTCCTTATGATAGGGATGTCGCCTTGACCGACGTCCCCTCCAGTACACAGAGGAAATGGAGACCTTTAGGATTCTCCTTAACTCCATGACCCCAGGGAACTATGCCGAGGACTGCCACTGGTTAGGGGCTGGATGTCGAGAAAGGTACACAGGAGCTTGGGCCTAGGGGCCCTTCCTCCATGCTACCCCTCAACTCCTTATTAAAGATGCCTTTGATAAGTTTGACAAGGTTTTTCAACTGCCTTTTCTGAGGGAAGTTCATCCAAGCTCCTCCATCCATTCCTATGTGGTACAAGGTGGGACACCCTTGTTATTAAGACAAGATTTAGGAGTTGAGTACAGATTGTCAAAAATCTGGATTACCCCTAAACCCTCTGGGGCCCAATGGGCAAGTTTCCCCTACCAATTTTCTAGGAATTGGAATATCAAGCCAGGCAAAACATTTCCACGCTCAATTTCGCTTCTTCCTTTGCCAAGACTTCTTCCTCCTGTAATTCCACTCTGGAAATTTTCAGCATAGTTTGAAGTCGACCTTCACGAAGGTCAATTCACAATCAAGAAAGGTGCCGACCCTGAAAAGACAGCGAAACGTGCTTATGAAGAAGCCTATGAGTATCTGGATCTGTGGAATAAGACCATCTTAATCCAGCACAGAGCCCTTCCTTGTCTCAGTAAATCCCTTGCCCATATCCTCCAGAGGGAACTATATTCAATGGGCAGTTCTGGCTTGCCTAGACGCGAAGCCAAAATGACCCAGTTACATCCTCAACTAGGAGAAACCAGACGCCAGGAGCTCAGGAATGCGTCCTTTTGGCCGTCTTCATTATTTAAATCTCAGTTAGTCAAGGAAGGTGTTTTCCAACCCTACCAGAATGAGCCCTTTCGTGGTCCCCACAAGAAAAGAGGCTCCTGCAGGAAACACCCCTGTGGGGGTAATTCCTCCCAAGCAGTAACCAATCGTTTCCTCAAACAGGAAAACAAAACTTCAGAGGCTCCAGGGGTCGTTTTCAACCCCACAACAGGGGAAGGGGGCGTGGAAACCCCTCTTCCCAATGACTCCTCCAAAGCCTCCATCAGTCCACCAGTAGGAGGTCGCCTCCGTTCTTTCAGAAGAGACTAGCAAACAAACAATTCCTCATCCAATGTGTTACACATTATCACCAATGGCTACATACGGCCATTCCTCTTAAAGCCAAACTTGGTCAGATTTCCTCTGATAATATCAGAATACAAGGCCCTTCAAAAGACCAAGCTCTGGCCCATTGCATCCAGTCTCTTCTGTCAAAGAACGCTATCGAAAGGGTGGAAAATGTAAAATCTCATGGGTTTTACAGTCGCCTGTTTCCAGTCCCCAAGCCTCACCAAGGTGGAGGCCAGTAATAGACTTAAGCAGGCTCAACACCTTTCTACATGTAGAAAAGTTCAAATGGAAACTCCAGAGTCCATCAGGACCTCCCTCATTCCAGAGGAATGGGTAGCATCGATAGACCTATCGGACGCCTACCTTCACATCCCCATCCACCCAAACTCAAGGAAGTATTTCAGATTTTGCCACAGGTCGCAGGTGTTCCAGTTCACCTCCCTCCCTTTTGGACTAGCCACAGCCCCCCAGGTCTTTACAATGATCGTAAAGGAAGTCAAGCTCATGGCCCTCTCCAGAGGACTCAGACTTCACCAATACCTAGACGACTGGCTGATCAGGTCCCAGTCTCAGGAGGAAACCCTAGTGAGCACACAGGCAGTGGTAGATCTAACTCAGTCCTTGGGGTGGATCATAAACCAGGAAAAATCAGAACTGATTTCTTCTCAGGTGTTTTCGTTCGTGGACTACGAGTACCACCTAGATTCAGCCCTTGTAAAACCCACTCAACAGAGATGGCTCAAACTCCAGGATTTGATCCTACGACTCAAGTCAAAACATGTTTTAACTGCAAGATGTTTGATGTCTCAAATTGGGTTGCTAGCCTCAACGGAGAAGATGGTCCCGGAGGGACGCCTTCACATGAGGCCCTTTCAGTTTCATCTCAAGGAGCACTGGAGATATCCTCAGTCATTGGACTGCCTCCTTCCTTGGACAGAGTCCTTTTCTGCACATCTAGACTGGTGGCAGAATCCTGTAAACGTGCTGAAAGGCGTGGACCTCCATCCCAAAGACCACAGTATCCAACTCTTTACAGACGCCTCAAACGAAGGTTGGGGCGCTCACTTAGAACAACTTCTACAAAGGGTCTGTGGTCAGACCAGGAGAAAAGGCTACACATAAACGTCCTAGAGTTGAAGGCGGTTTCACTGGCCCTCCAAAGGTTCAAGGACCAGTGTCAAAACCAAACAGTTCTAGTGGCAACGGACAACTCAACAGTGGTAGCCTACATAAACAAACAAGGAGGAACTCACTCAGCGGAGATGTGTGCGCTCCTATGGAAGATCATGACATGGTGCCATCATTATCAAATAACATTGAAAGCCAGACACATTCCAGGGTGTCTGAATGTGATGGCCGACCTCTTATCCAGGTCCAACCAAGTGCAGCCAACGGAGTGGTCACTGCATCCACAGGTGTTCAAACAGATTTGCCACAAGTGGTTCACACCTCATGTAGACCTGTTTGCCACTCATCTGAACCACAACTCCCTGTATACGTGTCTCCTATTCCAGACCCAAAGGCCTGGGACATAGATGCTCTAACATGAATTGGACGGGTGTCACTGCTTATGCTTACCCTCCAACGGCTCTCCTTCACAGGGTGATCCAAAAATCAGCCAATGCCACTGCCTGATCATAGTGATAGCCCCAGGCTGGCCAGGGATGCCCTGGTTTTGGGACTTAGTGCAGCTCTCAACAGAGATCCCACTACAACTACCAGTGTCAACAACCCTTCTCAAACAGTCCCACCTTCATGTGTTCCACAGCAATCTACAACATCTCAACCTCCACACCTGGTGTCTAGGAGTGGACAACTCCAAGAACAAGGCTTCTGTGGAGGTGGCAGAGAGAATTGCTGCCCCTCAATGGTCATCAACAAGGACCACCTACAAGTCAAGTGGGCCCTATTTGAAAAATGGTGCAGAGAAAATTCGGTGGATTTTTCCACTCCATCTGTGAAACAAATTTCAGATTTTTTCATGTACCTGTACCAAGGCCTAAACAGGCGCCCCTCGACCATTGATGGTTACAGGACTGCCATTGTTGACACCTTGGGCCCAACGGGCCAACATATTGCACATAATGAAGACCTTCATAGGTTGCTCACCAGTTTCCATAGGGATCGTCCCAAAAGTTCCAGAAATCTTCCTAAGTGGAGAAATCTCCCTTCCTGTTGTTCTTAATGAGCTCACAAAAGCACCCTTTGAGCCTTTGAAAGACACAGACCTCAAACATCTTACTCTCAAACTGCATTCTTGCTAGCTTTGGCCTCCGGCAAGCGCCGCAGCGAAATCCATGCCTGGGTCGCAAACAAAGTATCTAATCTAGGCCAATGGGAAAAGGTCGCCTTGTTCCCTTCTTCTGACTTCATAGCCAAAAACCGACTAGCAAGAGAAGGTTCTCAAAGTGTGTCTCCGGTGACTATTCCTGCTTTCACTACCATTGTAGATAGACAATTCAAGAAGACAGGACCCTGTGTCCTGTGCGGGCCCTGAGGCACTATTTGGACCGAACCAAGGACCTGAGAGGTTCCCGGTCCCTTCCTTTCATCTCCTTCAAGATAGGACATACCTCAGACATCAGACCCGTTACACTCCCTTCTTGGTTGAAACAAACCATTCTACTTTGTTACAAACAAGCAGACCAACAAGCCTAGGACTTGGTCCAAGTTACAGCGCATGTCATTAGGGCCTTCGCAGCCTTTAAGCCATTTTACGGTGGGGTATCGGTGGACCAGATCATGCAAGCCTGTCACTGGAAACCTCACAACACTTTTCAAACTTCTATCTTAAAGACCTTACTTGGTCGGACAACGACAACAACATGTTTCTGGAACCAGTAGTAGCAGCTCAACAGGTCCTAGACCCTTCCCCTCAGAGTAATCCTCGGAAAGAAAAGGGGGGGGGGGGGACATCCACTACAACCAAGTCTTAGGAGTCTTCCCCAGGTTCTAGGTATAAGTCTACTTCATTAGGGTGTTTCGCGTAAGGTCTTTATATCCTTTAATCTTAATTTTATTTCTTGTTTAAGGACCATTAAGGTTGTCATTAAACCCCTTAACGGCATAGTAGCATCTCCAAGCCTTGGCCTTGGATTCCTCACTTGACAGCCCTCGGGCTCTCCCTCTCAAGTGTATTTGTCATACACTTCTCTCCTTAGTCAAACACCCAGACAGTGTATCTGCACTGTCTTTCTTTTATTCTGGTTTTTGGCTTAGTACAGCCCCAACCTCGGGTTGGGGCACTGTCACGGGACTCAGACTGGTATTTTTTATCTCACTTTTATATCTCTCATTATCTAATTCTATCTAAATTCTAAGAAAAACAAACATATTTGCCAGTCTCAGCTGTAATCCCGCTACCGGGCGGTTGGATTCAGCATTCAGTCCCACATGGTAAGCTATTGTAGCGCAATAAAATTGAAAATTTTAATTACTTAAATGTAGCTTTTTTAGCTACAAGCTCACCATGTGGGACTGAGAAGAGTCCCACCTGACCTCCCCGCTGTATTACAGCTGAGGGGGTATGGGTTTAAATCTCAATGAGAAAGGAGATGACATAAAGTAGAAATCACGTGATGACAACCTGAGGCTACGGCCAACTATAAATGTCTGTTTTAAAGCTACATTTAAGTAATTAAAATTTTCAATTTTACTGCATATATATGCCTATATAAGACTGTAAGGCCATATACCTCCTTTATTATTGGCTGTATAACTTACTGGCTCATCTTGATTATCTCTAGATGGCCCGCTGGACAGGAGATTATGTATGGCATAGGTCCATAGCTAAGTGAGTAATAGCACTGATAGCTACTTTGAGTAAAGTGCTTATTACTGAAAAATGACTGCATTTACAACATTTTGGTAAAATATGTTGTTCAGCTACTTTCTCCATGCCTACAAGGTGGTAACTTTTTCAGAGGTCTGTCTCAATAGCTATGTGAGTAATAGCTAGATTCAGTTTTTAACCATGACCAAAATGAGTAAATGATATTTTTCTTCATAATTGTTAGCGTAATATGTTGTTCAGCTACTTTTTGATGCACAGTGTCTTGGCAAATTTTCAGAGCTGTAGGTCCATAGCTAACTGAGTAATAGCTACTTTGACAGTTCACCATTGAGTAAATCACTTATAGCTGGAAATCTGTTGCACCTATCCTTACCAAGGTTTCTAGATATCTTCCCTGCTATGAAATCTTGCATGGCTAACATTTGGTCCAGTTTATTCACCTTGGTTGATTGCTATGGCAACGAGTGATCTGTAATCATCCCCAAAATTACTGAAAACATGAAAACATAATACTCTGTATGTCACGCCTCAACCATGTCCCATCTGGGGGATACACTGTGTCAAGATGCAATATCTAGTTAAAAAGGAGAATTAATTGGAAATGAGATTCAGTTCGAATGATTTACAAAAAGAAAAGAGACAGAAACTGAAAAGAACTGAAATAAATTGAGAACAGTCAAATCTGGAATATTCATGAACTGATATTGAAGTGAATAATTCTGTGATTGTGAATGAACATTGTATCAAAAGAACAGTGAAATGAATAAATGTATCCCCACATGAAAATCAAGGATACATAGGTATTAACGCAATCATGTCACTGCCTCAGAAATATTTTGTGTTGTCCTTTCAAATTGGTATGTCTGTGTATATGGGTGAGGACTCAGAGCCTATTGTTTTGTGGCCTTCCAGGGTAAGACCATTGGTGACCTTCTAAACGTCATAATTGGGGTATTTTTCATGTTTAGGCTGTCACATAGAGAAAGACAGATCAACCGATGGCTGATATGTACAACACAAACATGTCCAGTATAAGCATACAGAAATTTAATCTTTCCTTAAGGTCCAGGAGAGCCCTTAAACAGCAGCATGTCACCCTTTTTACCTTAACTTTTGCGATATTTTCTTTTTTGACAGTTATTCCTTTACTATTGGTCTTAGGGTTTCGGAATGTTAAATCCGCTTGTAGAAAAATCATGGGTTGGGAATATTCACCTCTTGCTCAACGTCATAAGGAGATTAATATTTACACAGCTCTATATCTCCCTTTTATTGTTCTGCTGCCTCCAAGTTGTGCAGTTGTCCAGTTTTCTAGTGTAAATTTTTGAAAACCATAATTTTTTGGAAACCATAAGCTGACACACAAATGTGATTAGAATTATAGAAAACCTACAAATAAAGGCTGCTTACTGACAATAAAAGTTGTCGAGTAATAATGTGTTTTAACTGCAGCTAGAGAGCACTCATAGAGCACAGACATCTGCCAGAGGCGTGGTAATTTAAAATCAGATGATCCGTTTCTACTTGTCTATTTATAAACTAGCTGTCCTGTATAAAGACCTTGGGTTTTTCAGGAACAACCACCTCATCGACAGCTGCCACTTCTACTGCCACTACTTCTACTAGACCAACCACAACTGCCCCAACTACAGTTACCCCCACAACAACAACAACAACAACAGGTGAGGCTCCAAAACACATCCCTTCTCTAGACCCGTAAATTACCTATAGTGGGTTGACCTATATGTGTTGCATGAAAGTGATATTAAACAAATTAATCCAGTTTACCTTTGTTAAACAAACACTTTCTATTTCACTTAACAATTTGGAAAGCACATATAAATGACTGCATGCATGTTGCATTTTACTTTTGGCTTAAACTGATCTTATTTCAGCTACTTTAAGCTCAATATAGATTTGTCTCGCTCTTATGTTAATACCAGTAATCTGCTTTATAATTCATCTATTTCTTCTTCAGGAACAACCACCTCTGCTACTTCTACTACCACGCCCACACCAGCTACCACTACTCCAGCTACAACTACAATTAGCCCACCAACAACACCAGGCAAAATCTGTACAGGGACACTGTATCCATTGGATCTGAGTGAAGAAGGGCTCATTTCAAATACAAATCTTACCGCTACAGGAGAAAATCAAGTAGAAATTTACAAAGCAGGCGAAGCTTTGGATACAAAACCATCATTTAATTCTGATACAAATTTGTATCAGATTTTTTATCATGTTATCATTTACTCCAAGACCGGAGAACCAATTGAAGAGATTGCTCAAGTGTCAGTTGATGTGAAAAATGCTGAATCCGTTGAGTTGGAAGTGAATGGAAAAAACGTTATACAGGTATGACTAATATCACAAAGTGATAGAATTCAAGTTCTCTTCCAATTTTAAATCACTGATAAAATTCACTGATTACCTGTTGAACAAATGCCTAGTTTTTAAATACAAATTCTTTGAGCTGTGAATCATCATCACACTAAACTCCTCTTATTTGCCCTCACTTATTAATTTCTGCAGCCTTAGTGGGGAAAATCTCCTTTCAGATCAACAATACTTACAATTTGGCATTTGCTGGATTTCTTGTGCAGCTCTTGTCGATTGAAATAAACTTCCACTAATTGTAATGAATCCGGACACAGCATTGAAAGCAAAGGCCCAAAGAATTAGGTTTGAAATAATTGGAAATGTCTGACTTGTGGTTTTACCAACGTTCTAGTAGATGACACCACTGCAGAAAGAGTCTTTATTAAACAATAGATTGACGAAGTTATCATATTCTGACCTTGGGTTTCCATGTCTGAGGAATTGTATGTTTTTTTCCCTTTTAGAGCAAATATTCACGTGAGAAGTTTTCGACAGTTACCTTTTCCTTCCCTCAGAAAGTGAGTGCCACACTAATACACCTGAAGTTCCACTATAATACTGATGAAAATGACCCATTTACTAGGACACAAGAAAACATCATGTCTATCCGTGACCTAAAAGTGATGATTTGCAAGGAAGGTAGGAACAGATGTCTTTTACATTAATTTTTTTGCAAGCCTCATTGTTTTTTTTTGTAATAGGCTGAAGCACCTTAGTGCTGACTACATGAAATTAGATTGGAAAATAGGTAGCTTCTTAGTTGGAGGAGATTAAAGTGTATCATTCCTAAAAGCCTCACCAAGGTGGTATCTTAGATTGAAGAGGTCATAATGTGTTTTTTGCTAAAAGCTTTGAGTTAAGTGGGAAGATTGATAGAGTTTTAACTACAAAGGCGAAAGTGTTCTAACAGCCTGCCCTCAAGTGGGAAAGTACATATATTTTAGTTGGAGCTTGCCAGATTGTGACGCTAAAAAAACATACCTTGAGTAAGTAGTTTTTAAGTGATGGAGGCCAAAGTGTGGTAGCAACCTAACCATAAATGGGAAGCCAGATTGTTTCTCATTTGGTGCAGACCAGTGTGTTAATATGCTAACTACCTGGCCTTAAGAGAGAGAAAGAAAGAAAGAGATCTTTTTTTCCAAATTCGATGCATATTTTAATATCAATGAAATGGATGCATATGATCAATCTTGTTATATATTAAAACTTGATAAAGTAATATTATTTGGACGAAACAACAAGTAATCCTTGACTTTTTTCTATTTCAGCAAAACATTTAAACTTTTACTAAACTGTCCACCTTCAAAAGTTCATGGCATGTAAATTTATTTTTGTACTATAAGCTGGCATGGCATACACTGTTGCAAAAAAACTTTGCATTGTAACATGCTCATCTGTTACTCAGCACAGTTACATTTCTTGAATCTTGTCCCCCACATGTTGAATGCTGGCTATCTGTCTGATTGAAACAGTCTTGTCCTGATTAATATCTTTGATGAGGAGCCTCTTTAGGCCACTGTTAAATAGGTTTTGAGAATAGTCTTTAAGGACACCAGCTTTTACTGTAATTCAGTAGAGAAATGTTTCAATATTGTGGTCCAGTACTATGCCCAGTATGTTTGGAGTTGAATTGTACAAAGAAGATTGGATGTACAACAGCACCGGTGGAAAGTGATCTTATCTTATGGCGTTCCATAGTGTAGGCCTTAAAATTTTCTAGGACTCAGTCAAGGTAGGCAGCACACTCTCACATTCTGTTGCCCTCCAATATGGGGTCCCCCAGGACTCCGTCCTTGGTCCAATCTTTTTTTCCTCTACACCAACCCAATCAGCTCCATCATTCAATCTCACAGTAGCATTAATTACCATTTCTACGCCGATGACACCCAGTTATACATTTCACTCTCGCCAGCAAATTTTGCTCACTGTATACAAAAACTAAAGAATTGCCTAAACGACATCCAAAATTTCATGTTCACAAATAAATTAAAACTCAACCCTGACAAAACCGAGTTCATTTTGATAGGTTCGAAAAACAACCATAAACAACTCCTTCCTCACTTTCCAATCAATATTCTTGGTAATCAGGTCTCACCAGCACAAAGTGTCAAGAACCTTGGAGTGGTGTTTGATTCCAATTTCACCTTCTCTAACCACGTGTCACAGGTCATAAAGTCCACTAGAGTTCATGCAAGAGACCTCTACAGAATTCGCCCCCTTCTAGACCTTAAAACATCAGTTCTTCTAGCAAATGCTTGGGTGAGCAGCAGATTGGACTACTGCAATTCCCTGTTCTTATCACTCACTGATATTGAATTAAGGAGATTGCATCTAGTGCAAAACTCACTCTGCAGGGTTGTCACCTGTTCCTCAAAATTTTCTCACATCACCCCTCAACTCAAAAACTCCATTGGCTTCCAGTCAGGTACAGGGTACAATTCAAAATAGGCCTCATTACATACAAAATCCTCAACCAAGGTCAACCTGTTTACCTAATAGAATTAATTCACCCCTACACTTCCTTCAGAAATACTAGGCGTAGTACCCCTAAACTCAAGTTCCTTCATACCCCCACTTTTGACCGTAGAGTTCATAAATCAATTAAACACTTCTCTAATTCCTTTAGTCACTACGCCCCAGTTCTTTGGAACTCTTTCCCCTTCCAAATAAGAAAAAGTCCCTCTGTTGCATCTTTCA
The DNA here is from genome assembly GCA_964017235.1 of Sabellastarte sp. h YS-2021. Classification (NCBI taxonomy): domain Eukaryota; kingdom Metazoa; phylum Annelida; class Polychaeta; order Sabellida; family Sabellidae; genus Sabellastarte; species Sabellastarte sp. h YS-2021. Next base: position 11,413,037 of record OZ024927.1, read on the forward strand.
GGAAACACCTCAAAACCCACCTTTTCAATTCTAGTTTCCCAACTTAGTCCCCTTCCCTCTCGGTCTCATCCACAACTCTGGAACACTACCTTGAACGCCCCTCGACTCTCCTTATTAGAAATGATTTTTGTTAACAAACGCACTGAGTTCCCCTTAGTGGGGAAGATATTGCGCCTGCAAAGCAGTAGATTAGATTAGATTTTTCTGCTACACTGGGAAAATTTATTGGTATTCAATTGTTCAATTATTTTTTATCAATTGACAATGCATGAATTACACTTATTTTTTCATTTCAACACTGCAGATACATTATCAGGTATCAAGTATCTATGTGCTTAATCTCCGAAGCTTGCGAATATCTAAAGGCACACCATCCAAATCATAATGCATAAATCATAAGTCGTAAACCATAACAGGGTCGTCACCAGGGGATCATTGGTGTTCGATAGCAAGAAAAACTAAGGAGGAAAAGACTTTTGAAACAGATAGGTTTTAAGTCGTGTTTTGTAACAAGATAGTGTTGGAACAGTTTGAATTTCCAGTGGCAAATCATTCCAGAGTTTTGGAGCATCATATGAGAAGGACTTGTTGAAATGAACTTTAGATTTATGAACTGAGGAACTATAGAAGGGGACTTTAAGGAACATATTTTCTGGATTACTACATCTTGTCTTAATAGCAGATGTATACTTAGACAAATATGTGGCAAAGTATTTTGGCTTTCCAGTGGTAAGGAACTTGTATATGATTAAGAAGGTTTTGAAAATGATTCATTGTTTAACAGGAAGCCAGTGAATAGACTTTAAAATTGGAGAGACATGAAAAAATCTAGACGCACCAGAGACAAAGCATGCCAAACAATTTTGGATATTTTGAAGCCTTGTGATATTCTTGGAGGACAAACTGCAAAACAGAGAATTGCAATTATCCAGACGACTACTAACCAATGTGTTTGCTACCATAATTGACATGTCATATGAGAGATATCGTCGAATACGATGCAAATCTCGAAGCTTAGCAAAGCAAAATTTAAATGACACAGTTTACATGATTGGTGAAACTAAATTTAGAATCAAACAGTACACCCAGATTTCAAACAACATCCTTTGGGGAAAGGCAGTTACCCAAAATGTTCACGGGGAAGGAATCTTTGAGCCATTTATACTTATCCATAGAACCAAAACCTATAAACTCAGTTTTTCCAGGATTTAAGCTTATTTTCAAACATCCAGATATGGATATCATCCAAGCAGGCCTTTAGCTGGTGAAATGAGTTGGCACAATTTCCAGGAGATAGGTGGATGAACAACTGGGAATGGTCACATAAAAAATGGTATTTGACATCCTTAAATTTTGCAATAACCTGACTAAGGGGGAAGTGTATAGGGAGAACTGTAAAGGACCAAGAACAGAGCCCTGAGGCACCCCAAAATTTAATTTGAAACATTCTGAAATCGCTGAGCCAATTTTGACAGATTGAAAACGATGCAGGAGATATGTTGTAAACCACAGGACAGTTCCAGTGAAGCCAAACCTTGTTGACAGATAGGTGAGGAGTGTGTCATGGTTGATCGTGTCAAAGGTGGCCGACATGTCGAGGAGGACCAGGGCCATAGGCATACCCTTGGACAATGACAAGTTTATCTCATTCTGAATGCACAACAGGGCAGTTTCCATCGAGTGTCCAGCTTTGTAGGCAGACTGAAATGTGTTACCAAGATCATTTGAGTCAATGTGAGACCTTATTTGAGCAGCAACTACATGCTCCATTAACTTCGACAAGAAACTTAGCCCAGAAACTGGCCTATAATTCTTGAGGTCTTCCTTGGGCAGTGAGGTCTTCTTGATAAGAGGTGTGACTATGGCATTTTTGAAAGGTTCCGGAAAGACACCATCTTGTAGAGATAAATTAACCAGTTCGGTTATTGAAGGGAGGCGAATTTCTATACACCTTTTCACCAAGAAAGTGGGCCAAGGGTCTAAAGAGCATGTTTTGATGGGGATTCTTTAATGAACTTAAGGACTTCAATTTCGGAGACCAACTGAAAAAACTGAAAGAGGGAGGCTTCTTTTCTAAAGGAACACACTTTAGTGTGCAGCTTCTAAAAAAAGTGTTTCTAATTTTGTTAATTTTGTCTATGAAGAATGAACCAAACTGATTTGTCAATGATTTTTCAATGGTACAGGATGGAAGGATAGAGACCTGGGACCTGCCAAGTACCTTGCTCAATGTTCCCCACAACTTCTTACCATCCCCACTATTTTTTTAACTAATTCCTCATAGTATTGTCTCTTATTCTTAGTCAGTAGGTGGTTACATCTATTTATTTGCCATCTAAGACAGGCACGGTTCACTGGGATTTTGTCCCTCCTCCAAATTCATTCATATTGCCTTGGCAAGCACTTTGCGGTTCTGAACTCATTTGTTATCCAGCCAGGTGCAGGTTTGGCAAGGCGCCTCGTTTTCAAGGGTGCGTGAATGTCTAGGAGATCCAACAAACTGTATACATATTGTTCATAGAGTGTGTCAATGTCGTCTGATAGATTGGCAACAAATGCAGAGGCCGCTGGATCTTCCTTAAGTCTATCAACATTAATTTTATGATATTGATGAAATGTTACTACTTTGTCATGATGGTTTGCCACAGATGGAAAATCAACTAAGCAAGAGATAATTTTGTGATCGCTGATGAAGCATGAACCATGCACCTCTGATATTGCTGAGAATTCCGTAGGAGCGAGAAGTAAGTCAAGGGTATGACCATGAAGATGGGTAGGAAATTCTATATATTGGGTCAAACAGCAGGCATCAATCACGGACTTGAATTCAGACACCAAGGCACCAAGGAGGATGCAGAATCTACATGAATATTAAAATCGCCACAAACAACAAAAGATGAGGATAAGGACGACAGAAAACCAATATAAGACAATAAATCTTCTTAAAAGACTTGAACTGAGGAAGCTGTTGGTCTTTACAATGCACCACATATCTATACACATCATAATGGACCTCAGCAAGATTCGGTGTTCTGTTTTTATACACTATCAGCCCCAACAAGACAAACAAAAACCTTGGAAACCACATTTTTCAAGAAACTATTCCATGATATGAGTGATGCAACCAAGCAGAATTGAAAAGTAACTCCCGCAAATGTGCGAATAACCCCTGTTAAATGGGCGATAATACCGATTTTAGGTAACTGACAAGAGGACAGCTATATTATGATAAAAAACAAGGGTAAAAACAACAAATGTTGTATACTTATCGACTGGAAACTAAAACTGAATGAAAATTATTCAAATAATATGTTAAAAACGATGAGATATTGGATTTTAAAATTTACGGGTCCGTTAGGAGACTACTGAATATCAGATGTGGTTAACATTAACTTGCATTGACAACAAGTTGTATAGTGTTGTCTGCATTTGGTGTTCTTATTCTGGCTTGCTACTTTGATATCTACAAGTATTGTACAGTTCACAAGTTGACAAAACAAAAAGGTGTATAAATTTGTATATTTGTGATAAAATATGTGGTGCTTACCCCTCAAGAGATAACCATGACTCATATTTTGTTAACTGTTTTCCTATTCTTTATGTTGATTGTTAAGAAAACATATTCACTAACACTTCCCAACTTTATATTGGATTTCAATCAGTAAAACAGTGTAAAATGGTATCAGAGATTTGAGGAATTTTGTAAAATTCACGAAATTCTGTGTACATTAATATACATATGTACCTGTTTCAAAACAATTAAAACAATTTCCAACATAATTTTGACCAGTTTCCAACAAAGTTCTAACAAGTTTCCAAAAACATTTTAAAAATCAAGAGTAACAGTGCCTCTAATTAAAGAGGTTCTTGTATTTACACTCACCTGGAACTCGAGATTATCCAAACCAACTAAGACCACATTACCCAACCAAAAGTTTCTTCTTGAATATTCACAAAGTTTCAAACTCAAAAAAAATTGGAGTTTCAAGCTTTAATTTTCAAATTTCTCAAGAGTGTCAGAGTTTTTGGAAGTTTCAAGATTCACCTAAAACTTTTTGAAACCAATCCCCAAAGAAAAAGAGCAAAAGTCTTAAAATAAGACATTCAAAAGAAATTAAAAAGTAACACTCATTCACATTTGTATGTATGTATGAAGGGGATATATTTGTGTGGGACGGTGTTTTGTTTTTTGTTTATTAATTGTTTTTTTTTTAATGTTTGGGTGGTCCTAAGAACTTTAAAGAGCAGTGGTCCTTCACAGGACCTTTAAACAGCAGTGGTCCTAAAAAGGACCCTTAAAGAGTAGTGGTCCTGGGCCATTGGGTACATGCATCGAAAGTCTACTGCGGCTACTCTAGGGACTGTGATGACTGCTGTGGTGGCTCTTGCTTCTGGGTGGTGGGAAGAGGATAGGTGGTATGTTGTTGCTGCTTCTCAGCTGATGCATATGGTTGTGGCGTATCAATCTGCTGGTAGCTCATGACTGACTGGATGCTTCAGAAGAAGCTTGACAGGCCCGAGATGTTATGTGCTGCTTCAACTCCCATGGTGGAGGCAACAGATGATGTGTTGAAGTTCTTGTTGGGCTGATCAGGAAATGTAACTGTCTTGATGTCCCTGGCACTTGCCCATCAGCCTGCTTTGGCACTGGGTCCATTCTGACCTGAACCCTGAAGACTTGCTAATGCCCTTCCTTCTGATGTGAGACTTGAGAAAGTTAAACTTGTCATGTATCAAGTGCTGCCTGTCAGTCAGCTCCTTTGGGGCTTGGCCTGGAAGTGACTAGAATAAGACATAAAGTGAAGACGACAAACTACAATTATGGTTTTCTAGAGGACACTGTTATGTCACATGTTTGATATTTAGCCAGCCCACCAAATAAAGCCAATGTCACTGTTATAAATAAATAATATATATTAGTGCTAAGAACCTGACCTTAGGTTGGAAAGTAGGTAACTTTTTAGTGAGAAGAGGCCAAAGTGAATTTGTGCTAATAGTGTTTACCTTATGTAGGAAAGTAGGCAGTTTTTGGATGTAGGAGATTAAAGTATTATACTGATAAAAGCCTTACCTTAAGTGGGAAATTAGGTGATTTCTTAGTTGGTGGAGGCTAAAGTATTGTAGTGCCAACAGCCTGACCTTAAGTTGTAAGTTAGGCAGTTTCTTTGTTGGAGGAGGTCAAGACATTGTTGTGCTAAAAGCCTAACTTTATCCAGTTAAATAGGAATTTCATAGTTTGAGGAGGCACAATTATTGTAGTGCTAACAGCCTGACCTTAAGTTGGAAGTTAAGCAGTTTCTTAATTAGAGTAGGCTAAGGTGTTATAGTCCTAACATCCTGACCTAAAGAAGAAGAGGTAAGCACTTACTTGCCAATTCCCTGTGGTTATAGAGCCAAATTTTTAGCTACTTTTATCCCACCTGTACCACCACTAATTGTCATGTGGCTTATAAAATCTCTTCAGATGGGTTAAAAATTTAAAATTTATTGCCAGATAGTTCCAATGAGCAACCTACAGTTTTTGAATAAGTAAATTAAAAGACAACTATATTATGTGTGTTGCATCATGCAGAAGCAATTTTCAGACTGACCTAAATTGCCTTAAAATAGACATTTATATCATAAAAAATATGAGTTAATTTCTATTATATGAAATGTAATCTATTTCAATGGACATTTAATTTTAGTTATCCAAGAGAAAAAATTATCAACTCTAAAGTATATTGACCCTTTGAGGTATAGATATAAGTGACATTCTTTTTAGGCACAACAACCACTCTTACCACAGAAACCACGACAACACCTTGCACCTATGGAGAGTACGGCACCTGCATGTGTCAGCTGACCTGTGATGATATAAAGGCGGGGAGACTGTGTGACAGTATTGTCTATGACAGTGAGGAAAACCTATTTTATTTGGGCAAAAATATCCAGTTTCAAGAAATGTTAAAAAAACTCACTCAATTAGAACTTCTCCAAAGATCTCTGATGATATTAATGTTTAAGTACAACTGGACTCCAATATTGATTTCAAAAATGTTTTTCAAAGTGATACATTTAATTACATCAGTGCTTTATCTTTTCTTTCTACGTAAGTGGATGTTCCACTTATCCAAGTTCTGCTTGACGAGGTTTAGTTGTAAGTGCTTTTGCTCTGTTTTTCACAGTGGATGCTCAAGGAAAGTGCTGTATGTGTAAACCTGATGAAATCCTCATGGATGGCCAGTGTGTGTCCAAGCAAAACTGTACCTGTGAGGATCAAAATATCACCCATCCTGTAAGTCTTTCAGTTTGATCATTCAATATTTTATTAGTATTTTATTTTGAATACAACATTTTTTCCTTAGCCATTGAAGTTTTGTGTCTTTAAAGTGAGTCACTATAAATCAATCACATCTAATTATATTATACTTCTACAGTTCTTAATCTGTGTGCAAGCAAATGTAAGGTGCACACGACATTGTCAGTGTTCAAAGTTCATTTGACCAGTAATAGGCAAGCTATATGTATTGTTGACTAAGCAGTGTACTACAGCAAGAGTAAATTTTACTTATAATTTAGATAACTTAAACTACTAGTTTGTTTATTATTTCTGCTTCCTGATTTTTTTTCCTTCTCTCTTTGTGGTTCTAGTGTCTGACACCTCATTCACACAGCTCTGTGCTGGCCTCATAAGCTTTATACGAGTGTAAAATATTCAACTCATCAAGGCTCGTTTGTGGTTTGATGCATTTCATGTTTTGATAGTCTCCATTCAGCTTCATATGTGTACATAAGTCAGGACCATGTTCACAGCATGTTACAATCTTTTAAAATGTTAGAAAAGCCTGCCACAAGCATTTGTGTACTAAACTAAAATATATATGCTTGAAAGGTTGGGGGTGCACAATGGCTATATGGGGTTGTTCATTTTTAAATGTACACTGTCAACATTTGATGTCCATTTACAGAGTAATAAGGTCATGAACCAAGATTCAATTAAGAGTTGTTACAACCATAAAGAGCTGTGTGAACAGGCTATAAGGCCCCAATTTCCTTCCTGTGTCATGTCCATGAGGGTCCTGGCTCCAGTCAGAATCCCGTCAGCTAAATTTTTTTTCCATCATCATAGTGTAATCAAAATCACAGTAGTCATGCCTGTTATACTTTTTTTTCTGGGAATATTTTTGGCCTCATTTTGAAAAACAAGATGGCCGCCACAGGCGTTTTCCGACTTTCAGCAAGGACTTCTGGTGGCCCTCTAGAGCAAAGGGTATTATAGGTAGAGATCTCAAATTCACAGGGTATGTTCTTCATTACAAAATCTTGACTAGGAATATTTTTGGCCTCATTTTGAAAAACAAGATGGTCGCCATGGGCGTTTCTTTGTCAATCATAAAAAGTGCTTATATCTCCCTTATTATTGGTCCTAGAGTTTTGGGATGGTAAACCAGCCTATAGGAAATCATGGGCTGGGAATCTTTTGATATGGTCAGATTTGACCTTGGACCCCTCCTTCAAGGTCAAACGAGGATAGCCAAACTTAAAAGTGCTTATAACTCGCTTATTATTGATCCTAGAGATTTGGGATGGTAAACCAACCTATAGGAAATCATGGGCTGGGAATCTTTTGGTGTGGTCAGATTTGACCTGGGACCCCTCCTTCAAGGTCAAACGAGGATAGCCAAGCTTAAAAATGCTTATAACTTGCTTATTATTGGTCATACAGGTTTGGGATGGTAAACCAACCTATAGGAAATCATGGGCTGGGAATCTTTTGATGTGCTCAGATTTGACCTTGGGCCCCTCCTTCAACATCAAACGAGGATACCCAAACTTAGAAGTGCTTAAATCATGGGCTAGGAATCTTTTGATGTGGTCAGATTTCACCTTGGGCCCCTCCTTCAAGGTCAAACGACAATAGCCAAACTTATAAGTGGTGATAACTTGCTTATTTTTGGTCCTAGAGGTTTGCAATATAAAATCAACTTATAGGAGGTCATGGGCTGGGAATCCTCTGATGTTTTCAGACTTGACCTTGGGCCCCTCCTTCAAGGTCAAATGATGGTTCACTGGCTTTGGTGAGTTGTCTTTTCGGTGGATACAAATTTGCATCAGTTCTCCGATGCGTAGGTCTAGTTTATTAGTGTATTGTTGGTAACGATACCTGTTTATATCACTATATATATCGTGTAAGGGAGTTGTGGGATACATCTGAATTGTTGCCTTCTTATAAAAATGGTTGTTATTTTCAGTAAGTTTTAGGTGTGTTTTAACTTTTAAGACTGTAAGTGAGGATACTCTGTTACACAAGAACCTTGATATTTGTGACTGTTTAGATTCTGTAAATTTAAGCTACTTAATTATGCTTCTGTACGAGTACAAGGCCTGACATGTATAGTTCCTGCCTTAGTAGAAATCAGACTGTCCCTGTTGCATATCCTTATTGATAAGAGCTTGTTTTCATGTTCTTGAACTCTTCCCATCAGATTGGTGAACTATTCAATGAAACAATCGATGGCTGTCCTCACCAGTGTCTCTACCATGACCAGTGTAACAAGACCTGTTTCAAAGTCTGCGATATCCAGTGTACCAGTGTGAGTTGTCATTACAGAATAAAGTCTTATTGGACTTTTCACATGGATTCATCTCAGTAACAGCAAATTCTTAGATGCATAAGACCAATAAAAGCCTTGTAAAATGATAGAGCCAATGGACAAGAATGGGCCATTCTTCATAAAGAAGATGGTTCAGAGGGCACTTTTAAGATTTTAAGGAGAGATTTATGTGTGATCTGTGTACAATAGTTATTAATCTGCTTATTGTAATGAACTTTTAGATAACACATTAGAGTAAGACCATGCATTTGTGAATAATTGCTTTGAATATCTACAATAACTATGATCTGATGTGACAAAAACATCAAAGTAAGAAATTTTGAAATGCTTGTACACCATACATAAAGTTATTATACATAATATTTTAAAATCATTCATTTCAGGGTTATAAGCGAGATCCTAGCCAGTGCTGTCACTGTATGCCAAGTAAGTACAAAACCTCTAAATTACCTCCATATGTATTATTTGAATTAGTTCAATGAAACACAATATTCATCTTTTAAATATATATCTTTGGATATTTTTCTTTTTATAGTTTACTGCTTCGCATCGTGCACAAACCTCAACTTTGCACAAAACGGATGCTGGAATATTAATATTGGGTTCTCATCGGTAAAACTTGTGCACTGTCGCATACCAAATAAGAAAGACTAAGTAACAACAAAGATAAAATAAATATTGGCAATTTCTGTATACAAATTGTGGAAAGTTGGAGTGCAGATTTCCTGTAGAAATATATATTCACCCATTTAAAATATTTCTAAAAGACTTATTATACTGATTTGATGTGAATAAAATATATTTATAACTTTTTTTAGTGTCAATTCATACTTGATCAAAAGGAAATCCACATTTGTACACTTAAAACAAACTAAAATAAGGTTTTTGTGTCCCAGTTGTTCAAAGTTATGGTGGGGAGCCATTCTTCACATTGTAACAAATTTCTTTTCAAGGTGTAAAGATATAAATATTTGATGTACATATCAATTTTTACTGCACACTTTTCTATTTTTTGACGTAACTGTTATTATTGAATATCAAAAGCCTACAAAAACACTTCTACTCTTGAACCTACTATATGTTTACCAGCTAAGGCCTAGGTTCCACCGTGGCAATTTTTTATCGTGACTGCGTATAATTTTGAAGTCTTCATCCCCTGTACTATAATCTGCTTAAGTCTTCATCAATCCTACTTTTATTGCCATAGTCTGCCATAGTCAAAAGAAAGGCGGACCCTGAGCTTGGGAGAGGAGCCTAATTTACACAGGTGTTGCATTCCATTCATTAACCTCCCCATACATTAAAATGTCATAAGCCACTCTTCATTGTTTTTGAAGGACCCGTATATTTGTTGATGGAAAAGATGTACGGAAATAAACAAAAACAGACTCCGATGCATTGCTCTAGGTCAGACATTGGGATATATCAAAAGACTTCACAAATTAAGCCTTAACCTTGGCCTGTGATCCAAACCTAATGTATGTCTTTTTTGGCTATCGGAACCTCTCCATTATCTGAACTTAAACTACGTCTTCCAAGAGGTTCAGATAAACAAGAGTGTACTGTATATGAATTGGTAGAATACACATTCAGATAAAAAAAACACTATTTCTCAGTTCATTATTCATACTTGCTTCCAAATCCTCCATATGTGATTGCACTTTGCACTTGATTCTTTAGATGATTTAAGCTATTTGTCTTCTGTATTCTTAATTTTTAGGGGTTTTTTTGCAACAAAAAAGTTATGCCGCCACTATTTTTGGAAAACCGAAAAAAGTATATTAACAGGTGTATATACCTCAAATATCTGAAATTATTTTGCTATCTTTCTCTAGTCTCCACAACTTCGACCACTTCTGTGAGTTACACGACCACTACACCTACATGTACTTGTCCTGAGAACACTGTCCCCTGTGGCGACTGTACCAAATGTGTGCACATAGAGATGCTCTGTAATAATAATCCTGAGTGTCCTGATGGATCTGATGAATTGGACTGCCCTTGTACTGATGAGAAAACAGGAAAGAAATATCAGGTCTGTGGTACTGCACTGGTGATATGTGTATATTGTACTTGATAAAATATTTTAAAGTTAAATGTCAGTTTTACTGAATATAAAGTGAAAGTGATATATGTCCCTAAATTTATTTTATTCATTTGACAAGTATCTACCATTTGAAAGCCTAGCTTAAGCAATAACGTTTTCAAGAAGCAGTAAGTAGAGAGTTTCTCAGTAACAAATGCCAGCCTATAACCTCTGCCAGCTCATATATTCACAAATTGTTCTACTTCTATATGATATATACCGTAATGCCTGTTACAAAGCACCCCTCACTAATTATGGCCCCAACACATTTAATTGAAATTTTCATAGACTGAAGGTTCAGTAACTGAAGGAAACCTATATCCTGTATACAGAAAGCCCTGTTAGAGATTGGTCAATTTTACAGTCTTCAGTCTAGGTCTAATATATTGCTGAAACATTAAACCAATGTACCCATAAATATTTAAAATTTTAAAGGCTCAATATGTTGTAAAACATTTTATCAGCCTCACATTTTTTGCCGAAAAGCAACTAAAATTGGCACAAAATCTGACAGTAACGGACAACAAATGGTGAAAGTCCAACCAGATTTGCTTCAGGACCATACAGAGTAATGCTATTAAATGGTTTCAGTACAAGCTTATCCATGAAATGTTAGGCACAAGGCAGTTCTTAAAAATAATATTATTCAGAATTCAGATTATAGCTTTGGTAAGCAACATGAGGAAAACATACTACATTTCTTCTGTGTGCAGCTGTTGAAGATTTTTGGGGAGATGTGAAAACATGATTCTGTCGTATCAGTGGCCTAACTCTAGTGCTAACAGCTGAAACAGTCCTGTTAGGTGTGTTAAGTTCCTCACCATGGGATTTTCCTAAAAATTTTGTTATACTTCTTCGCAAAAGATACATTTTTGTATCATCAGGGAAAGGTATAAAACCAAACATCTTGGAATTTCAGTACTTATTGAATCAATTTATAATGAGCAGAAATATCTTGCTGATCGTAAGTTAAACAATGTACAGTTTGATAAGTATCCTTTTTCCATTCACACTTGATAAATAGTAACCTTCATCAATATATGTTTCCTTTTCATCCTTTTTATGAATCTCTGACTGTTGAAACAACTGCATCTATGTTCATGTATGTGTCTCTACTGTTTTTCATAAAACTCATAATGTATTATGAGGGTTGAAATGTCTGCCTCTGCATATGTCACTACTCTCGGTAAAATTTACAGTGTAGTGTATCAATTGTGATGTTTCGGAAGATGATCAGTAAAAAAATATTTCACCCCACCCACCCCCCACCCCCCTCAAAAAAAAAAAAAACAGGAGGGGGGGAGCCACCTTTGACTTTTGGCTTACTTATTGCAGGTCAATGAAACCTATACACCAAGCGAATGTGCTGAATGTGTCTGTTTGCCAGAAGGCTTGAACTGTACCAAGACTTGTGATCTGGAATGTGAACCTGTAAGTTGATGTTTTTCTTTAAGTTACCTGTTGGTATTTGAGGTCCTAGTTAATATGTTATTGTAGATATGTTTTTAAGCTTTATCTAAAATAGGCCATAGATTTGACACAGCAAACAATCTGAAAAGATGACATACAAGCTTATACATATATGTATATATATATACACACACACACACACAGTAGAACCTCGATTATCCGAACCCCATGGGAGACATACAATCTGGGCGGATAATCGATCGGTTCGGATAGAAGGAAGCCAAAATTCACGGTCTATGGGTGACTGAGTGGGCAATAATTGAAGAAATGTCATTTTTATGCAATAAACATAGACGTTGGTGATCACTGATAAAATAATTTAATATATTTGTGTCATATAATATAAATGACCCTTCAATTGTCGCTTATTTGCTCCATATTCATGGATATTATTATTTTTATTTAAAATATTACGTGGACTTGAGTTGGGTGTGTTCGGTTGGTACTTGCATTGTTGGCATTTTAATTTTAGATTAACATCGTCCCACATTTTGTCAATTGAAAAACTCCAGGGGATTATTTATTCTAAAACCCCAAGTGAACACACCTTCAGTGATACGTGTGTTTGGATCTTAATGCATTGTTGACGTCTTTTCTTTTATACACGTTGTGAGTCTGTGAACCAACTCCGGGAGATTATAAATTGCGAAATCCAATTGAACACGCTTTCATTTATTAGCGCATTATGAATGAAGTGTAGCATGGTCGTGTAATTGAATTAATCCCTCCCTATTGTAACAATGGTGATAAAGATCAAATAAGTTATGCGTTTCTGTGAATGGTACATTTTATAAAGCACTAGAATTAATAGTTTCCAAGACTGTAAAATTCTGTATTATCGCTCACGCTAGACGGTGCATTAATATATGTAGGGAGACACGATTCTGGTTCAGTTAATCCGGAGATTCAGATAATAGAAGGCCAGATAATCAAGGTTTTACTGTATGTTGTATTGAATGTAGATAAACATTGACTGTATAGATTCAATGGCTTGAACAGTGAATGTACACATTCAATAGCAAACAGTCATTGAATGTGAACATTCAATGGTTTTACTGTGGAAAGTACACTTGGCACAGCCAAAGTCATTGAATCTGTACATAGGCTTAATAAATAGAAATAACATTACTAATTAGATACTATGTAAAATTTAATTGATAAGGCCTAGTGGTTGGCAAGTTTGGCAATCTAATTACAGGCTGCCACCTCTGTGGGTTCGAGTCCCACAAGTGGCAATGCTGAGGACCTGTCCCAATATGACCCTGGCTGTTGAACGGGACCCTCACCCATGTATGAAAAGTTATGCATGCTGTGGTTATCGTACAAATTTAAAAACATTTAATTTTTAATTTACAGAAATCTTAGTGTCTACTTGTGGCTTGATTTTAACATGACTGAACTTTTTAGGATGAAATCCTTGAACTGTACACAGATGACTGCTACAGGTGCTGTGAATGTATTCCACGCAATGGTAATAGATTAATATGACTACTTAACTTCAATGATAATTACAATAAGACCAGACCTCAACAATGTTAATCTCTCTCCCTGTAGATTTCTGAGAGCCTAAAACAAGAATCTTTCATCCTAAAATCATATAACTAGTGAACATGCATTGAGTTTAACCACAGAGATGCTTATAGATTTGGGGGATCAGACATTCTGATGTGGATATTTCTAGCACTTAACCTCTGAGGCAGGTGTGTTCAGACAGCATCAGTAAGACTGTGTCATGCTTTATCCAACAACGCAGTAGGTGTGACTAAATAAGTGGTATATCATATGAAAATTCCTATTTACATATTTCAGTTGAAATGTTTTTAGTTCTGAAATGATGATGTATACCTGTCTTTTAGTATTATTAATGGCTGAACTGTCAATGTTGAGCATCCATTCTAACCTTATCAGAATCTTATAGCATTTATAATCATCAGTATCTCATAACATTTATCATCTCTTGGCAGTATCTAATGCACCTGGAAAATCTTCAAAATTATTTATTGCTTGGAGGTGGTGAATTTGAGAAACTTGGACGAAGTGACATCACCTATTCACATAATATTACATTAGTAATGTGTAGCACTGGGACAAAGCTTGCAAAATTCAGTATTTTGGCTCACTGGCCCATTGTTAATCAGTGATCAGCTAAAATTTAAGACCAACCAATATTTGCCAAACTCATTTCATTGTAGCCTTTTTGTCACAATAAAACACTAACCAGAATAATAATTTGTGAAAATTTTGAAAATTCATCAGTTAAAATCACAAGACTAGACATAAATGCAGAAATATATATATATAGTAATCCGAAAACAATCTGGGGTTTTCCCACTGTAGTCAAGGTGATAGTAAAATCAGCCATTCACAAGCAAGGATAGATAAAACATGGCATGAATGAGGTAGACATTTGTGAAAAGCTTTTAGGTTATACTTTGGTTGTATTTCTTTACATTTTCCTTGTTTTTATTTATTATTTGTTTTGTCTGATTCATACTTTTGAAGCCATGATTAGCAATGATCGATCTTTGTTCACATTTTTCTGATTTGAACATCGACTGGTAAAATTGTGTCAATCTCCCAGCACTAGGTTTGTGTGTGGCCAACACATTGTCTACAAATTAAAGTTAAGTATTATTGTATGAACCAGTGATTTCCCATACTTGATTCTGTCCTTAGTCTGTTTACCAGCCTACAATATCCCTGTATTCACGTGACAGAGCTACAAGAACATATAGGGGGCCACGGTGGCAGAGTGGTAACACTCTCACCTCCCACCTCTGAGGCCGGGGTTCGATCCCTGTGAAGGCCTTGAGTGGGAAAGCTGGTAGTTGCTTGCCGTTGGTCGGCAGTTTACAGTACACAACCCTAGCGAACTCTATGTACTGGTTTCCTCTGTCCTTCCAACTACCCGTTGTGATATGACCTGTACAGTGTTGAAAGCGACGTAAAACCCCAAATAAATAAATAAATACAAGAACATAAAAAGACACTGAAAAGCAAGGAATACCTATGTTGTCTAGTTGCAGTACCCAGCTACTGAAACAGTCTTTCTGATAATATGCCCAACTTGACTTCATAAAAAATCCTGCAAGTTTAGAACTGCTTTTGGAGCTAGCACATTGATTAATCAAGTGGCTGAAAGTGTTCTTTATAAAATTGTTATATTTGATTAACTTATCAGTTAAGAAGTGCGTTTGCACTGGAATAGCAAATTTTTTATTCATGTAATGGCTACAATTGTGATTTATAAGAATTATTATTTGTATCAAGGTGATTACCATTAGAACATTGTAAGGTTTTGTACTAATCTCTTGAAATATTTCATATTTTACAGCAACTGCCCCACCAGTCACTTCAAGCATCCTTAGTTCAACAACCACAGTGACCACAACTACGTCTGTGCCAACCACCACTTCCATTTGTGAGAAAGGATTCGGGAATTTCCCCGATTGTTCCTCAGATGTCTGCGGTGCCCTGAATATCAGCTGCCACCCACCCAAGTGTAAACATGGCAAACTCATAGTCCTCACAGCATACAACCCACAAAAGTTAGTTAAAAATCCTTAAAGGGCCAAACTTATATCTTCATTGAAGCAATCCAAAACATGAATGCACTGTTTGAATGCAGTTGATACAACTGTAGTAAGTTGGCAGTAGAGTCCTGTTCTCAGATGTGGTAAACTACTACACGACAGCAAAGTATTGCTAAGTATTATTGAAATTTATTGAAAACATAGCTTTCAATAGACACCCAGTGTCAGAAAAGATGCATATATTGACACACATCGGGATCCAGTGATTATTTCAAAATTAATTTATTCCTGTCTGTAACCATTTTTAACCTATGATGTGTGCAAAGCTAAAAAATTAATTTAAACTAAAATAAATTTTTATATGATGTTGTTTTATCTGTCACCTGCAGATATCACATCGAAGCATCCTTACAAAACCTCCGTGCAAAGAATATGATGTATGGGAGTGAAGAAGAACCATGGTCACCAATATTTCCATCATTTGAGTATTTTGTCACAGTAACAATCACACTTAATGATGAACTGTTCACAGGCAGTGTTATCACAGAATTGGGTTTCAAATTTAAAGGATTCTCAAACGTTATGGTTAACTATGAGGATACAAGACAGACCCCATCTGCTATCCCCTATGCAGAAGTAAGTGTGTAGCACATCGTCTTCACATGCTAATGTTTAAGATTTTCTAACACGACTAACAAAGAGCCCAGTGAAACAAACATCAAAACAGCATTTCATAGGGCATAGAAAAGTGTTTCAAGTGTGTTTGTTACATAGCATATGTCTTTGGGAAGTAAAATTCTCCCAATATAGAAGTATACATATTTACTGAATGGATGGCCGGTGTCATTGAAACTTTACATATTTGATAAAATACTTACTGAACTAGAATAATGTGTTCTGGTCTCATCAGATAACCCTTCACAGATATTCTACTTCACAAAAAAACTTAGAAACATGCCTTTTGTTTTTAGTTTCATGAACTGAATACTACAAGTGGTGAATTTAACCTGACACATGTGACAAACAGCACAGATGGTATTAATGCAGACAAAGTAACCCTGATTTTAACCAAGATATTTGGTGAAGCCAATGTAAATGTTTCTAATTTGTTTGTGGTCGTCTGTACAGAGTCAGGTAAGTCATATATATGCAATTTTCATGAGATTCACCTCTGTAAATTTAAGTCACACAAAGTGAAAACCATCACTCAAAGGTCATCTCACTGTATTGCAAGCATTTGTCATGAACCACATGCTCTGAATGCATAGCAAGCTTGAAAAACACAGGTAATTAAGTGGTTTTTAAGCTACTGCTTGAAACAAGTCATGTGCAGTCCGGAAGTTCATTTGAAAGCATGAGATGGTATTGCTATCATATGGGAAGTTGTTTCTTTGACAACATGGTAGTGACCATATGTTAAAATATTAACGATTCTTTTATCACATTTCAGTTGGTCCAATACTCATGTGTGCCATTGGGCAATATTTAGTTGTAAAGGTCTTTTGTGTTGATACAAATAAAAACAGTTTCATGTTTGACTCCCTCGGAATATTTATTTATTTATTTGGGGTTTTACGTCTCTTTCGACACTGTACAGGTCATTCACAATGGGTAGTTTTGTGGACAGAGGAAACCAGTACATACAGTTGGTCAAGGTTCTGTTCTGTAAACTGCCAACCTTTGGTAAGCAACTACCAACTTTCCCACATAAGGTCCGGGGGTTAAACCACAGACCTCAGAGGTGGAAGATGAGTGTGTTACCACCACCACTGTGGCCCCCACCCTTAAAGTAGAAACCATCGCAAAAGTAAAAGAAAGCTTATAACTTTCTTGGAAAGAGTGTCTAAGCAGAGTGTAAAAACAATAAAGTGTGTTACTTCAGTGTTTCAACAATTGAACTTTTTTTGATGAAAATGAAACACAGTACCATTTCTTGTTATTTTAGATAATACTAATTTAAATAAGTGTCCCACAAAAATGTAGACGAACTGAAGATTCTCATTCATACCCAATTCCTGTTTTGACGAAATCTTGTACTCCCTCTAAACTGTCTAGTTCTGTTTATTATCTTAGTAACAACCACAACGACAACTACCACATTGACAACTACAATGCCGACAACAACTACTGAAATCATAACCGGCTCCACCACCCCAATTGTTACTAAAACAACTACCACACCAGAAAGTACCACTACCACCACATACCATTCCACCTCCCCATCCATCACAACACTGCTTACTACCACTCCGGTCTGTCCATACGAACCACCACGTGACAATCCAATCCCAGAGTGTGAAAACCCAAATGAGGTCATTAGAGTATTGAATGAGTGCTACAACCTCACCTGTGATGAGAATCAAAGGTATAAGGAGGTGCTAGCATGCAACAGACAGTGCCAGAGTGGGGAGAGACTTATTCAGAGGAAGGTGACAATGTGTTGCGAGTGTGAGCCAGGTAGGTTACTGCTTTATATAAGAAATGCACAAAAGATAGACATGCAGGAGCTAAGGATGCTAACAAGAATGATGATGAAAGTGTAAAAGGGTTAAGAGCTATTGTACCCTGCCATAGCTGTGGATGGGGCTTTTTAGTTGTCATTGATATGTTTTTCATCTGAATGTTGTATTGAAAATGTAACATAGAATGCATGATTTATCAGATGATTTTTTAAAGGGTAAAGGGTTATAGTCATCCCCTGCACAGTCCAGTAACCATCGGCGTGCATAGTGCTTGTGGGTGTTCCACAGGCTAAAAACCATGCACTGATTTTCAACAAATTTAAGAATATGCCTAACACAAGACAATCTCGAGCTGATTAGATTTTGGGGGGTGTCCAGCAATAACTGTTGCCATGGCAACACTTTTAAGATTTTGGGGTCTTAAAGTTTGTGGGTGTTCCACAGCCTGAACCCATGCATGGTTTTTCACCAAATTTTCAGTTTATATTTACCCTAAGAGGATCTGGAGCTGATTAAGTTTTGGGTGTTATCTGGCAACAACTGTTTGCATGACAACACACCTAATTTTTAGGATATTTTTACCCAAAGCTTTTAGAGGGTATCCAGCAACAGCTGAAAAGGGGTGTTATTAAACTGATGTTACTACAGTTGTATCTTTATCACCCACTGGCCCAAGGTCGGGGTTGGGAGATTATAAAATGCATTTATATGTCTGTGTGCATGCGTGTGTTGATGCATGCCTGCACGTTTGCATTTGTCACATTTTACACATACCTCTATATGTGATGAAACTGCAATACTTCTGGCAAATGCTATGGTCAGTAGTCGTCTGGACTACTGTAACTCTTTACTTTATGGGGTAAGCAAGTCCAACATAGCTAAACTACAGAGAATCCAGAATGCTCTTTGCCGCATCATCTTCAGACTTGACAAAATGAGTCATGTTACACCCTTTTTAAAAAAACTCCACTGGCTTCCAATTCAACATCGTATAAGTATAATCTCCTGGTATTCAAGGCTATCAATCTTTCACAGCCCCCATATCTCTCAGCTTTGATAAGATCGAGCAGTCTCACTCGTGGCAACAGGCTATCTGTCTCCTCAACCCGCCCTAAGAAGCACATAGGCAGGCGAGGCTTTGCAGTAGCTGCACCAGCTGAATGGAACAAGCTGCCACAAACTGTCAGATCTGAGCAAACAATAGATCATTTTAGAAGCCAGCTAAAGACTCGCTTGTTTAGGCTGGCATACCCCCCACCTTAGTTATAACCTGGTGGGCGCTTTTTAGATGTCGACCCATGCCTGTCCCTGGCCTCTCCCTTCTTGGACTTAAGCGCATTAGAGGATTTGCATCAATTTTGCGCGATATAAATCCTACTATTATTATTATTATTATATTCATTCATTTATGAAGATATCTTCAGAGAATGTTCATGCCTGTGAAAACATGTCTGTAAAAATTCTCAGAGTTCTCCACTGAGATGATGTGTACAGGGTACAGTAAGAGTTCTCATTTGAAAAAAACAACATGTTCTCCACAACCGATTGTTGAAAATGCACAAAATGTAAATGGCTAGGAAAGCTTGCCTGAGAGTAACTTTTGCCTTGTTTTGAAAACAAAATAGCCATGATATCACATCTTTGATGTCAAATGGGGGTGGGGGGGTGTTCATATGAAAAAAATTCACAATATCTCCCTTATCATTGGTCCTAGAGGTTCGGAATAAGAAAACAGCTTATAGTAAATCATGAACTGTGAATCTATTACAAGTGTCAAATTTGACCTCTGACCCCTGCTTCAAGGTCAAGTGGGGTCATCATACTAAAAAGCTATTGTATCTCCCTTCTTATTGGTTGTAGGGCTTCCAAATATGAAACCAAGTTGTAGGAAATCATGGCCTGTGAATCTTTTGCAAATGCCAGATTTAACCTTTGACTCCTGCTTCAAGGTCAAGTGGGGTCATGGTACTAAAACAGCCATATATCTCTTATATATTGTGCCTTGGGCTTGGAACTCACATCATAAATGGATGAAATATGTAAATTTTCCTCCTTCAACTACATGAAAGTTCTTACATCAGACATCATCTAATGGGTTCTGTATACTTCTTACAACTGAAGTTGTTCCTAAGATTTCCCCAAATCTCAATGCTGTTGCTCATTTAGTTGTACCTGCAGGCTGGTGTTCTTGCTTGCCGAGGCTGGCTATTTTTATTTATTTATTTTTTGAAAGAGTATTACTGTCAAATAGAAAATATGATGATGGGATTTCAAACTCTTTTAATCTCTCACAAGGTCCTTCATAATAAAATTCAATAATAAAAGTTATGAGATTTATTTATTCAAGGTAGTTGGCTACTTGAAAAAATTGCCAAAGTCTGCCAGGTAAAATGCACCATGGATAATATTACCTAACTTGTGATGGTTGTACTCTAGGTTGCAAATGTATTTGTGTCCTATGATCCTTGCCAACTTGTCATGAGCTTTTGATTGTTATTATATAGCTCACTCTACCACAACCTGACAACTTATGAGGAAAGACAGTACAAGCAATGGACAACAATCAATAAACAATTAAAAGTACTGATTCATAAAGTGAATTTTATTGACAGATATGTAAATATAGTTTTGTCTTTGCCCCAAATGCCTTGGTTATTTATTTAATGTAACCTTATGACTATAACAATTTGTGTTTACAGTACCTACTGAACCAACTACCACAGTTTCATACACACCAAATATCAAGTCAAGTGAGTACAATTATATTTCAATCTATATTCTCTTATCTTGCTTTTTTCACTTTTTATGTGTTTTTAGTCATTTTTCAGTTTGTGATTTTTCGGAAAAGAAATAAAACATTGTCTTTGAGAGTGAAGTTGGATTTAGGAGACATCACGTGGCTGATTGGAAGCTGTATCAATTTTTTTTGTTTCATTGTTTTATAGGCACTACAGGTGGCAATCAAATGCAGAGTACAACAGGTCCAGGCGGTGTACAAGAAGGCACAACTGGGAATGTGATTATTGTTACAACTCCTGGGGGCGGTCAAGGTGTCACTACTGCAGGTGTGATCTACAGCAGTACTCCCGCTGGTGGACAGGGTGGCACTACAGGAAATGTATTCATTAGCACTACACCTGGAGGTGGACAAGGTGGCACTACAGGAAATGTATTCATTAGCACTACACCTGCAGGTGGACAAGGTGGCACTACAGGAAATGTATTCATTAGCACTACACCTGCAGGTGGACAAGGGGGCACTACAGGAAATGTATTCATTAGCACTACACCTGGAGGTGGACAAGGTGGCACTACAGGAAATGTATTCTTTGGTTCCACAGTTAGAGATGGACAAGGTGGAACAACAGGAAATGTATTTGTTGGCACTACATCGTCTGGAGCACAGGGTGGCACTACAGGAAATGTATTCTTTGGTTCAACAAGTGGAGGTGAACAAGGTGGCTCAACTAAAGGTGTCCTGTACACAACTACCCCCAGTGGTGGACCAAGTGGCAGTACAACAACAGCATCTGAAACAGGTGTAGTATTTCAAACATGTAATAACGTACACTTTCAATAAGACTATTGATCTGGCTGTGGTTCTGGTAATTGAAAATTTGCCACAACCTTATAACATTGCTAAGCCAAACAGTTCAAATGAAATGGAACTGCATACATGTCTGTTAACCTGTAAAGGTGGCGGTTTACATCCCTTTGTTCAGCTGCCAAACCTAGTAACAATTCAGGCCCACTGTTATAAACAGTAAGTGTAATTCATCAAATATAATGTCAGACATTTTTTTACCCCACAGTGTGTCTAAATGACCTACGGTTTACTCACTGCAAGAAGGACTGTGATAGTTGCCACGCTATAGCACCAAACTGTACATCAACCAGTTGTCATGGAGAAGGCTGCCAGTGTCCTTATACCATGGCATATGATGGGTTTAAATGTGTCAAAGAGTCAGATTGTCCGTGCCTGGTACCTGGAACACCCAAAATGATCAAGGTAGTTATCTACTGCACAGATAAGATCAGCAGCATAATTTTATCCCCGGACGAAAGTTGGGGATACTTAGAATCCAGTACGGTCATGCTGCCGCCACCACAGAGATTTCCTTTCAGACACGATAACTTAAAAAATATTTTAGTTAGACCCTTCAAATTTGGTATGTGGGTATATATGGGCAGTGATTGTTTTGTGACCTTGACCTTCAATTTCAAGGTCACTGGTGGCCTCCTAAAGGTTAGATTTGGGCCATTTTTTCACATTTTGGCCCAGTTCTTATATACAGAAAGTTACGTCATCCTATGGGTGATATATATAATACATAAGTATGTCCTCTAAGCATGCAGAAATTTTATCTTGAAACTCTTCATTGAAGGTTATCCACAGACCGCCAAAGTGCCTCACCGAGGCCGTTTTGGGGCTTTTTGGATATATTTTCACACTTAATCTCGGAACATGTCTAATGTCTCATGATTTATGCCTTACGGATTGGATGGTGTGCCTTAGAATCCGTTGATACGGAGATTAAGCACCTGGACAACTGATTGATTGATTGATTAATGCTGACTATATTGCATGGAAACTATTGAAAATGGCGTTGGAGGTTGAGTACATGATGGAGTACCAGCATCCAGTTTGTTGACCTTGGCTATTGTTTTCAAGATCACATTAGGCCTGCTCAAATGACTCAAAATGGTACCTTTTACTGCATATATAAGCTTATATAAGACTGTGATGCCATATACCTCCTTTATTATTGGCTGTATAACTTACTGGCTCATGTTGATTATCTCTAGATGGCCCGCAGGACAGGAGATTATGTATGGCATAGGTCCATAGCTAAGTGAGTAATAGCACTGGTAGCTACTTTGAGTAAAATGCTTATAACTCAAAAATGACTACATTTACAACATTTTGGTAAAATATGTTGTTCAGCTACTTTCTCCATACCTACAAGGTGGTAACTTTTTCAGAGGTCTGTCTCAATAGCTATGTGAGTAATAGCTATAAAGGCTGTGGTTATAATCGTCCCCTGCACCGTCCGGGCTGTGGGCATAAGGCTTGTGGGTGTTCCACAGCCTACACCCCTGCATGGATTTTCACCAAATTTTCAGGACATATTTACCCCAAGAGGATCTACAGTTGATTTGGTTTTGGTGGGTATCCGGCTACCACTGTTGCCATGGCAACACTTTTAAGATTTTCAGGTCTTAAAGTTTGTGGGTGTTCCACAGACTAAACCTTTGCACAAATTTTCAGGGTATGTTTACCTGAAGAGCATCTAGAGCTGATAAGGTTTTGGGGGTATCCGGTAACAGCTGTTGCCATGGCAGCAGTTTTAAGATTTTCGGGTCTTAAAGTTGTGGGTGTTCCAGAGCCTAAACCCCTGCACGGATTTTCACCAAATTTTCAGAACATGTTTACCCCAAGAGGATCTACAGCAGATTAGGTGTTGGTGGGTATGTGGCTACCACTGTTGCCATGGCAACACTTTTAAGATTTTGGGGTATTAAAGTTTGTGGGTGTTCCACAGCCTAAACTGCTGTTTGGATTTTCACCAAATTTTCAGGATATGTTTACCCCAAGTGGATCTAGAGCTGATTAGGTTTTGAGTGGTATCCAGCTACTAGTGCTACCACAGTTTCCATGGCAACACTTTTTAAGATTTTAGGTCTTAAAGTTTGTGGGTGTTCCACAGCTTAAACCCATGCATAGATTTTCACCTTATTTTCAGGGTATGTTTACCCCAAGAGGATCTAGAGCTGATAAGGTTTTGGGGGGTATCCAGCAGCAACTGTTGCCATGGCAGTACTTTTAAAATTTTCGGGTCTTAAAGGTTGTTCTAAAATTTTTAATGTTTTCTGTAGCCTAAAATATTGCAGCTAGGTTCATCAGATTTGCACAAAATGTAAATGGATAGGAAAGCTTGCCCAAGAATAATAGTGTCCTTGTTTTGGAAACAAAATGGCGGCCATATCACATCTTTAATGCCAAATAGGAGAGTCATCATATCAAAAAGGCCTTATATCTCCCTTATAATTGTTTCTTTGGCTTCAAAGTATTAAAACTACTAGTAAGAAATCATGGCCTGTGAATCTTGTGTAGAACATCTTGTGGGTTCTCTATACTTCTTACAACAGAAGTTGTTCCAAAGATTTTCCCAAATCAAAATGTTTTGGCCATTTAGCTGTACCTGCGGGCTGGGGTTCTTGCCTGCCAAAGCTGGGAATGTTTAACCATGACCAAAATGAGTATATGATACTTTTCTTCATAACTGTTAGAGTTACAATAATTTTGTCAAATATGTTGTTCAGCTACTTTTTGATGGAAAGTGTCATGGCAAATTTTCAGAGCTGTAGGTCCATAGCTAATTGAGTAATAGCTACCTTGAGAATTTGCCATTGAGTAAATCACTTATATCTGCAAACCTATTAAATTTAGAGGTTTTTTGTCAAATATGTTGTTCATGTACTTTTAAATGTACTCTGTCATGGCAAATTTCAGAGCTGTAGGTCCATAGCTAACTGAGTAGTAGCTACTTTGACAGTTCACCATTGAGTAAATCACTTATAGCTGGAAATTTGTTGCACCTATGCTTACCAAGTTTTCACGATATCTTACCTGGTATGAAATCTTGCTCGGCTAACATTTGGTCCAGTTTGTTTAATTTGGTTGGTTGCAACGAATTTGAAATCTGAGGTGACCAAACTTAAAGGAGCCTATATCTCCCTTATTGGTATACAGGTTTTGGATGTGAAGACAACTTATAGGAAATCATGTGCCCCGAATCTTTTGCTTGTTTCAGATTTGACCGTGGACCCCTTCTTCAAGGTGAAATGTGGTTCTTCATACCTATAATGGCCTGTGTCTCCCTTGTTATTAGTCATAGAGGTTTTGGATGTGAAGACCCATATGTGCCCCAAATCTTTTGGTGGGGTCAGATTTGACCTTAGATCCCTCCTTCAAGGTCAAATGTGGTCCTTGATACCTCTACTGGTCTATATGTCCCTTATTGTTGGTTGTAGAGTTTTTGGATGTGAAGACAGCTTATAGTAAATTATGTGCCCCAAATCTTTTGATGGGGTCACATTTGACATAATACTTTGTATGTCACACTTCAACCATGTCCTGTCTAGGGATAAACTGCATCGAGACACAATATCTAGTTAATATATTGAAGTTGAAAAATAAAGTTAGTTATCACCACTGACAGGTTTATTTTCCTTTGTAATATCTAACACATAATACATCATCAACATATTAACATTGTGGTAACATGGATCAGTTGAAAACATAAACATCTGGTTTTTTTCTTGTTCTTAATTCAACATCAGTTGTTTATAGATTGCGTATGTTGTGTAACTGGGTATTACTTATTAAGCATATGGTATTATACATATTCAAAACTTGAAGCATATTCCTTTGTGCATCATTCATGGCATATATTTACAAGAACACTCAATATTATGTTGATATCCATATTCTTGTGATGCTGAGATATTGTGTGATAACTTGATATTTTTGTAGGCCGGAGAGAAGGAAGAAGTTGGTTGCAAAGTATATACCTGCTTCGATAATGATATCCATGAAACCACTAAGCCTTGCCAAATATGTGATGTAAGTACTTCAGTTTATCTAACTGTATATATTATTATATTGAAATCATCAATATAATTGCAAATTTAATACGTTGTTTTTTGGGTTTTTTTGTTTTTTTTTTACATTGTGCCCTAATGGTTATTTTATTTCTTCTAAACATGAAAAGTATATTTTTGCAGGAAAGAACACACAATATTTATGATATACCAGGAGAATGCTGTCCTGAATGTATTCCAAAACCACCACCACCAACTGGAGCAACCAGTACTACACCTGAGAGTAAGCATGTAGAAAAAGGGATTGTCGATTATTTACATTTTTTCATGACAAGTCAGTGAGCCACAGAAGTAAAATGAAAAAAAATATGTTTCCTGTAAAAATACATTGAATTTATCCTTTTTACCCCTTTACAGGCTGGGTTTTGTTTTCATCGATTGCATCAGGCTGGGTGAAAATGTTTGCGGTGGTAAAAATCTTGTCCAGGCTGTATATACCTTGAGGTACAGGGAGTTCATACTTAGTGGGGACATTGGTTAAAGGCTATGCCTGTAGTACTATTACGTGAGCTTGATTGACATGGTCATAGTTACCTTGACCTTTTAGCATCTTGCTAGGGCTATATATCAGAAGCCTTAAGATGTTAGAAGCTAAAACTTAGCAATGACGTTGCTCACCATGGTATACCCTTGATTGACTCTCACCACAGTGACATTGATATTCAAAATCTTTTCCCATCTGTTTCTTAGAGACTGTAAGGTGTATTAAGTTCATACTTGGTTGAGGGGGGGGGGGGGGGTGGGGGGGGGGGTGCAACTTTGGAATGTCATGGTGTGATCTTGGTATGAAATTTGAATGTTTTCTACTGCCACTTTTAATATAGATTTCTCCTAGCACAAAGCTAGCTGCAATTCATAGTTACATTTAATTTTTATGTATTTGTGCTATCTCCATTGACAGCTGTGTTTATGTTAATAAATCGTTCATTTAATAAATTTTACAGCTTCATAACTTTAGGTTTACAATTTAATGTTGTAATCTTGATATAAAAGGGTCCTTTTTTGATAGTTCGGTTTTACATACATTTTACGTTTAAGTATTATTTCTTCTAGAGTTTCAATAACATACAGTGTGTATGCTGAAAGGCTCTTTATCATTTGACATTTGTCATCTTTTCTCTATCCCATTATTTCTATACTTTAATAAAATGGGAAAAAGTGTGAGATTATACAAATATCACTATTCTGATGTTATATTGAACCACTAATACTAAAGGCTCAGACATTTTAACAAACCTGTCATAAGAAAAGGTATTCAAATATTCAAAGTCACTCCATCATCTATAATGTAATGCAATTCTAATAATAATTGTTACAAACGCAAAACAGAAATGAATTAAAAAATTAATATAAATGCAATACTTTTCCTCTTGACTTACCATCTTATAACTAGCTTGAAAGTACTCCCAGAGCACTCGCCTCCACCAAGGACACTGATTATCTCCATATTATAAAGTCATGCAAATTTTTTTAACTCTCGTAATCAGATAGTATGACCATTAGTATTTGTGTCTGGAATATTATGCACGTCATTCCCCAAATCAAGTCACTTCTGTCTTTTTTAGGCCCTAGCTACAGAAAAAATTAATAAAGATCCATTGATTGCTTTTAGAGTAATGTTGAAAATGGTTCCTTTGTTCATTTAGCATTTTTTGTATGCAGAGTATGATCTAGAACCTCCCAAAATTGAATCACTTATTCCTTTACTCAGGTCCTACCCACATAAAAAATCATTAAGATGAATTCATCAGATTTGGAATAAATGTGTAGACAGACAAACACACCCAAAAACATAACTTCCTTGTTGGAGTTATAAAGATATTAATGTACTTGTAGTAATAAGTATGCAGGCATTAGTATTGATTTAAATATTGAAACAATTTCCTCACAAGTGCTAATATGGTTTATTTGGTAGATGCATTGCAGACAACTGTCAAGAATACTTTTTTTTTGCTAGTTATTTCCTATTCATGAGGTAACCCCATACAAAGCTGCCTGAAAGGGGCATACATATGCCTGTATTTGTTTTTAGGCTGTGAAGGTGATAGGGAATATAAACCTTGCCTAGAAGTCCATACATGTGAAGGTCTTGCTTTGCCTGAGCAGCAGCCTGAAACCTGTATTCCTGGATGCCAGTGTATGGAGGGTATGGTGGAAGATAAGGATGGGAACTGTGTCAGTCCAAACAACTGTACCAATGTGTGTGAAGATGATGGGGATTATTACAGTGTAAGTACAATTGTAACATAATTACAAGTATTCATTAACAATTTCTATTGGCGAGCCAGAACATCTATATTTTGTTATAACTTTAAGGAGATGGAATTTTCATGAAATCCATAATGTGTTGAACATCATACAGAGTAATGTTGTCAGTCAAGTAAATGACCACTCACTGAGATTTGTCAGGGTGATTCACCATGACCTGGGCATAAGGCAGACAGAAACATACAGAAATGTATCACGCAAATGAAAATCATTAATATTGTAGGTGGGGGATACTTGGACTGTGCCTCAAGATTGTAATGTTGTCGAGTACAGACACTGTGAGGAGAACGGTGTTATTAAGTCAACCCGAGGATGCAGTCCGCAGGTCTACTCTGACTGTGTAAGTATTACCTATTTAGACTAAACATATACTCCAGAATTAACACAAACCAAAGTTACACAGCTTAAACAGCAGTATGCACCTGTATGCAATCCTAATGTGTTAAAGTTTGAACACAAAGTTTACTTCCTGTTTGTGCCAATTTAAGGCAATTGTGTTAAACTAATTTGTCAGACACAAATAAATAATAAGTTAATTTCCTTATTTCAATACAACAATTGTGAAGAAATTATTGGGGAAGGAGGGGAATCATTTTTTTTTACTATTTGAGAAACAATACCAATTCTTAATGTTATTCATAACAACTTAACCGAAAATTATTTTTTATTTATCTTGTTTGGTGCACTTTTATATTGTTTTCTTTTGATTATAATTTGCATGAACACATTTAATTTCATTAAATGCAAAAGTTTTTTTCTTTTCGAGATTTTTTTCTTGAGAAAGGAAACTAAGATGGCCAGTAGGTCCATATATTTGAAGAAATAACAACTGGCAATTTCAAATAAACAATTCTTCAGAAGAGATGATTGGCCTTTTTTATGCAATTCAGAATTTGTTCTAGATAACCTACTGGTCATTTCTGTGTCTAAATTAAAGGAAATAAGCATGTTGTGTGGTGACGTTTAAAGAAGAACAAATGTCATGGTGACATATACCTATCTTATACGCTTGCAGGAAATTATCTCCGGTGCAGTGATAATGGATGCCAATGACCACTGCTGTAAATGTGATATCCCAGTGACCCCACCAGGTGTCAGCACCCCAGCAATGCCGCCCAACTGTTGCCGTACCCTCTTGTGTGAATTGACATGTGATAACCCACATACAACCTGCATCAATGCCCTTCATGTAAGCTCAAACTATGTCTTGTATTGCAGTAGTTGGCTGTCTCTAGTGTGTCACACAATGAAGATCAGGATATTTAAGCAAATTGAAAAGGAAATGCTTATTGGTTTCACCCCCTGTTTTCAGATAGCCTACACCACTCCAGTATTTTCTAAGTTGAATATCACCCATAATTTAAAGCCTGTCAAAATGTTTTGGCAGTTTTACTCTATATGATAATGTTGTAGTTTGGATACAGTACAGAGTGCTATACAGAATTCTAGACACAAGAGATTTGTTGTTTAAAATTAAGAGCCATGATAAAGCTTTTGCAAACAATATATAGAAACCATATTACACCTTCTTGCACAATGCGAAAATGTAAAAAAAAATTGGTTTGAATTGAAACCCAACACTCAGTTCATTCATGAATGTGAGCTGAAAGTAAACCACTCCCGTATAATATTAAGAAAGCTCTCAATATATTGCAATACTACTCCATTAAATACAATTTATTTTGCTGAATGGTGCAGTTTTTGATCTAGATGTAATGTAATTTTAAATTTTTGGCAATTTCTTGGAAAAATTTACTTATAATAAGAGTGCCAAATTAGAATTAAAATGCAGTAATTTTACAAAGACCTGGGGAAATTTTAACCAGATTTTTGATAGCTAGTTCTTATGATATGAAACAATCTGGCATAATGTAATGATGGAATTCTTGGAGATTGACAAAACATGTTGTTTAAAGTTTTATGTGTAATTTCTGTCTAATTATGCACTGTCTTGTGGTGTATTGTAATATGTTGTATTGTGTATTTTAATGTGTTTATAAAAATCTTAAATTAGTTTGTATATGCTTGTCACTGATATGGTGCAAATTAACCGCAAATGTACATGAGCTTTATCAGGATAATATTACAGTGTAAAACGTTATTTTAATCCAACATAAAGTAAAAATGTGAAATATTTCCACTGAAAAAAATATGTACATTTTTATTGTTTTAATGAAGTAATGGCCATTTGAGGGCCTAAAATAATGACAGTTTCAACTGCTGATTTCCAAATATTCTTTCCGTATTTTGTTTCAACCATAACAAATGAAAAACTAAATACCAGTTTACTGTAAACAATACTACTTGTAGTGTTTGTCATTGCATACATCTCTACTCTTTGTAAAACGTACAGTCAAATTGTAATGCTTTAGATGATGGTGATCAATAAAATGTTTTTCACCAAAAAAGGCCCAATGAGAAGCCTATCTTGTAATTACAGTTGTGTATGTGTATAATATTTCATGTATTTTTCCTCACAGCATGAAACTATAAACAGCAGTCAAGTGACGGTGCAGTCCAGTGACATTTGCACCTGCCCAGAGGATTATACTCAAGAGGCTGACACTTCAGGAGTGTTTAAGGATCTTCATTATGATATTGTCTGCACAAAGAAGGAGACTGGCTGCCCCTGTATTTATAATGGCAGGGAATATGGGGTATGTGCATCCAGTGTTTACCCACAGCATGTAAGGCTGTGTGGGTATTTTTTTCATCCATGACATCTGCCTGGGAAGGCTGCTGAAAAAAATATTTTGTCAGAGCTACATCTCAGAAATGATAGCGTGAAGAAAATTGGTGCTTGCTAGGAACATTGGTTCTGGGTGTAGGTGTGTGCAACATCATGGTTTGATTTTGAACTTTTCCCTTGAAATTGTGACCTTAACCTATAAAATTGTATACAGGAAATATCTTGGAAATTGTAATGTGTAGAAATCTGAAACTATGTAGGGTAATTGTTTGGGTCATGTGGGTGTGCAACATCAGCTGTCTTCTTTACCTTTTAACAAAGAGCCAGTTTCCCAAATTGTCTTACTTAGCCCATTTAAGACAACATCAAGGACTTAATTGAATCAAATTTAAATTTTGAAGGGATGAAAAATTTATGCATTTGCTAAAATATAGGTAGTTTCCCTAACTATAGGCTGTAAGTGATCTCTTAAAGTTCCTAATATATTTATGCTTTCCTAAAATTAAGGCTGTAACCAGTTTGTTGGTATTCACAATTGGGGTCTCTTTTGGAAGATCTTGAGTGCTTTCTGGCCCATTTGATAGTCATAAACTACTACAATATAGTGTATTATCACCCACCTTGTGGTGTTTGTAGTGTGACAAAACACAAAAACACAGCAAAACATAAGAATACATTTTACATTGTGGAGTTTCACAAAATGTTTTCCATTTCTTAACAATAGATTAAGTTTTAAATACTTTTCTCAACTATTTTAATGCAAAAAACTTCCTTTCTGGAAACCACCATTGTGTTTGTGGAAAGAAACAAATGTGCGTACTAAACCATGTGAATATCAAAGACGGATTTGGATATCTCAGCACTCGGGGTAGATTTTTACCACCCGTCACAGCCTTACCTAAAATCCATAAACAATTTAAGATCCTTAATTTTTCTTTTAATTTTAAGAAACAAAGAGTATATTACTAATTATAGTATTAAATATTATTTATCAGTTCCTGTCTTGGGAATGTTTGGCTTTGAATTTGTGTCATAGGTTTTGATTTATTCACATGAGATCATCAGTGGTTGATATATTTTATTTTCTGATCAATTATTGATTGCCTACTTTTGAATTTTGCCAAATGAAGCTTCCATTTTTTTTTTTTTTTTTTTGCTGAATCAACTAACTATTATAAAACATGATGCAAAAGAACATAAATCTGAAAAAAATGTTGCATTCGCTGGTATTTCTTAAAAGTTGCAGATTTTTCTAAAACAAAATTAAAAAAGAAACATAAGTTTGTGTTCTGGCAAATAAGTTTAGACTATACCAGTGAAGTATAACATATTCATTTTTCTTTTCAGAATGGTGAGCTTTTTGATGAGGTGACAGACACAGGTGAAGTTATCCCCTGTAGAATATGTGACTGCCTCAACTCAGAGGTGCAGTGCTATGATGATGACCTTGAACACTGGTGAGTTCTGTATTCTCTGTTCTCACATCTCTGGTTGCATGTCATGTTAGTGCAACAGAGGTAATAATTATATGCTTGTAAAAGCTTATAACCTATTTGGTTTGGGATCCATTTTAAAAACCCTTGCGAATCCTACCAAATGAGAGAAATATTAGGGGTGCCAGGAATGGAAATGTAAAGACTATTTCTAAAACAAAAACCATTAAAAAATTATGGCTGTGCTAGTTTTTCATGTTTCATTAACAATCAATGCAACCATTTTTACTAACTACACCATACCCCCATCTTCAAATTTGCTGATGTATTATGGACAATAATAACTTCAATGAGACTTTGAACTAAGTAGGGTTCAAAACAATTGGTGTCAACTTTTTTATCATGAAACCTGTAGTAGCTTTGCATGGATAATGACCGTTTCACAGCAGGAGATTTTACATCTGCAAGATGTCTTAAGATTATGTGGCTCAGAAAGTATCAAATATTTACAAATCCATTGGTCAGTATCACAAATCTTGGATTTCCCATCACAACCTATCTTATACATGATGTAGCCAAAGATTAGGGCCGTGTCAGTAGCTGATTATCCATTTCGGTATCCCGCCAGTGTTAAACCGTACCCATTCCAGGATACTGAAAAAAAAAATTGAGTTCTAGCATATCCCTAATCGATTAGGCCCACTAATAGGAAGTAGAATTCATGAAAAAAACTGCTATTATAATGGAAGTTCAAAAATATAAAAGAATAAAAGATTATAATTTGAAATTTGTTCCCACTATTTTTAGTTTTCTCAGAATATCATATACTGATAAAGGCAGCAGTGAAGTGTCCTCACAGTATTCAAGTGAATTTGTCTCTATACCATATTTACCGACCTTGCCCTACCAAAGATATGGAAACTTGTGCAATATGCATTTCTCTTTCTACAAGTTTGTGGAGAAGTCCCCTTGTGTAAACCTGTATCAATTCATGGTGATAGCCTGAGAGGGAACTTTTATGGTGCAGTGGTAAAACTTATCCTTTACCTGTTGGGTTTGAATCTGAGATCCAGTATTATATATTATTACTGAATTATTTTGCAAATAACTTACCATTAACTAATGGCTTTTATAGTCTACATTTTTAAGTACCATATATAACTGCACACCTAATCGCAGAAAAGATCGGGCTGAGATGGTGTTTGTCATTAATTCCTGTTGGATAGATGCATTTTAAATTCCATTGTCATTATCCAAGTTTTCATCTCCTGAAATTGATCAAAAATGAATTACATTTGTTTTTTAACAATATTGAAAGTGGAGCTTGTCACTGTGCATTCCATAGTAGAGTGAGTAGAAATGTAAGCAAAACTAGTTAAACACACAACCAGACTTTTGAAACAAGTATCATAGTTGCCCAATTCATAGGTTTAAATGGAAGTTGACCACAAACAAGACAAAACATGGTAATCATTGGAGACTATTGTAGGTACTTTTCATGAGTGACTTTTACTCTGTTTTAGTCAACCAGTATCCACCACCACACCTGTGTGTCAGAGTTGTTTCCACGAAGGGAAAGAATATGAAGTAAGTAGTGCTTAAGTTTTATATCTTTTTTGAAATAAAAATCTTTTAATGACAAATTATAAAGGCTTATTTTTTTTATATTTGATAACTTTTGAAATAATATCACTGGCCAAGATTACAAAAAAGTGGACTTTAATAGAGAGTTACTTCTTCAGACTCTTTATTTAAATGAACATTAATCAGATGGCTTTCATCTGTATGGTTGTGAGGCTGCGCTCACTGCGACATGTTGGTTGCCCTGAGGGCCAGTGTCCTGAGCTTTCAAATTGGACATACAGACTCAGTATTAACCTGTGCAGGTTGGCATCCTATTTAAAAGGATTCACATTTCTATTGTTAAGCACTTATGTTTGTAAGTTAGCAAGGTGTGATTCTACTTGACAGAGCATCTACTAAAAGAGGTTCACATTTACAACATTAAGCACTTTTGTTTGCAGATTGGCAAGGTGTGGAAGAGTAATTGCCATCAGCACACATGTGAAGCATCATGCAATGTGTCCTCAATCAGTTTGTGTCCAAATCAAAAGCCACTGCACTGCGATGCACA
The DNA here is from genome assembly GCA_964017235.1 of Sabellastarte sp. h YS-2021. NCBI lineage: Eukaryota > Metazoa > Annelida > Polychaeta > Sabellida > Sabellidae > Sabellastarte > Sabellastarte sp. h YS-2021. Next base: position 11,447,374 of record OZ024927.1, read on the forward strand.
AGCGTATGTGACAAAAGACCCAGAGAATGAATGTTGCTTGATATGCAGTAAGTATAATATTGGGTGCAAAAACACAGAGGAGTTGTCAGTAATACAGTCTGGGCCCATATTCGTAAACTGTTGAAGACCAAATGTTTTTTTAGTATTAAATATTTTGTCTCTGAGCCTGTGATCTTACAGCGGTTTGCCAAAATAGTTGAGACCAAATTTAGTCTCAAATTGGCTCCAAACTAGATTAACTGTCAGGCATTAATTCATCTCAACAGAGTGAAGTATTTGTAGGGCATACTATAAGTAGTAGCAATATATCAACACTAGTACATACACCAGCATAACTCCTGTTCTTAAAAAATTGCATTGGCTTCCTGGAGTACATCACCAAGTGTTTTAAAAAGCCACACTTAGGAACAATTTTCTTCACACAGTTTTTCTTAAGTATTTCACTCCATATCTTTTTAACTGAGCCCATTAAGGCTGAGGTTATAGTCGTCCCCTGCGCCGTCTGGGCAGTGGCAGCTAGCATAAAGCTTGTGGGTGTTCCACAGCCTAAACCCCTGCATGGATTTTCAGGGTGTCTTTACATCCAAGGATCAAGAGATGATTAGGTTTTTGGGATATCTGATAACAACTGTTGCCATGACAACACTTTTAAGATTTTGGAGTCTTAAAGTTTGTGGGTGTTCCACAGATTAAACCCCTGCACGGATTTTCACCAAATTTTCAGGGTATGTTTACCCAAGAGGATCTAAAGCTGATTAGGTTTTATGGGAGTATCTGGAAACAACTGTTGCCAGGGTAACACTTTTAAGATTTTTGGGTCTTAAAGTTTGTGGGTGTCCCAGAGCCTAACCCCTACATGGATTTTCACCTAATTTTCAGAATATGTTTACCCCCAGTGGATCTACAGCTGGTTTGGTTTTGGGGGGTATCCAGCGGCAACTGTTGCCATGGCAACACTCTTAAAATTTTGGGGTCTTAACATTTGTTCTAAAATCTTTAATATTTTCTGTAACCTGATATATTGCAGCTAGCTTCATCAGATTTGCACAAAATGTAAATGGATAGGAAAGTTTGCCTGAGAGTAATTGTGTCCTTGTTTTGGAAACAAAATGGCCACCATATCACATTTTTAATGCCAAATAGGAGGGTCATCGTATCAAAAAGGCCTTATAACTCCCTGATCATTGGTCCTGGGGGTTCACAATGAGAAACAACCTATAGGAAATAATAGCCTGCAAATGTCAAATTTGACCTCTGACCCCTTCTTCAAGGTCAAGTGGGGTCATCATACTACATACCTCTTATATCTCCGTTAGTATTGGTTCTAGGACTTCGAAATGTAAAACAAATATGTAGGAATTCATGGCCTGCAAATTTTTTGCAAGTGTAAGATTCGACCTATGACCCCTGCTTCAAGTTCAGGCTGGGTCATCTTGCTAAACAGGTCTTATATCTCCCTTATAATTGTAAATCTAATGGCCTATAAATCTTCTATAAAACATCTCTTAGGTTCTCTATACTTCTTACAACAGAAGTTGTTCCTAAGGTTTTACCAAATCTCAATGTTGTTGGCCATTTAGCTGTACCCGGGCTGGGGTTCTTGCCTGGCGAGGCTGGCTGTTTTTTCTTATAGTAGTTCTAATAGTACCAGGCGCATTTAGACTGTTGGTAATTTCCTTGTAAAAAGTTTCACCAGTTTACTAATTAAGTCTATCTGTACTCATAAGTATTAGTTTTGTTATAGTTTTGCCTTTGATACCCCCACTGTGTAAAATGCTCTTGCTGTTGATATTTGTGCATTCACCTCTGTTGTCTCTTCTAGAAAGAAAGCTTAAAACCTACCTCTACAACAAGGCATACTCTCCTTAGTCTTAATGTCCCCTTGTTGTTCTCCGTGGTGCATGACCTCTTTTCTGTGTCTGAATGCTGAAATGGCATTAAATTAAATGACATTAAATGAAACCCAAGACTGACCCTTAGGGGACACCATACAAAAGCTTCGTGAGTTGATCCAATCTTAATATACTATGCTGTCAAATGCCACAGACTGATCAGACAGGACTACAGCAGAGACAGGTGGATCTTGTTTGTTATAGTCAGCAGTGCCATTTAAGTTGAGTGACCTGTTTTATAGGTAGATTGATTCTTATTATCCAGTCTATTTGATTTTACAGGATCAGTCAACTGAAATGAATGCACAAAAACAATTGAATAGGAAGGCTGTAAAGTTAGTGATTTTCTTTAAGAGATAAGCAGGTAAACAAATGCATTAAAGCTCTGGTATCAGATGCTTAATTGGAAAGAACAAGTAGATTGGGTAACAGAAGAGTCAAATAACAAGAGTGATGTATTATGCAACACAAATCACCTCGGTACATCAATGTTTAACACAGAATGCCAAGTAGTCTAGTGCATTTACAGAATAAACCCAACACATCTTACATTTAATTGTTTTAATTGCAAGGTGAGCATGGACCGAGTGTCTGTTTTGTTATAAAAGCCTGACTTTAGCCTGAAATTACCTAAAAATTTTCTTAAAGTTTTACCTGATCCATTGAAATTGAGTAACCTGAAATTGAAAATAAATACCAAAGTCACTAAAACTTGCTCAAATCAACCCCAGTGTTCTTGAATTGCCTGCTCAGAATCAATAAGAATATCCACCAAGGTACTGTAGCTCCATGTTTCATTTTATTTTTCTTATGTGTTTTTAAGACCCCTGCCTTCCAAGAGGATATCCGATCCCATGTGAAAGTTGTGCTGAGAATCTGTGCCATAACCAACAGAAAAAGTGCCGAAACACTCATTGCTGTGACTGTGATAACCCTTACTACCACAATGGCACCCATTGTGTAGAGGAAAACGAATGCCCATGTTTAGATCAGGTGAGAGCATGCATGTATCACACTTGTTCATACTACATATCAGGGACTTTGGCATAGTGCATAACACTTGCCTTGTGACACACAGGACCAGAAGTGGGAAGAGACATATTGGCTCAGATAACCACTTACAATGGCGGTCCTCTGTCATTGGGTCCCATCCCCAGTGGCAGGCTAAACAGACTCAGGCTTGTTGGTCATAAATTCTAATTCTAATAGCACTTTTATAGCGCTTAATCTCTGTCAAAAGACAGATTCTAAGGCGCATTACACAAAAACATTGTTCAATATTCAAAAACCAGAGACACTGCAGGGGTCAGCACCTCGGAGAAAGCAGAAGGAGATTGTAAATTTAGGGTGGGTATGCTTTTCCAAAGAGGTATGACTTGTAAATGGTCATCCCTGAGACATTGTGATTTAGTTAGGGAAATGTCAGTCACTAAAGAGCTTGGGCTGTACTTGTGCAGTCAGGATGGTTAACATAGCAAGTGGATTCCTATAGTAAAACTGATACAGCACTGATTATAAATAATGATAATAATAGCCAAAACATACAAACCCAATAGAAGAAGAGAAGTTGCTGAAGCTATTAATGGGTTTGTTTGTTGTTACACCCATGGGTGATAAAGGCAGATTTTTGTGGAATTTGGGGTGGGCATTTAATTGATCGTAAAGCAAAGTAATAAAATCCTCATTTTATTGCGCTACAATAGCTTACCATGTGGGACTAAATGCTTTTCTCGGATGGCTGCAGGTATCACGGCCAACGTCTAAGAAAAATAGACATTTATAGTTGGCCGTAGCCTCAGGTTGTCCTCTCGTGGTACACTCTGAGATCTTGTCCTACTTTCTCACTGGTCCGTGAATTGGTAGAGTCTGTCAATTACACAGATATTTTCATCTTTTTCTTAGCACATACGTATTGTTGGATGTTAATTTTTGGACATTTCTTTTAAAATATAGCATAGCTTATTCTGTGAAAGTAACTTTTTGACAGATAAGTATTTTTTCTTATTTTGGTGTTTTTGAGTTTTCCTTGGTACAGGCTTTCTCATCTACGTTCTTTATTATGTTTTAAGATGTCTTCCCACCAAACAAATAAAGACAAACCGAGATTTAGTAAGTGTTGTCACTTTTGCTTTGCGTTTGATTCACACAATTACTGCTCTTATCTGGTAAAGGTGATGACCCCCTGTGTCACGTTTGAATCCCCCTGGGAAATCTGTGCTTCCTTCACAGAAGAACCACTGATCAAAATTACACACAGAAAATGCTATATTAAGAAGCAAAAGAAATACACTACTAGTACTAAAGATGATGAACTTGATCGGTTGGGTGATGAAGACGTGGATTTTTACTAGATCTCATGCAGACCTTGAGAGTGCTGCAGGCAACTTATTTACCTCACCCCCATGTCCTCAACCCCTAGTCCCACCCACCCCAGGTACTGCCTGATGGAAGAAAATTGAATCAAATTTAGAAAAATCCCTGGGTAACACTCTCAACATCCATTTACAGCGGCACATGGGTTCTTTCCAGGCATCTATGTTAGAAGCATTTCAATCTCTCTAAGACAAATTGACAAGTAAAAAACAATCCGAGGTGGATCAGACCTTAGATTCAGGTTCTAAGCCTGGTCCCTCAACTAAAACTGCTATAAATCTGGACCTACCCCATCCGAGACCTCAAACTACTTCATATGTTGAAGAAATGGAAGTGGACTATGGTCCTGCACTTCCTCGACATCTCAGATCTGATCCTCAGTATGCATTGGATCAGCATTCTAATCCATCCGAGGAACCTTCTAAGAAGGTCTCGGATAGACCTAAGAAACACACTCACTCTTATAAGAAGCATAATGTTGTTGAACCAAGGTCCGCCTCAAATCAATACTGTGATGAATCCGATGAACCTCGGATTTCATCCTCTAATTCCCAAAAAAACATGCTGACAAGAGTAAACATATAAAGTGAGGTCATCCTCTTCAGAGGAGGATCAGTCCTCTATAGCCAGACACAGGTCTTTAAAGCCCTCTGGGGCTCTCTCTGATTAAGACCAACCTCAACATGATCCACACCCCTCTTATTATAGCGAAGTAGCTCTGTCTCTCCCTATGGGGGCAATTTCTCTCAGTAACCAGTAACCAATCGTTTTCCTCAGGTAGGGGGAAAACTAACTTCAGAGGCTCCAGGGGTCGGTTTCGACCCCATAACAGGGGATGAGGGCGTGGAAACTCCTCCCCCCAATGACGCCTTAAAACCTCTCTCAGTCCACCAGTAGCAGGTCGCCTCCGTTCTTTCAGAAGAGACTGGCTAACAAACAAATGTTCATCAAACGTGTTAAACATTATCACCAATGGCTACGTACTGCCATTCCTCTCAAAACCAAACTTGGTCAGATTTCCTCTGATAATATCAGAATACAAGGCCCTGCCAAAAGATCAAGCCTTAGCCGATTGCATCCAGTCTCTGCTGTCAAAGAACGCTATCGAAAGAGTGGAAATGTAAAATCTCTCGGGTTTTACAGTCGCCTGTTTCTAGTACCCGAGCCTCACCAAAGGTGGAGGCCAGTAATAGACCTAAGCAGGCTCAACACTTTTCTACATGTAGAAAAGTTCAAGATGGAATCTCCAGAGTCCATCAGGACCTCCCTGATTCCAGGGGAATGGGTATCGTTGATAGATCTATTGGACGCCTACCTTCACATCCCAATACATCCACTATCAAGGAAATGCCTACGATTTTGTCACAGGTTTCAGGTGTTCCAATTCATATCCCTCCCATTTGGACTGGCCACAGCCCCCCAGGTCTTTACAATGATCGTAAGGGAAGTCAAACTCATGGCCCTCTCCAGAGGACTCAGACTTCATCAATACCTGGACGACTGGCTGATCAGGTCTCCGTCTCAAGAGAAAGTCCAAGTGAACACTCAGACAGTGGTAGATCTAACCCAGTCCTAGAGGTGGATCATAAATCAGGAAAAGTCAGAACTGAATCCTACTCAGGTGTTTTCGTTCGTGGGTTACGAGTACCACCTAGATTCAGCCCTTGTAAAACCCACTCAAGAGAGATGGCTCAAACTTCAGGATTTGATCCTACAACTCAAGTCAAAACATGTTTTGACTGCAAGATGTTTGATGTGTCTAATTGGGTTGCTAGCCTCAACGGAGGAAATGGTCCCAGAGGGACAACTTTACATGAGGCCCTTTTAGTTTCACCTCAAGGAGCACTAAAAATTTCTTCAACCACTGGACAGCCTCCTTCCTTGGACAGAAGCCATCTCTGCACACCTAGACTGGTGGCAGAACCCTGCAAACGTGATGAAAGGCTCAGACATTCATCCCAAAGACCACAGTGTCCAACTCTTTACAGACGCCTCAAACGAAGGTTGGGGCGCTCACTTAGAACAAAGTTCTACACAAGGTCTCTTCAGGAAAAAGGGCTACACATAAATGTCCTAGAATTAAAAGCTGTCTTTCTGGCCCTGAGACACTTCAAAGACCAATGTCAGGACCAAACAGTGCTAGTTGCGACGGACAACTCAACTGTGGTAGCTTACATAAACAAACAAGGAGGAACACACTCAGCAGAGATGTGTGCACTCCTGTGGAGAATCATGACCTGGTGCCATCATTCTCACATCACATTAAAAGCCAGGCACATTCCAGGGTGTCTGAATGTGATGGCCGACCTACTTTCATGGTCGAATCAGGTACAGTCGACCGAATGGTCACTACATCCACAGGTGTTCAAACAGATCTGCCAAAAGTGGTTCACTCCCCACATGGACTTATTTGCCACTCATCTGAACCACAAGCTTCCACTGTACATGTCTCCTATCCCAGACCCGAAGGCCTGGGACATAGATGGTCTAAACATAGACTGGACGGGTCTCACTGCCTATGCTTACCCTCCAATGGCTCTCCTTCACAGGGTGATCCAAAAAATCAGGCAATGCAATTGTCTGATCACACTAATAGCCCCAGGCTGGCCAGGGATGCCCTGGTTTGGGACCTAGTGCAGCTCTCAACAGAGATCCCACTTCAACTCCCGTGTCCACAACACTCCTCAAACAGTCCCACAATTAAGTGTTCCACAACAATCCGCAACATCTCAACCTCCACACCTGGTGTCTAGCAGTGGACAGCTCCAAGAACAAGGCTTCTCTGTGGAGGTGGCAGAGAGAATTGCTGCCCCTCAGCGGTCATCAACAAGGACCATCTACAAGTCAAATTGGGCCATATTTGAAAAATGGTGCAGAGAAAATTCGGTGGCTTTTTCCATTCCATCTGCGAAACAAATCTCAGGTTTCTTTATGTACTTGTACCAAGACCTAAACAGGCGCCCGTCCACCATTGATGGTTACAGAACTGCCATTGTTGACAAATTGGACTCAACAGGCCAACATATTGCACATAATGAAGACCTTCATAGGTTACTCTCCAGTTTCCACAGGGATCGTCCCAAAAGTTCCAGGAATCTTCCAAAGTGGAACCTTTCTGTTGTTCTCAATGAGCTCACAAAAGCACCCTTTGAGCCTATGAAAGACACAGACCTCAAACATCTCACTCTCAAATCTGCTTTCTTGCTAGCCTTGGCCTCCGGCAAGCGCCGCAGCGAAATCCGCACCTGGGTCGCAAACAAAGTATCTAATCTAGGCCAATGGGAAAAGGTTGCCTTGTTCCCCTCTTCTGACTTTATTGCCAAAAACCAGCTAGCAAGAGAAGGTTCTCAAAGTGTCTCCCCAGTGATTATTCCGGCTCTAACTACCATTGTAGATAGACAATTCAAGGAAGACAGGACCCTGTGACCTGTGCGGGCCCTGAGGTACTATCTGGATCGAACCAAGGACCTTCGAGGTTCCCGATCCCTTCTCTTCATCTCCTTTAAAAAAGGACATACCTCAAATATCAGACCCGCTACTCTCTTCCTGGTTGAAACAAACCATTTTACTTTGTTACAAACAAGCCGACAAACAAGCCTTGGATTTAGTCCAAGTCAAAGCGCATGACATCCTGGCTTTCGCGGCCTCTAAGGCCTTTTACGGTGGGGTATCGGTATCAGATCAGATCATGCAAGCGTGTCACTGGAAAGCTCACAATACGTTCACAAATTTTTATCTCAAAGACCTTACTTGGTCAGACAACGACAACAATATGTATCTGGGACCAGTAGTAGCGGCTCAACAAGTCCTAGACCCTTCCCCTCAGCATCCTCATCTTCGGGAAGAAAAGAAGGGGGGGCATGCCAGCTGCATCCAAGTCTTCAGGAGTCCTTCCCAGGGTCTAGGTATCCGTTTACCTTCAAGATGTTCATGGTAAGGTCTTTTTATCCTTTAACATTTAATTGTATAATGTATTTCCTTATCCAATGTACCCTAATCTCATTTATTCAGGGGCAAATGTTATGAGATTCAGACCTAGGGTCTGTACTTTAGCAGTGACGCCCTTACAGGCTATTCCTGAGTGAGCTCGGCTGCACTCTCTTCTCTCAGAACATCTATTCGGTATTCGTACCTTCACCAATTCTTCTGGTTTTTGGCAAATTACAGATCCGACCATTGGAACTGGGGTTCTGTAAATGGGACTCGGACTGGTTTTTGACCATCTTTGGGTATTCTTGTCATCTGTAAATTCTAAATTCTAAATTAAAAGAAAAATAACAACCTTCCAGTCTCAGCTGTAATCCCGCCACCGGGCGATTGAATTCAGCATTCAGTCCCACATCGTAAGCTATTGTAGCGCAATAAAATTGGAAATTTTAGTTACGTAAATGTAGCTTTTATAAGCTACAAGCTTACCATGTGGGACTGAGAAAAGTCCCACCCTACCTCCCCGCTGTATTCCAGCTGAGGGGTATGGATTAAATTACCACGAGAGAAGTAGGAAGAATGACCACAATGCACTGCTAGGGTACATGCTAGTTCCAGGACTCCGTCAAATTCGGTTATTTTTCTTAATCGTTGGCGGAGAGTCAGGGGCAGCCTCTGATAAAGCATTCAGTCCCATATGGTAAGCTTGTAGCTTATAAAAGCTACATTTACGTAATTAAAATTTCCAAACTTAAAAATATGTATAATATATCATTAGAAAGGTATTCTTACAGCACTTCTGATCATGTTTGTTGCATAAATATCCAGGCAGAGATATTGCAAGTTAAGGATTGAAGTTTTTATGTTCACTGTTGCCTGGCCCAGTGCATTTTGACAGCCTTTTTACCTTCTCTCATTAAATATTTGTCATATTTAAACCATAAATCATACAAAATTGTGGACAATAAAAGTAAAACATCCCTCATTAGACATATGCAGTAACATATATCACTCATGAAGATTTACAAAATAATACTGGTGCTTCACACTCGTATAATATTGTTATCTTCATTCCTGATATATTTTTGCTGTATATGTCATTCGGGAAGTTTTCCTATTGTATATACTACATGTAAAACATGGAATTTCATGCAGTTCAACTTGAATGTCATAAGAAACTCCTCCGGGTGAAAACTCTAGTGACTGACAGACAGGTGCATAAATGAGATTAAATGTCCTTATAAATTATAATTTTAAAGTGTATGTGATAATTGTTAAGGGTGTAATGAAACGATAAAATAGAACTCTCTTGTAATTGTTTACGAACTAGTATGCACTACTCTCCTCCATTCCCTTAACTACCCATAATATTGTGATTTTTACAATTAGATGAAATCCAAATCAGTTTAATACTCTTGTAATTAAACAGATGTCTTTATTTGCATTAGTCATAGTTTCCACTTATCTGTTTCAGGATGGAAATGTACGTGCGCCAGGTGAGAAATGGTATGACTTGTGTAAGGAGTACGAGTGTAAGGACAACACAATAAAAGAAATCAGCAATATACTTGAATTATGCCAAGACATCATCTGTGAAGAGGTAAGATAGAAGTTTCTTTGCTGATGCCTATGTATTGAAACTAGGTCATGTGACTGAGTGGAAGAACACCAGGGTCTGGTACTCTTTGTATCAATAACCCACCAGAATGTGCAAACTTGTGCTTTATTTGTAACCAGTACCAGTAAAGCAAATATAATGGATGATGTGAACACATATTCAGCACACAGATCTGGTTGAATATATGGCTTCATGCATGTTATTCGTTAAACAATACTGCAGCAATAATATGTGTCCAATTCACACTTCATCCTTAAGATTATTTTGTCACTAATAACTTATCAAAAACCAGATGTAACTCTCTCAACCTGAAAAGACAGGACTTATAACAAAACTGTATGCCATGAAAATTGTGCGATATATCTAGAACCCATACTATGTAGAACCAATTATTATTATTATTATTTCTTTATTTCTCGTATTTGGTACAAATACATGTTAAAGATTACAGGAGAAAAAAAAGAGAGTATAGACTCAGAACATGGAAACAAAAGAAAAGAGCTGTAGCACTAGATTAAATATATACAACTCAAAACACATATGGTATTACTCACACCCTGTACAGAAATAGTCAAGCATAATATGCAATTCTTCATTTGTAAGCATACATCCCACTCCACTTTTAATAACGCTGTCTCTGTGGAACATTAATGTCTTTATGTTTTCAGCATATAAATAATCTAACTCCGTGTAAGAAGTAGTAAAGTAGTACTGACTGATAGTATCACACATGCATTTTACATCATACAACATGTTCCAATGTACATTATATTTTGAAAGTATACTACGAATACTTTGGCTAACACTAGATCTGCTGCCTTCCTTAATCAGATTGCCACACCTAGATAAGATAGGGTTTTGACTGGTTAAAATACTATTCAGGAACTTTACTATTCTTCTATGTATCTGGCCTTCAATGTTTAAATCCTCAACAACCAAGTACGACAGATTTGAATGAGTTCTAGCATTTACCTTTATCAGTTTACGAACACATCTCCTCCATGAAGAACAAAAAGCATTTACTTTTGGGTCAGTGACGTCCCATAGTACAGCACCATATAATGCCATACAGTAACTTTTCATTAGGTTATACTTTACATCATGATTACAATTTACGAAATTTGACATTATAAAGTTGACTCGTATAATAAAATCATTCTGTATATCTTCTATCGTTTTGTGTCTCACCTTAGGTCCAATAAGATTACCAAGATGTTTAGTCTATGGCACAGCTTTTATCTCACTGCCATTGAATATCACATTAATGTTTTCTGTTTTGTTTTTACCATAAATCAAAAATTGACTCTTTGAAGGATTAAAAGTCACATTATAATCTTCACCAAATTTCTGAACTACACTTAACATATACTTCAAACTCGACAATCTTGGGGCTAGCAATGTAACATCATCTGCATATCCCAAGGCCCCCAAAAACATATCACCAATATGACATCCGTAGCCACTGGATTTAAGCCTATGCAGAAGCTCATCAATATATATACAAAATAAAATAGGAGACAGTACTCCACCCTGCTTTACGCCATTTGAAACAGAAAATTCAGGTGATAATTCATTTCCCCATTTAATTCTTAATTTTTGACATGTGTACATTTTAATAAGAAATCTAATAATAATTGGACATAAACCTTTTTTCTGTAATAGCTTGAACAGCTTGATATATTGCACATTATCAAAAGCTTTAGATGCATCTAGCAAGATACAGTATACTTCACTTTTTTGGTTCAAATAGTACTGTATGGTTTCGTTGAGTACAAAAGTGCACTGAGTAGTTGAACAATTGTTTTTGAACCCAAATTGAAGATTCGATGAACTTAATATATGTTTGTTACTTTCAAGTAGGATATTGTCAAGAATCTTACCAAATATGCTACTTAAACAGATCCCTCTATAATTGTCCGAGTCATTTATGGACTTGCGTTTATTTTTTGGTAAGGGTATAATAGTTCCAATCAGCATCTCATTTGGAACAACACAGTGTACTAGTAAACTTGTGTATACCATGGAGAGAATAGTTTTAAATTTTAATGTAGTATGGATAAAAAAATTTGACATTTTAGTGATATAACCATCACCTTTATCTTTCTTAAGTTTTTTTATAGCGTTAGTTACTTCATGTACAGTAACAGCATGAGATGAGTAACATCTTTCATGCACACAGCCACAGGATACAGCAGATTTGACTTCATGCTCAAGGTCAATCATTTCATGACATTTATAAGACACAGAGTTATACAAAGTTTTGTATTTTTCACTAAAAATCTCACATATTTTCTGTTCACCAAGTACACCATCAATGAAGCTAGGTAACTTTATTCTATTACATTTTTTCTTTCTGAATTCTTTCCAGAAATTAACATTCCTTTCTTGTAAAAGTCCCTTTGCCATTTTATCAGCAATTATATCATCTTTTTGCTTTTTAATTAATTTGATTGCATGGTGATAGTTAGCCCTAGTTTTTCGCATTATATCAGCTACAGTGCCTGTTCTAGGTTTTCCGCAATCACTCCATATCTTATGCCATAACAAAGATGTACATCTGTAATCTTCTACATAGCTATTCCAACCAGGTTTAGCTTTAACCTGTGTTTTGGGCTATGTATTAGGAATACAAGCATTACCTGCATCTAACATTATCTGTTTAAGATCATTTTACAGAGTTTTTAAATGATTTATATGACCACTGTTTGTACAACAAAAATTGTGGCAACTGAAAACATCTTTTAACATTGAAACATTATTCAATTTCTTATCAATTGTGTTCTGATACAAGTTCAGCTCATGCTGTGTTACAGTATTCCAAAGGAGGTTTGTAGACTGATCCATAACAATGTTAAAACTTTCAACGGAAATGGCTACAGAGATAGAGATAGCTGAATGGTCAGAGAGATTGTCACAGCTATGTAGCACACAGTATTCACTTGTGATATTTGAAACATTATTACAACCAACAAAGTGATCAATAATGGACTCAGAACCATCAATTTTACTCTGAAAAGTGTAATCTATTTGATTATTGTCACTAGAGAAGATTTGCAAACTTTCTTTCAACATAAAACTTTCAAACAAGGTAACTGCTTTTGATCCTAAACGCCTAAAGTCTGTATTTAAATCTCCACCAACTATAACGTAATCAAATTCCAATTCTACTAATAGTCCAGAGACTGTATTAAGAGTTTCTGAATATTCAGAGAGCTTGTCACTATGATTAGCACAACTACTAGGTAAATATAAATTACACAACACCACATTAACATTCTCGATAGCTATGCTGACAACACATAACCTTTTACAATTACTAATTATTGGAGTAACTTTCAAATTCAAGTTATTTGGCCACAAAATTGCACACCCTCCAAAAGGACGGCCTTCTAGCATAGAATAGCGATCCATACCTGAGACAACATGAGAACTTATGTTAGGGATATTATTGTTAAACCAGTGAGTGTCACTTTCATGTAACCAATGTTCTTGTATCAGTACAAAGTGGTGATCAGTACATAATTTTTGTATATACTCTAATCTGCCCGGTCCATGTCCTTGGCTGTTATATGAACATATTTTTAAACAATTAGCCATTTTATGAAGTTGTAAGATTTCTCTTTTTTTTATCATACTGTCTTTATTCCTTGGTTGGTAGAATTTCCGTACACAAACACCTTCAGGCCATTTTCCTTCATCGAAAATTAATGGCATTTGAGAAACTGGAATAGTGACCTTAAAGGATTTGTATCTAGACTGTGAATTTGATTTGAGCTCAATGTTCATCACTTTGAATGACTTTTCTTCCATATACTCTTTGAGATCATCACACTCTGTTTTGGAGTCTACCCTGTATACAAAAATATCCCGATTGGGCTCGGGCGCACCATGTAATGTTCCAGAAGCTGCTGATCCTTTTACAATGTTTCGTTTTCTATGTTCACTCCTTCTCTGTTTCTTTAAGACATATGTAGGTTGCCGAAAGCCATCTTTATCACATGTGGTATATTGTATATTAGTTGACTTGACATTAGCATGGTTGCTCTGCTGGTCTAATGTACTAGCAAAATTTCCACTTATACTTGATGCAGCTGTGTGTACACTGTCAGACATGTTCCCAGTCACTTCCTTGTTAGTCAACAAATTGTTTGGTGATTTACCTCTATGGGACTGTGTCACAACAGGAATTGAGCCGGCCTCAGTAAATGTAGTGCCAGTGGCTTTTGTCCTAGATGAATAGCTACTGAGATTTAAGACTTGTTCCTTCAGTAATATATTTTCGGCAACATACGACATATCCCAGCTTTATTGTGTCACCAGCATTTATGCTGCGTGGCATATAGGGATTGCTTCGTCATCTCATTTTGTGGTGTCGGCATCTGTCGTCGTCACATTTTATATTCCGGACAGTATCTCAAAAATGGCTTGTCAGATTTAATTCAAATTTGGCATGTGGATGTAACTAGTCCTGAGGGTGTGCTGTATAGTTTTGTGACCTTAAACTTCCACTAGTAAGATACTTAAACTCAGTTTAAGTTTTTTTTGTTTCCGGACATTATCTCAAAAATGGCTTGATGGATTCATTTCAAATTTGGCTAGTGGTTGTAACTAGTTTTGAAGGTGTGCCCTATTTTAAGGTGACCTCAAACTCCCACGTATAAAACACTTATGTCCAGTTTACGTTTTTAAGCTGAAAAATGGCATGAAAACCTTTTTTAACCTTTTTTTTTTCAAGCTAAAACCTTTTTTTCCCCAGCAGTCAAGCATGTCGATAAAAATTTAAGTTTTTTCTGCAAACATTTAATGTGTATATATCTACAAGTAAGTATTTCAGACTGCTTAACTTCTAATTAGACCACAGAGTGAAGTTGACACTGTGATACCAACAAAAATGTTTGATCTGAGAAGAGCTAACATTCTAAAACAGCAGTAATCAGTTTCCAAAAAAAGCCTGAAAAGTAAGAAGGTATATATTTGCTATACTCCCATTTGTCATATATGTGCGTAATAACTCCAAAACACTTTCTTGGATTTCATTCAAACTTTGCACACAAATGTATTTGGATATGAACAATATTTTAAGGTGACCTTAATCTCCCAATATACAGAGATTATAGCCACCTTAAGATCAGAAATGAACCTTTGGCCACTTAAAGCCCCCTAGGTCACAAACTATGTGGATTTCTCTCTTATCTTGCATATATATACTAGGTCACAACTAGTGTAGGGATTGAAATGCAATTTGAATATCGATATAAAACTCTATTTTGGCTTTGCATTTCGGTCGATATTGAAATATCATTTCACGCCGTAAAATCTGTTATTTTGCACCTACTCATTCTTCAGTTATCAAAAATTGTTTTGCTAACATATAAAATATACAAAACTGACCATGAATTTAATACAAGCGGCCTATAACAGCAACTAAATTTCATAAAAAAACCTCACAAGAAGTCTGTTAATGCATAAATATTGAAGATCAAACTACAGGAAACTTAAAAACTTCAAACCTATTTTGAAAATTCTTCCTGGTGGTGCTGGAAACGATATTCCCACTTTTAGTATTGATATTGAAATATTGATATATGATCCCGTCACTAGTCACAAGTAGATTCCCTTGTGTGAATATCAGACCTGGATCTTTCTTAATTTTTTAATTAATTTTAATGCATTAAAATTCATGAAATCATGCACTAAATCACTTACAACTTGAAAAGTATTGCATTTAGAGCATTTGGTTAAAGTATGTTATTCAGCTACTTTTTTCCATAGCTACAACATGGTGAGTAACTTGGGTGTCTATTTCAATAGCTGAGTGAGTAATAGCAACTTTCTGACTTTTCAGTACTTTCCATCATGAATAAAGTCACTTGTAGCTTGAAAGCTATAGCAGTTAGAGAATTTTGTATATTTTTGTCTTGGCATAGCTGAGGAACAGCTACTGTCAGGTTCTCGCTGTTGAGTAAATTAGTTGTAATTTGAAACTATTACATTCAGAGTGTTTTGTTTAAATATGTTATTCACGAACTTTTGGGTCAGCTATAACATAGTGAAATTGCAGACCTGTAGCTCATTCCATAGCTGAACAATAGCTACTTTCAGATTCTCACTGGTGAGTAAATTATTTGTAACTTAAAAACTATTGTATGTAGAGATTTTATTTTCATGTGTAATTCACCTACCTTCGCGACAGCCATAGCATAGGAAACTTGCAGAACTGTAGCTCATTGCATAGATGAGAAATAGCGAGTGTAACCATCGAAAGAAAATTTGAAAACCGGGTCCCGAAAACGAAAATTCAGTGAAAACCAGATTCGTTTGAACTAGTATACACCAAAATGTAACATTTTCTGTGTGTTTACATGAAACATAAAAGCAAGTAAAATGCGGTTTATTTGTCATTAAAATTGGAAGTTTTGGATATTCACTGTATATTGACAAAATATTACACAAGTAAATATTTTTAAGCGTTTCTGTGGAATATTTTATACGTTTGGTACGAAATATGTGACATTTCGGGAACCCGGTTCTTGTACCTCTGCCACCAAATTTCATTTACGTTTATATGAATCGAATAGAAAAAAACTATCCGGTTTGCCGTCTTTACCACTAGGAATAGCTATGTTCAGGTTTTCCCTGTTGCATAAATCAGTTCTAACTCAACAACTATTGCATTTGCAGTATTTGGTTTAAATATGTTTTTCATCTACATTTTACACCTTAACTTGGTACTTTACATCTGAATACCATTTGCAAGGCACAACTTTTGTGTCCTTTTCTGCTTTTACTTCTACTCTGAAACTCAAAACACATAGTCGACCGACACAGAGCCCATTCACAGGTGCCGATTGCTTGTTTCTTTTGTTTTCACACATTCTGTTTTGTAATTTTGAAATGCAAAGTCTGTTCAGCCTCAAACTGTACTAGATATAATTTGTACATGCTACCTTTGTCTGTGGAAAATTTTAGCCCTGTTGTTTAACTTTTAAGGTCCCTAAAACATTCCCACTGGGACCAATTGTATACAATTTTTGCCACTTTAAGGCAGCTTACCCAGCTAAAATCTCACCTGGGGACATATGTTTCTGTTCATTTATGACAAATTCACAGTTAGCTTATTTTTCAACAGTTTTTAAAGCCCATAAAGATCCCACCTGGGAACTTATGCTTTCCACATTTTTCATATATTTTGATTGTTTGGAAAGTGATTGACTATCTGTTGATATAAAATTTTTCTATGTTTATCTCATAGCTTCTAAACTTGCATAAACTGAGCTGAAAAATGATTTATAATACTTGTGAATCACAATAAGTGGGTGCTACAAAAAGACCCAAAGACTCAATTCTCTGCTGTAAGAGATGACCTGTCTTGATATTTGTTGGTGTCGAGTTGACACAATTTAGTAGTTATTGGCAGAAGCTAAGTCCAGACTTTCTCTTTCAAAAGTTATACTTATGTCCTTACAACTTATTAAGTGAATATATGTTTTATAACTGTTATTTCAAAACAATGCGAGTGTAATAATAATAGGAAAAAAAAAACTTTTTTCAGATTTAAAACCTTTTTTCTTCCAACTTAGCCTTATAAAAAACATTTTTTCCCCTTAAAATTCACTGGGATGCCTGCTTATGAGTTTAAGGTTCCATTAGTTTGTGTCACTAGCAGCTATAATTTAAAACATACATGGTCAGTGTTGTCGTCACACTTAATTTCCAGACAGTATCTCAAAAATGGACTGGTGAATTAGATTCAATTTGACATGTTGATGTAACTGTTCCTCAAGGTGTGCCCTATTTAAGCCCTATTTTTCCAACTACCTGGTAACAAGTGTTGCAATGGCAACACTTCGTTTTTTGTTCCTTGAACTTATAAATAATTTGATGGGTTCTATGTATTCCATACCCCTGCACAGATTGGAGCTGATTAGATTTTCGGCAGTACCTGACAACTATTGCCATTGCAACACTTACTTCTGGTTTTAGGTTGTGGATATAAACAGTCCTGAAGATGAGCTGTAGGGTTAAGTGACCTTTCACTCCACAAGATTAGACAATGATCTGGCTTGTTTGCTGTCCCACAAAATAGCTGACAAATATAAGTAGTTCCTTCTTTCCTCCGTCAACACAGGAGGCAGATAAAACAGGAACCATGTTGCACAGTGCATTTACTTATATGGGCATACGACCAGCCTTTTAATAGTAGGTTACCCAAAAGATACTTTATGACCAGCCTTTTAATAGTAGGTTACCCAAAAGATACTTTATTGAATTTCCTGCTTAGTGCTGCCATCCAGTGAAAACTTGGTAAGTGATAACTGCATATGTTTGCCTCTCTGTCTGCCTGTGTCCATTTGTCATATCCTGTGCATTGGATCTAGGTTATATTTTTCAACAAGTTGCAGCCTCGCCATGGCTCAGTACTTCTCAAGGATTGTCTGAATCTGCAAAAATACTACCAGTCAGCCAACTGTTTATGTCCAGCATAATTTTTGTCCTTTTGAATTTCATCCGCTTCAGTCTTAACCAAAGCTGGTGACGCAGTACAATTTTTCTGAATTCTGGTTGGGTTATAAATTTTCCCTCCTTTTAACAGTTGTGCCTTCTATCCTGTCAGTCTAGACTTGTGGACAGATGATTCACACTGGGCTGTACTTGTACAGTCAGGATGGGCTTAAAGAGCAGCAGAGGTTCTACTATATATATCTGTAAATACACCCAACAGGCTTACTTGAATATGTTGAATATCATTTCATATTTTTGAGGATATAGCTGTACTTGAAAATCTCTCCATTTGAAGATTTCTTTGAGCCACAAATATGATGCATCATTTCTTTTATTGGAATAATCTTTTAATATTTTCTTTTGAATGAAGTTGTGTGGCAGATCACAATTTCATCAGTAATTGATAGCGAACACACAATTGGTTAAGTAATATTTATGGATTTTATGTTACTTGTCCTGCACAACTTGAATTTGTCGGACGCAGTGTTACCAACTTAAACTGTCTAGAAAACTATGTGACAAAATAGAAAATAGTCACTGAAACTTCCTGCTTCGTCACAGACTTGACAAGACAGCAAATGGACAGAAAATTGACCGACCTATTCATTTATAAAACTGTTGACAAAAAGAAGAAAGTAAAAATAAGATTTAAGGTTTTATTTAAAAATATTTTTACCACTTATGAATTTTCAGTGTCATAAACATTGTGGTTAATCAGAAATAAGTGTTTTGTGTACAGAATTACAAAACAGAAAACAGCTCAATATCGAGAACTATGGACCTACTAGAAGTCTTAAATGTTGCAGTATACACTTATTGGAAATGATTGTAACAAGTATGCATACCAGAATGTATCTCTATCATTTGTTCAGTACAATAATGGGCTCATGATAAATCAGTAATCTTTCCACTATATTTTGAGAAAAAACTGCACAGAAATATTTTTTATTGTCCATTGTATAATATTAGTCTTTAAATACAAAGCCAGGGTCCTGGTTCCCAGTAGTTGTTAAGCTTTCCAAGTGATCACTCAGCTCTCAATGTTCTGGTTGTTTCAGTCTACTAGTGGGATCTGCAAAGCCATCAGGGGCATGAGTAGTACACTCAGACAGTCACCCATCCCATTACTAATGTAGCACATTGGTGCTTAACTTCAGGGAAGAGACGGGTACTCATCATGCTACCCCAGTTCTCATGAAAGCCCTCTGACAAAAAAAACACAAAAAAAGAAAGAAGTGATCTCTAGAAGCAAGAGCATGGCTAAAGCTTGCATTTAAAAATCAAACAAAAACTCAGTTTACAACACAAAGACACATTTTATTACGCTACAATAGCTTACCATGTGGGACTTAATGCTGTTCTCGGGTTGCCACACCCGGGGCCAACGTCTTAGAAAAAAAAGACAGTTCTTGTTAGCCACCGGATACACTGCTAGTTGTCATCACGTGATAACTTCTGACCAATCGCCCTACTTTCTCGTTGGCCACTCGAATATAGCAATACCTTATCTTACAAGGAATATTATTAAGCGTCCCTTGCGGGACGCTTGTTTGTGTATGGGAGACCTTCAGGCTCCGCTGGCTCCGCGTTTTGTTTTCCTTATAACTCTGTAACCGTTAGGCGGATTCTTTTCAAATTTGGCAGGTTTATGCAGTAGCCTTGGGGAATTTTTTTGAATATGCTGCAGTGATATTTCAACCAATCAGAGAGGTCACATGACCAAAAATGTCTTTTTTCGATGGGGAAGCTTGTCCGGATGATAACTTGAAAGGAATTTTATCAATTCACCTGAAACTTGGCAAATACATTCATTCTATTAAAATCTGGAAATCATTAGATTTTGGCATTGATTGGTCAAGAAATGGCCGAGTAATTAATGATTAATTAATCATTACGAATTTTCCAAATAAGGAAAACACAAAAATGCTTATATCTCGAAAACCGTGCTAGATAGAGCGATTTCGACGAAATTTTTGACCCGCAGGGTATCTCTGCGGAGTAGTTTTCCTGATTTTGAAAAAAATTTTGTCTCGCCAAAAATGGCGGCCATTTTGAATTTTCGAAATTTTCGCAAAAATTGCAAAACACAAAAATGCTTATATCTCGAAAACCATGTTAGATAGAGCGGTTTCGACGAAATTTTTTACCCGCAGGGTATCTCTGCAGAGTAGTTATCCCTATTTTGAAAAAAATTTTGTCTCGCCAAAAATGGCGGCCATTTTGAATTTTCGAATTTTTCGCAAAATTGCAAAACATAAAAATGCTTATATCTCGAAAACCGTACTAGATAGAGCGATTTCGACGAAATTTTTGACCCACAGGGTATCTCTGCAGAGTAGACATGCCTATTTAAAAAAAAAAATTTGTCTCGCCAAGAATGGTGGCCATTTTGAATTTTCGAATTTTTCGCAAAATTGCAAAACATAAAAATGCTTATATCTCGAAAACCCTGCTACATAGAGCGATTTCGACGAAATTTTTGACCCACAGGGTATATCTGCAGAGTAGCCATGCCAATTTTCAAAAAAATTTTATCTCGCCAAAAATGGCGGCCATTTTGAATTTTCGAATTTTTCGCAAAAATTGCAAAACATAAAAATGCTTATATCTCGAAAACCCTGCTAGATAGAGCGATTTCGACGAAATTTTTGACCCATAGGGTATCTCTGCAGAGTAGCCATGCCAATTTTCAAAAAAATTTTGTCTCGCCAAAAATTGCGGCCATTTTGAATTTTCGAATTTTTGCGCAAAAATTGCAAAACACAAAAATGCTAATATTTCGAAAACCGTGCTACATAGAGCGATTTTGACGAAATTTTTGATCTTCAGGGTATCTCTGCAGAGCAGCTATCCCAAAGAGCTTTCACTTGGTGAAGTTTCAGACCCATAGCTAATTACTCACCTACTCAAAATGAGTAAATGTGAATTATCTCTAAAAGTATTGCAGATAGCCAATTTTTCTCAAATAACTCATTCACCTACTTTTGGGAGAGCTTTCACTTGGTGAAGTTTCAGACCCATAGCTAATTATTTACCTACTCAAAATAAGTAAATGCTAATTATCTGTAAAAGTATTGCGGATACCCAATTTTTATCAAATAACTCATTCATCTACTTGTGGGAGAGCTTTCACATGGTGAAGTTTCAGACCCATAGCTAATTACTCACCTACTCAAAATGAGTAAATGCGAATTATCTCTAAAAGTATTGCAGATAGCCAATTTTTCTCAAATAAATCATGCACCTACTTTTGGGAGAGCTTTCCCTTGGTGAAGTTTCAGACCCATAGCTAATTACTCACCTACTCAAAATGAGTAAATGCGAATTATCTCTAAAAGTATTGCAGATAGCCAATTTTTCTCAAATAACTCATTCACCTACTTTTGGGAGAGCTTTCACTCTGTGAAGTTTCAGACCCATAGCTATTTATTCACCTACTCAAAATGAGTAAATGCTAATTATCTGTAAAAGTATTGCGGATACCCAATTTTTATCAAATAACTCATTCATCTACTTGTGGGAGAGCTTTCACATGGTGAAGTTTCAGACCCATAGCTAATTACTCACCTACTCAAAATGAGTAAATGCGAATTATCTCTAAAAGTATTGCAGATAGCCAATTTTTCTCAAATAAATCATGCACCTACTTTTGGGAGAGCTTTCCCTTGGTGAAGTTTCAGACCCATAGCTAATTACTCACCTACTCAAAATGAGTAAATGCGAATTATCTCTAAAAGTATTGCAGATAGCCAATTTTTCTCAAATAACTCATTCACCTACTTTTGGGAGAGCTTTCACTCTGTGAAGTTTCAGACCCATAGCTATTTATTCACCTACTCAAAATGAGTAAATGCTAATTATCTGTAAAAGTATTGCGGATACCCAATTTTTATCAAATACTCATTCATCTACTTGTGGGAGAGCTTTCACATGGTGAAGTTTCAGACCCATAGCTAATTACTCACCTACTCAAAATGAGTAAATGCGAATTATCTCTAAAAGTATTGCAGATAGCCAATTTTTCTCAAATAACTCATTCACCTACTTTTGGGAGAGCTTTCACTTAGTGAAGTTTCAGACCCATAGATAATTATTCACCTACTCAAAATGAGTAAATGTGAATTATCTCTTAATAGTATTGCAGATAGCCAATTTTTCTCAAATAACTCATTCACCTACTTTTGGAAGAGCTTTCACACACGAAAATGAAAAATTGTGAATATCTCGGAAAAGCTATTTCTTCTGCTTTAATGCTCGGCGGGAGATACACACCGCGGCAGTGGTCTTGACAAAAAATGTTGTCTCCCCAAAAATGGTGGCCATTTTGAATTTTCAAAGTTTTTGCAAAACACAAAAATGCTTATATCTCAAAAACCGTGCTATATGGAGCGAACTCAACAAAATTTTTGACCTGCTGGGTATCTCTGCAGAGTAGCCATGCCAATTTTCAAAATATTTTTGTCTCGCCAAATATAGCGGACATTTTTAATTTTTTGCAAAACACAAAAATGCTTATATCTTGAAAACCGTGCTAGATAGAGCAGACTGCGCTGACTTTGGTTGCCACAACAGTATAAGGCTAGAAACGAAGCATTTTCTTAATACTTTAGCACTCACCTTTATATCCTTTTCGGGATGCTTTGTTTTTGCTATGCAAAAACATTATCTTTTTTTTTTTGCGAGCGATCCTCTAGTTTCATTTTTACAAGGATATACATGTTGTTGGATATGTAAACTTCATCAGTTTCTTTATTTTATTACATAGAATCACAATTCGATGTCTTTTCATAGTTCAGATAAGTATCTTTACTATATTTTACAACTGAAGTCCACTTCCGGGTTCACGTTGTAAAGCAAGCGACTCGTTTATGTGTTTTCTAATACAGGATATATATATATGCCTGTCAATAAAATAAATTAAAATAAAATATTTAACCCCTATCTGCTTCATTATTGGACCTTTTTAGGGTTTAAATATATATATAAATGTAACACAAACGAGATCCTGGTCGAATGAAATCTCCGGAAACAGCTTCCGCTTTATTGTCGAGACAGCAATTTCTTGTAATGCACGTCTCGTGTTGGTAGTTTATATTCAGGAATATATGCCTGTTGAAATCAAATAACATAAATTTCTTACTGTTTTATCCCCGTTCTTCAACAGTATTTGCCCTTTTAAGGGTTAAAATACCATATAAAGCACGAACTAACTTTGGGAATCCTCGGGGAAACCCCTGTGATGACGTCACGCCTAGACCGCATGTACTGAGAGACACGGGTTTCTTACACTACGTTTATAAAATAAAATAAAATAAATTGAATAACATTCAATGAAATATTTTATCCCTTCTTTCCTGTATTATTGACCATTTATAATGTTAATACTTAAATATACAGGAATAGAATCCTTCAGCTAATCGTCTAGACATTACGTGTTTTCTTCAAACTAAGATAACCTTGGTTTCCCATTATTTTAATCATATTTTAATTCATCCAGCTTTATAATATAAGAAATATTGTACTTGCTTTTTAGATTCTATGTTATTTAATAAAATTCTGTGTAATTACTGCTTTCCTTATCTCACAACTAGCCCTACCTGCAGTGAGGCGGGTGGGGCAGGTGACCTTGTGTCACTGTCGATTTACTTACGTAAATCCAGTTGTGTAGTTCCTTCAAAGAAGGAAAGGCAAAGCTTACATGGAAGCTTGCTTTAAGGAAAGCTTACATAAAAATTATAATATCCAACTTCTTTCTCCAGGGTGGATCAGATCCCTGCTTAAATCTGAAGCTAGATAACATCTTAGTTCATCCGAGATTTTTAATGCACCCGAGAATCGGATGCATTATTTCCAACTTCTATCCATCTGAATATGATTTGATACTCGGATTTTCGTTGCATCTAGTCCATCAGATCAGATATCAGATCCGAGGCTACTCTAAATTCCAATACTCGGATGATCTAATCTTAAATCCGATGCTCGGATGATTGTATGTAGATCTAATCCTCATATGATCAGATCTTAAATCTGATGTTCAGGTGATGGTTCCAGATCAGAACTCTGAACAACCCTAACACACACTTGGACTAATTTTTCTCCAGCCTGGCAGTAAATATCTCTTATTGGAGGCTTGGGTCCAAGTCCTCAAGCCCAAGAGGGCTTCCCAACAAGGTCCTTCATTCAGTCCTGACTCTGTATTTTTAGGGAAGTAGGTTGCCTGACTTCACCCTAACCATTTTGGAGGACATTGAAACTTAGGCAGTTTTTTTAACCTCCCTGCCCCCAGGGAATTTATGCCTAGATCCCCCACAGTCTGGACTCTGAATGATGTACTAGGCCAACAGGAAGTCGGTCTGTTATTTTGCCTTAAAATGGAACAACCTTGTTTTGAACACAAATTTTTAAATCTGTATCTCCCTAGGAGCTTCCTTCGGTAAGCCCCTCCTCCCCTTCTGGTCAGCAAGAGTTGAGCTTTAGGCTGCTCTCCACTAGGTTTTTCTCAATACAACCTGGTTATGGATACATGTTAAGACAGTAGCAAGGCTACTACTAGACAGGTCAAACTCAATTTCATGGTGCATATAAGTAGTCAGAAGGGGTATGGTGAATTCAGGTGAGATACTGGATCTTTAGATCTTAAAGTTCCCCATTCACAACTACTTTAGGAGGGACAGGAGTCCCTCATCAAGGCACCTGTATTAACTCTTAGGGTTTAGGTCCTATTAATCACCCTTTCCAATTCCCCACATCTAGAGGCTCCTACAGGAACCACCCCAATGGGGGTCATTCCATCCCAAGCAGTATCCATCATTTTCCCCAGGTAGGGGGAAATCGAGTAGCCGAGGCTCCAAGGTCTTTTCAACCCACTCCAGGGGACGAGGGCATGAAAACCCTCCCCCCCAATGACTCCTCCAGCCTCACAGTCCACCAGTAGGAGGTCGCCTCCGTTTTTTCAGATAAGACTGGCAAACAAATCCTGTCATTCTTTACAAATCCAAGTCCAGTCGGACTCCTGATCCAGTCAGAATACAAGGCAATTCAAGTCCAAGTCCTGGCCACTTGTATCCAGTCTCTTCTGTCAAAGAACGCAATAGAAAGGGTGGAAAATGTAAAATCTCTCGGGTTTTACAGTCGCCTGTTCCTAGTACCAAGCCTCACCCTAGGTGGAGGCCAGTCATAGACCTAAACAGGCTCAACACTTTTCTACATGTAGAAAAGTTCAAAATGGAAACCCCAGAGTCCATCAGGACCTCCCTGATTCCAGGGGAATGGGTATCGTTGATAGATTTGTCGAACGCTTACCTACACATCCCCACCCATCCAACTCAAGGAAATACCTGAGGTTTTGCTACAAGTCTCAGGTGTTCCAGTTCACCTCCCTGCCATTCGGACTAGCCACAGCCCCCCAGGTCTTTACAATGATTGTAAAGGAAGTGAAACTAATGGCCCTCTCAAGAGGACTCAGAATTCACCAATACCTGGACGACTGGCTGACCAGGTCCCAGTCTCAGGAGGAAGCCCAAGTGAACACTCTGGCAGTGGTAGGATAATAAATGGGAAAAAAATCAGAACTGAAACCTTCTCAGGTGTTCTCGTTCGTGGGCTACGAGTACCATCTAGATTCAACCCTTGTAAAAGCCACTCAAGAGAGATGGCTCAAACTCCAGGATTTGATCCTACTCCTCAAGTCAAAACGTGTTTTGACTGCAAGATGTTTGATGTCGCTAATTGGGTTGCTAGCCTCAGCGGAGAAAATGGTCCAGGAGGGACGCCTTCACATGAGGCCCTTTCAGTTTAATCTCAAGGAGCACTGGAGATATAGTCAGTCACTGGACAACCTCCTTCCTTTGACAGAATCCATTGCAGCCCACCTGGATTGGTGGCAAAATCCCTCAAACGTGATGAAAGGCGCAGACCTTCATCCCAAAGTCCACAGTGTCCAACTCTTTACCGACGCCTCAAATGAAGGTTGGGGCGCTCACTTAGACCAAAATTTTACAAAGGGTCTGTGGTCAGATTGGGAAAAAAGGCTACACATAAATGTCCTAGAATTGAAGGCGGTCTCCCTGGCCCTTCGAGACTTCAAGGACCAGTGCCAGAACCAAACAGTGTTAGTTGCGACGGACAACTCAACAGTGGTAGCCTACATCAACAAACAGGGAGGAACTCACTCAGCAGAAATGTGTGCTCTACTGTGGAAGATCATGACCAGGTGCCATCACTACCACATAACATTGAAAGCCAGGCACATTCCAGGGTGCCTGAATGTGATGGCCGACCTGCTGTCCAGGTCCAACCAAGTGCAGTCAACAGAATGGTCTCTGCATCCGCAGGTGTTCAAACAGATCTGCCAGAAGTGGTTCACACCTCATGTAGACTTATTTGCCACTCATCTGAATCACAAACTTCCACTGTACGTATCTCCTGTCCCAGACCCAAAGGCTTGGGACATAGATGCTCTGAACATAAACTGGACGAACCTTACTACAACTACAACTCCCAGTGTCAACGACCCTACTCAAACAGTCCCACAACTATGTGTTCCACAACAATCCACAACAGCTGAACCTCCACGCCTGGTGTCTAGGAGCGGACAACTCCAAGAACAAGACCTCTCTGGTGACAGAGAGAATTGCTGCTCCTCAGCCGTCATCAACAAGGACCATCTACAAGTCAAAGTGGCCCCCTTTTGAAAAATGGTGCAGAGAAAATTCGGTGGATTTCTTCACTCCATCTGTGAAACAAATCTCAGAATTTTTCATGTACCTGTACCAAGACCTAAACAGGCGCCCCTCAACCATTGATGGTTACAGGACTGCAATCGTTGACACTTTGGGCTCAACGGCCCACCATATTGCACATAATCCAGACCTTCACAGGTTACTCTCCAGTTTCCACAGGGATCGTCCAAAAAGTTCCAGAAATTTACCTAAGTGGAACCTTTCTGTTGTCCTCAACGAGCTCACAAAAGCACCATTTGAGCCCATAAAAGACACAGACCTCAAACATCTTACTCTCAAGACTGCTTTCTTGCTAGCTT
Organism: Sabellastarte sp. h YS-2021; assembly: GCA_964017235.1. Lineage (NCBI taxonomy): Eukaryota > Metazoa > Annelida > Polychaeta > Sabellida > Sabellidae > Sabellastarte > Sabellastarte sp. h YS-2021. The sequence goes on from OZ024927.1 coordinate 11,474,726, forward strand.
TGGCCTCCGGCAAACGCCGTAGCGAAATCCATGCCTGGGTCGCAAACAAAGTATCTAATCTAGGCCAATGGGAAAAGGTCGCCTTGTTCCCTTCTTCTGATTTCATAGCCAAAAACCAACTAGCAAGAGAAGGTTCTCAAAATGTGTCTCCGGTGACTATTCCTGCTTTGACTACCATTGTAGATAGACAATTCAAAGAAGACAGGACCCTGTGTCCGGTACGGGCCCTGAGGTATTATCTGGACCGAACCAAGACCTGAGAGGGTCTCGTTCCCTTCTTTTCATCTCCTTCAAGAAAGGACATACCTCAGACATCAGACCCACTACTCTCTCTTCCTGGTTGAAACAAACCATTCTACTTTGTTACAAACAAGCAGACCAACAAGCCTTGGACTTGGTCCAAGTTAAAGCGCATGACATCTGGGCCTTCACAGCCTCTAAGGCCTTTTACGGTGGGGTATCGGTGGACCAAATCATGCAAGCCTGTCACTGGAAAGCTCACAGCACATTTACAAATTTTTACCTAAAAGACCTTACTTGGTCAGACACCGACAACAATTTGTATCTGGGACCCGTAGTGGCGGCACAACAAGTCCTAGATCCTTCCCCTCAGACTGTTGTCCTCGGAAAGAAAAAAGGGGGGGGCACATCCGCTACAACTAAGTCTTCAGGAGTCTCTCCCAGGATCTAGGTATTTCTTTACCTTCAAGATGTTACGGGTAAGGTCATTTTGTTTTTTAGTTATCAAGTAATTTCTATTAAGGACTTATTTAGTTGTCATTAATCTCATATTCAGGTTGTAAAAATTTATGAGATGTCCAACCATGGGTTGGTCAGTCACTAGTGAAGGGCCCTCAGGGACCCTTAGACCTCGAAGTGAGCACTGCTGCACTTCCGTCCTACAATCAAACATCTAGACAGTTTCAGCACTGTCTCTCATTTTATTTAGGTTTTTGGCTCGTTACAGGCCCGGTCTTCGGGATCGGGGCACTGTAAATGGGACTCAGACTGGTATTTCTGGCACTATTCTATACATATTAATTCAAAATCTTAGAAAAAATGACATACCTTCCAATCTCAGCTGTAATCCCGCCACCGGGTGGTTGAATTCAGCATTAAGTCCCACATGGTAAGCTATTGTAGCGTAATAAAATTGAAAATTTTAATTACTTAAATGTAGCTTTTATAAGCTACAAGCTTACCATGTGGGACTTAGAAGAGTCCCACCCTGCCTCCCCGCTGTTTACAGCTGAGGGATATGTTTTAGAAAATTTCAACGAGAAAGTAGGGCGATTGGTCAGAAGTTATCATGTGACGACAACTAGCAGTGTATCCGGTGGCTAACAAGAACTGTCTTTTTGTCTAAGACGTTGGCCCCGGGTGTGGCAACCCGAGAACAGCATTAAGTCCCACATGGTAAGCTTGTAGCTTATAAAAGCTACATTTAAGTAATTAAAATTTTCAAGTTTAATCCAGTTTGTCTTCCATGCAATATTATCCACCACAGAATTATCCTGTTCCTGCCAGTTTCTAAAATTGTGTTTTATTGTGATAATACATCCTATCCAATGGACAATTACTATACCGGTCGGCGTGACCGGTCCCGCCAAATACACAACTCGAGATCAAGGCATCTTTTTTGTTTGGTGCGTGTAGTAGTGTGTAGACGTGTTTTCGAAGTGATCTCGAAGTTTGAAGAAAGGATAGATTATTCTACAGATTTAAACCTCATTTTCAATTGAAAATATATATGTTGTATTTCTTATATATCATGGCCTCTCCAGGATTAAAACGAGACATTATCCAATACTTTATGGCTAGGTTTTGTTTTGTTGAGTTTCCTAGTACTTGTTTTGTTGAGATGAAGTCATGGGTGAGTTGTCGTGTGTCTTTTGTGCAGCATTCCTCATCAAAGCAATTTTTTAACCCACATCTCACAGCTAGTCCCTCCCTAGTTGAGCAACACTCTGTGTATGTTCTAGGGCAGGTCGATAAAAAGAAATTAGAACAAATAGAGGAATGCATCGTCTGATGGCATCACTTCCAGCTTAAGCTGGTCACATGACACTGTCTGGTCACGTGCCATGCAATGGAGGAATTGTGGTTATATGCTTTTCAACACAGAAATTAGACGAGAAGAAGACATCCGTTATTTTCACCCTTTAAATCTAGCCAGAAAAAATGAAGGAAACTCGTCTGTTGGCCTGAAGAATTTAGATGACTAGTGGTCATAGAAATCTGTGAGTTTTTGAAGTGCCGGTCATGTGACCCCACAGAACTCCATACAGGACTGGCAAAGCTAGCAGAAGAAATCCAGTAACTCGTCTACTGACCTGAAGAATTTTGTGGCTCCACAGATCAGCAAGTGTGACTGGTTCAGCTAGCAAGAGGATGACCAGGCCAAGACCCCATGTGATGCATTTTACTGGTACCAGCTCTGCTCAGATTACCGGTGGCGTCCCAAGCTAGCCCTCTCCCCCCCCATTGTTGACCCTACCTTGGTATGGGTACTGGGGCAGGTTGAGAGTAAGAAGATCTACTGAACCGGTTACAGAGGATGGACCTACCGGGAACGGGTTATAGAAGTTGCTCCAGCTAGCTGTCCAGGCCACTGAGTTTATGCTGCCTACCATATTGGTTACAGAGCCTACCCACTGGGTGCCGGCTACACAGCCTCCTTTGACCAGTGTGCTTCCTCTTAGCCAGTTACAGAGCCCACAAGACCAATTTACAGGCAGAAAATACAGGTGAATTAGCCAGACTGACCCTGGCTGCTTCAAGAATCTGGTTACAGAATTTGCCAGGTACAGATAAATCTGCTGCTCCCACCATTCCAGTGCTGACAGCAGGCTCACCAGTTACACAGTTTACCGGTTACAGAGAATTTACCAGTTACAGAGAAATCAGTTGCTCCTACCACTATGGGCAGAAGGCAAGTTAAGTCAACAAGTCCAGTGAGAACAATAGGTTACAAGTTACAGAGAATTGCCGATGACAGTCAGATAGAGTCAGGAAGTTCTTCAGTAAATTGCCTCAACCAACCAGTTACAGAACCTACCGACCGGGTTCCTGCTTTCACAACCTCCATGGACCAGTGGCTTCATACCAAGCCAGTTACAGAGTCTACTGGTCTGGCTTATAGCCAGAGAAATACCGGTGAAAAAACCTGATTGAAACTAGAACACCAGGCTACCGGACTGGCAGATCTACCAAGTGATCAAATAATGATACAGACCTGTGGCTGTCTGAATTCTTGGTTACAGAGAAGCACCAGCTTAGTGGTTTTACCAGTTAAGCAGCTTACCGGTTACTGTGAAGTGTTGGTTACAGAGTAATTCTTAGACCAGTTACTAGTCCTGGTGAGATGACAGTGTCTCAACCTACCGGACCAGTCAGCCAGGCTACTGTCAGGACCTCCTAGCCGGTTGAAAGTGACTAGAGATAAAAAAAAGTCTTGTCGAACTACCTGTCAGCCTTATCTTATCAGACCCACACCAGCCAGTTACTCTTGCCGGTGAGATGTCAAACTCAACCGGACTGATTAGGCTGCTGTCAACAAGAAGTCTGCTGTATAATTAAGCGTCCCTTGCGGGACGCTTGTTTGTGTATGGGAGACCTTCAGGCTCCGCCGGCTCCGCGTTTTGTTTTCCTTATAACTCTGTAACCGTTAGGCGGATTCTTTTCAAATTTGGCAGGTTTATGCAGTAGCCTTGGGGAATTTTTTTGAATATGCTGCAGTGACATTTCAACCAATCAGAGAGGTCACATGACCAAAAATGTCTTTTTTCGATGGGGAAGCTTGTCCGGATGATAACTCGAAAGGGATTTTATCAATTCACCTGAAACTTGGCAAATACATTCATTCTATTAAAATCTGGAAATCATTAGATTTTGGCATTGATTGGTTAAGAAATGGTTGAGTAATTAATGATTTATTAATCATTACGAATTTTCCAAATAAGGAAAACACAAAAATGCTTATATCTCGAAAACCGTGCTAGATAGAGCGATTTCGACAAAATTTTTCACCCATAGGGTATTTCTGCAGAGTACTTATGCCAATTTTCAAAAAAATTTTGTCTCACCAAAAATGGCGGCCATTTTGAATTTTCGAATTTTTCACTAAAAAATGCAAAGCACAAAAATGCTTATATCTCGAAAACCGTGCTAGATAGAGCGATTTCAACGAAATTTTTGACCCACAGAGTATCTCTGCGGGATAGCCATGCCAATTTTCAAAAAAATTTTGTCTCACCAAAAATGGCAGCCATTTTGAATTTTGGAATTTTTCACTAAAAAATGCAAAGCACAAAAATGCTTATATCTTGAAAACCATGCTGGATAGAGCGATTTCGACGAAATTTTTGACACACAGGGTATCGCTGCAGATTAGTCATGCGAATTTTCAAAAAATTTTGGTCTTGCCTAAAATGGCGGCCATTTTGAATTTTCGAATTTTTTTTAAAAAATTTTTTAATAATTTTTCATCCATTAAAATTCATGAGATCATGCACTAAATCGCTTATAACTTGAAAAGTGTTGCATTTAGAGCATTTTCTTAAGATATGTTATTCAGCTACTTTTTTCATAGCTACAACATGGTGAGTAACTATGGTCTCTATCTCAAAAGCTAAGTGAGTAATAGCTACTTTTGGGCTTTTCAGTAGCTTCCATCATGAGTAAAATCACTTGTAACTTGAAAATTATTGCATTTAGAGAATTTCGTATAAATATGTTATTCAGCTACTTTTGGGTCGGCTATAACATAGTAAAATTTCAGACCTGTAGCTCATGGCATAGCTGAGTAATACCTACTTTTAGGTTATCAATGTTGAGTAAATCACTTATAACTTGAAAACTATTGCATTTAGAGTATTTTGTTTCAATATGTTATTCACCTATTTTGGGGTCAGATATAAAATAGTGAAGTTCCACACCTGTGGCTGATTGCATAGCTGAGTAATAGCTACTTTGAAGTTCTCACTGTTGAGTAAATCAGTTGTAATTGGAAAACTATTGAATTTACAGAAATTTGTGTAAATATGTTATTCAGCTACTTTGGGGTCAGCTATAACATAGTGAAATTACAGACCTGTAGCTCATGGCACAACTGAGCAATAGCTATTTTCAGGTACTGGCCATTGAGTAAATCACTTATAACTTGGAAAGTGTTGCATTTAGAGCATTTTCTTAAAATATGTTATTCAGCTACTTTTTTCATAGCTACAACATGGTGAATAACTTGGGTGTCTGTCTCAATAGCTGAGTGCGTAATAGCTACTTTTGGGCTTTTCAATAATTTCCATCTTGAGTAAAATCACTTGTAACTTGAAAACACACTATTGCATTCTGTAATCAGAGAATTTTGTATAAATATGTTATTAAGCTACTTAGCTCATGACATAGCTGAGTAATAACTACTTTTAGGTTATCACTGTTGAGTAAATTTTTCTCAAATGACTCATTCACCTACTTTTGGAAGAACTTTCACATGGTGAAGTTTCAGACCCGTAGCTAATTACTCACCTACTCAAAATGAGTAAATGCGAATTATCTCTTAAAGTATTGTTGATAGCTAATTTTTATCAAATAACTCATTCATCTACTTTTGGAAAAGCTTTCACATGGTGAAGTTCCAGACCCGTAGCTAATTACTCACCTACTCAAAATGAGTAAATGTGAAATATCTCTAAAAGTATTGCAGATAGCCAATTTTTCTCAAATAACTCATTCGTCTACTTTTGGGAGAGCTTTCACATGGTGAAGTTCCAGACCCGTAGGTAATTACTCACCTACTCAAAATGAGTAAATGCTAATTATCTCTAAAAGTATTGCGCATACCCAATTTTTATCAAATAACTCATTCACCTACTTTTGGGAGAGCTTTCACTTGGTGAAGTTTCAGACCTGTAGCTAATTACTCACCTACTCAAAATGAGTAAATGCTAATTATCTCTAAAAGTATTGCAGATACCCAATTTTTATCAAATAACTCATTCACCTACTTTTTTGAGAGCTTTCACATGGTGAAGTTTCAGACCCGTAGCTAATTATTCACCTACTCAAAATGAGTAAATGCTAATTATCTCTAAAAGTATTGCAGATTGCCAATTTTTTCTCAAATAACTCATTCACCTACTTTTGGGAGAGCTTTCACATGGTGAAGTTCCAGACCTGTAGGTAATTACTCACCTACTGAAAATGAGTAAATGTGAATTATCTGTAAAAGTATTGCGGATACCTAATTCTTATCAAATAACTCATTCATCTACTTTTGGGAGAGCTTTCACATGGTGAAGTTCCAGACCCGTAGCTAATTACTCACCTACTCAAAATGAGTAAGTGCGAATTATCTCTAAAAATATTGTGGATACCCAATTTTTATCAAATAACTCATTCATCTACTTCTGGGAGAGCTTTCACATGGTGAAGTTCCAGACCCGTAGCTAATTATTCACCTACTCAAAATGAGTAAATGCAAATTATCTCTAGAAGTACTGCAGATAGCCAGTATTTCTCAAATAACTCATTCACCTGCATTTTCGAGAGCTTTCAATTAGTGAATTTTCAGATCCGTAGCTAATTCCTCACCTATTCAAAATGAGTAAATGCCTATTATCACTAAAAGTATTGCAGATAGCCAGTATTTTTCAAATAACTCATTCACCTACATTTTGGAGAGCTTTCACATGCTAAAGTTTTTGTCTGAATTTTTAAAATAATTTTTAATGCATTAAAATTAATGAAATCATGCACTAAATCAATTATAACTTGAAAAGTATTGCATTTAGAGGACTTTGTTCAAATATGTTATTCAGCTACTTTTTCCATAGCTACAACATGGTGAGTAACTTGGGTGTCTATCTCAATAGCTAAGTGAGTAATAGCTGCTTTTGGATTTTTCACTAACTTCCATCATGAGTAAAATCACTTGTAACTTGAAAACTATTGCATTTAGAGAATTTTGTGCAAATATGTTATGCATCTACGTTTGGGTCAGCTATAACATAGTAAAATTTCAGACCTGTAGCTCATGGCATAGCTGAGTAATAGCTACTTTTAGGTTATCACTGTTGAGTAAATCACTTTTAACTTGGAAACTATTGCATTTAGATTATTTACTTTCAAAATGTTATTCACCTATTATGAGGCAGCTATAACATAGTAAAATTCCAGACCTGTGGCTTATTGCATAGCGGAGTAATAGCTACTTTGAGGTTCTTACTCAACACTAAATCATTTACAAGTTGAAAAGTATTGCATTTAGAGCATTTTGTTAAAATATGTTATTCAGCTACTTTTTCCATAGCTACAACATAGTGAGTAACTTGGGTGTCTATCTCAATAGCTAAGTGAGTAATAGCTATTTTGGGGCTTTTCACTAACTTCCATCATGAGTAAAATCGCTTTAACTTGAAAACTATTGCATTTAGAGAATTTTGTGCAAATCTGTTATTCAGCTACTTTTGGGTCAGCTATAATCACTCTCCTCTTGTTTATGTCAGCTGACTTGTCAGTCGCCTGACATTATGCCATCACTCTGCGACTCAATGTCAAAACTTACCTGTTTGCAAAAGCCTATCCGTCATAGTCTCCACTGTAACCCCTCTGTCTTCTTGGTATGGCCTGCCTATGTCACTGGATTAATGTTAATTACCTTGTTTCATTTTCAGCCAGTTTGACCAGGTCTCCAGGCAGGAGAATTGGCTCAGTACCCTAAATGATTCAGATGGAATTTCAGGAACCACATGAACCTCTCTTCAGCCAGAGGAGTGGCTAACCTCACCCCATTCAACCAACAAATAAGTGCCAGAGTTTGCTCATCCAGGGCCTTCCCTGCTAATTCAAGCACTCCCATCTGGTCTGTTTTCACAGTACACCAGTAGGGTGTCCTCTCGGTGGTGGAGAAGGAGGTCTATGACATTACTAAGTACCACAATCCACCAGCACGACTGGTCGGTCAATGCCAGTTCCCACCAAACCTGTCTCCAACATACACAATATCTAGTAGCTCAGTGTCAGGAGTAAATTGGAATGGTATCATGGGAAATTACAACTGGATCTCAAGCAAGCCTTTGACTTGGTAGGCTACCAGTTCAGCCTGAAAGAGGGCAAGGTAAGATCAGCCCTAGAGCGTTTGCAGACATTATCTGCAATCCAGAAACTTCTTTCCAGATGGACATGCCCGGTCCGGTGACCGATGCCCCTTATAGCATTACTGACAGCCATAGCAAGGCACGTCCACATAGGTGGCCTTCCTCATCAGGCCGATACAGTGGTACTTGATGAACAGCTGGAGACTACCTGAATCACTAAAATAGGTGTTCCCAGCTCAGGAATTAAAGGCGGTTTTTTTTTGCCCTAAAAGATTTCCAGAACCTCTGCTTGAACAATATTGCTGTCGTAGCTACAGACAACCCCATGGTGGCGATCTGTATAAAGGGGGGATCAAATCTGACCCTCTTTGTGCCCTCTTGTAGAGAATCCTTACCTAGTGTACCAGAAACAGGTGACTCAGAGCCTGACACATCCACGGCTGGCCGAATGTGATAGCAGACAAGCTATCCAGGCTACAACAGATCATTCAAACAAAATGGTCCTTCCATCCAAAGGTCTTAAAGCAATATGCGCCCGGTGGCACCAGCCTCAAGTGGACCTGTTTGCCACCAGGTTCAACAACAACTACATCTCTGTCTCACCAGTTCCAGATCCACAAGCCCGGGCAGTAGATGCCCACGATCTACCTTGGGAGGATCTGGACTGACATGCCTTACCACCAGCAGCAATCTTGGGCAAGTGGTGGAGAAGTTACAGGACCACCCGTGCAATAGACTCATACTGATTGCACCAGGGTGGTCCAACATGCGTTGGTCTTGGGACCTGGTGACCATATCAAGTCAGATCCCACTGTGTCTGCACTTTCTGCCTGACCTTTGACTCAGCTATTCAACCAGGACCTTCACAGGAACATGGTAAATCTGAATCTGCATGCCTGGCCCCTAGAGCCCCAGCTTCCAAGGAAGCAGGGCTTCCCTGAGGCAGTGGCAGCTCGAATTGAGGCTCCTCAGGAGCATCAACCAAATCAGTATGTGAGGCAAAGTTGACCATATGTTTTACAAAGTGGTACTTCAGTACTCAGGTGGACCTCAGCGCACCACCTCTTAAAGCCATAGCTGACTTCCCTCTGTACTTGTTTCAAGACAGGAAGGTACAGCTGGGCACCATTGATGGCTATAGACCAGCCATTGCTAACAACTGGGAAATTCACCCATTAATGTCAGTAAAGATGAAAATCTCTCTTATCTCCTGGATAACTTCCACACAGACAGACCCAAGGGCAGAGGGGCAATCCCTCTTGGAACTTTTCCCTGGTTCTGCACCAGCAGTCGCCACCCCTCAGCCAGCCTTCTTTCCAAGAATCAGCTGGCCAAAAAGAGTCCAGACAGTGTGGCCCCCACTCTGGATAAGTCACTGAAGGTTGACAGGCCCTTATGTCCAGTCAGAGCCTTGTGTTACCATCTGGATAGGACCTCAGATCTTAGGCAGAACAAGGAGCTGGTCTTTGTCTCCTTTCAAGAAGGTTTCGACAAGGACATCTATCCTGCCACCATCTCCTCATGGATCAAGCTACTGTGATCCTACGCCATGAGCTCTCTGACCAGCAAGCTCTCACCTTACATCAGGTCAAAGCCCATGATGTTAGGGCTTTTGCTGCTTCTAAGGCATTCCAGGTGGGAGTCTCCTTAGAACAGACTTCTCAGCCTACCACTGTAAGTCACATATCACCTTCAAAGAGTCCTGAAGGATGTGGCTAGGGCTGATATAAAGCCTCTTTACTTGGGCCAAGTAGTGGCTGCTCAGCAGATCCACAAATAGCCCTTATATTGAGGAGATTTGTATACATGTATATACTGTAAATAGTTCATGAGACTAATTGACATGCTTCCTTCTGGAGGTTTACTTGCCTTCTGGGACTGAACTCATCCCTCTCTTCCCCTACCTCAGAGCAGGTCTGTAAGAAAGGGGGGGGGGCAATGCTGGTATAGCCCTGGCAACCGGGCTCTGGTAACCACCATGGACCTATAGGTGGGTCTCCTGACTCAGTCAGCCTAGATTGTAGGTTAAAATTTTGTTACCATTTATGAGTTCACTCCAAGTCCCTAGTAACTTACCTGCAGACCAAGCGGTAGTTATTCAGCAATTGTCCACTGGATAGGATGTATTAACGCAATAAAATTGGAAATTTAATAAGTAAATTAAATTTTTGTAAGTTAATACCCTATCCGATGGACAGGCAAGACCCTCCCAACTGGCCCCGCTATCAGCTTACTAGGGGTCTAAATAGGCTTAGACAACAAAAATGATGCCTTGACGTCGAGTTGTTTAGACAGGAAGGAAGTATGATGCGTCACCTTGCGGATACACACTACATGACTTATTATTATTTTATTATTATTATTATTATGTATTTATACTCAGCGCAATATCTCCATGTACTACAGGACTCAAAGCGCTATTTAACCAATCTGACTGTACAGGTACAGCCCCAACTCACAAGTAACTGACATTCCCCTAACTGGAAGATAGAGGCTCAAGGATGACCATTTATCAACGTCCTTGAGGTTCTTTAACCTGCCACTGGGGATAGCACCCAATGACAGAGGACCGCCATTTTAAGTGGTCATCCGAGCCACTATGTATCTGCCTGTACCTGGGATTGAACCCACGTCTTCTGAGTTCCTAGACAAGTATGTTACCCGCTAGGCCACAGTGGCAGATGACCGGTCCTGCTGGTAGTATATACAGGGCGACTTTTTCTGTCGTTTGGCGGGACCCGTCGCACTGACCGGTATAGCAATTGTCCATTGGATAGGGAATAAACTTGTAAAAATTTAATTTACTTACTAAAATTGCAACTTTCTACCTTTTCAGGGAGACATAAAGAAATATAATGAAGAAAAATGTTGTGATGAGTGTAAGTATCTAAAATATCATTCTATCAGTCAAAATTAGAACCTAATCTTGTGGATGTTGTAGATTCCACGTGTAGTAATACAAAGTATTCTGCCTTACATTTTGAAATTCTCAAAAGATGTTCCTGATGTTTCATATGGACACAGTTTGTAAACTGTGAAACCACTGACTAAGATTAATTCTTGTCTTCTAATATATTACCACTGGGAATCAAACCCATTTCTCATTAAGTTCACAAGAATATCGTTGTTTGACTGTGTATAAGGGAGGATGTACACCACTTTTGTGTTCCCTCTCTGATCATGGAAGAAATTCTAGCCTATGATATTCTGTCGGTATCAGTTCATCGAATGTTTCATTTCCAGGTGTTTGTGAAACTGTGATGGGAGTTAAGGAGGGACTTATCACTATGCATAAAATACAGACTCACCCAGTATCAGGCTTCAACAACCAAGAAGACTTACTGGACAAGGTGTCAAAAGGCTGGACCTACAGCACCTCTGTAGAGGATGCTTACATACACGTTTTCATGGACCCAGGGCATAGCATGGAGGTGGATACCTTTGTGCTGTATGGAGTGGATACAGAGATTCAGTACATAGTAGAGTATGAAACTGACTCAGAAATAACCACACTCAAAGATGTAAGTACCACATAAAATGTGTATATTTTTAAAAACATTGCTATGACCGTGCTAATTATTGCATTCAAATATTGTTGATTATTTGTTGAATATAAAAATAACTATCAATTTGTTCTGCTTTGGGTGTTTATTTGTACTAGGGTGGATCTCAAGTCTTATAAACCTAAACAAGCTGCAAACAAGGTCTTAGTCGAAACATCTATTATAAATAAAGAATGCTACATTTTATTTTTTATATAAATTTCACACATTTAGTGTTCATATTTTTCTGAATAGCCATCCAGTTATAGATAAAAATAGTCTCAAAATTGAAAGCAAATCTCAAGACTTAGACAAATTTGGACTTGATTTTTTAAAAATAACAAGAGGCAATGATATTTGTAAGAATGAATACCTGATACAAATAAGACTATGAAACACAGTTATATTTATCTAAATTGAGACCATGAATATTCTGTCTCGTGTGATTAAATATACATTTGTGAAATCCTTAAGAACTATGTTATACCAGATAACATTCAGTTTATAGTTTATGTGTTGATTGGTAAAAACTATACAAGACATGTAACTTACACCATATAATTTATTTACAAATTCATTCTTACTGCTGTTTTAAAAGGTAAACAAAACAAACCTCTGTAATGTTAAAAATGATTTTTCACACATATTTACTGTTACTTATTGTGCTTCTCAGGAAAACAATCTTCCACAGAAATTTTATGTTGGTACAAATTATACAGTACCTCGATTTGTGACGACTGCCATAATCTTCTGGTTACTGCCACCTTCAGTGCCATCTACATCAGAGGTTACAATTAACAGCTTTGAGATAGAAGCATGCTTCAAAAAAATTACCACAACTACCACATCTACAACCACCACAACCCCAACAACCACATCTACAACTACCACAACACCACCAACAACCACATCCCCAACCACATCTACAACTACCACAACCACAGCTCCGACTACATCTACAACCACAACAGCACCAACAACAACCACCACAACAGGTTTGATAACTATCTGATTTATTACACTTGTCATGAACAGGGATGTTAACCTGCAACTATTTGTAATAATTTGAATGTAAGGATAATTCATGTAGGTTTAGATGTTTTTGAAATGTTAGTGGAAGGTATACTTATTACTGCTCAGGTTGGCCTTTTATACATGTAGAATATCTTTGGATTACACCTTTCTCTTGGCTGAAAAAGTGAGTCATATAAACATGTTTATCATTCATGTTAAAAAGAGTGTTAGTACAAGTTCGTAATTCAACATATGTGAGTAGCTAAATATCTTGTCCTTAATGTGTTTCAGAGGTATTGGAACTTCAAGCTTGGTGGGGACATTGGTGGGGGGTGTAGGTGTGCATTGTCATGGTGTGACCTAAATTGACTTTAAGCATTGCCATAGTGATCTTGACCTTAAAATTTTTATCCAGACTGGTTTTGGGAAACCTTAAAGTGTAGAAAATTGATATTTGGTTGGGACAGTGGTTGGGGTGTAGGTTTGCAATGTTGAAGTTTGACCCAGATCTGACAGTTGATCTTGGCTCTGCCAGAATGTTTTCTACTGCCATATCTGAGCCATACTTCTATTACACTGATTAAACAGATTGCTACAACTGATTATTATTATATGGATCTTTACCAAATTGTGCTACATGTAACATGTGAGAGCTATACTTCAACAAATGCATTTTACAGTTTCATAACTTTTAGTTTACTAATTCACGCTGTCATCTTGCTCATGAATCTTTCTCTTAAGCATTATTTCTCCTCACCTTTTAAAAATTAACGCTATTGGTTTTGAACGTCTCCCTGATCTGTGTATTGTTTCACCTCTTCTTTTAGTTTTCCCAGGCATGTGGTACTGGCATCTCTGATGTTATTTGGTTCGTGTGAATACTTTGTGGCATTTTATTAACCCTTTATAATTAGTTTTCAATATTTTTCGAAATATCCATAAAGGTAATATTGTTTCTGTCTAATAGTTAAACTAATTTCTCTTTAACCCAAGGACATAATATCCCATAAGTATTTTGTCTTACAGCAGTAACAAAATAAATGCTTTATAGACTCTTCTTGAGAACACAGGCACTATTCACTTGAAATATTATTCTTCATAATAACCAAGTATTTTCTAACACCAGTAATGCTATTTAAAATATTTGTAACTGGAATCATGTCAGACATCACAAGTACAGTGTTCATTTAAATGAACATGGGTTATGAAATGTTAGGTACCCTGTATAGCATGGGGCATCAAAAATGGGGTACCAGTGTGAAAATGGGGTACAAGTAACATTCTGCACATATTCCTCAATAAATAATGCTTAGATACCTCCACTAAATCATGAATTTTTATTTTATTTCATGGACTCTCACAGTAAAAATAATTAGAACTTTTGGTTCTTGTCAAATTACTTTTCAAGTTTTTAAATTTCTGCACTACCTATGTAAGTATTTTTATCAAATGTTTTCAAATAATTGTAAAAAATGAGTACCTGTTGGCATCCTCCATCTAATTTGCATTTTTCTATCTTTGCAATGAAATTGCACACTGAAATATGCATCTGCCAATCCTCATAACCTGAATGAGTTTTTGTTCCTCTAAAGTCATTCAGGGTATGTATTCACAAAGATTCTCAGATTTTTCTCAGAATTACACTTATTCTACTTAGTCTACTTATTCTTAGAATAAACTCCTATTCACAAAACAATTTTTAGCTAAGCACAATCCTAAGAATAGAAGTAAAAGGAAATGTATGCAATTTTTAGAATTTTAGAAACATTCTAAGAATACAGATCTTGGCATAGGTGAACAGAAAGTTAGAAATTTTTGAATTAATATAAAGATACTGCATTTCAGTACACTACACGAATGAGAATTTTTGTAAGAAAAACGACAATTCTAAAACAAATTCCAAGAATAAGACTAATTCTAAGAATAAAAATCGTTGTGAATACAGGCCCAGATCTTTCAGTCATTGGTCAGCTGTGTCTGATGTAAGTTTCTTTAGCTATAGTATAGTGAGATATTTATGTAAAATCTCAGATTGTTGCATTTCAAAAGAAATGTACTCGTTTTAGTCGTCACAACAACCAACAAAACTTCTGAAGAAAAAACACCAGCTACACCAACCCGTTCAAGTAAGGTTTTGAAACAAGAATCTTTGAAATGTTATTAAGGTATTGACATTTTTGTAACTACAAAATTATGCTTGCACATATCTACAAGTATTATTTTGAACTTATCTTATTTACATATGATCATTCACATATATTTTTTAATTCAGAATTGTCATGAGTTTTGATTCTTTATAAAGTTATGCCCTTCACTGGTGAATTTTATATTAAAGGTGAGAATGTCCTCAAAATGCTGGCAAAGGATCCAGTAAACACTATATGATGGATAATTCTCTCACTTTCTTTTCTTGTACAGAATATGTTGGGTTTAGTATCTTGCGAAAACTTGAAACTATTATGAATATTTTAAACAGGCATAAAAACAACTACTTACAATTGTTTGGTCAAGGTCAAATTAATATGATTTATCAGATGATGGCGATAAAAAACAGTGACATTCAGTAATCAAATGAGCTTGTGAATATTTCTTATATTAATTTTCCACTTTGTTACAGGGCAACCGAGAACCACCACTCTCACCACAGGTAAACAAACTGGTTTGTTCTAAAGTTACTCAATATGTAGTTTGAATAATGACAATAATTTGTTTACATGTTGAGTACTTAGATTCCTACAAGTTTTGGTATTACACATGTTTCAACACATCGTTTGCTATAAACATTTTATTGGGCTACAATAGCTTACCATGTGGGACTGAATGCTTTTTCGGAGGCCGCGGTCTCCACGCCAACAATTAAGAAAAATAACCGTAAAAATTTGGCCGAGTCCTGATACTAGTATGTACCCTAGCAGTGCATTGTGGTAGTTCTTCCTTCTTCTCTCGTTGGCCGCCATCTTGGAAAGTCGTTTGAAGTTGCTCTCAACAATTTACTGATTTCTCAGCACATACGTATTGTTGGATGTTCATTTTTCATTACATCTTTTATTAATATATATAGCATGTTTTCTTAAAGTTTGGGAAGTATCCATTGTATATTTTCTGTTTTATCAACGTCTTTGTGAGTTTCCGCGTCTTCCGCTCGGATCTATTACTCACTAAAGCACATTTACTTACTTTTCACCAACACGTTGGAGGTTATTCGTCTCCTCCCTTCATTTATTGCTTTAATATTTTACTTTATATAGTTTCTCATGTTCTCACTTGCGAATCACGTCTTTGTGACTGTTTATTCCCAATTCGTAGTTGGTGTAATTTGATTCCCCGCTTCCGAGCTCGGATTAATTTTATTGCATAAATATGTCTTCCACAACTAGTGCAAAACCAAGGTTGTCTATACAGACACTTCCATTCCCTTTTTCATCTCCATAACGTCTGTCCGACTTGCAGAGAACCTGGTAAAGGTGACGACCTCTTTGCTATATTTGCAAAGATCTCTCTGCTGAACAGCATCTAATTTGGAATAGACGTTGGTACACTTGGAAGTTGAAGTCGAATGTAAATACCAGTTTTAGACGACCTTGACCTTCTAGGGGACGATGAGGAATTTTTTACTGGCTCTGAAGCAGACTTGGAGGGTGTTGCTGTTTATTTATTCTCATCTC
Organism: Sabellastarte sp. h YS-2021; assembly: GCA_964017235.1. Classification (NCBI taxonomy): domain Eukaryota; kingdom Metazoa; phylum Annelida; class Polychaeta; order Sabellida; family Sabellidae; genus Sabellastarte; species Sabellastarte sp. h YS-2021. The sequence goes on from OZ024927.1 coordinate 11,491,043, forward strand.
CCCGCCCCCAACCATTACTCTTTGAGGCATTGTCACTTCAATCTCCACATATGTCCCACCAACCCCAGGTTCTGCATTACAATAAATCAAAAATCGACTAAAAATCCCTGGACAATATTTTTAACATCCAACTGAAGTAAAAGATGGGTTTGTTCCAGGCTTCCATGCTTGTTCCAGGATGCCATGAAATCTTTTAGAGATGAAATACTTCCATTAAAAAAATTAAGATTCGGGTGTAGATGAGACATCTGATTCAGCTCAAGCAAAACCCATGCCTGGACCATCAATCCAATCCTTGGACTTCTGATCCGGTTCACTCAGATCACTAGGAAGTTCAGCCAATGGACTTGGAACCTTATGGCCCTTCACTTCCTCCAAGGTCTACACAAAAGCCTCAACCCGAGCGTGGTGTACACTCCGATCTTTACTCAGAACACTCGGATCAAGCTTCCGATTCCGAGTATTACCAGGCAAGACCTAAACATTAAAAACATCTGACAGGAGGAAACACAAGTCTAAACCCATCCACAAATCTCAGTCATCTGTAGAGGAAGATGAGTCCTCTACTCCCACTCGACGGTTTACTCAACCTCAGCCTAAGGTTCCTCCAGAACCTCCATCTCAGGCCATCTCAGATCCAGTCTTCTACAGGGAGGTAGATATGAATGATCTACCTTCCCAATACACAAAGGAAATTGAAACCTTTAGGCAACTCCTTGTTCTCCCTGATCCCAGGGAAACTATGCCTAGGTCCTCTCTACTGTGCTTGGCCTAGACGATGAGAAAGGCCAACAGGGACTAAGGCCTAGAGGCCCTTCTGCCATGCTCCCTCTGAGCCCATTTCTCAAGGACTCCTTCGAGAAATTTGAGCAAGATTTTTTGGCCTCTAACTTACCCGAGGGTAAGTACATCAAACCTCCAGCTTCAATAGCGAAACACTATAAGGTGGGACAACCTTGTTTCGAAGACAAGCTTCAGGATCTCAACTCAGATTTTGCCAAAATCTGTATTTCGCCCAAACCCTCTGGGGCCCCTGTCGCCAAGGTTCCCCTTCATATCCTTAAGGAACTTGAACAACAGTCTAGACTAAACCTCTCCACTATCAACTTCACTGCTACTTTTGCCAGGACTTCTTCTGCATGCAACACTGTTCTGGAAAAGGGCCTTCACAGTGCCAGGTCTGCCTACAGGAAGACCAAAAACCAAACTCTGGATGGAGCTGACCCTAGGAAGCTCATTAAACGTGGTTATGAGAACGCATGTGAATACTTTGATATAATGGAGAAAAGGATTCTCATTCAACAAAGGGCCCTAGCATGCCTCAGTAAGTCAGTAGCTCACATCCTCCAGAGGGAACTCTACACCGTGGGCAACACTGGCCTTCTACGAAGAGAGGCCGAAATGACCCTCCTTCATCCCCATTTGGGGGAATCGAGACGTTAGGAGTTGAGGAACTCGCCATTCTGGCCTTCCCCTCTCTTCAGGTCTCAATTGGTAAAAGATGGAGAGGACTTCCTCCTTTAAAAAAGCACTGGCAAAAACACTCAGGGTTTTGGACCCTATCAAAACAAGCCCTTTCGTGGTCCCCACCACAATAAGAAAAGAGGCTCCTACAGGAAACGCCCCTATGGGGGCAATTCCTCCCAAAGCAGTAACCAATCATTTTCCTCTAACCGAGGAAATCCAAACTTAGAGGCTCCAGGGGTCATTTTCGACCCCACAATAGGGGACGAGGGCGTGGAAACCCCTCTTCCCAATGGCTCCTCCAAAGCCTTAATCAGTCCACCAGTAGGAGGTCGAATCCGTTCTTTCAGCAGAGACTGGCAAATAAACAATTGTTCCTCAAACGTGTTAAACATTATCACCAATGGCTACATTCTGCCATTCCTCTCAAAACCCAACTTGGTCAGATTTCCTCTGATTGTATCAGAATACAAGGCCCTTCCCAAAGACCAAGCTCTGGCAGATTGTATCCAGTCTCTGCTGTCAAAGAACGTAATCGAAAGGGTGGAAAATGTAAAATCTCTTGGGTTTTACAGTCGTCTGTTTCTTGTACCCAAGCCTCACCAGAGGTGGAGGCCTGTCATGTACCTAAGCAGGCTCAACACTTTTCTACATGTAGAACAGTTCAAAATGGAAACCCCAGAGTCCATCAGGACTTCCCTGATTCCCGGGGAGTGGGTATCGTCGATAGATCTATCGGACGCTTACCTTCACATCCCCATTCACCCACTCTCAAGGAAATACCTAAGATTTTGCCACATGTCTCAGGTGTTCCAGTTCACTTCCCTCCCCTTCAGACTGGCCACAGCCCCCCCAGGTTTTCACAATGATTATAAAAGAGGTGAAGCTGATGGCCCTCTCCAGAAGTCTCAGACTTCACCAATACCTGGACGACTGGCTGATCAGATCCCAGTCTCAGGAGGAAGCCCAAGTGAACACTCAGGCAGTGGTAGATCTAACTCAGTCCTTGGGGTGGATCATACGAATACCATCTCGATTCAGCCCTTGTAAAACCCACTCAATAGAGATGGCTCAAACTCCAGGATTTGATCCTACGACTCAAGTCAAAACATGTTTTGACTGCAAGATGTTTGATGTCGCTAATTGGGTTGCTAGCCTCAACGGAGAAGATGGTCCTGGAGGGACGCCTTCACATGAGGCCCTTTCAGTTTCACCTCAAGGAGCACTGGAAATTTCCTCAGTCACTGGACAACCTCCTTCCTTGGACAGAAATAATTTCTGCACACCTAGATTGGTGGCAAAATCCTGTCAACGTGATGAAGGGCGCAGACCTTCATCCCAAAGATCACAGTATCCAACTCTTTACAGACACCTCAAATGAAGGTTGGGGCGCTCACTTAGAGCAAAGTTCTTCCCAAGGTCTGTGGTCAGAACAGAAAAAAAGGCTACACATAAATGTTCTAGAATTGAAGGCGGTCTCACTGGCCCTTCGTCAGTTCAAGGACCAGTGTCAGAAACTCAACAGTAGTAGCCTATATAAACAAACAAGGAGGAACTCGCTCAGCGGAGATGTGTGCACTCCTGTGGAAGATCATGACTTGGTGCCACCACTACCACATAACATTGAAAGCCAGACACATTCCAGGCTGTTTCAACGTGATGGCCGACCTTCTGTCCAGGTCCAGCAAAGTTCAGTCGACCGAATGGTCTTTACATCTGCAGGTGCAAATCTGCCTAAAGTGGTTCACTCCCCATGTAGACCTGTTTGCCACTCATCTGAACCATAAACTCCCTCTATACGTGTCTCCTATCCCAGACCCAAAAGCCTGGGACATAGATGCTCTGAACATAAACTGGATGGGTCTCACTGCCTATGCTTACCCTCCATCAGCTCTCCTTCACAGGGTGATCCAAAAAATCAGGCAATGCCACTGCCTGATCATTCTAATAACCCCAGGCTGGCCAGGGATGCCCTGGTTTTGCGACCTTGTGCAACTCTCAACAGAGATCCCACTACAACTCCCAGTGTCAACAACACTACTAAAACAGTCCCACAGTTACGTATTCCACAGCAATCCGCAACATCTCAACCTCCACGCCTGGTGTCTAGGAGCGGACAATTCCAGGAGCAAGGCTTCTCTGTGGAGGTGGCAGAGAGAATTGCTGCAATTCAGAGACCATCAACAAGAACCGTCTACAAGTCAAGTGGGCTCTATTTGAAAAATGGTGCAGAGAAAATTCGGTGGATTTCTCCTCTCCATCTGTAAAACAAATCTCAGATATTTTTTTTCATGTACCTGTACCAAGACTTAAATAGACGCCCCTCTACCATTGACGGTTACGGGACTGCTATTGTTGACACTTTGGGCCCTACGGCCCAATTTATAGCACATGATCCAGACCTTCACAGGTTACTCTTCAATTTCCACCAGGATCGTCCCAAAAATTCCAGGAATCTTCCTAAGTGGAACCTTTCTGTTGTTCTCAATGAGCTCACAAAAGCACCCTTTGAGCCTATGAAAGACACAGACCTCAAACATCTTACTCTCAAAACTGCTTTCTTGCTAGCCTTGGCCTCCGGCAAGTGCCGCAGTGAAATCCACGCCTGGGTCGCAAACAAAGTATCTAATCTAGGCCAATGGGAAAAGGTTGCCTTGTTCCCTTATTCTGACTTTATTGCCAAAAACCAGCTAGCAAGAGAAGGTTCTCAAAGTGTGTCTCCAGTGATTATTCCTGCTTTAACTACAATTGTAGATAGACAATTCAAGGAAGACAAGACCCTGTGTCCGGTGCGGGCCCTATTTACTATTTGGATCGAACCAAGGACCTAAGAGGTTCCCAATCCCTTCTCTTCATCTCCTTTGAAAAAGGACATGCCTCAGATATCAGACCCGCTACTCTCTCTTCCTGGTTGAAACAAACCATTCTACTTTGTTACAAACAAGCCGACCAACAAGTCTTGGACTTGGTCCAAGTCAAAGCGCATGACATCCGGGCCTTTGCGGCCTCTAAGGCCTTTTACGGTGGGGTATCAGTGGACCAGATCATGTAAGCATGTCACTGGAAAGCTCACAATACCTTTACCAATTTTTATCTAAAAGACCTTACTTGGTCAGACAACGACAACAATATGTATCTGGGACCAGTAGTAGCGGCACAACAAGTCCTAGACCCTTCCCCTCAGCATCCTCATCTTCGGGAAGAAAAGAAGGGGGGCACGCCAGCTGCATCCAAGTCTTCAGGAGTCTTTCCCAGGGTCTAGGTATCAGTTTACCTTCAAGATGTTCAAGGTAAGGTCTTTTATCCTTTAATTTTTATCTGTATAATGTATTTTCTTATCCAATCTAATCTCATTTTAGGTGGCAAATGTTATGAGATTCAGGCCTAGGGTCTGTACTTTAGCAGTGATGCCCTCACGGGCCTTTCCTGAGTGAGCTCGGCTGCACTCTCTTCTCTCAGAACATCTAGACGGTATTCGTACCGTCATCACTTCTACTGGTGTTTGACTACTTACAAACCCGACCATTAGAACTGGGGTTCTGGGACTCAGACTGGCTCTTTTGGACCAATTTTGGGTATTTTTTTACATCTAATTACTCTAAACTCTAAGAAAAATAACACTTCCAGTCTCAGCTGTAATCCCGCCGGGCGGTTGAATTCAGCATTCAGTCCCACATAGTAAGCTATTGTAGCGCAATAAAATTGAAAATTTTAATTACGTAAATATAGCTTTTATAAGCCACAAGCTTACCATGTGGGACTGAGGAAAGTCCCACCCTACCTCCCCACTGTATTCCAGCTGAGGAGGTATGGACTAAATTACCACGAGAGAAGAAGGAAGAACTACCACAATGCACTGCTAGGGTACATACTAGTATCAAGAGTCAGCCAAATTCGTACGGTTATTTTTCTTAATCGTTGGCGTGGAGTCTGCGGCCTCCGAAAAAGCATTCGGTCCCACATGGTAAGCTTATAAAAGCTATATTTACATAATTAAAATTTTCAAATTAAAAAGATTGGAAAAAAGTAATGCATATTATTTGCTTTAAATTCTGGACTGAAAACCTCAAAGAATTGAGATGCAACTGCAAACACTCCCACTTCAGTCCAGGCCAAAATATGTAGTGCTCCACAAGGTTACATGTTATATTCTGTATGTTAGTTTCAACACCATCTGAGGAGACAACCACCACTCCATCCACATCCCCACCAACCACCCCTCCAACAGCATCAACACCATCAAAACAAAAGGAAACAACTACATCTACCACATCTACAACCACCACAACACCACCAACAACCACATCCCCAACAACATCTACAACAACCACAACACCATCTACATCTACAACAACCACAGGTACCATCAAGTATTTTGACAGTATTTTTGAAAACTATTGCATTAACCGATAACTAGTAATTAGTCAATGAAACTACAGAAATGTTCATTTATTAGAAAATAAAGTTTTGTTTTGAAAAAGATTTTTGCATGTTTCCAACTTCCATTCCATCCTGTCAGGTTTAAAGGAGATAAAAGGAAATTGACCTTGTATTATGAAAATCATTACTAAGTAGAAATATATTCCAGTTTATGAGGTTCAAGTTAACAGGATTCAGCTGTGTCTGCTACTCAATATGTAGTTTGAATAGTGACAGTAATTTGTTTACATGATTAGTACTTAGATTCATATAAGTTTTGGTATTACACATGTTTCAACACATCGTTATAAACAATTTAAAAGAATGAAAAAAAGTAATGCATATTATTTGCTTTAAATTCTGAACTGAAAACCTCAAAGAATTGAGATGAAACTGCAAACACTCCCACTTCAGTCCAGGCCAAAATATGTAGTGCTCCACAAGGTTACATGTTATATTCTGTATGTTAGTTTCAACACCATCTGAGGAGACAACCACCACTCCATCCACGTCCCCACCAACCACCCCTCCAACAGCATCAACACCATCAAAACAAAAGGAAACAACCACATCTACAACCACCACAACACCACCAACAAACACATCCCCTACAACAACCACAACACCATCTACAACAACCACAGGTACCATGAAGTATTTTGACAGTATTTTTGAAAACTATTGCATTAAACCGATAATTAGTAATTAGTCAATGAAACTACAGAAATGTTAATTTGTTAGAAAAAAATGTTTTGAAAAAGCTTTTTGCATGTTTCCAACTTCCATTCCATCCTGTCAGGTTTAAAGGAGATAAAAGGAAATTGACCTTTAATATTGAAATCATTAATAAGTATAAATATATTCCAGTTTATGATGATCAAGTTAACAGGATTTAGCTGTGTTTGCTTCTCAATATGTAGTTTGAATAGTGACAGTAATTTGTTTACATCTTTAGTACTTGGTATTACACATGTTTCAACACATCGTTTGTTATAGACAATTAACAAGATTGGAAAAAAGTAATGCATATTATTTCTTTAAATTCTGAACTGAAAACCTCAAAGAATTGAGACGCAACTGCAAACACTCCCACTTCAGTCCAGGCCAAAATATGTAGTGCTCCACAAGGTTACATGTTATATTCTGTATGTTAGTTTCAACACCATCTGAGGAGACAACCACCACTCCATCCACATCTCCACCAACCACCCCTCCAACAGCATCAACACCATCAAAACAAAAGGAAACAACTACATCTACAACCACCACAACACCACCAACAACCACATCCCCAACAACATCTACAACAACCACAACACCACCAACATCTACAACAACCACAGGTACCATCAAGTATTTTGACAGTATTTTTGAAAACTATTGCATTAAACCGATAACTAGTAATTAGTCAATGAAACTACAGAAATGTTCATTTGTTAGAAAAAAAATGTTTTGAAAAAGCTTTTTGCATGTTTCCAACTTCCATTCCATCCTGTCAGGTTTAAAGGAGATAAAAGAAAATTGACCTTTAATATGGAAATCATTAATAAGTATAAATATATTCCAGTTTATGATGATCAAGTTAACAGGATTTAGCTGTGTTTGCTTCTCAATATGTAGATTGAATAGTGACAGTAATTTGTTTACATCTTTAGTACTTGGTATTACACATGTTTCAACACATCGTTTGTTATAGACAATTAACAAGATTGGGAAAAAGTAATGCATATTATTTCTTTAAATTCTGAACTGAAAACCTCAAAGAATTGAGATGCAACTGCAAACATTCCCACTTCAGTCCAGGCCAAAATATGTAGTGCTCCACAAGGTTACATGTTATATTCTGTATGTTAGTTTCAACACCATCTGAGGAAACAACCACCACTCCATCCACATCCCCACCAACCACCCCTCCAACAGCATCAACACCATCAAAACAAAAGGAAACAACTACATCTACCACATCTACAACCACCACAACACCACCAACAACCACATCCCCAACAACATCTACAACAACCACAACACCATCTACAACAACCACAGGTACCATGAAGTATTTTAACAGTATTTTTGAAAACTATTGCATTAAACCGATAACTAGTAATTAGTCAATGAAACTACAGAAATGTTCATTTGTTAGAAAAAAATGTTTTGAAAAAGCTTTTTGCATGTTTCCAACTTCCATTCCATCCTGTCAGGTTTAAAGGAGATAAAAGGAAATTGACCTTTAATATTGAAATCATTAATAAGTATAAATATATTCCAGTTTATGATGATCAAGTTAACAGGATTTAGCTGTGTTTGCTTCTCAATATGTAGTTTGAATAGTGACAGTAATTTGTTTACATCTTTAGTACTTGGTATTACACATGTTTCAACACATCGTTTGTTATAGACAGTTAACAAGATTGGAAAAAAGTAATGCATATTATTTCTTTAAATTCTGAACTGAAAACCTCAAAGAATTGAGATGCAACTGCAAACACTCCCACTTCAGTCCAGGCCAAAATATGTAGTGCTCCACAAGGTTACATATTATATTCTGTATGTTAGTTTCAACACCATCTGAGGAAACAACCACCACTCCATCCACATCCCCACCAACCACCCCTCCAACAGCATCAACACCATCAAAACAAAAGGAAACAACTACATCTACCACATCTACAACCACCACAACACCACCAACAACCACATCCCCAACAACATCTACAACAACCACAACACCATCTACAACAACCACAGGTACCATGAAGTATTTTAACAGTATTTTTGAAAACTATTGCATTAAACCGATAACTAGTAATTAGTCAATGAAACTACAGAAATGTTCATTTGTTAGAAAAAAATGTTTTGAAAAAGCTTTTTGCATGTTTCCAAATTCCATTCCATCCTGTCAGGTTTAAAGGAGATAAAAGGAAATTGACCTTTAATATTGAAATCATTAATAAGTATAAATATATTCCAGTTTATGATGATCAAGTTAACAGGATTTAGCTGTGTTTGCTTCTCAATATGTAGTTTGAATAGTGACAGTAATTTGTTTACATCTTTAGTACTTGGTATTACACATGTTTCAACACATCGTTTGTTATAGACAGTTAACAAGATTGGAAAAAAGTAATGCATATTATTTCTTTAAATTCTGAACTGAAAACCTCAAAGAATTGAGATGCAACTGCAAACACTCCCACTTCAGTCCAGGCCAAAATATGTAGTGCTCCACAAGGTTACATGTTATATTCTGTATGTTAGTTTCAACACCATCTGAGGAGACAACCACCACTCCATCCACATCTCCACCAACCACCCCTCCAACAGCATCAACACCATCAAAACAAAAGGAAACAACTACATCTACAACCACCACAACACCAACAACCACATCCCCAACAACATCTACAACAACCACAACACCACCAACATCTACAACAACCACAGGTACCATCAAGTATTTTGACAGTATTTTTGAAAACTATTGCATTAAACCGATAACTAGTAATTAGTCAATGAAACTACAGAAATGTTCATTTGTTAGAAAAAAAATGTTTTGAAAAAGCTTTTTGCATGTTTCCAACTTCCATTCCATCCTGTCAGGTTTAAAGGAGATAAAAGGAAATTGACCTTTAATATGGAAATCATTAATAAGTATAAATATATTCCAGTTTATGATGATCAAGTTAACAGGATTTAGCTGTGTTTGCTTCTCAATATGTAGATTGAATAGTGACAGTAATTTGTTTACATCTTTAGTACTTGGTATTACACATGTTTCAACACATCGTTTGTTATAGACAATTAACAAGATTGGAAAAAAGTAATGCATATTATTTCTTTAAATTCTGAACTGAAAACCTTAAAGAATTGAGATGCAACTGCAAACACTCCCACTTCAGTCCAGGCCAAAATATGTAGTGCTCCACAAGGTTACATGTTATTTTCTGTATGTTAGTTTCAACACCATCTGAGGAGACAACCACCACTCCATCCACATCCCCACCAACCACCCCTCCAACAGCATCAACACCATCAAAACAAAAGGAAACAACTACATCTACAACCACCACAACACCGCCAACAACCACATCCCCAACAACATCTACAACAACCACAACACCATCTACATCTACAACAACCACAGGTACCATGAAGTATTTTGACAGTTTTTTTGAAAACTATTGCATTAAACTGATAACTAGTAATTAGTCAATGAAACTACAGAAATGTTCATTTGTTAGAAAAAAAATGTTTTGAAAAAGCTTTTTGCATGTTTCCAACTTCCATTCCATCCTGTCAGGTTTAAAGGAGATAAAAGGAAATTGACCTTTAATATGGAAATCATTAATAAGTATAAATATATTCCAGTTTATGATGATCAAGTTAACAGGATTTAGCTGTGTTTGCTTCTCAATATGTAGTTTGAATAGTGACAGTAATTTGTTTACATCTTTAGTACTTGGTATTACACATGTTTCAACACATCGTTTGTTATAGACAATTAACAAGATTGGAAAAAATTAATGCATATTATTTCTTTAAATTCTGAACTGAAAACCTCAAAGAATTGAGATGCAACTGCAAACACTCCCACTTCAGTCCAGGCCAAAATATGTAGTGCTCCACAAGGTTACATGTTATTTTCTGTATGTTAGTTTCAACACCATCTGAGGAGACAACCACCACTCCATCCACATCCCCACCAACCACCCCTCCAACAGCATCAACACCATCAAAACAAAAGGAAACAACTACATCTACCACATCTACAACCACCACAACACCACCAACAACCACATCCCCAACAACATCTACAACAACCACAACACCATCTACATCTACAACAACCACAGGTACCATGAAGTATTTTAACAGTATTTTTGAAAACTATTGCATTAAACCGATAACTAGTAATTAGTCAATGAAACTACAGAAATGTTCATTTGTTAGAAAAAAAATGTTTTGAAAAAGCTTTTTGCATGTTTCCAACTTCCATTCCATCCTGTCAGGTTTAAAGCAGATAAAAGGAAATTGACCTTTAATATGGAAATCATTAATAAGTATAAATATATTCCAGTTTATGATGATCAAGTTAACAGGAGTTAGCTGTGTTTGCTTCTCAATATGTAGTTTGAATAGTGACAGTAATTTGTTTACATCTTTAGTACTTGGTATTACACATGTTTCAACACATCGTTTGTTATAGACAATTAACAAGATTGGAAAAAAGTAATGCATATTATTTCTTTAAATTCTGAACTGAAAACCTCAAAGAATTGAGATGCAACTGCAAACACTCCCACTTCAGTCCAGGCCAAAATATGTAGTGCTCCACAAGGTTACATGTTATATTCTGTATGTTAGTTTCAACACCATCTGAGGAGACAACCACCACTCCATCCACATCCCCACCAACTACCCCTCCAACAGCATCAACACCATCAAAACAAAAGGAAACAACTACATCTACCACATCTACAACCACCACAACACCACCAACAACCACATCCCCAACAACATCTACAACTACCACATCTACAACAACCACAACACCATCTACATCTACAACAACCACAGGTACCATCAAGTATTTTGACAGTATTTTTTAAAACTATTGCATTAAACTGATAACTAGTAATTAGTGAAACTACAAAAATGTTCATTTATTAGAAAAAAATGTTTTGAAATAGCTTTTTGCATGTATCCATCTTCCATTCCATCCTGTCAGGTTTAAAGGAAATAAAAGAAAATTGACCTTGTGATATGGAAATCATCAATAAGTAGAAATATATTCCAGTTTATGAGGTTCAAATTAACAGGATTCAGCTGTGTCAGATATCACACAAGTGAAATATGCATCTGTTAATCCCCATAACCTGAAGGAGTTTTTGTTCCTCTAAAGTCATTCAGGGTCTGTATTCACAAAGATTCTTAGAATTTTTCTTAGACTTACACTTAAGTCTAAGAAAAATTGTATGCTAAGGATTTTCTTATTCTTCGAATAAAATCCTATTTACAAAACAATTTTAGCTAAGAATAATTCTAAGAATAGAAGTAAAAGAAAATGTATGTAATTTTTAGAATTTTAGAAAAATTCTAAGAATGCAGGTCTTGACATATGTAAACAGAAAGTTAGAAATTTATGAATTAATATAAAGATACTGCATTTCGGTACACTACACACCATGGACAACTTAATATGTAACACTGTTCTGGATGTTGATTTGCAATCAGTTGCTGCACCAAATCACCAAAACAACCATTTTTCTTAAGTAAAGCATGCTATGTGCCAGTCTCACATTTAAATTAATTAGAATATTCTAAGAATAAGAATCTTTGTGAATAGAAAATTTCTTATTCTTAAAATGTTTCTATGAAAAATTCAAAGAATAAGACTAATTCTAAGAATAAGAATCTTTGTGCATACAGGCCAAGATCTTTCACAGTCATTGGTAAGCTGTGTCAGATGTAAGTTTCTTTAGCTATAGTATAGTGAGATATTTATGTATAATCTCAGATTGTTGCATTTCAAAAGAAATGTGCTTGTTTTAGTCATTACAACAACCAACAAAACTTCTGAAGAAAAAACACCAGCTACACCAACCCGTTCAAGTAAGGTTTTGAAACAAGAATCTGTGAAGTGTGTGTTATTAAAGTATTGTCATTTTTGTAACTACAAAATTATGCTTGCACATATCTAGAAGTACTATTGTTGATTTAGCTTATTTATATATGATCATTCACCTGTATATTTTTTCAATTCAGAATTATCAGTTTTGATTCTTTATAAAATTATTTCTCTTCACTGGTAGATTTTATGTTAAAGATGAGAATGTCTTCAAAATGCTGGCAAAGGATCTAGTAAACACTATGTGATGGATAATTCTCTCAGTTTCTTTTATTGTACAGAATATTTTGGGTTTAGTATCTTGCGAAAGCTTGAAACTATTATGAATATTTTAGACAGGCATAAACACAGCTAACTACAATTGTTTGGTCAAGGTCAAATTAATATGATTTATCAGATGATGCCAATATCTAAAAAACTGACATTCAGTAATCAAATGAGTTTGTGAATATTTCTTATGTTAATTTTACACTTTGTTACAGGGCAACCGAGAACCACCACTCTCACCACAGGTAAACAACTGGTTTGTTCTAAAGTTACTCGATATGTAGTTTGATTAGTGACAGTAATTTGTTTACATGTTGAGTACTTAGATTCATTCAAGTTTTGGTATTACACATGTTTAAACACACAATTTGTTATAAATAATTAAAAAGATTGAAAAAAATAATGTATATTATTTGCTTTAAATTCTGAACTGAAAACCTCAAAGAATTGAGATACAACTGCAAACGCTCCCACTTCAGTCCAGGCCAAAATATGTAGTGCTCCACAAGGTTACATGTTATATTCTGTATGTTAGTTTCAACACCATCTGAGGAGACAACCACCACTCCATCCACATCCCCACCAACCACCCCTCCAACAGCATCAACACCATCAAAACAAAAGGAAACAACTACATCTACCACATCTACAACCACCACAACACCACCAACAACCACATCCCCAACAACATCTACAACAACCACAACACCATCTACATCTACAACAACCACAGGTACCATGAAGTATTTTGACAGTATTTTTGAAAACTATTGCATTAAACCGATAACTAGTAATTAGTCAATGAAACTACAGAAATGTTCATTTGTTAGAAAAAAAATGTTTTGAAAAAGCTTTTTGCATGTTTCCAACTTCCATTCCATCCTGTCAGGTTTAAAGGAGATAAAAGGAAATTGACCTTTAATATGGAAATCATTAATAAGTATAAATATATTCCAGTTTATGATGATCAAGTTAACAGGATTTAGCTGTGTTTGCTTCTCAATATGTAGTTTGAATAGTGACAGTAATTTGTTTACATCTTTAGTACTTGGTATTACACATGTTTCAACACATCGTTTGTTATAGACAATTAACAAGATTGGAAAAAAGTAATGCATATTATTTCTTTAAATTCTGAACTGAAAACCTCAAAGAATTGAGATGCAACTGCAAACACTCCCACTTCAGTCCAGGCCAAAATATGTAGTGCTCCACAAGGTTACATGTTATTTTCTGTATGTTAGTTTCAACACCATCTGAGGAGACAACCACCACTCCATCCACATCCCCACCAACCACCCCTCCAACAGCATCAACACCATCAAAACAAAAGGAAACAACTACATCTACAACCACCACAACACCACCAACAACCACATCCCCAACAACATCTACAACAACCACAACACCATCTACATCTACAACAACCACAGGTACCATGAAGTATTTTAACAGTATTTTTGAAAACTATTGCATTAAACCGATAACTAGTAATTAGTCAATGAAACTACAGAAATGTTTATTTGTTAGAAAAAAATATTTTGAAAAAGCTTTTTGCATGTTTCCAACTTCCATTCCATCCTGTCAGGTTTAAAGGAGATAAAAGGAAATTGACCTTTAATATTGAAATCATTAATAAGTATAAATATATTCCAGTTTATGATGATCAAGTTAACAGGATTTAGCTGTGTTTGCTTCTCAATATGTAGTTTGAATAGTGACAGTAATTTGTTTACATCTTTAGTACTTGGTATTACACATGTTTCAACACATCGTTTGTTATAGACAATTAACAAGATTGGAAAAAAGTAATGCATATTATTTCTTTAAATTCTGAACTGAAAACCTCAAAGAATTGAGATGCAACTGCAAACACTCCCACTTCAGTCCAGGCCAAAATATGTAGTGCTCCACAAGGTTACATGTTATTTTCTGTATGTTAGTTTCAACACCATCTGAGGAGACAACCAACACTCCATCCACATCCCCACCAACCACCCCTCCAACAGCATCAACACCATCAAAACAAAAGGAAACAACTACATCTACAACCACCACAACACCACCAACAACCACATCCCCAACAACATCTACAACAACCACAACACCATCTACATCTACAACAACCACAGGTACCATGAAGTATTTTGACAGTTTTTTTGAAAACTATTGCATTAAACTGATAACTAGTAATTAGTCAATGAAACTACAGAAATGTTCATTTGTTAGAAAAAAAATGTTTTGAAAAAGCTTTTTGCATGTTTCCAACTTCCATTCCATCCTGTCAGGTTTAAAGGAGATAAAAGGAAATTGACCTTTAATATGGAAATCATTAATAAGTATAAATATATTCCAGTTCATGATTATCAAGTTAACAGGATTTAGCTGTGTTTGCTTCTCAATATGTAGTTTGAATAGTGACAGTAATTTGTTTACATCTTTAGTACTTGGTATTACACATGTTTCAACACATCGTTTGTTATAGACAATTAACAAGATTGGAAAAAAGTAATGCATATTATTTCTTTAAATTCTGAACTGAAAACCTCAAAGAATTGAGATGCAACTGTAAACATTCCCACTTCAGTCCAGGCCAAAATATGTAGTGCTCCACAAGGTTACATGTTATATTCTGTATGTTAGTTTCAACACCATCTGAGGAGACAACCACCACTCCATCCACATCCCCACCAACCACCCCTCCAACAGCATCAACACCATCAAAACAAAAGGAAACAACTACATCTACCACATCTACAACCACCACAACACCACCAACAACCACATCCCCTCCAACAGCATCAACACCATCAAAACAAAAGGAAACAACTACATCTACCACATCTACAACCACCACAACACCACCAACAACCACATCCCCTACAACAACCACAACACCATCTACATCTACAACAACCACAGGTACCATGAAGTATTTTAACAGTATTTTTGAAAACTATTGCATTAAACCGA
Organism: Sabellastarte sp. h YS-2021; assembly: GCA_964017235.1. Lineage (NCBI taxonomy): Eukaryota > Metazoa > Annelida > Polychaeta > Sabellida > Sabellidae > Sabellastarte > Sabellastarte sp. h YS-2021. The sequence continues at coordinate 11,506,794 of OZ024927.1, forward strand.
TAACTAGTAATTAGTCAATGAAACTACAGAAATGTTCATTTGTTAGAAAAAAAATGTTTTGAAAAAGCTTTTTGCATGTTTCCAACTTCCATTCCATCCTGTCAGGTTTAAAGCAGATAAAAGGAAATTGACCTTTAATATGGAAATCATTAATAAGTATAAATATATTCCAGTTTATGATGATCAAGTTAACAGGATTTAGCTGTGTTTGCTTCTCAATATGTAGTTTGAATAGTGACAGTAATTTGTTTACATCTTTAGTACTTGGTATTACACATGTTTCAACACATCGTTTGTTATAGACAATTAACAAGATTGGAAAAAAGTAATGCATATTATTTCTTTAAATTCTGAACTGAAAACCTCAAAGAATTGAGATGCAACTGCAAACACTCCCACTTCAGTCCAGGCCAAAATATGTAGTGCTCCACAAGGTTACATGTTATATTCTGTATGTTAGTTTCAACACCATCTGAGGAGACAACCACCACTCCATCCACATCCCCACCAACTACCCCTCCAACAGCATCAACACCATCAAAACAAAAGGAAACAACTACATCTACCACATCTACAACCACCACAACACCACCAACAACCACATCCCCAACAACATCTACAACTACCACATCCACAACAACCACAACACCACCACCATCTACATCTACAACAACCACAGGTACCATCAAGTATTTTGACAGTATTTTTTAAAACTATTGCATTAAACTGATAACTAGTAATTAGTGAAACTACAAAAATGTTCATTTATTAGAAAAAAATGTTTTGAAATAGCTTTTTGCATGTATCCATCTTCCATTCCATCCTGTCAGGTTTAAAGGAAATAAAAGAAAATTGACCTTGTGATATGGAAATCATCAATAAGTAGAAATATATTCCAGTTTATGAGGTTCAAATTAACAGGATTCAGCTGTGTCAGATATCACACAAGTGAAATATGCATCTGTTAATCCCCATAACCTGAAGGAGTTTTTGTTCCTCTAAAGTCATTCAGGGTCTGTATTCACAAAGATTCTTAGAATTTTTCTTAGACTTACACTTAAGTCTAAGAAAAATTGTATGCTAAGGATTTTCTTATTCTTCGAATAAAATCCTATTTACAAAACAATTTTAGCTAAGAATAATTCTAAGAATAGAAGTAAAAGAAAATGTATGTAATTTTTAGAATTTTAGAAAAATTCTAAGAATACAGGTCTTGACATATGTAAACAGAAAGTTAGAAATTTATGAATTAATATAAAGATACTGCATTTCGGTACACTACACACCATGGACAACTTAATATGTAACACTGTTCTGGATGTTGATTTGCAATCAGTTGCTGCACCAAATCACCAAAACAACCATTTTTCTTAAGTAAAGCATGCTATGTGCCAGTCTCACATTTAAATTAATTAGAATATTCTAAGAATAAGAATCTTTGTGAATAGAAAATTTCTTATTCTTAAAATGTTTCTATGAAAAATTCAAAGAATAAGACTAATTCTAAGAATAAGAATCTTTGTGCATACAGGCCAAGATCTTTCACAGTCATTGGTAAGCTGTGTCAGATGTAAGTTTCTTTAGCTATAGTATAGTGAGATATTTATGTATAATCTCAGATTGTTGCATTTCAAAAGAAATGTGCTTGTTTTAGTCATTACAACAACCAACAAAACTTCTGAAGAAAAAACACCAGCTACACCAACCCGTTCAAGTAAGGTTTTGAAACAAGAATCTGTGAAGTGTGTGTTATTAAAGTATTGTCATTTTTGTAACTACAAAATTATGCTTGCACATATCTAGAAGTACTATTGTTGATTTAGCTTATTTATATATGATCATTCACCTGTATATTTTTTCAATTCAGAATTATCAGTTTTGATTCTTTATAAAATTATTTCTCTTCACTGGTAGATTTTATGTTAAAGATGAGAATGTCTTCAAAATGCTGGCAAAGGATCTAGTAAACACTATGTGATGGATAATTCTCTCAGTTTCTTTTATTGTACAGAATATTTTGGGTTTAGTATCTTGCGAAAGCTTGAAACTATTATGAATATTTTAGACAGGCATAAACACAGCTAACTACAATTGTTTGGTCAAGGTCAAATTAATATGATTTATCAGATGATGCCAATATCTAAAAAACTGACATTCAGTAATCAAATGAGTTTGTGAATATTTCTTATGTTAATTTTACACTTTGTTACAGGGCAACCGAGAACCACCACTCTCACCACAGGTAAACAACTGGTTTGTTCTAAAGTTACTCGATATGTAGTTTGATTAGTGACAGTAATTTGTTTACATGTTGAGTACTTAGATTCATTCAAGTTTTGGTATTACACATGTTTAAACACACAGTTTGTTATAAATAATTAAAAAGATTGAAAAAAATAATGTATATTATTTGCTTTAAATTCTGAACTGAAAACCTCAAAGAATTGAGATACAACTGCAAACGCTCCCACTTCAGTCCAGGCCAAAATATGTAGTGCTCCACAAGGTTACATGTTATATTCTGTATGTTAGTTTCAACACCATCTGAGGAGACAACCACCACTCCATCCACATCCCCACCAACCACCCCTCCAACAGCATCAACACCATCAAAACAAAAGGAAACAACTACAGCTACCACATCTACAACCACCACAACACCACCAACAACCACATCCCCAACAACATCTACAACAACCACAACACCATCTACATCTACAACAACCACAGGTACCATGAAGTATTTTGACAGTATTTTTGAAAACTATTGCATTAAACCGATAACTAGTAATTAGTCAATGAAACTACAGAAATGTTCATTTGTTAGAAAAAAAATGTTTTGAAAAAGCTTTTTGCATGTTTCCAACTTCCATTCCATCCTGTCAGGTTTAAAGGAGATAAAAGGAAATTGACCTTTAATATGGAAATCATTAATAAGTATAAATATATTCCAGTTTATGATGATCAAGTTAACAGGATTTAGCTGTGTTTGCTTCTCAATATGTAGTTTGAATAGTGACAGTAATTTGTTTACATCTTTAGTACTTGGTATTACACATGTTTCAACACATCGTTTGTTATAGACAATTAACAAGATTGGAAAAAGGTAATGCCTATTATTTCTTTAAATTCTGAACTGAAAACCTCAAAGAATTGAGATGCAACTGCAAACATTCCCACTTCAGTCCAGGCCAAAATATGTAGTGCTCCACAAGGTTACATGTTATTTTCTGTATGTTAGTTTCAACACCATCTGAGGAGACAACCACCACTCCATCCACATCCCCACCAACCACCCCTCCAACAGCATCAACACCATCAAAACAAAAGGAAACAACTACATCTACAACCACCACAACACCACCAACAACCACATCCCCAACAACATCTACAACAACCACAACACCATCTACATCTACAACAACCACAGGTACCATGAAGTATTTTAACAGTATTTTTGAAAACTATTGCATTAAACCGATAACTAGTAATTAGTCAATGAAACTACAGAAATGTTCATTTGTTAGAAAAAAAATGTTTTGAAAAAGCTTTTTGCATGTTTCCAACTTCCATTCCATCCTGTCAGGTTTAAAGGAGATAAAAGGAAATTGACCTTTAATATGGAAATCATTAATAAGTATAAATATATTCCAGTTTATGATGATCAAGTTAACAGGATTTAGCTGTGTTTGCTTCTCAATATGTAGTTTGAATAGTGACAGTAATTTGTTTACATCTTTAGTACTTGGTATTACACATGTTTCAACACATCGTTTGTTATAGACAATTAACAAGATTGGAAAAAAGTAATGCATATTATTTCTTTAAATTCTGAACTGAAAACCTCAAAGAATTGAGATGCAACTGCAAACACTCCCACTTCAGTCCAGGCCAAAATATGTAGTGCTCCACAAGGTTACATGTTATTTTCTGTATGTTAGTTTCAACACCATCTGAGGAGACAACCACCACTCCATCCACATCCCCACCAACCACCCCTCCAACAGCATCAACACCATCAAAACAAAAGGAAACAACTACATCTACAACCACCACAACACCACCAACAACCACATCCCCAACAACATCTACAACAACCACAACACCATCTACACCTACAACAACCACAGGTACCATGAAGTATTTTAACAGTATTTTTGAAAACTATTGCATTAAACCGATAACTAGTAATTAGTCAATGAAACTACAGAAATGTTCATTTGTTAGAAAAAAATATTTTGAAAAAGCTTTTTGCATGTTTCCAACTTCCATTCCATCCTGTCAGGTTTAAAGGAGATAAAAGGAAATTGACCTTTAATATTGAAATCATTAATAAGTATAAATATATTCCAGTTTATGATGATCAAGTTAACAGGATTTAGCTGTGTTTGCTTCTCAATATGTAGTTTGAATAGTGACAGTAATTTGTTTACATCTTTAGTACTTGGTATTACACATGTTTCAACACATCGTTTGTTATAGACAATTAACAAGATTGGAAAAAAGTAATGCATATTATTTCTTTAAATTCTGAACTGAAAACCTCAAAGAATTGAGATGCAACTGCAAACACTCCCACTTCAGTCCAGGCCAAAATATGTAGTGCTCCACAAGGTTACATGTTATTTTCTGTATGTTAGTTTCAACACCATCTGAGGAGACAACCACCACTCCATCCACATCCCCACCAACCACCCCTCCAACAGCATCAACACCATCAAAACAAAAGGAAACAACTACATCTACAACCACCACAACACCACCAACAACCACATCCCCAACAACATCTACAACAACAACAACACCATCTACATCTACAACAACCACAGGTACCATGAAGTATTTTGACAGTATTTTTGAAAACTATTGCATTAAACCGATAACTAGTAATTAGTCAATGAAACTACAGAAATGTTCATTTGTTAGAAAAACAATGTTTTGAAAAAGCTTTTTGCATGTTTCCAACTTCCATTCCATCCTGTCAGGTTTAAAGGAGATAAAAGGAAATTGACCTTTAATATTGAAATCATTAATAAGTATAAATATATTCCAGTTTATGATGATCAAGTTAACAGGATTTAGCTGTGTTTGCTTCTCAATATGTAGTTTGAATAGTGACAGTAATTTGTTTACATCTTTAGTACTTGGTATTACACATGTTTCAACACATCGTTTGTTATAGACAATTAACAAGATTGGAAAAAAGTAATGCATATTATTTCTTTAAATTCTGAACTGAAAACCTCAAAGAATTGAGATGCAAATGCAAACATTCCCACTTCAGTCCAGGCCAAAATATGTAGTGCTCCACAAGGTTACATGTTATTTTCTGTATGTTAGTTTCAACACCATCTGAGGAGACAACCACCACTCCATCCACATCCCCACCAACCACCCCTCCAACAGCATCAACACCATCAAAACAAAAGGAAACAACTACATCTACAACCACCACAACACCACCAACAACCACATCCCCAACAACATCTACAACAACCACAACACCATCTACATCTACAACAACCACAGGTACCATGAAGTATTTTAACAGTATTTTTGAAAACTATTGCATTAAGCCGATAACTAGTAATTAGTCAATGAAACTACAGAAATGTTCATTTGTTAGAAAAACAATGTTTTGAAAAAGCTTTTTGCATGTTTCCAACTTCCATTCCATCCTGTCAGGTTTAAAGGAGATAAAAGGAAATTGACCTTTAATATGGAAATCATTAATAAGTATAAATATATTCCAGTTTATGATGATCAAGTTAACAGGATTTAGCTGTGTTTGCTTCTCAATATGTAGTTTGAATAGTGACAGTAATTTGTTTACATCTTTAGTACTTGGTATTACACATGTTTCAACACATCGTTTGTTATAGACAATTAACAAGATTGGAAAAAAGTAATGCATATTATTTCTTTAAATTCTGAACTGAAAACCTCAAAGAATTGAGATGCAACTGCAAACACTCCCACTTCAGTCCAGGTCAAAATATGTAGTGCTCCACAAGGTTACATGTTATTTTCTGTATGTTAGTTTCAACACCATCTGAGGAGACAACCACCACTCCATCCACATCCCCACCAACCACCCCTCCAACAGCATCAACACCATCAAAACAAAAGGAAACAACTACATCTACAACCACCACAACACCACCAACAACCACATCCCCAACAACATCTACAACAACCACAACACCATCTACATCTACAACAACCACAGGTACCATGAAGTATTTTGACAGTATTTTTGAAAACTATTGCATTAAACCGATAACTAGTAATTAGTCAATGAAACTACAGAAATGTTCATTTGTTAGAAAAACAATGTTTTGAAAAAGCTTTTTGCATGTTTCCAACTTCCATTCCATCCTGTCAGGTTTAAAGGAGATAAAAGGAAATTGACCTTTAATATTGAAATCATTAATAAGTATAAATATATTCCAGTTTATGATGATCAAGTTAACAGGATTTAGCTGTGTTTGCTTCTCAATATGTAGTTTGAATAGTGACAGTAATTTGTTTACATCTTTAGTACTTGGTATTACACATGTTTCAACACATCGTTTGTTATAGACAATTAACAAGATTGGAAAAAAGTAATGCATATTATTTCTTTAAATTCTGAACTGAAAACCTCAAAGAATTGAGATGCAAATGCAAACATTCCCACTTCAGTCCAGGCCAAAATATGTAGTGCTCCACAAGGTTACATGTTATTTTCTGTATGTTAGTTTCAACACCATCTGAGGAGACAACCACCACTCCATCCACATCCCCACCAACCACCCCTCCAACAGCATCAACACCATCAAAACAAAAGGAAACAACTACATCTACAACCACCACAACACCACCAACAACCACATCCCCAACAACATCTACAACAACCACAACACCATCTACATCTACAACAACCACAGGTACCATGAAGTATTTTAACAGTATTTTTGAAAACTATTGCATTAAACCGATAACTAGTAATTAGTCAATGAAACTACAGAAATGTTCATTTGTTAGAAAAAAATATTTTGAAAAAGCTTTTTGCATGTTTCCAACTTCCATTCCATCCTGTCAGGTTTAAAGGAGATAAAAGGAAATTGACCTTTAATATTGAAATCATTAATAAGTATAAATATATTCCAGTTTATGATAATCAAGTTAACAGGATTTAGCTGTGTTTGCTTCTCAATATGTAGTTTGAATAGTGACAGTAATTTGTTTACATCTTTAGTACTTGGTATTACACATGTTTCAACACATCGTTTGTTATAGACAATTAACAAGATTGGAAAAAAGTAATGCATATTATTTCTTTAAATTCTGAACTGAAAACCTCAAAGAATTGAGATGCAACTGCAAACACTCCCACTTCAGTCCAGGCCAAAATATGTAGTGCTCCACAAGGTTACATGTTATTTTCTGTATGTTAGTTTCAACACCATCTGAGGAGACAACCACCACTCCATCCACATCCCCACCAACCACCCCTCCAACAGCATCAACACCATCAAAACAAAAGGAAACAACTACATCTACAACCACCACAACACCACCAACAACCACATCCCCAACAACATCTACAACAACCACAACACCATCTACATCTACAACAACCACAGGTACCATGAAGTATTTTAACAGTATTTTTGAAAACTATTGCATTAAACCGATAACTAGTAATTAGTCAATGAAACTACAGAAATGTTCATTTGTTAGAAAAAAAATGTTTTGAAAAAGCTTTTTGCATGTTTCCAACTTCCATTCCATCCTGTCAGGTTTAAAGGCGATAAAAGGAAATTGACCTTTAATATGGAAATCATTAATAAGTATAAATATATTCCAGTTTATGATGATCAAGTTAACAGGATTTAGCTGTGTTTGCTTCTCAATATGTAGTTTGAATAGTGACAGTAATTTGTTTACATCTTTAGTACTTGGTATTACACATGTTTCAACACATCGTTTGTTATAGACAATTAACAAGATTGGAAAAAGGTAATGCCTATTATTTCTTTAAATTCTGAACTGAAAACCTCAAAGAATTGAGATGCAAATGCAAACATTCCCACTTCAGTCCAGGCCAAAATATGTAGTGCTCCACAAGGTTACATGTTATTTTCTGTATGTTAGTTTCAACAGCATCTGAGGAGACAACCACCACTCCATCCACATCCCCACCAACCACCCCTCCAACAGCATCAACACCATCAAAACAAAAGGAAACAACTACATCTACCACATCTACAACCACCACAACACCACCAACAACCACATCCCCAACAACATCTACAACAACCACAACACCATCTACATCTACAACAACCACAGGTACCATGAAGTATTTTGACAGTATTTTTGAAAACTATTGCATTAAACCGATAACTAGTAATTAGTCAATGAAACTACAGAAATGTTCATTTGTTAGAAAAAAAATGTTTTGAAAAAGCTTTTTGCATGTTTCCAACTTCCATTCCATCCTGTCAGGTTTAAAGGAGATCAAAGGAAATTGACCTTTAATATGGAAATCATTAATAAGTATAAATATATTCCAGTTTATGATGATCAAGTTAACAGGATTTAGCTGTGTTTGCTTCTCAATATGTAGTTTGAATAGTGACAGTAATTTGTTTACATCTTTAGTACTTGGTATTACACATGTTTCAACACATCGTTTGTTATAGACAATTAACAAGATTGGAAAAAAGTAATGCATATTATTTCTTTAAATTCTGAACTGAAAACCTCAAAGAATTGAGATGCAAATGCAAACATTCCCACTTCAGTCCAGGCCAAAATATGTAGTGCTCCACAAGGTTACATGTTATTTTCTGTATGTTAGTTTCAACACCATCTGAGGAGACAACCACCACTCCATCCACATCCCCACCAACCACCCCTCCAACAGCATCAACACCATCAAAACAAAAGGAAACAACTACATCTACAACCACCACAACACCACCAACAACCACAGGTACCATGAAGTATTTTGACAGTATTTTTGAAAACTATTGCATTAAACCGATAACTAGTAATTAGTCAATGAAACTACAGAAATGTTCATTTGTTAGAAAAAAAATGTTTTGAAAAAGCTTTTTGCATGTGTCCAACTTCCATTCCATCCTGTCAGGTTTAAAGGAGATAAAAGGAAATTGACCTTTAATATGGAAATCATTAATAAGTATAAATATATTCCAGTTTATGATGATCAAGTTAACAGGATTTAGCTGTGTTTGCTTCTCAATATGTAGTTTGAATAGTGATAGTAATTTGTTTACATCTTTAGTACTTGGTATTACACATGTTTCAACACATCGTTTGTTATAGACAATTAACAAGATTGCAAAAAAGTAATGCATATTATTTCTTTAAATTCTGAACTGAAAACCTCAAAGAATTGAGATGCAACTGCAAACACTCCCACTTCAGTCCAGGCCAAAATATGTAGTGCTCCACAAGGTTACATGTTATTTTCTGTATGTTAGTTTCAACACCATCTGAGGAGACAACCACCACTCCATCCACATCCCCACCAACCACCCCTCCAACAGCATCAACACCATCAAAACAAAAGGAAACAACTACATCTACAACCACCACAACACCACCAACAACCACATCCCCAACAACATCTACAACAACCACAACACCATCTACATCTACAACAACCACAGGTACCATGAAGTATTTTGACAGTATTTTTGAAAACTATTGCATTAAACCGATAACTAGTAATTAGTCAATGAAACTACAGAAATGTTCATTTGTTAGAAAAACAATGTTTTGAAAAAGCTTTTTGCATGTTTCCAACTTCCATTCCATCCTGTCAGGTTTAAAGGAGATAAAAGGAAATTGACCTTTAATATGGAAATCATTAATAAGTATAAATATATTCCAGTTTATGATGATCAAGTTAACAGGATTTAGCTGTGTTTGCTTCTCAATATGTAGTTTGAATAGTGACAGTAATTTGTTTACATCTTTAGTACTTGGTATTACATATGTTTCAACACATCGTTTGTTATAGACAATTAACAAGATTGGAAAAAAGTAATGCATATTATTTCTTTAAATTCTGAACTGAAAACCTCAAAGAATTGAGATGCAACTGCAAACACTCCCACTTCAGTCCAGGCCAAAATATGTAGTGCTCCACAAGGTTACATGTTATTTTCTGTATGTTAGTTTCAACACCATCTGAGGAGACAACCACCACTCCATCCACATCCCCACCAACCACCCCTCCAACAGCATCAACACCATCAAAACAAAAGGAAACAACTACATCTACAACCACCACAACACCACCAACAACCACATCCCCAACAACATCTACAACAACCACAACACCATCTACATCTACAACAACCACAGGTACCATGAAGTATTTTAACAGTATTTTTGAAAACTATTGCATTAAACCGATAACTAGTAATTAGTCAATGAAACTACAGAAATGTTCATTTGTTAGAAAAAAATATTTTGAAAAAGCTTTTTGCATGTTTCCAACTTCCATTCCATCCTGTCAGGTTTAAAGGAGATAAAAGGAAATTGACCTTTAATATTGAAATCATTAGTAAGTATAAATATATTCCAGTTTATGATGATCAAGTTAACAGGATTTAGCTGTGTTTGCTTCTCAATATGTAGTTTGAATAGTGACAGTAATTTGTTTACATCTTTAGTACTTGGTATTACACATGTTTCAACACATCGTTTGTTATAGACAATTAACAAGATTGGAAAAAAGTAATGCATATTATTTCTTTAAATTCTGAACTGAAAACCTCAAAGAATTGAGATGCAACTGCAAACACTCCCACTTCAGTCCAGGCCAAAATATGTAGTGCTCCACAAGGTTACATGTTATTTTCTGTATGTTAGTTTCAACACCATCTGAGGAGACAACCACCACTCCATCCACATCCCCACCAACCACCCCTCCAACAGCATCAACACCATCAAAACAAAAGGAAACAACTACATCTACAACCACCACAACACCACCAACAACCACATCCCCAACAACATCTACAACAACCACAACACCATCTACATCTACAACAACCACAGGTACCATGAAGTATTTTAACAGTATTTTTGAAAACTATTGCATTAAACCGATAACTAGTAATTAGTCAATGAAACTACAGAAATGTTCATTTGTTAGAAAAAAAATGTTTTGAAAAAGCTTTTTGCATGTTTCCAACTTCCATTCCATCCTGTCAGGTTTAAAGGAGATCAAAGGAAATTGACCTTTAATATGGAAATCATTAATAAGTATAAATATATTCCAGTTTATGATGATCAAGTTAACAGGATTTAGCTGTGTTTGCTTCTCAATATGTAGTTTGAATAGTGACAGTAATTTGTTTACATCTTTAGTACTTGGTATTACACATGTTTCAACACATCGTTTGTTATAGACAATTAACAAGATTGGAAAAAAGTAATGCATATTATTTCTTTAAATTCTGAACTGAAAACCTCAAAGAATTGAGATGCAAATGCAAACATTCCCACTTCAGTCCAGGCCAAAATATGTAGTGCTCCACAAGGTTACATGTTATTTTCTGTATGTTAGTTTCAACACCATCTGAGGAGACAACCACCACTCCATCCACATCCCCACCAACCACCCCTCCAACAGCATCAACACCATCAAAACAAAAGGAAACAACTACATCTACAACCACCACAACACCACCAACAACCACAGGTACCATGAAGTATTTTGACAGTATTTTTGAAAACTATTGCATTAAACCGATAACTAGTAATTAGTCAATGAAACTACAGAAATGTTCATTTGTTAGAAAAAAAATGTTTTGAAAAAGCTTTTTGCATGTGTCCAACTTCCATTCCATCCTGTCAGGTTTAAAGGAGATAAAAGGAAATTGACCTTTAATATGGAAATCATTAATAAGTATAAATATATTCCAGTTTATGATGATCAAGTTAACAGGATTTAGCTGTGTTTGCTTCTCAATATGTAGTTTGAATAGTGACAGTAATTTGTTTACATCTTTAGTACTTGGTATTACACATGTTTCAACACATCGTTTGTTATAGACAATTAACAAGATTGCAAAAAAGTAATGCATATTATTTCTTTAAATTCTGAACTGAAAACCTCAAAGAATTGAGATGCAACTGCAAACACTCCCACTTCAGTCCAGGCCAAAATATGTAGTGCTCCACAAGGTTACATGTTATTTTCTGTATGTTAGTTTCAACACCATCTGAGGAGACAACCACCACTCCATCCACATCCCCACCAACCACCCCTCCAACAGCATCAACACCATCAAAACAAAAGGAAACAACTACATCTACAACCACCACAACACCACCAACAACCACATCCCCAACAACATCTACAACAACCACAACACCATCTACATCTACAACAACCACAGGTACCATGAAGTATTTTGACAGTATTTTTGAAAACTATTGCATTAAACCGATAACTAGTAATTAGTCAATGAAACTACAGAAATGTTCATTTGTTAGAAAAACAATGTTTTGAAAAAGCTTTTTGCATGTTTCCAACTTCCATTCCATCCTGTCAGGTTTAAAGGAGATAAAAGGAAATTGACCTTTAATATGGAAATCATTAATAAGTATAAATATATTCCAGTTTATGATGATCAAGTTAACAGGATTTAGCTGTGTTTGCTTCTCAATATGTAGTTTGAATAGTGACAGTAATTTGTTTACATCTTTAGTACTTGGTATTACATATGTTTCAACACATCGTTTGTTATAGACAATTAACAAGATTGGAAAAAAGTAATGCATATTATTTCTTTAAATTCTGAACTGAAAACCTCAAAGAATTGAGATGCAACTGCAAACACTCCCACTTCAGTCCAGGCCAAAATATGTAGTGCTCCACAAGGTTACATGTTATTTTCTGTATGTTAGTTTCAACACCATCTGAGGAGACAACCACCACTCCATCCACATCCCCACCAACCACCCCTCCAACAGCATCAACACCATCAAAACAAAAGGAAACAACTACATCTACAACCACCACAACACCACCAACAACCACATCCCCAACAACATCTACAACAACCACAACACCATCTACATCTACAACAACCACAGGTACCATGAAGTATTTTAACAGTATTTTTGAAAACTATTGCATTAAACCGATAACTAGTAATTAGTCAATGAAACTACAGAAATGTTCATTTGTTAGAAAAAAATATTTTGAAAAAGCTTTTTGCATGTTTCCAACTTCCATTCCATCCTGTCAGGTTTAAAGGAGATAAAAGGAAATTGACCTTTAATATTGAAATCATTAGTAAGTATAAATATATTCCAGTTTATGATGATCAAGTTAACAGGATTTAGCTGTGTTTGCTTCTCAATATGTAGTTTGAATAGTGACAGTAATTTGTTTACATCTTTAGTACTTGGTATTACACATGTTTCAACACATCGTTTGTTATAGACAATTAACAAGATTGGAAAAAAGTAATGCATATTATTTCTTTAAATTCTGAACTGAAAACCTCAAAGAATTGAGATGCAACTGCAAACACTCCCACTTCAGTCCAGGCCAAAATATGTAGTGCTCCACAAGGTTACATGTTATTTTCTGTATGTTAGTTTCAACACCATCTGAGGAGACAACCACCACTCCATCCACATCCCCACCAACCACCCCTCCAACAGCATCAACACCATCAAAACAAAAGGAAACAACTACATCTACAACCACCACAACACCACCAACAACCACATCCCCAACAACATCTACAACAACCACAACACCATCTACATCTACAACAACCACAGGTACCATGAAGTATTTTGACAGTATTTTTGAAAACTATTGCATTAAACCGATAACTAGTAATTAGTCAATGAAACTACAGAAATGTTCATTTGTTAGAAAAACAATGTTTTGAAAAAGCTTTTTGCATGTTTCCAACTTCCATTCCATCCTGTCAGGTTTAAAGGAGATAAAAGGAAATTGACCTTTAATATGGAAATCATTAATAAGTATAAATATATTCCAGTTTATGATGATCAAGTTAACAGGATTTAGCTGTGTTTGCTTCTCAATATGTAGTTTGAATAGTGACAGTAATTTGTTTACATCTTTAGTACTTGGTATTACACATGTTTCAACACATCGTTTGTCATAGACAATTAACAAGATTGGAAAAAAGTAATGCATATTATTTCTTTAAATTCTGAACTGAAAACCTCAAAGAATTGAGATGCAAATGCAAACATTCCCACTTCAGTCCAGGCCAAAATATGTAGTGCTCCACAAGGTTACATGTTATTTTCTGTATGTTAGTTTCAACACCATCTGAGGAGACAACCACCACTCCATCCACATCCCCACCAACCACCCCTCCAACAGCATCAACACCATCAAAACAAAAGGAAACAACTACATCTACAACCACCACAACACCACCAACAACCACGTCCCCAACAACATCTACAACAACCACAACACCATCTACATCTACAACAACCACAGGTACCATGAAGTATTTTAACAGTATTTTTGAAAACTATTGCATTAAACCGATAACTAGTAATTAGTCAATGAAACTACAGAAATGTTCATTTGTTAGAAAAAAATATTTTGAAAAAGCTTTTTGCATGTTTCCAACTTCCATTCCATCCTGTCAGGTTTAAAGGAGATAAAAGGAAATTGACCTTTAATATTGAAATCATTAATAAGTATAAATATATTCCAGTTTATGATGATCAAGTTAACAGGATTTAGCTGTGTTTGCTTCTCAATATGTAGTTTGAATAGTGACAGTAATTTGTTTACATCTTTAGTACTTGGTATTACACATGTTTCAACACATCGTTTGTTATAGACAATTAACAAGATTGGAAAAAAGTAATGCATATTATTTCTTTAAATTCTGAACTGAAAACCTCAAAGAATTGAGATGCAACTGCAAACACTCCCACTTCAGTCCAGGCCAAAATATGTAGTGCTCCACAAGGTTACATGTTATTTTCTGTATGTTAGTTTCAACACCATCTGAGGAGACAACCACCACTCCATCCACATCCCCACCAACCACCCCTCCAACAGCATCAACACCATCAAAACAAAAGGAAACAACTACATCTACAACCACCACAACACCACCAACAACCACATCCCCAACAACATCTACAACAACCACAACACCATCTACATCTACAACAACCACAGGTACCATGAAGTATTTTAACAGTATTTTTGAAAACTATTGCATTAAACCGATAACTAGTAATTAGTCAATGAAACTACAGAAATGTTCATTTGTTAGAAAAAAAATGTTTTGAAAAAGCTTTTTGCATGTTTCCAACTTCCATTCCATCCTGTCAGGTTTAAAGGCGATAAAAGGAAATTGACCTTTAATATGGAAATCATTAATAAGTATAAATATATTCCAGTTTATGATGATCAAGTTAACAGGATTTAGCTGTGTTTGCTTCTCAATATGTAGTTTGAATAGTGACAGTAATTTGTTTACATCTTTAGTACTTGGTATTACACATGTTTCAACACATCGTTTGTTATAGACAATTAACAAGATTGGAAAAAAGTAATGCATATTATTTCTTTAAATTCTGAACTGAAAACCTCAAAGAATTGAGATGCAACTGCAAACACTCCCACTTCAGTCCAGGCCAAAATATGTAGTGCTCCACAAGGTTACATGTTATATTCTGTATGTTAGTTTCAACACCATCTGAGGAGACAACCACCACTCCATCCACATCCCCACCAACTACCCCTCCAACAGCATCAACACCATCAAAACAAAAGGAAACAACTACATCTACCACATCTACAACCACCACAACACCACCAACAACCACATCCCCAACAACATCTACAACTACCACATCCACAACAACCACAACACCACCACCATCTACATCTACAACAACCACAGGTACCATCAAGTATTTTGACAGTATTTTTGAAAACTATTGCATTAAACTGATAACTAGTAATTAGTGAAACTACAAAAATGTTCATTTATTACAAAAAAATGTTTTGAAATAGCTTTTTGCATGTATCCATCTTCCATTCCATCCTGTCAGGTTTAAAGGAAATAAAAGGAAATTGACCTTGTGATATGGAAATCATCAATAAGTAGAAATATATTCCAGTTTATGAGGTTCGAATTAACAGGATTCAGCTGTGTCAGATATCACACAAGTGAAATATGCATCTGTTAATCCTCATAACCTGAAGGAGTTTTTGTTCCTCTAAAGTCATTCAGGGTCTGTATTCACAAAGATTCTTAGAATTTTTCTTAGACTTACACTTAAGTCTAAGAAAAATTGTATGCTAAGGATTTTCTTATTCTTCGAATAAAATCCTATTTACAAAACAATTTTAGCTAAGAATAATTCTAAGAATAGAAGTAAAAGAAAATGTATGTAATTTTTAGAATTTTAGAAAAATTCTAAGAATACAGGTCTTGACATATGTAAACAGAAAGTTAGAAATTTATGAATTAATATAAAGATACTGCATTTCGGTACACTACACACCATGGACAACTTAATATGTAACACTGTTCTGGATGTTGATTTGCAATCAGTTGCTGCACCAAATCACCAAAACAACCATTTTTCTTAAGTAAAGCATGCTATGTGCCAGTCTCACATTTAAATTAATTAGAATATTCTAAGAATAAGAATCTTTGTGAATAGAAAAATTCTTATTCTTAAAATGTTTCTACGAAAAATTCAAAGAATAAGACTAATTCTAAGAATAAGAATCTTTGTGAATAAAGGCCAAGATCTTTCACAGTCATTGGTAAGCTGTGTCAGATGTAAGTTTCTTTAGCTATAGTATAGTGAGATATTTATGTATAATCTCAGATTGTTGCATTTCAAAAGAAATGTGCTTGTTTTAGTCATTACAACAACCAACAAAACTTCTGAAGAAAAAACACCAGCTACACCAACCCGTTCAAGTAAGGTTTTGAAACAAGAATCTGTGAAGTGTGTGTTATTAAAGTATTGTCATTTTTGTAACTACAAAATTATGCTTGCACATATCTAGAAGTACTATTGTTGATTTAGCTTATTTATATATGATCATTCACCTGTATATTTTTTCAATTCAGAATTATCAGTTTTGATTCTTTATAAAGTTATTTCTCTTCACTGGTAGATTTTATGTTAAAGATGAGAATGTCTTCAAAATGCTGGCAAAGGATCTAGTAAACACTATATGATGGATAATTCTCTCAGTTTCTTTTCTTGTACAGAATATTTTGGGTTTAGTATCTTGCGAAAGCTTGAAACTATTATGAATATTTTAGACAGGCATAAACACAGCTAGCTACAATTGTTTGGTCAAGGTCAAATTAATATGATTTATCAGATGATGCCAATATCTAAAAAACTGACATTCAGTAATCAAATGAGCTTGTGAATATTTCTTATGTTAATTTTACACTTTGTTACAGGGCAACCGAGAACCACCACTCTCACCACAGGTAAACAACTGGTTTGTTCTAAAGTTACTCGATATGTAGTTTGATTAGTGACAGTAATTTGTTTACATGTTGAGTACTTAGATTCATTCAAGTTTTGGTATTACACATGTTTAAACACACAGTATTATAAATAATTAAAAAGATTGAAAAAAATAATGCATATTATTTGCTTTAAATTCTGAACTGAAAACCTCAAAGAATTGAGATACAACTGCAAACGCTCCCACTTCAGTCCAGGCCAAAATATGTAGTGCTCCACAAGGTTACATGTTATATTCTGTATGTTAGTTTCAACACCATCTGAGGAGACAACCACCACTCCATCCACATCCCCACCAACCACCCCTCCAACAGCATCAACACCATCAAAACAAAAGGAAACAACTACATCTACAACCACCACAACACCACCAACAACCACATCCCCAACAACATCTACAACAACCACAACACCATCTACATCTACAACAACCACAGGTACCATCAAATATTTTGACATTATTTTTGAAAACTATTGCATTAAACCGATAACTAGTAATTAGTCAATGAAACTACAGAAATGTTCATTTGTTAGAAAAAAAATGTTTTGAAAAAGCTTTTTGCATGTTTCCAACTTCCATTCCATCCTGTCAGGTTTAAAGGAGATAAAAGGAAATTGACCTTTAATATGGAAATCATTAATAAGTATAAATATATTCCAGTTTATGATGATCAAGTTAACAGGATTTAGCTGTGCTTGCTTCTCAATATGTAGTTTGAATAGTGACAGTAATTTGTTTACATCTTTAGTACTTGGTATTACACATGTTTCAACACATCGTTTGTTATAGACAATTAACAAGATTGGAAAAAAGTAATGCATATTATTTCTTTAAATTCTGAACTGAAAACCTCAAAGAATTGAGATGCAACTGCAAACACTCCCACTTCAGTCCAGGCCAAAATATGTAGTGCTCCACAAGGTTACATGTTATATTCTGTATGTTAGTTTCAACACCATCTGAGGAGACAACCACCACTCCATCCACATCCCCACCAACCACCCCTCCAACAGCATCAACACCATCAAAACAAAAGGAAACAACTACATCAACCACATCTACAACCACCACAACACCACCAACAACCACATCCCCAACAACATCTACAACAACCACAACACCATCTACATCTACAACAACCACAGGTACCATGAAGTATTTTGACAGTATTTTTGAAGACTATTGCATTAAACCGATAACTAGTAATTAGTCAATGAAGCTACAGAAATGTTCATTTGTTAGAAAAAAATGTTTTGAAAAAGCTTTTTGCATGTTTCCAACTTCCATTCCATCCTGTCAGGTTTAAAGGAGATAAAAGGAAATTGACCTTTAATATGGAAATCATTAATAAGTATAAATATATTCCAGTTTATGATGATCAAGTTAACAGGATTTAGCTGTGTTTGCTTCTCAAAACCTCAAAGAATTGAGATGCAAATGCAAACATTCCCACTTCAGTCCAGGCCAAAATATGTAGTGCTCCACAAGGTTACATGTTATATTCTGTATGTTAGTTTCAACACCATCTGAGGAGACAACCACTCCATCCACATCCCCACCAACTACCCCTCCAACAGCATCAACACCATCAAAACAAAAGGAAACAACTACATCTACCACATCTACAACCACCACAACACCACCAACAACCACATCCCCAACAACATCTACAACTACCACATCCACAACAACCACAACACCACCACCATCTACATCTACAACAACCACAGGTACCATCAAGTATTTTGACAGTATTTTTTAAAACTATTGCATTAAACTGATAACTAGTAATTAGTGAAACTACAAAAATGTTCATTTATTAGAAAAAAATGTTTTGAAATAGCTTTTTGCATGTATCCATCTTCCATTCCATCCTGTCAGGTTTAAAGGAAATAAAAGGAAATTGACCTTCTGATATGGAAATCATCAATAAGTAGAAATATATTCCAGTTTATGAGGTTCAAATTAACAGGATTCAGCTGTGTCAGATATCACACAAGTGAAATATGCATCTGTTAATCCCCATAACCTGAAGGAGTTTTTGTTCCTCTAAAGTCATTCAGGGTTTGTATTCACAAAGATTCTTAGAATTTTTCTTAGACTTACACTTAAGTCTAAGAAAAATTGTATGCTAAGGATTTTCTTATTCTTCGAATAAAATCCTATTTACAAAACAATTTTAGCTAAGAATAATTCTAAGAATAGAAGTAAAAGAAAATGTATGTAATTTTTAGAATTTTAGAAAAATTCTAAGAATACAGGTCTTGACATATGTAAACAGAAAGTTAGAAATTTATGAATTAATATAAAGATACTGCATTTCGGTACACTACACACCATGGACAACTTAATATGTAACACTGTTCTGGATGTTGATTTGCAATCAGTTGCTGCACCAAATCACCAAAACAACCATTTTTCTTAAGTAAAGCATGCTATGTGCCAGTCTCACATTTAAATTAATTAGAATATTCTAAGAATAAGAATCTTTGTGAATAGAAAAATTCTTATTCTTAAAATGTTTCTATGAAAAATTCAAAGAATAAGACTAATTCTAAGAATAAGAATCTTTGTGCATACAGGCCAAGATCTTTCACAGTCATTGGTAAGCTGTGTCAGATGTAAGTTTCTTTAGCTATAGTATAGTGAGATATTTATGTATAATCTCAGATTGTTGCATTTCAAAAGAAATGTGCTTGTTTTAGTCATTACAACAACCAACAAAACTTCTGAAGAAAAAACACCAGCTACACCAACCCGTTCAAGTAAGGTTTTGAAACAAGAATCTGTGAAGTGTGTGTTATTAAAGTATTGTCATTTTTGTAACTACAAAATTATGCTTGCACATATCTAGAAGTACTATTGTTGATTTAGCTTATTTATATATGATCATTCACCTGTATATTTTTTCAATTCAGAATTATCAGTTTTGATTCTTTATAAAGTTATTTCTCTTCACTGGTAGATTTTATGTTAAAGATGAGAATGTCTTCAAAATGCTGGCAAAGGATCTAGTAAACACTATATGATGGATAATTCTCTCAGTTTCTTTTCTTGTACAGAATATTTTGGGTTTAGTATCTTGCGAAAGCTTGAAACTATTATGAATATTTTAGACAGGCATAAACACAGCTAACTACAATTGTTTGGTCAAGGTCAAATTAATATGATTTATCAGATGATGCCAATAAAAAACTGACATTCAGTAATCAAATGAGCTTGTGAATATTTCTTATGTTAATTTTACACTGTGTTACAGGGCAACCGAGAACCACCACTCTCACCACAGGTAAACAACTGGTTTGTTCTAAAGTTACTCGATATGTAGTTTGATTAGTGACAGTAATTTGTTTACATGTTGAGTACTTAGATTCATTCAAGTTTTGGTATTACACATGTTTTAACACACAGTTTGTTATAAATTATTAAAAAGATTGAAAAAAATGATGCATATTATTTGCTTTAAATTCTGAACTGAAAACCTCAAAGAATTGAGATACAACTGCAAACGCTCCCACTTCAGTCCAGGCCAAAATATGTAGTGCTCCACAAGGTTACATGTTATATTCTGTATGTTAGTTTCAACACCATCTGAGGAGACAACCACCACTCCATCCACATCCCCACCAACCACCCCTCCAACAGCATCAACACCATCAAAACAAAAGGAAACAACTACATCTACCACATCTACAACCACCACAACACCACCAACAACCACATCTCCAACAACAACTACAACACCACCACCATCTACATCTACAACAACCACAGGTACCATGAAGTATTTTGACAGTATTTTTGAAAACTATTGCATTAAACCGATAACTACCCAGTAAACATTTAAAACATTTTTAAATGGTTTAAACATTTACAAAACGTTTTTAAAACCTAATTAAACCCTATCTTTGGTTTTCTAAACGTTTCTAAGTAAATGTTTATGCTGTAATGTTTAAAAAATGTTTTATAAACATTCTCTATACAAACGTTTTTGCTGAAAACGTTTATTAAATGTTTAGAAAATAACTCAAGAAGCTTGGTTTGACTGGAAATATTTTTAAAACATTTATAAAATAGCTGAAGAAATTAAGGTTTTGCTGAAACATTTTTCAAACATTCATCATGAAATGTTTGAAAAACATTCTATGAAAAACCTTTTTTAAACCTATAATTTTAAACATGTCCAAACAAAGATGGCGGTGAGCAATAATGGGGGATTTTAGAAGACTTTGTCAAAAATTTCCCCACATCCAATCCCTAAAAGTAAGAATTGAAGGTGGGCACACTTTCTAAGCCACTATCTTACAATTTTAGACATAAAAATAATACTTTCAATAGTGAGCAACCATACAAAGATAGTGAATTTGACCTCTGACCCATTATTATTCAGACATTATTATGTTTATTTAAAACATTTTTCTAACATTTAGCGCTAAATGTTTAATAAACGGTTTTCAAAAAATGTTTTAAAAACATACTATTACAAATGGTTTTCGTACCCATCATTTTTTAACCATTGCCAAATGTTTCCTTACAAACGTTTGAAAAACCCAAAAATGTTTACTGGGTAGTAATTAGTCAATGAAACTACAAAAATGTTCATTTGTTAGAAAAAAATGTTTTGAAAAAGCTTTTTGCATGTTTCCAACTTCCATTCCATCCTGTCAGGTTTAAAGGAGATAAAAGGAAATTGACCTTTAATATGGAAATCATTAATAAGTATAAATATATTCCAGTTTATGATGATCAAGTTAACAGGATTTAGCTGTGTTTGCTTCTCAATATGTAGTTTAAATAATGACAGTAATTTGTTTACATCTTTAGTACTTGGTATTACACATGTTTCAACACATCGTTTGTTATAGACAATTAACAAGATTGGAAAAAAGTAATGCATATTATTTCTTTAAATTCTGAACTGAAAACCTCAAAGAATTGAGATGCAACTGCAAACACTCCCACTTCAGTCCAGGCCAAAATATATAGTGCTCCACAAGGTTACATGTTATATTCTGTATGTTAGTTTCAACACCATCTGAGGAGACAACCACCACTCCATCCACATCCCCACCAACTACACCTCCAACAGCATCAACACCATCAAAACAAAAGGAAACAACTACATCTACCACATCAACAACCACCACAACACCACCAACAACCACATCCCCAACAACATCTACAACAACCACAACACCATCTACATCTACAACAACCACAGGTACCATGAAGTATTTTGACAGTATTTTTGAAAACTATTGCATTAAACCGATAACTAGTAATTAGTCAATGAAACTACAGAAATGTTCATTTGTTAGAAAAAAAATGTTTTGAAAAAGCTTTTTGCATGTTTCCAACTTCCATTCCATCCTGTCAGGTTTAAAGGAGATAAAAGGAAATTGACCTTTAATATGGAAATCATTAATAAGTATAAATATATTCCAGTTTATGATGATCAAGTTAACAGGATTTAGCTGTGTTTGCTTCTCAATATGTAGTTTGAATAGTGACAGTAATTTGTTTACATCTTTAGTACTTGGTATTACACATGTTTCAACACATCGTTTGTTATAGACAATTAACAAGATTGGAAAAAAGTAATGCATATTATTTCTTTAAATTCTGAACTGAAAACCTCAAAGAATTGAGATACAACGGCAAACACTCCCACTTCAGTCCAGGCCAAAATATGTAGTGCTCCACAAGGTTACATGTTATATTCTGTATGTTAGTTTCAACACCATCTGAGGAGACAACCACCACTCCATCCACATCCCCACCAACCACCCCTCCAACAGCATCAACACCATCAAAACAAAAGGAAACAACTACATCAACCACATCTACAACCACCACAACACCACCAACAACCACATCTCCAACAACATCTACAACAACCACAACACCACCACCATCTACATCTACAACAACCACAGGTACCATGAAGTATTTTGACAGTGTTTTTGAAAACTATTGCATTAAACCGATAACTACCCAGTAAACATTTGAAACGTTTTTAAATGGTTTAAACGCTTACAAAACGTTTTTAAAACCTAATTAAACCCTATCTTTGGTTTTCTAAACGTTTCTAAGTAAATGTTTATGCTGTAATGTTTAAAAAATGTTTTATAAACATTCTCTATACAAACGTTTTTGCTGAAAATGTTTATTAAACATTTAGAAAATAACTCAAGAAGCTTGGTTTGACTGGAAATGTTTTTAAAACATTTATAAAATAGCTGAAGAAATTAAGGTTTTGCTGAAACATTTTTCAAACATTCATCATGAAATGTTTGAAAAACATTCTATGAAAAACGGTTTTTAAACCTATAATTTTAAACCTTCACCTTCAAAGATGTCCAAACAAAGATGGCGGTGAGCAATAATAGGGGATTTTAGAGGACTTTGTCAAAAATTGCCCCACATCCAATCCCTAAATGTAAGAATTGAAGGTGGGCACAGTTTCTAAGCCACTATCTTACAATTTTAGACATAAAAATAATACTTTCAATAGTGAGCAACCATACAAAGATAGTGAATTTGACCTCTGACCCATTATTATTCAGACATTATTATGTTTATTTAAAACATTTTTCTAACATTTAGCGCTAAACGTTTAATAAACGGTTTTCAAAAAATATTTTAAAAACATACTATTACAAATGGTTTTCGTACCCATCATTTTTTAACCATTGCCAAATGTTTCCTTTCAAACGTTTGAAAAACCCAAAAATGTTTACTGGGTAGTAATTAGTCAATGAAACTACAGAAATGTTCATTTGTTAGAAAAAAAATGTTTGTTTTGAAAAAGCTTTTTGCATGTTTCCAACTTCCATTCCATCCTGTCAGGTTTAAAGGAGATAAAAGGAAATTGACCTTGTATTATGAAAATCATTACTAAGAAATATATTCCAGTTTATGAGGTTCAAGTTAACAGGATTCAGCTGTGTCTGCTACTCAATATGTAGTTTAAATAGTGACAGTAATTTGTTTACATGATTAGTAGTTAGATTCATATAAGTTTTGATATTACACATGTTTCAACACATCGTTTGCTATAAACAATTAAACAGATTGAAAAAAGTAATAATTAGTCAATGAAACTACAGAAATGTTCATTTGTTAGAAAAAAAAATGTTTGGTTTGAAAAAGCTTTTTGCATGTTTCCAACTTCCATTCCATCCTGTCAGGTTTAAAGGTTTAAAGGAGATAAAAGGAAATTGAGCTTGTATTATGAAAATCATTACTAAGTAGAAATATATTCCAGTTTATGAGGTTCAAGTTAACAGGATTCAGCTGTGTCTGCTACTCAATATGTAGTTTGAATAGTGACAGTAATTTGTTTACATGATTAGTACTTCGAGTCATATAAGTTTTGATATTACACATGTTTCAACACATCGGTTGCTATAAACAATTAAAAGGATTGGAAAAAAGTAATGCATAGTATTTGCTTTAAATTCTGAACTGAAAACCTCAAAGAATTGAGATGCAACTGCAAACACTCCCACTTCAGTCCAGGCCAAAATATGTAGTGCTCCACAAGGTTACATGTTATATTCTGTATGTTAGTTTCAACACCATCTGAGGAGACAACCACCACTCCATCCACATCCCCACCAACCACCCCTCCAACAGCATCAACACCATCAAAACAAAAGGAAACAACTACATCTACCACATCTATAACCACCACAACACCACCAACAACCACATCCCCAACAACATCTACAACAACCACAACACCACCACCATCTACATCTACAACAACCACAGGTACCATCAAATATTTTGACAGTATTTTTGAAAACTATTGCATTAAACCGATAACTAGTAATTAGTCAATGAAACTACAGAAATGTTCATTTGTTAGAAAAAAAATGTTTGTTTTGAAAAAGCTTTTTGCATGTTTCCAACTTCCATTCCATCCTGTCAGGTTTAAAGGAGATAAAAGGAAATTGACCTTGTATTATGAAAATCATTACTAAGTAGAAATATATTCCAGTTTGTGAGGTTCAAGTTAACAGGATTCAGCTGTGTCTGCTACTCAATATGTACTTTGAATAGTGACAGTAATTTGTTTACATGATTAGTACTTAGATTCATATAAGTTTTGATATTACACATGTTTCAACACATCAGTTGTTACAAACAATTAAAAAGATTGGAAAAAAGTAATGCATATTATTTGCTTTAAATTCTGAACTGAAAACCTCAAAGAATTGAGATGAAACTGCAAACACTCCCACTTCAGTCCAGGCCAAAATATATAGTGCTCCACAAGGTTACATGTTATATTCTGTATGTTAGTTTCAACACCATCTGAGGAGACAACCACCACTCCATCCACATCCCCACCAACCACCCCTCCAACAGCATCAACACCATCAAAACAAAAGGAAACAACTACATCTACCACATCTACAACCACCACAACACCACCAACAACCACATCCCCAACAACATCTACAACAACCACAACACCATCTACATCTACAACAACCACAGGTACCATCAAATATTTTGACAGTATTTTTGAAAACTATTGCTTTTATTGCGCTACAATAGCTTACCATGTGGGACTGAATGCTTTACTGGTTGCCGTGAGGTAACTACGACCAACGTCTAAGAAAAAAAGACATTTATTCTTTGTCGTAGCCTCAGGTTACCGTCACGTGATCTGCCCCTTATGTTAACTTTTCTCGTTGGTTGCCGCCATTTTACAGTCTTTGGGAATTATTTACTGCCGTTTTCTATCTATATCTCTGTGCAGTGTTATTGTTATACGTCCCTTTTTATGTATTTCATTTATTAATGTATATAGCATATTCTGGCCATTTTTCAGCACTTCCGCTTTTGTAATTGTCTTTAATTTTAAGTTTTGTGAGCTCGCCTCGACTGGCTGTTCTTCTGCGAGTCTTTATTCGAGGTTACTCGCGTTTTATTGCGTTCATTATGTCATCCCACCAAGCTAGTAGAGATAAACCTCGCGCAGCAAAATGCAATCATTTCTGCCATCCATTTGACACACACAACTTCTGCCCTACCTGCAGAGAGGCTGGTAAGGGCGACAATCCATGTGTATCCATGTGTCTCTTCCTGTAGCCTTTGCTCTTCATTCAACAGATCACTAAAATATCCCACAGGAAGCATTATACTAAAAAGGACAAGAAAGACAAGGCAGAAGACGCGGAACTTTTAGGGGATAATTCTGTAGAATCTTTTGGAGGCTCGCAGGCAGAGCTCGAAATGGCTGCAGATCGCCTCTTCACATCCCCGCCTCGCCCACAAACTCTCTTATTCGAGGCATTTTCCAGCCGAACCCCTGCTCTCACTGTTCCGCCTACACCAAGTACGGCTTTACAACTAAAAGTACAAGCAAATATTGAGAAATCTTTGTCTTCTCAAATTAACATTCAAGTGGATCAGAAAATAGGGGCCTTTCAGGCCAGTATGTTGGAGGCGTTCAACAGCTTACGTCAAGATTTTCAAAAATCTTTACACAAACCAAAGGAGGTGGATCAGACCTCTTCTTCTGCTGCCACAAAAACGAACGCACCCTCCAATGCCAAACCCTCGCAAGCCAGTAGTGCAGTCGAGTCTATGGAGGTCGAGTATGGCCCGGACCTTCCACCTCACATCGACTCTTATTCTAGTCGCCTCGAAGACGATTCGGGTCAACTTCGTAGTTCTGCCGAGGATCCGTCGCAGGTTGCTTCGACTAAACCTAAACAAGTATCTCACTCTTCAAAGTACCATGTAGTGGACCCTAGCTCTGCCTCTGACCACTACTCAGACTATTCTGTTGACCCCCAACCAGCCCCTAGTAGGCCAAAAATGCACTCTGACAAATCAAAACACAAGTCGAGGGCCAGATATTTACCTTCATCTTCAGAGGAGGATCAGTCCCCTGAACATAGGCATAGGTCCCCAAAGCCCTCCAGGAAGTCTTACCCTGATCAGCACCACCCCCAACATGACCCTGACCCTCCTTATTACAGGGAAGTGGCTTTGTCCGACATCCCATCCCAATATGCTGAGGAGGTGGATACGTTCCGACGCATCCTTAAACTACCAGATCCTAGGGAATCCCTTCCTAGGTCTTCAACAGCGGTCATGGGCCTTGATGACGAAAAAGGCAGACAAGAACTTAGGCCAAGAGGCCCTTCCTCCATGTTGCCTCTCAATTCAACCATCAAGGATGCTTTCGACAAGTTTGATCAGGACTTCCAGGCAGCCAATTTACCTGAGGGCAAGTACATCAAACCACCTCCCTCCACTGCCAAGTGGTACAAGGTAGGCCAGCCTTGTTATGAAGACAAAATACAAGAGCTGAATACAGACTTTGCCAAAATTTGCATTTCTCCTAAACCATCTGGGGCTCCTATGGGCAAGGTCCCTATGCCAATTCTCAAGGAGTTGGAACATCAGGCAAGACAAAATATTTCCACTCTCAATTTCGCTACTACCTTTGCAAAGACTTCTTCCTCCTGTAATGTTACTCTGGAGAAGTGTCAACATAGCTTAAAAGCGACCTTCAAAAAGGTAAAATCTCAAATCAGAAAAGGTGCCGACCCTGAAAAAGCAGCGAAACGTGGATATGAGGAAGCCTGTGAGTATCTGGATTTATGGAACAAAACCATCCTAATCCAACACAGGGCCTTAACTTGCCTCAGTAAATCCCTGGCCCATATCCTACAGAGAGAACTATATTCAATGGGCAATCTTGGCTTGCTTAGGCGCGAAGCCGAAATGACCCTATTACAACCCCAATTAGGAGAGACCAGGCGCCAAGAACTTAGGAATGCTTCCTTCTGGCCCTCTTCCTTATTTAAATCACAGTTGGTGAAAGACGGCGAGGACTTCCTTCTCAAAAAAGGCACCTCAAAAGACTCAGGGTTTTGGACCCTACCAAAATAAGCCCTTTTGTGGTTCCTACAAGAAAAGAGGCCCCCTATGGGGGCAATTCCTACGGGAGCAATTCCTCACAAACCAGTAACCAATCGTTTTCCTGCAACAGCGGAAAACCAAACTTCAGAGGCTCCAGGGGTCGTTTTCGACCCCACAACAGGGGAAGAGGGTGTGGAAACCCCTCCTCCCAATGACTCCTCCAAAGCCTCAAACAGTCCACCAGTAGCAGGTCGCCTCTGTTCTTTCAGCAGAGACTGGCGAGAAAACAATTGTTCATCCAACGTGTTAAACATTATCACCAATGGCTACGTACTGCCATTCCTCTCAAAACCAAACTTGGTCAGACTCCCTCTGATAATATCAGAATACAAGGCCCTTCCAAAAGACCAAGCCTTAGCCGATTGTATCCAGTCTCTGCTGTCAAAGAACGCTATCGAAAGGGTGGAAAATGTAAAATCTCTCGGGTTTTACAGTCGCCTGTTTCTAGTACCCAAGCCTCACCAAAGGTGGAGGCCAGTAATAGACCTAAGCAGGCTCAACACTTTTCTACTTTTCTACCAAGATGGAAACTCCAGAGTCCATCAGGACCTCCCTGATTCCAGGGGAATGGGTAGCATCGATAGACCTATTGGACGCCTATCTTCACATCCCCATCCATCCTCACTCAAGGAAATACCTAAGGTTTTGCCACAGGTCTCAGGTGTTCCAGTTCACCTCCCTACCCTTCAGACTGGCCACGGCCCCCAGGTCTTTACCATGATCGTAAAGGAGGTGAAACTCATGGCCCTCTCCAGGGGTCTCAGACTACACCAATACCTGGACGACTGGCTGGTCAGGTCTCAGTCACGGGAGGAAGCCCAAGTGAACACTCAGGTAGTGGTAGATCTAACCCAGTCCTTGGGATGGATCATCAATCAGGAAAAATCAGAACTGAATCCCACTCAGGTGTTTTCGTTCGTGGGTTACGAGTACCACCTGGATTCAGCCCTTGTAAAACCCACTCAAGAGAGATGGCTCAAACTTCAGGATTTTATCCTACACCTCAAGTCAAAACATGTTTTGACTGCAAGATGTTTAATGTCGCTAAATGGGTTGCTAGCCTCAACGGAGAAAATGGTCCCGGAGGGACGGTTCCACATGAGGCCCTTTCAGTTTCACCTCAAGGAGCACTGGAAATTTCCTCAACCACTGGACAGCCTCCTTGGACAGAAGCCATCTCTGCACACCTAGACTGGTGGCAGAATCCTGCAAACGTGATGAAAGGCTCAGACCTTCA
Organism: Sabellastarte sp. h YS-2021; assembly: GCA_964017235.1. Lineage (NCBI taxonomy): Eukaryota > Metazoa > Annelida > Polychaeta > Sabellida > Sabellidae > Sabellastarte > Sabellastarte sp. h YS-2021. The sequence goes on from OZ024927.1 coordinate 11,536,541, forward strand.
TCCCATAGACCACAGTATCCAACTCTTTACAGACGCCTCAAACGAAGGTTAGAACAAAGTTCTACACAAGGTTTGTGGTCACCCCCAGGAAAAAGGGTTTCACATAAACGTCCTAGAATTGAAAGCTGTCTTTCTGGCCCTGAGACACTTCAAAGACCAGTGTCAGGACCAAACAGTGCTAGTTGCTACGGATAACTTAACTGTGGTAGCTTACATAAACAAACAAGGGGGAACACACTCAGCGGAGATGTGCGCACTCCTGTGGAGACTGATGACCTGGTGCCACCACTATCACATAACATTGAAAGCCCGGCTCATTCCAGGGTGCCTGAATGTGATGGCCGACCTACTTTCCAGGTCGAACCAGGTCCAGTCGTTCAAACAGATCTGCCGAAAGTGGTTCACTCCCCACATGGACCTTTTTCCACTCATCTGAACCACAAGCTCCCTCTGTATGTGTCTCCTATCCCAGACCCAAAGGCCTGGGACATAGATGCTCTAAACATAGACTGGACGGGTCTCACTGCTTATGCTTACCCTCCAATGGCTCTCCTTCACAGGGTGATCCAAAAACTCAGGCAATGTAATTGCCTGATCATACTAATAGCCCCAGGCTGGCCAGGGATGCCCTGGTTTTGGGACCTAGTGCAGCTCTCAACAGAGATCCCACTACAACTCCCGGTGTCCTCAAACAGTCCCACAACTACGTGTTCCACAACAACCCGCAGCACCTCAACCTCCACGCCTGGTGTCTAGGAGTGGACAACTCCAAGAACAAGGCTTCTCTGTGGAAGTGGCAGAGAGAATTGCTGCACCTCAGCGGTCATCAACAAGGACCATCTACAAATCAAAGTGGGCCCTATTTGAAAAATGGTGCAGAGAAAATTCGGTGGATTTCTCCACTCCATCTGTAAAACAAATCTCAGATTTCTTTATGTATCTGTACCAAGACCTAAACAGGCGCCCCTCCACTATTGATGGTTACCGGACTGCCATTGTTAACACCTTGGGCCCATCGGGCCAACATATTGCTCACAATGAGGTCCTTCACAGGTTACTCTCCAGTTTCCACAGGGATCGCCCCAAAAGTTCCAGGAATCTCCCCAAGTGGAACCTTTCTGTTGTTCTCAATGAGCTCACAAAAGCACCCTTTGAGCCCATGAAAGACACAGACCTCAAACATCTCACTCTCAAAACTGCTTTCTTGCTAGCTTTGGCCTCCGGCAAGCGCCGCAGCGAAATCCATGCCTGGGTCGCAAACAAAGTATCTAATCTAGGCCAATGGGAAAAGGTAGCCTTGTTCCCCTCGTCTGACTTCATAGCCAAAAACCAACTAGAAAGAGAAGGTTCTCAAAGTGTGTCTCCGGTGACTATTCCTGCTTTAACTACCATTGTAGATAGACAGTTCAAAGAAGACAGGACCCTGTGTCCCGTACGAGCCCTGAGGTACTATCTGGACCGAACCAAGGACCTAAGAGGTTCCCGGTCCCTCCTTTTCATTTCCTTCAACAAAGGACATACCTCAGACATCAGACCCGCTACTCTCTCGTCTTGGTTGAAACAAACCATCCTACTTTGTTATAAACAAGCAGACCAGCAAGCCTTGGACCTAGTCCAAGTAAAAGCGCATGACATTCGGGCCTTCGCAGCCTCTAAGGCGTTTTACGGTGGTGTATCGGTGGACCAGATCATGCAAGCCTGTCACTGGAAAGCTCACAACACTTTTACCAATTTTTTATCTAAAAGACCTTACTTGTCGGACAATGACAACAACCTGTATCTGGGACCAGTAGTAGCGGCACAACAGGTCCTAAACCCTTCTCAGTCCAGTCATCCTCGGAAAGAAAGGAAGGGGGGGGGGCACATCCGCTACAACCAGGTCTTCAGGAGTCTAAACCCAGGGTCTAGGTATATGTCTACCTCATCAGGGTGTATCGGGTAAGGTCTATCTAGTCTTTATATCTTACAATTGTATATTGCATCAAGGACCTTAAGGTTGTCATTTAGTCGGTACCAGAGCCTTAGGCTCGGGTTCTTCCGTGATCGTCCTTGGGACTGACCCCGTTTGTGTATCTAGGATGCACATCTACTTCTCGTCAAACACCCTGACAGTTTTAGCACTATCATTCATTCAGGTTTTTGGCTTCTACAGGACCCACCCTTCCCAATTGGGCCTCTGTAGACGGGACTCAGACTTGTACTTTCGATCTTTCATTCTATTATTATTATCAAAATTCTAAGAAAAACAGACTTATCTGCCAGTCTCAGCTGTAATCCCTCCTCCGGACGGTTGGATTCAGCATTCAGTCCCACATGGTAAGCTATTGTAGCGCAATAAAATTGAAAATTTTAATTACTTAAATGTAGCTTTTATAAGCTACAAGCTTACCATGCGGGACTGAGGAGAGTCCCACCCTGCCTCCCCGCTGTATTACAGCTGAGGGGTATGGGTTTAAATCTCAACGAGAAAAGTTGTAACATAAGGGGCAGATCACGTGACGGCAACCTGAGGCTACGACAAAGAATAAATGTCTTTTTTTCTTAGACGTTGGTCGTAGTTACCTCGCGGCAACCAGTAAAGCATTCAGTCCCACATGGTAAGCTTGTAGCTTATAAAAGCTACATTTAAGTAATTAAAATTTTCAAATTAAACCGATAACTAGTAATTAGTCAATGAAACTACAGAAATGTTTATTTGTTTTGAAAAAGCTTTTTGCATGTTTCCAACTTCCATTCCATCCTGTCAGATTTAAAGGAGATAAAAGGAAATTGACCTTTAATATGGAAATCATTAATATGTATATATATATTCCAGTTTATGATGATCAAGTTAACAGGATTTAGCTGTGTTTGCTTCTCAATATGTAGTTTGAATAGTGACAGTAATTTGTTTACATCTTTAGTACTTGGTATTACACGTTTCAACACATCGTTTGTGATAGACAATTAAAAAGATTGGAAAAAAGTAATGTATATTATTTCTTTAAATTCTGAACTGAAAACCTCAAAGAATTGAGATGCAACTGCAAACACTCCAACTTCAGTCCAGGCCAAAATATGTAGTGCTCCACAAGGTTACATGTTATATTCTGTATGTTAGTTTCAACACCATATGAGGAGACAACCACCACTCCATCCACATCCCCACCAACCACCCCTCCAACAGCATCAACACCATCAAAACAAAAGGAAACAACTACATCTACAGCTACCACATCTACAACCACCACAACACCACCAACAACCACATCCCCAACAACATCTACAACTACCACATCTACAACAACCACAACACCACCACCATCTACATCTACAACAACCACAGGTACCATCAAGTATTTTGACAGTATTTTTGAAAACTATTGCATTAAACCGATAACTAGTAATTAGTGAAACTACAAAAATGTTCATTTATTAGAAAAAAAAATGTTTTGAAATAGCTTTTTGCATGTATCCATCTTCCATTCCATCCTGTCAGGTTTAAAGGAAATAAAAGAAAATTGACCTTGTGATATGGAAATCATCAATAAGTAGAAATATATTCCAGTTTATGAGGTTCAAATTAACAGGATTCAGCTGTGTCAGATATCACACAAGTGAAATATGCATCTGTTAATCCCCATAACCTGAATGAGTTTTTGTTCCTCTAAAGTCATTCAGGATCTGTATTCACAAAGATTCTTAGAATTTTTCTTAGACTTACACTTAAGTCTAAGAAAAATTGTATGCTAAGAATTTTCTTATTCTTCGAATAAAATCCTATTTACAAAACAATTTTAGCTAAGAATAATTCTAAGAATAGAATTAAAAGAAAATGTATGTAATTTTTAGAATTTTAGAATAATTCTAAGAATACAGATCTTGACATATGTAAACAGAAAGTTAGAAATTTGTGAATTAATATAAAGATACTGCATTTCAGTACACTACACACCATGGACAACTTAATATGTAACACTGTTCTGGATGTTGATTTGTAATCAGTTGCTGCACCAAAACAACCATTTTTCTTAAGTAAAGCATGCTATGTGCCAGTCTTACATTTAATTCAATTAGAATATTCTAAGAATAAGAATCTTTGTGAATAGAAAAATTCTTAAAATTTTTCTACAAAAAATTCAAAGAATAAGACTAATTCTAAGTATAAGAATCTTTGTGAATACAGGCCAAGATCTTTCACAGTCATTGGTAAGCTGTGTCAGATGTAAGTTTCTTTAGCTATAGTATAGTGAGATATTTATGTATAATCTCAGATTGTTGCATTTCAAAAGAAATGTACTTGTTTTAGTCATCACAACAACCAACAAAACTTCTGAAGAAAAAACACCAGCTACACCAACCCGTTCAAGTAAGGTTTTGAAACAAGAATCTCTGAAGTATGTGTTATTAAAGTATTGTCATTTTTGTAACTACAAAATTATGCTTGCACATATCTAGAAGTACTATTGTTGATTTAGCTTATTTATATGTGATCATTCACCTGTATATTTTTCAATTAAGAATTGTCATCAGTTTTGATTCTTTATAAAGTTATTTCTCTTCACTGGTAGATTTTATATTAAAGATGAGAATGTCTTCAAAATGCTGGCAAAGGATCTAGTAAACACTATATGATGGATAATTCTCTCAGTTTCTTTTCTTGTACAGAATATTTTGGGTTTAGTATCTTGCAAAAGCTTGAAACTATTATGAATATTTTAGACAGGCATAAAAACAGCTAACTACAATTGTTTGGTCAAGGTCAAATTAATATGATTTATCAGATGATGCCGATAAAAACTGACTAAAAACTGACTTTCAGTAATCAAATGAGCTTGTGAATATTTCTTATGTTAATTTTCCACTTTGTTACAGGGCAACCGAGAACCACCACTCTCACCACAGGTAAACAAACTGATTTGTTCTAAAGTTACTCAATATGTAGTTTGAATAGTGACAGTAATTTGTTTACATGTTGAGTACTTAGATTCATTCAAGCTTTGGTATTACACATGTTTTAACACATAGTTTGTTATAAATAATTAAAAAGATTGAAAAAATAATGCATATTATTTGCTTTAAATTCTGAACTGAAAACCTCAAAGAATTGAGATGCAACTGCAAACACTCCCACTTCAGTCCAGGCCAAAATATGTAGTGCTCCACAAGGTTACATGTTATATTCTGTATGTTAGTTTCAACACCATCTGAGGAGACAACCACCACTCCATCCACATCCCCACCAACCACCCCTCCAACAGCATCAACACCATCAAAACAAAAGGAAACAACTACATCTACAGCTACCACATCTACAACCACCACAACACCACCAACAACCACATCCCCAACAACTACAACTACCACATCTACAACAACCACAACACTACCAACATCTACATCTACCACAACCACAGGTACCATCAAGTATTCTAGAAAACTATTGCATTAAACCAATAACTAGTAATTAGTCAACGAAACAACGGAAATGTTCATTTATTATTAGAAAAAAAATGCTTGTTTTGAAAAAGCTTTTGGCATGTATCCAACTTCCATTCCATCCTGTCAAGTTTAAAGGAGATAAAACGAAATTGACCTTGTAAAATTAAAATCATTAATTAGTGAAAATATATTTCAGTTTTGTGAAGTTCAAATTTACAGGATTCAGCTGTGTTAGATATCACATGAGTGAAATATGCATCTGTCAATCCTCGCAACCTTATTGGGTTTTTGTTCCTCTAAAGTCATTCAGATCTTTCACAGTCATTGGTAAGCTGTGTCTGATGTAAGTTAGTTTAGCTATTGTATGGTGAGATTTTCATGTATAGTCTCATTTTATTGTGCCACAAGAGCTTATCATGTGGAACTGAATGCTTTATCGGGAGGCTGCAGGTATTCGGCCAATGTCCAAGAAAAATTGAGGTTTAGTATTGACCGGATCCTTTTGCTGAGAGTGTACCATAAGAGTGTAAACTCGCATCTAGCCCTTCTTCTCTTGTTGGCCGCGTGATTAGCAAGTCTTTGAAATAAGCTCTCTTTATTTTACTGTTTTCTCGTGTATATATGCTTTGTTAGATGTTAATTGTCAGCCATTTGTTTTTATGTCGTCACTCTGCGGCAAGGATGTCCATGTACGCATCCGTGTCCGCATGAACAACTTCTCCTAACCTACAATACCCAGAGACATGCTGTTTTTTTAAAATATACCTCAACTATCGCGGATGAAAAATTGTTCAAGCCATGCAGGTCTGTTCGTTCGTCTGTTCCTCAGAGGCATTACAAGTCAGGTACCCCCACCCAAAATTTTCTCATCCACTATTGCAGGGATTTTTCTCATGTCTTGCATATGTGTACTAGGCCACTAGTAGATTACCTTATGTGAGAATTAGACCTGGATCTGTCTTAATTTTTGTTTTTATTAATTTTTAAAATAATTTTAATGCAATAAAATTCATGAAATCATGCACTAAAACACTTATAACTTGAAAAGTATTGCAGTCAGTATTTTGTTAAAATATGTTATTCAACTACTTTTTTTCATAGGTACAACGTGGTGAGTAACTTGAGTGTCTATCTCAATAGCTAAGTAATAGCTACTTTCTGATTTTTCAGTACATCCCATAAAATCACCTATAACTTGAAAACTATTGAATGTACAGAATCTTGTATAATATGTTATTCAGCTACTTTGGGTCAGCTACAGCATAGTAAAATTTCAGACCTGTAGCTTAGTGCATAGCTGAGTAATAGCTACTTTGAGGTTATCACTGTTGAGTAAATCAGTTCTAACTTGTAAACTATTGCCTTTAGAGTATTTGTTTAAATAATATTATGTTATTCGCTTAATTTTTGGTCAGCTATAACATAGTGAACTTGCAGACCTGTATGTCATGGCATAGCTGAGCAATAGCTATTTTCAGGTACTGACTGTTGAGTAAATCAGTTGTAACTTGAAAAATATTGCATTTGGAGTATTTTGTTAAAATATGTTGTTCACCTACTTTTGGGTCAGCTATAACATAGTGAAATTACAGACCTATGGCTCATGGCATAGCTGAGCAATAGCTATTTTCAGGTTCTCACTATTGGGTAAATCAGTTGTAACTAGTTGAAAACTACTGCATTTACAGTATTTTGCTTAAATATGTTAATTCAGACATGTAGCTCATTGCATAGCTGAGTAATAGCTACTTTGAGGTATCACTGTTGAGTAAATCAGTTGAAACATGAAAACTACTGTGTGTACAGTATTTTGCTTAAATATGTTATTCCCCTACTTTTGGGTCAGCTATAACATAGTAAAAATTTAGACATGTAGCTCATTGCATAGCTGAGTAATAGCTACTTTGAGGTTATCACTGTTGAGTAAATCAGTTGTAACTTGAAAACTATTGCTTTTATTGCGCTACAATAGCTTACCATGTGGGACTGAATGCTTTAATCAGAGGCCACCAAACTCCAGCCAACGATTAAGAAAAATAGCTGTACGAATTTGGCCGAGTCCTGATACTAGCATGTACCCTAGCAGTGCATTGTGGTAGTTCTTCCTTCTTCTCTCGTTGGCCGCCATCTTGGAAAGTCGATTGAAGTTGCTCGCAACAAAATGCTGATTTCTCAGCATATACTTATGGTTGGATGTTTGTTTTTCATTATTTCTTTTATATATGTATATTGCACATTCTGTCAAAGTTTGGGAAGTATCCATTTTGTATTTTTGGTTTTATAACGGCTTTGTGAGTTTTCTGCGTCTTCCGCTCGGATTATTACTCATTAAAGCACGTCTATTTGCTTTCCACCAACACATTGGAGGTTATTCGTCTCCTCCCTTAAAATATTGCTTTAATATTTTATTTTATCTAGTTTCTTAAGTTTTACTTGCATATCACGTCTTTGTGACTGTTTTCTTCACAATATTTTAATTCGTAGTTGGTGTAATTTGCTTCCGCGCTTCCGAGCTCGGATTTTCTTTTATTGCATGAATTATGTCTTCTCACCAAACTAGTGCAAAGCCAAGGTAGTCTATACTTACACTTCCATAACGTCTGTCCGACTTGCAGAGAATCTGGTAAAGATGACGACCTCTTTGCTATATAGTGCAAAGATCTCTCTGCTGAACAGCATTCTAATTCAGATTAGACGTCGGTTTACTCAGAAGTTGAAGTTGAATGTAAATACTAGTTCAGACGACCTTGACCTTCTAGGGGACGATGAGGATTTTTTTACTGGCTCTGAAGCAGACTTGGAGGGTGCTGCTGTTATTTTTTCTCATCTCCCTGCCCCCATCCATTACTCTTGAAGCATTGTCACTTCAATCTCTTCATTTGTCCCACCCCCAGGTACTACAATAAATTAAAAATCAAATAAAAACCCTGGGCATACTTTTAACATCCAACTGAAGTAAAAGATGGGTTTGATCCAGGCTTCCATGCTTGTTGCCATGTAATCTCTTAGAGATGAAATGCTTGAAAATAAAGTTTTCGGGTGTAGATGAGACATCCGATTCTTCTCAAGCAAAACCCATTCCTGTTCTATTAATCTGATCCGATTCACTCGGATCACTCGGAAGTTCAGCCAATGGACTTGGAGCCTTATGGCCCTTCCCTTCCTCCAACGTCTCACAAAAGCCTCAACCCGAGCGTGGTGTACACTCGGATCTTCACTCGGAACACTCGGATCAGACTTCCGATTCCTAGTACTACCAGGCAAGACCTAAACATAAAAAACATTCTGACAGGAGGAAACACAAGTCCAAACCCATCTATAAATCTCAGTCATCTACAGAGGAAGATGAGTCCTCTGCTCACACTCGAGGGTTTACTCAGCCTCACCCTAAGGTTCCTCCAGAACCTCAACCTCAGGCCATCTCAAATCCAGTCTTCTATAGGGAGGTAGATATGAATGATCTACCTTCCCAATTCACAGAGGAAATTGAAACCTTTAGGCAACTCCTTGATCTCCCTGATCCCAGGGAAAATATGCCTAGGTCCTCTTCTACTGTGCTTGGCCTAGCTGTCGAGAAAGGCCAACAGGAACTAAGGCCTAGAGGCCCTTCTGCCATGCTCCCTCTGAGCCCATTTCTCAAGGACGCCTTCGAGAAATTTGAGCAAGATTTCTTGGCCTCTAACTTACCTGAGGGTAAGTACCTCAAACCTCCAGCTTCAACAGCTAAATACTATAAGGTGGGACAACCTTGTTTCGAAGACAAACTTCAGGAGCTCAATTCAGATTTTGCCAAATCTGTATTTTGCCCAAACCCTCTGGGGCCCCTGTTGCCAAGGTTCCCCTTCATATCCTTAAGGCACTTGAGCAACAGTCTAGACTAAACCTCTCCACTATCAACTTCACTGCTACTTTTGCCAGGACTTCTTCTGCATGCAACACTGTTCTGGAAAAGGGCCTTCACAGTGCCAGGTCTGCCTACAGGAAGACCAAAAACCAAACTCTGGATGGAGCTGACCCTAGAAAGCTCATTAAACGTGGTTATGACAATGCATGTGAATACTTTGATATAATGGAGAAAAGGATTCTCATTCAACAAGGGCCCTAGCATGCCTCAGTAAGTCAATAGCTCACATCCTCCAGAGGGAACTCTGGCAATACCGGCCTTCTACGAAGAGAGGCCGAAATGACGTCAGGAGTTGAGGACCTCGCCTTTTTGGCCTTCCCCTCTTTTTAAGTCTTAATTGGTAAACGATGGAGAGGACTTCCTCCTTAAAAAAGGCACTGGCAAAAACTCTCAGGGTTTTGGACCCTATCAAAACAAGCCCTTTCGCACCACAATAAGAAAAGAGGCCCCTATGGGGGCAATTCCTCCCAAAGCAGTAACCAATCGTTTTCCTCTAATCGAGGAAAACCAAACTTCAGAGGCTCCAGGGGTCATTTTCGACCCCACAATAGGGGAGGAGGGCGTGGAAACCCCTCTTCCCAATGGCTCCTCCAAAGCCTCAATCAGTCCACCAGTAGGTCACCTCCGTTCATTCAGCAGAGACTGGCAAATAAACAATTGTTCCTCAAACGTGTTAAACATTATCACCAATGGCTACGTTCTGCCCTTCCTCTCAAAACCCAACTTGGTCAGATTTCCTCTGATTGTATCAGAATACAAGGCCCTTCCCAAAGACCAAGCTCTAGCAGATTCTATCCAGTCTCTGCTGTCAAAGAACGCAATCGAAAGGGTGGAAAATGTAAAATCTCTCGCCTGTTTCTTGTACCCAAGCCTCACCAGAGGTGGAGGCCAGTAATAGACCTAAGAAGGCTCAACACTTTTCTACATGTAGAAAAGTTCAAAATAGAAACTCCAGAGTCCATCAGCGAAATCCACGCCTGGATCACAAACAAGTATCTAATCTAGGCCAATGGGAAAAGGTTGCCTTGTTCCCTTCTTCTGACTTTATTGCCAAAAACCAGCTAGCAAGAGAAGGTTCTCAAAGTGTGTCTCCAGTGATTATTCCTGCTTTAACTACCATTGTAGATAGACAATTCAAGGAAGTCAGGACCCTGTGTCCGGTCCGGGCCCTGAGGTACTATTTGGATCGAACCAAGGACCTAAGAGGTTCCTGATCCCTTCTCTTCATCTCCTTTAAAAAGGACATGCCTCAGGTATCAGACCCGCTACTCTCTCTTCCTGGTTGAAACAAACCATTCTGCTTTGTTACAAACAAGCCGACCAACAAGCCTTGGATTTAGTCCAAGTCAAAGCGCACGATATCCGGGCCTTCACGGCCTCTAAGGCCTTTTACAGTGGGGTATCGGTGGACCAGATCATGCAAGCATGTCACTGGAAAGATCACAATACGTTTACCAATTTTTATCTAAAAGACCTTACTTGGTCAGACAACGACAACAACATGTATCTGGGACCAGTAGTAGCGGCACAACAAGTCCTAGACCCTTCCCCTCAGCATCCTCATCTTCGGGAAGAAAAGAAGTGGGGGGGGGGGGGCACGCCAGCTGCATCCAAGTCTTCAGGAGTCTTTCCCAGGGTCTAGGTATCAGTTTACGTTCAGGATGTTCACGGTAAGGTCTTTTATCCTTTAATTTTATCGGTATAATTTTATTTCCTTATCCAATGTACCCTATTCTCATTTTAGTTGGCAAATGAGATTCAGGCCTAGGGTCTGTACTTTAGTAGTGATGCCCTTACGGGCTATTCTTGAGTGAGCTCGGCTGCACTCTCTTCTCTCAGAACATCTAGACGGTATTCGTACCATCATCGCTTCTTCTGGTTTTTGGCAAATTACAGACCCGACCATTAGAGCTGGGGTTCTGTAAATGGGACTCAGACTGGCTCTATTGACCAACTTTGGGTATTCTTGACATCTGTTAACTCTGTTATTTTTCTTAATAACAATGTTCCAGTCTCAGCTGTAATCCCGCCACCGGGCAGTTGAATTCAGCATTCAGTCCCACATGGTAAGCACTTGTAGTGCAATAAAATTAAAAATTTTAATCACGTAAATGTAGCTTTTATAAGCTACAAGCTTACCATGTGGGACTGAGGAAAGTCCCACCCTACCTCCCCGCTGTATTCCAGCTGAGGGGGTTTGGACTAAATTACCACGAGAGAAGAAGGAAGAACTACCACAATGCACTGCTAGGGTACATGCTAGTATCAGGACTCGGCCAAATTCGTACGGTTATTTTTCTTAATCGTTGGCTGGAGTCCGGTGGCCTCTGATTAAAGCATTCAGTCCCACATGGTAAGCTTGTAGCTTATAAAAGCTACATTTACGTAATTAAAATTTTCAAATTTAGAGTCTTTTGTTTAAATATGTTATTCACAGAATTTTTGGTCAGCTATAACATAGTGAAATTGCAGACCTGTATGTCATGGCACAGCTGAGCAATAGCTACTTTCAGGTTCTCACTGTTGAGTAAATCATTGTATCCACTGGGTAGCCGCAGTGTGTAGAGAGATTTCACCATTACCGCTCTAATGAAAAAAATATTATAGCTAGCCTTCTCAAGTTTGCAGAATATATTAATAACCATAAAATGTTGCCTGGGAATATTTTTGGCCTCATTTTGAAAAACAAGATGGCCACCAGGGATGTTTATTCGACTTAAAACAAGGACTTAGAGCAAAGGGTATTATAGGTATAGATCTCAAATTGGCAGGATATGTTCGTCATTAAAAAATCTTGACTGGGAATATTGTTGAACTCATTTTGAAAAACAAGATGGCTGCCACGGGTGTTTCTTTGTTAATCATGAAAAGTGCTTATATCTCACTTATTATTGGTCCTAGAGGTTTGGGATAGCAAACCAACCTACAGGAAATCATGGGCTGGGAATCTTTTAGTGTGGCTAGATTTGACCTTTGACCCCTCCTTCAAGGTCAAACGAGGATAGCCAAACTTAAAAGTGCTTATAACTTGCTTATTATTGGTCATATAGGTTTGGGATAGTAAACCAACCTATAGGAAATCATGGGCTGGGAATCTTTTGGTGTGGTTGGATTTGACCTTGGACCCCTCCTTCAAGGTCAAACAAGGATAGCGAAACTTAAAAGTGCCTATAGCTCGCTTATTATTGGCCATAGAGGTTTGGGATGGTAAACCATCCGATAGGAAATCATGGGCTGGGAATCTTTTGGTGTGGTCAGATTTGACCTTTGGACCCCTCCTTCAAGGTCAAATGAGGACATCCAAACTTAAAAGTGGCTATAACTCACTTATTATTGGTCCTAGAGGTTTGGGATGGTAAACCAACCTATAGGAAATCATGGGCTGGGAATCTTTTTGTGTGGTCGGATTTGATCTTGGACCCCTCCTTCAAGGTTAAACCAGGATATTGCATTTGCAGTATTTCTTTAAATATGTTTTAAGCTACTTTTTATACTTAAAACGGTTACCTTGTTACTTTCCTTCGTAATACCATTTGCAGGGCACAACTTTTGTGTCCTTTGCTTCTGTCACTTCTAGTATTTATATATAGTGGAGTACTAGTAGATTCTCTTGCGTGAGTATCAGACCCACATCTATCTTAATTTATTTTAAATATTTTTTGTGTTGAAAAACATGAAATTAGTCGCCATTTTCTCAGTCACTATGATAGGGATTTATCTGAAATATTACATTTTTATAGCGAAATATGGCCCTCCACTTCCTCTAAAGTCCACTCCAAGTGTCCAGTCTGACCATAACCCATTGAATGTATACATTCCATAGTTATCTACATTCAATACAACATATACAGAGGTATTGGGAAGCCATAAGTGCAGAGTTTATACAGCTGGTCAGACTTAGCCCCTGAACGCCCTTTATGGGTCAAACTGGGCTCATAAAATAGTCGATTTTGTGTTTTTGCTTTATATCTTCTTTATAATTGCTTTTACAGCTTTAGAATATATTAAGAGGTATTGGGAAACCACATGAGGAGAGTCTATTTAGTCCATCAGATTTACCCCCGACCCCCTTTATGGGCCAAACTGGGGTCATAAGAATAGCAGGTTTAGTGCTTTTGCCTCCTATCTCATTATTATTGCTTTTACAACGTTAGAATGTGTTGAGAGGGAATAGGAAAGCATTTACAGTCTACATAGCCAGTCAAATTTACTCCTTGCCCCCCCCCATCCCACCTTATGGGTCAAACTGGGCTCATAAAAAAGCAGAATTTTTTTTTACCCTTATATCTCCTTTATTATTGCTTTTACAGTATTAAAATGGATTCCATATATGGAGAGTCTGTATAGCCAATCAGGTTTACCCCCTGTTATTGATCAAACTGTGATCAAACAATAGCCAATTTTCTGTTTTTGCCTTATATTTCCTTTAAAACTACTCTTCTTACAAACTATAACATTTATTAAATTAACTTTTCACAATTTATGATCATAGAAAACAAAATAAAGCTTACATTTTTCTTTCATGTTAATGCATAAACCTCCACACTGTCTGTTTAACTTTCACTTCTTCTCTTAGCGTTGCATGTTTTTTTTTTCAAAAAGCTTTTTCTATCTTGTATTATATTGCATCTAACATTTGGGGACGCTTTTTTTTGTTAGCAAAGAATTTTTTTAGTTGTTTTATTATCCACTACATGCTGTAAATGGTCAATACAGGGGATGTACAGAGCAAGATGTAGTTTATTCTTATGCAATGGCACTTCCTTGCCATGGATAATAAGGAGTAACATGTTCTGGTTTTTCATTAATAATTCAGAAACTATGTAACCTGTAAATCCATTGTATATATCTATAGAAAAAGTATTTTTACAGTTCTTCTGCTTGCTTTTATTGTATTAAAATCCATACAGAAATGGTTGAGAAATCACAAGTTGAAAACTGCGATTTTCAAATTCACTTTCTTTAAATATGGATTTATTGTATCCCCGACGCGAAGCGGGGATACTATGGATTCATCATCGTCGTCGCCCGCGTCCGCAGAGATTTCTTGTTAGCGACCTACAGTCCATATTTCTTTCCAGATTTCTTTCATATTTGGCAGGTGGCTTGATATGGTAGAGGACTCGCCACCCTATCTTTTTGGTAGGGCTTATGTCAAAATTAGGCCTGTGGTAGACAATAATGTCTAAAATGTGGAATATTGCTTGTTAGCGACCTACAATCCACATTTCTTTCCAGATTTCTTTCATATTTGGCAGGTGACTTGGTATGCTAGAGGACTCGCCACCCTATCTTTTTGGTAGGCTTTATGTCTAAATTAGGCCTGTGGTAGACAAAAATGTCTAAAATGCATTAAAATTCATGAAATCATGCACTAAATCACTTATAACTTGAAAAGTGTTGCATTTAGAGCATTTTGTTAAAATATGTTATTCAGCTACTTTTTTCATAGCTACAACATGGTGAGTCACTTGGGTGTCTGTCTCAATAGCTTAGTGAGTAATAGCTACTTTTGGGCTTTTCAGTAACTTCCATCATGAGTAAAATCACTTGTAACTTGAAAACTATTGCATTTACAGAATTTCATGTAAATGTTATTCAGCTACTTTTGGGTCAGCTATAACATAGTAAAATTTCAGACCTGTAGCTCATGGCATAGCTGAGTAATAGCTACTTTTAGGTTATCACTGTTGAGTAAATTACTTATAACTTCAACAGTATTGCATTTAGAGTATTTTGTTTCAATACGTTATTCACCTATTTCGGAGTCAGCTATAACATAGTGAAGTTCCAGACCTGTGGCTCATTGCATAGCTGAGTAATAGCTACTTTGAAGTTCACACTGTTGAGTAAATCAGTTGTAATTGGAAAACTATTGCATTTACAGAAATTTGTGTAAATATGTTATTCAGCTACTTTTGGGTCAGCTATAACATAGTGAAATTACAGACATGTAGCTCATGGCACAACTGAGCAATAGCTATTTTCAGGTACTGACTGTTGAGTAAATCACTTGTAACTTGAAAAATATTGCAT
This sequence comes from Sabellastarte sp. h YS-2021, assembly GCA_964017235.1. NCBI lineage: Eukaryota > Metazoa > Annelida > Polychaeta > Sabellida > Sabellidae > Sabellastarte > Sabellastarte sp. h YS-2021. The sequence continues at coordinate 11,551,902 of OZ024927.1, forward strand.
TTGGAGTATTTTGTTAAAATATGTTGTTCACCTACTTTTGGGTCGGCTATAACATCGTGAAATTACAGACTTATAGCTCATTGCATAGCTGAACAATAGCTATTTTCAGGTTCTCACTATTGAGTAAATCAGTGGTAACTTGAAAACTATTGCATTTACAGTATTTTCCTTAAATATGTTGTTCACCTAATTTTGTGTCGGCTATAACATAGAAAAAATTCAGACATGTAGCTCATTGCATAGCTGAGTAATAGCTACTTTGAGGTTATCACTGTTGAGTAAATCAGTTATAACATGAAAACTATTACATTTACAGTATTTTGTTTAAATATGTTATTCACATAATTTTTGGTCAGCTATAACGAGTGAAATTGCAGACCTCTATGTCATGGCATAGCTTACCAATATCTACTTTCAGGTTCTTACTGTTGAGTAAATCATTGTATCCACTGGATAGCCGCAGTGTGTAGAGAGATTTCACCATTACCGCTCTAACAAAAAAAATATTATAGCTAGCCTTCTCAAGTTTGCAAAGTAATATTAGAGGGTGCACCACAGTATTCTATTGGTAGGCTTTATGTCTAAATTATGCCTACTAAAATGAGTAATTTTGCATTTTCTCTAAAAGTATTGCAGATAGCCATTTTTTTCTTAAATAACTCATTCACCTACTTTTTGGAGAGCTTTCACATGCTGAAGTTCCAGACCTGTAGGTAATTACTCACCTACTCAAAATGAGTAAATGCGAATTATCTCTAAAAGTATTGCAGATAGCAAATTTTTCTCAAATAACTCATTCACCTACTTTTGGGAGAGCTTTCACTTGGTGAAGTTTCAGACCCGTAGCTAATTACTCACCTACTCAAAATGAGTAAATGCAAATTATCTCTAAAAGTATTGCAGATAGCCAATTTTTCTCAAATAACTGCTTCACCTACTTTTGGGAGAGCTTTTACTTGGTGAAGTTTCAGACCCGTAGCTAATTACTCACCTACTCAAAATGAGTAAATGCGAATTATCTCTAAAAGTATTGCAGATAGCCAATTTCTGTCAAATAACTCCTTCACTTACTTTTGGGAGAGCTTTCACTTGGTGAAGTTTCAGACGTGTAGCTAATTATTGACCTACTCAAAATGAGTAAATGCTAATTATCTCTAAAAGTATTGCAGATATCCAATTTTTCTCAAATCACTCATTCATCTACTTTTGGGAGAGCTTTCACATGGTGAAGTTTCAGACCCGTAGTTAATTACTCACCTACTGAAAATGATTAAATTCGAATTATCTCTAAAAGTATTGCAGATAGCCAATTTTTCTCAAATAATTCATTCACTTACTTTTGAGGTAGCTTTCACTTTTGCTGAAGTTTCAGACCAATAGCTAATTATTCACCTACTCAAAATGAGTAAATGCAAATTATCTCTAAAAGTATTGCAGATAGCCAGTATTTCTCAAATCACTCATTAATATGAAAACAACTTATAGGAAGTCATGGGCTGCGAATCTTTTCATGTGGTCAGATTTGACCTTGGGCCCCTCCTGCTTATTATTGGTCCTAGAGGTTTGCAATGTGAAAACAACTTATAGGAAATCATGGGCTGCAAATCTTTTGATGTGGTCGGACTTCACCTTGGGCCCCTGCTACAGGGTCAAATAAGGGTAGCCAAACTTAAAAGTACTTTCAGCTTGCTTATTTACGAAAAATGCTGTTTATCTTCTAAACTGTGTTAGTTGGCCTTTGTCGGTGGATACATCCTGCATCTGGCCACAATCCTTGGTCTAGTTTAACTTACATTTAAACTCTTGTCTCAGAGGCGGGAGGCGAGTGTTACCACTGGGCCACCATGAAAAAAAAAGATAAAATAAGAGTAAAACATCTCTCATTAGACATATGTGAAAAAATAGATCACTCATGAAGATTAACAATACAATACTTGTGCTAAGTAATCCCTATATTCATGACATAGATGCCATTGGGGATATGCATTTATGTGTCACCAGTTCACTATTTTGAGGCCCACACTGGTTTGTCATGCTAAGCGTCATATATGTGTGTTTTACAGTTTGTAAGAGACCCGTCAATGGTCAAGTGGTAAACATTTTTGGTATTTAATCATTTGATTCCTACCAGTTTGTGTTAAAACATTTTGAGGGGTGCATCAAGAATTCAGATATAATCTTGATTTTAGGACTCAAAACCCAACCTTCACCTTTAACCCTATTGGTTTAAAAGGAAATTTCCTGAAGTAAAAGATTTTATTCTGATAATATATGCAAGGATGTGACATTAGTCAAAAAGATTATAAAACCAGTGCACATGAAACTTATGTATTGCAGTTTGTGAGATGAAGTGGGGTATTGCAGAGGACTACATTTGGAACAGAGACCTGAAATTTGATGAGGATGTGTATGTAGATACACCAACTGCCAAACAATTGGAGAATCCAGAAGAAGGATGGGATTTGAAAGTTAAAACATTGCAGGAGTCTGGTCTCAGTCCTGAAGACTATGATAAAAAGACTCTATATCCTGCCATTGAGGTGACCTTGGATCCATCACAAGCTATCGAGGTAGACAGGCTTAATGTGACAGTTGAGCCCAATGTGACCTTGGTGTACAATGTGGAAATTGACTACAACGATGGAAAGGGTTTCCAGAAAATTCTGGTATGGAATTCACTCTTAGCATGTCATAGCTAATCTTCACTTATTTTTGATTTGTGGTATTGTCTGATTTGCATATTTATACTTCATTTCCAGTTAAAATTGCATCTCTGGACAAAAGTCTGGGACACATTTAGCATGGTCATGCCACCTCCACAGAGATTTCCTTTCAGACGCGATAACATAAAGAATTGTTTTATTATTTTAGGTAGACCTTTCAAATGTGGGTATATATGGGTAAAACCTTGGAGCCTATTGTTTTTTGGCTTAAAATTGCAGACTGAGGGCAGCCTTCTAAAGTTCAGACTTCGGGAATTTCTTCAGATTTGGGCCTAGTACTCGAATATAGAAGGCCAGATCATCCTATGGCTGATACACATAACAGATATATATTTCCCCTATAGGCATGCAGAAGTTTGACCTTTGACCTCTTTCTTTAAGGTCATGGCTGGCCTTTAAACATTTGCCTTTTGTCCTTTTTCTCCTGTGGAGATTTCCTTTCATATGCAATAACTCTAAGATTGTTAAAATAGATCTTTCAAATTTGGTATGTAATTAGATATGGATGAGGCCTTAAAGCATATTGTTTTGTGGCTTTGGCCTTCTAAAAGAAGACCAATGGCATCATCCTTCTAAAGTCACATTTAAGGTGTTTCAGCACATTTTAGACTAGTACTCCCTTACAGATGAGTAACACATCTTATGGTTTTTGTTGTTACATACACATCTACATATATATGTCCCCTCTAATCATTGCACTTGTTTTTTGGATTCAGCCTTTCGGTCAAATTTAGGATGTTTCAACACATTTTGGCCTAGTACTCGCTTAGAAAAGAACAAATCATCCTATGGCTGTTGTATCCATATTCAATCAAGTACATATGTATGTACAACAATGACTGTTGGTTGACTGTTTTTGTTTTTGGTTGACTGTTTTTGTTTTGTTGCGCCTTAGAGTATCCTTCCTATTGGGGAGATTAATCGCTATAAAAGTCCAATTAGAATTAGAATTCCCTCTATGCCTGCACTTGCTTTGTAGACTTGGCCTTCCACTGGAAGACCAAAGGTGGCCTTCTAATGTCAAATTTGGGTATTTCTTCACATATTGTACTAATACTTACTTTCAGGAAAGATCCACCAATCGCTGATATATATCATTTATAATTTTGTCCCCTATAAAAATACACTTCTTTTTTGGGCCGAGCCTTCCAATGGAAGACCAATGGTGGACATCCGGGTTTTCTGGTGTTTCTTAACATTTTGACTGAGTACTCACATACAGAAGGATAAATCATCCTATGGCTGATATGTATAATGCATACATATGTCCCCGGTATGCATACACTTGCTTTCAGGCCATGGCCTTCTAGCAGAAGACCAATAGTGGCCTTCTAAAGGTCGTTTTGAGGGACTTCTTGGCATTTTGGCCTTTCATATGTGATAACTTCAAAATATTTTACTTAGACCTTTAAGATTTGTTATGTGTATGTATGAATTTTATATTGAAAGCCTTTTGTGCCTTGGTCTTTTACTGCCAAACCAATAGCAGCCTTCTAGCACAAATCAAAACTGTCAATTATCTCAAAAACCATATGGTATTTGAGATATGGTGTTTTTGAGCAACTTTTGGACCTTTTGGGTAATATAGACCCTGGATATAATGTCTCTGAACAACTTTATAATTCCAATTTTCAGCCCCATCTTGAATTATTGTAGAAATTGAAAATGTTCATTTTTTTATATTTGAAAACTATGGGAGATGAGTCATTTCAAGCATATTTTGAACCCTTTGTGTACCCTGGGAAATATGTCTCTGAAAAATTTTTAGTTTTCTGAATTGTGGCTGCTATCATGAATTTTGGTGGAAATAAAACCTGTCGATTATCTGAGAAACTGTTAGATGTAGAACAATTTCAAAATTGACAGTGTCTCATTTTGGAATAGCTAAATTCTCTGTATGTTAGATTACACCATGTCCCATCCAGGGATGCACTGCATTGAATTGGTGCAAATCTAGTTGTCATGAACATTCGCATTGTACTGTGATTGGCTAAATAATTCTCTTTAACCCTTTCATGAAAAAATCCAAAATTGTTTTCATCTTTTACTTAAAAACATATCATCACCATAATCACCATACGCTAAACATATTCTGTTAAAATATATTTTTCTCATATTTGAATGTTTTAGAAAAATAACATGTATAAATTATACTGAGGTCTACAGCCTATGATGATGTAAATGTATTTCACAATGTTGAGCACTCTAATAACAGCAATGAGTACCTATAATACCCCTGTAAGTACTACATGTAAAACACAAGAAGTATAATGTAATTAAGTAATCTGTATATACTATAAACCACTGAAACAAATAGAAATGTGTGAAACACTCTGCAATTATATATTTTATTGCATTAATACATCCTATCCAATGGACAGTTGCTTATCCGGTCAATGCAGACCAGCCCACCAATGTCAGAAAAAGGCGTCCTGTGTTTCCACCGGCCAGGCTGGTCTAGTACTGTGTATGCGCCACGTGGTGCATCATACTTCCTTCCTGTCTAGAAAGGTGACGTCATAGCATCTTTTTTGTTTGGCATGCTTACTGTGCAGACAGATTATTTTTGAGAAATTCTGGTGATTTCTTGTGGATATTATTAACTTTTGAAACTTTTTGTGACTTGTATGGATACTTGGAACTACATAGATTGTAATGTCATCTCCTGGGCAGAAACAAGGCAGATGTGGCCATTTAATGGTGGGGTTTGACTCTCTCTCAGTTTTTGTGCTCACTGTAGATACAAAAGTAAGGCACAGATCCTTTATTTCAGACAATGATTGCAATGCCTGTAACATTCTTACTGTGGACCAATGCTTATAGTTGTCCACTCCAAGCTATAAAATCAGAAAAGAAAAACGAGAATCCAAGAAAGTTAGTGACACACCAACTAAGAAGGACTCAGACAGTTCCTCTCTCATAGACCTGTCTTCAGTGACAGTAGTGGGAGCAGTGGACAACCAGGGGATGCTGCAGTCCCCTGGTTCAAGTTCTGGTGATATAATGAAGAAGAAGGTGTCTTCTGAAGATAATGTTAAAACTCAACCTGTGAAACACCCAAAGTCCAGTTCAGAAAAACCCTCCAAGTCATCTGACTCCAAGTCTACCAGATCCGCGGCTGATGCCTGGATTGATGAACTTAACCAGAAATGGTCTGACAGATTTAACAGACTGGAGGTACTTCTACTAGCCAGGACAATTGACAGGCTGGAGCCGGAACCTATTTTTCACCAAGTGAAAGTCACACAATGAATGTTCCCCCAATTGGTTCTTTGAAGGCTACCGAACCATTTATGAACCCTATCGACCAACCTCATCTGGCTACAGACCGACCAGAACCCTCAGATTTATCTGGTACTGAACATTCTGTTTTACACAGACAGGTCACCAACAAATTGCCTAGGGATCACCAACAGGACTAACCTACCCACTCAAATTTGTCTGGTACTGGCCACCCTGCTCCACAGAGACAGTCTACCAGCAAATCAACCAAGGACCGACCTCAGAAATCAGACTGACCTACAGTTTTATTGTGCTACAATAGCTTACCATGTGGGACTGAGTGCTTTATTCCGAGGTCGCGACTCCAGCCAACGATTAAGAAAAATAACCGTTTGGAACTGGTTGAGTCTGTCATTTAGTATGTACCCTAGCAGTGCATTGTGGTCGTTCTTCCTTCTTCTCTCATTGACCGCCATCTTGGAAAGATGTTTGATATATCTCTTAACAATTTACTGATTTCTCTGCATATACGTATTGTTGGATGTTCATTTTTCATTACTTGTTTTATGTTATTGCATAGCACATTCTCTGAAAATTTGGGAAGTATCCATTTTATATTTTTTGAGTTTTCCACGTCTTCCGCTCGGATCTAATACTCAATAAAGCCTGTTAACTTGCTTTTTTCACCAACTCGTTGGAGGTTGTACGTCTCCTCCTACCCTTTTATTGCTTTCTTGATATTTTCTCAAGCTTTCCTTGCGAATCCCGTCTTTTTGTGATCTCGCAACCTTATATTTATATATTTCTTTGTTGGTGAATTCTTCCGCGCTTCCGAGCTCGGATTCTTTTTATTGCTTAAAGATGTCTTCCCACCAAGCTAGTGTGAAACCAAGGTCGTCTAAATGCAGACACTTCTGTTTTTCCTTTGATCTTCATAATTACTGTCCGACGTGCAGAGAGTCTGGTAAATGACCTCTGTGTTACAAACCAAGCCCCTTGCAATATTTTTCAAGACCTCTCTGCAGATCAACATGCTAAAATAAAGAACCGACGTCGATACACTCGGAAACAGAAGTTGGATGTAAATACCAGCAAAGACGCCTTGACCTTTTAGGGGACGGTGAGGAATCTTTTACTGGCTCTCAAGCAGACTTGGAGGGTGCTTCTGAAAATTTGTTTTCATCTCCTCCTTGCCCTCAACCCTTACGCTTTGAAGCCTTGTCTATTAAGACTCCACGTAATGTCCCACTAACCCCAGATACTGCATTGCAAAATAAGATTGAAAATAGGTTAGAAAAATCCCTGGGCAATACTTTTAACATCCAACTGAAGCAAGAGATAGGTTTGTTCCAGGCTTCTATGCTAGATGCCATGTAATCTTAGAGGTGAAATGCTTGCATTACAGAAAAAAGAATCGGGTGTAGATAAGACATCCGATTCGGCTCAAGCAAACCCTATACCTGGAACTGCTCAAACCAACCCTCCAACTCGGACTTCTGATCCAGTTCCCTCGGATCACTCAGAAGTTCAACCAATGGACATGGAGCCTTATGGCCCTACACTTCCTCCAAGGTCTACTCAAAAACTTCACCGGATCCTGACTCGGACTACTCGGAACAGGCTTCTGATTCTGAGTACCACCAGGTACGACCTAAGCACGAAAAACACTGACAAGAGGAAACATAAATCTATACCCATCCACAAATCTCAGTCGTCTGCAGAGGAAGATAAATCCTCTGCCCATATCCGAGGGTTTACACAATCTCAACCTAAGGTTCCTCCAGAACCTCAACCCCAGGCCAGCTCAGATCCAGTGTTCTATAGGGAGGTAGATATGAATGATCTACCTTCCCAATATACAGAGGAAGTTGAAACCTTTAGGCAAATCCTTTATCTCCCTGACCCCAGGGAAACTCTGCCTAGGTCCCACTGTGCTAGGCCTAGACGACGAGAAAGGCCAACAGGAGCTAAGGCCTAGAGGCCCTTCTGCTATGCTCCCCCTGAGCCCTATTCTCAAAGACGCCTTTGAGAAGTTCGAGCAAGATTTCCTGGCCTCTAACTTACCTAAGGGTAAGTATATAAAACCCCCAGCTTCAGCTGCTAAATACTACAAGGTGCCAGGTCTTCTCTCAGGAAGACCAAAAACCAAATATTGGATGGGGCTGACCCTAGGAAGCTCATCAAATGTGGCTATCAGAATGTCTTTGATTACTTTGATATAATGGAGAAAAGGATTCTCATTCAACAAAGGGCCCTAGCATGCCTCAGTTAGTCTGTAGCTCATGTCCAGAGGGAACTCTACACCATGGGCAACACCAGCCTTCTACGAAGAGAAGCCAAAATGACCCTCCTTCATCCCCATCTGGGGGAATCGAGACGTCAGGAGTTGAGGAACTCGCCCTTCTGGCCTACTCCTCTCTTCAAGTATCAACTGGTAAAAGATGGAGAGACTTCCTCCTTAAAAAAGCACTGGAAAAAAACTCCCATGGTTTTGGACCCTATCAAAACAAGCCTTTTCATGGTCCCCACCACAATAAGAAAAGAGGCTCCTACAGGAAACACCCCTATGGGGGCAACTCCTCTTAAAGCAGTAACCAATCGTTTTCCTCTGGCCGGGGAAAAGCAAACTTCAGAGGCTCCAGGGGTCATTTTTGACCCCACAATAGGGGACGAGGGCGTGGAAACCCCTCTTCCCAATGACTCCTCCAAAGCCTCAGTTAGTCCACCAGTAGGAGGTCGCCTCCCTTCTTTCAGCAGAGACTGGCAAACAAACAATTGTTCCTCAAACGTGTTAAACATTATCACCAATGGCTACGTTCTGCCATTCCTCTCAAAACCCAACTTGGTCAGATTTCCTCTGATTGTATCAGAATACAAGGCCCTTCCCAAAGACCAAGCTTTGGCAGATTGTATCCAGTCTCTGCTGTCAAAGAACGCAATCAAAAGGGTGGAAAATGTGAAATCTCTCGAGTTTTACAGTCTCCCGTTTCTTGTACCCAAGCCTCACCAGAGGTGGAGGCCAGTCATAGACCTAAGCAGGCTCAACACTTTTCTACATGTAGAAAAGTTCAAAATGGAAACTCCTGATTCCGGGGGAGTGGGTATCGTCGATAGATCTATCAGACGCCTACCTTCACATCCCCATTCATCCACTCTCAAGGAAATACCTAAGATTTTGCCATAGGTCTCAGGTGTTCCAGTTCACATCCCTCCCCTTCGGACTGCCACAGTCCCCCAGGTCTTCACAATGATTGTGAAAGAGGTGAAGCTGATGGCCCTTACCAGAGGTCTCAGACTTCACCAATACCTGGACGACTGGCTGATCAGATCCCAGTCTCAGGAGGAAGCCCAAGTGAACACTCAGGCAGTGGTAGATCTAACTCAATCCCTGGGGTGGATTATAAATCAGGAAAAGTCAGAACTAAAACCTACTCAGGTGTTTTCGTTTGTGGGCTACGAATACCATCTCGATTCAGCCCTTGTAAAACCCACTCAAGAGAGATGGCTCAAACTCCAAGATTTGATCCTACGACTCAAGTCAAAACATGTTTTGACTGCAAGATGTTTGATGTCGCTAATTGGGTTGCTAGCCTCAATGGAGAAGATGGTCCCGGAGGGACGCCTTCACATGAGGCCCTTTCAGTTTCACCTCAAGGAGCACTGGAAATTTCCTCAGTCGCTGGACAGCCTCCTTCCTTGGACAGAAATGATTTCTGCACACCTAGATTGGTGACAAAATCCTGTCAATGTGATGAAGGGCGCAGACCTTCATCCCAAAGACCACAGTATCCAACTCTTTACAGACGCCTCAAGCGAAGGTTGGGGCGCTCACTTAGAACAAAGTTCTACTCAAGGTCTGTGGTCAGAACAGGAAAAAAGGCTACACATAAATGTCCTAGAATTGAAGGCGGTCTCACTGGCCCTTCGTCAGTTCAAGGACCAGTGTCAGAACCAAACAGTTTTAGTTGCCACGGACAACTCAACAGTAGTAGTCTACATAAACAAACAAGGAGGAACTCACTCAGCGGAGATGTGTGCACTCCTGTTGAAGATCATGACTTGGTGCCATCACTACCACATAACATTGAAAGCCAGGCACATCGTGTCAACGTCTCAATGTGATGGCCGACCTACTGTCCAGGTCCCACCAAGTTCAGTCGACCGAATGGTCTTTACTTCCACAGGTGTTCAGGCAAATCTGCCAAAAGTGGTTCACTCCTCATGTAGACATGTTTGCCACTCATCTGAACCACAAACTCCCTCTATATGTGTCTCCTATCCCAGACCCACAGGCCTGGGACATAGATGCTCTGAACATAAACTGGACGGGTCTCACTGCCTATGCTTACCCTCCAACGGCTCTCCTTTACAGGGTGATCCAAAAAATCTGCCTATGCTTACCCTCCACTGGCTCTCCTTTACAGGGTGATCCAAAAAATCAGTCAATGCCATTGCCTGATCATTCTAATAGCCCCAGGCTGGCCAGGGATGCCCTGGTTTTGGGACCTAGTGCAGCTCTCAACAGAGATCCCGCTACAACTTCCAGTGTCAACAACACTACTCAAACAGTACCACAATTACGTATTTCACAGCAATCCGCAACATCTCAACCTCCACGCCTGGTGTCTAGGAGCGGACAACTCCAGGAGCAAGGCTTCTCTGTGGAGGTGGCAGAGAGAATTGCTGCACCTCAGAGATCATCAACAAGAACCGTATACAATATGTATCTGGGACCAGTAGTAGCGGCACAACAAATCCTAGACCCTTCCTCTCAGCATCCTCATCTTCGGGAAGAAAAGAAGAGGGCGCACGCCAGCTGCATCCAAGTCTTCAGGAGTCTTTCCCAGGGTCTAAGTATCAGTTACCCTTCCAGATGTTCACGGTAAGGTCTTTTTATCCTTAATTTTTATCTGTATAATGTATTCCTTATCCAATTTACCCTAATCTCATTTTAGGTGGCAAAATGTTATGAGATTCAGGCCTAGGGTCTGTACTTTAGCAGTGATGCCCTTACGGGCTATTCCTGAGTGAGCTGGGCTGCACTCTCTTCTTGAACAATTGTCTTTTGTCAAATATGTAACAAATGTCCAGCTGTTGCCTCAAATCTGCCTGTAGGGGCCAGACTGCAAAACTCTCAGAAAAATTGGAAAAATCTGGGAGCCAGTCGGAAAGTGGTTCAAATCCTCAAAGAGGGCTATTCCCTTCCCTTTGGGATCTGGCCAAACTTGACAAGGTCTCCCACAGTCATAAGCTGTTATGTCAATCTCCACAAGAACTTCTACCTGTTAGAGGCATTATATCAGCTTACAGACAAAATTGCAGTAGAATTGGTCAAAAATCAGACATCTCTAGAGTTTTTCAACCAGCTGTTTTTAGTCCCGAAACCCAACAACAATTGAAGACCTATATTAAATCTGAGCAAACTAAACCAATCCTCAAGGTGGAGAAATTCAAAGTGGAAACACTGGAAACCATCAGGACCTCCCTTTAGCAGGGGGAGTGGGTCGCGTCAATATATTTCAAAGATGCATATTTCCACATACCAATACAAGAACAGTCCAGGAAGTACATGAGATTTCACATCCAGTCAGGTCATATTAGTTCAAAGCACTGCCATTCACTGTCCACAGCTCCCATAGAGATCACTGTTGTACCAAAGGAGGTGAACCTGATGACCATGCACAAGGGTATAAGGATCCACCAGTACCTAGACGACAGGTTGGTGAGAGCCAGATCCCACCAAATTTGTCTCTAGCATACACAGGAATTAGTTCAAATATGTCTGAGCCTAGGTTGGCTGGTAAATTTGGAAAAGTCAGAGCTGGACCAGTGGTAGAACCTTCAGCAAAAAATACTAAAGTTCTGTCCCAACCAGCCTGTTTGGTCCAGCAATTCATGTCCTTGATAGCTCTGCTAACAGCCACAGAAAAGCAAGTCCACGTAGGCAGACTACACATAAGACCCATACAGTGGCATACCAAAAATAGCTGGAGAGAGCCAGAGTCGCTAGAAAATGTCATGCCAGTGCCAAGGTCACTGCACCCCCATCTAAAATGGTGGCTGGAGGAAAGCAATGTGCTTCAAGGTCAAACATTACACCCAATAAAATATGCTCTGCATATCTTTACAGATGCATCAAAAGAAGGGTGGGGCACTCACTTAAACAACCATACTGCAAGAGGGACCTGATCACTGCCAGAAAGCAAAACTACCTGGAACTGAAGGCAGTATTTTTGGCCCTGCAAGAGTTTGTCAAGACCTCTGCTCAGACAAGATAGTTCTTGTAGCAACCGACAACACCACAGTGGTGTCATACATAAACAAGGAAGGAGGCATGAGGTCGGGCACACTTTGTACCTCACTATGAAGAATCCTGACATGGTGTAAAAGGAAACAAGTGACTCTAAAAGCCCAACAAATTCCAGGCTGACTGAAAGTGGTAGCAGACAAGCTATCCAGATTGGGCCAGACCATTCAAACAGAGTGGTCTCTCCTCCCAGAGGTCTTACAGGCAATATGCAAGAAATGGCACCAACCTCAGATAGACCTAGTCGCAATGAAGTTCAACAACAAACTGGCCAAATTTGTGTCACCAGTTCCCTACCCATTGGCCTCGGCAGTCGATGCACAAAGCCTGCCATAGAAGGATCTGGACCCATATGCCTTCCCACCAACAGCCATTTTAGGCAAAGTGGTGGAGAAGTTGCAGGACTACCCATGTAGAAGAATCATTCTGATTGCCCCAGGGGTGGACCAGCATGCCTTGGTTCTGCGATCTAGTGGCCATGTCCAGCCAAATTACACTGTCTCTGTCCAACCTGCAGTCTCAACCATTCAATCAGATTCCACACATGAACCTGACAAACCTAAACCTACATACTTGGCTCCTAGAGCTCAAGGAGCAGGGCTTCTCTTAGGCAGTGGAAGTATAAATTGAGGCTCCTCAAAGAGGATCAACCAGATCAGTCTATGAGGCAAAGTGGGTCATTTTTACAAAGTGATGCCTCAGTAATCAGGAGGACTTCAGGGCACTCCCTCTAAAATCAATAGCCGACTTCCTACTATACTTATTTCCAGTCAGGGACTTACAGCCAAGTATCACTGATGGCTACAGATCAGCCATTGCTGACAAACTGGAGAGTTCGCCCATTAATATCAGCATAGTTTCCAAAGTCCCAAGGGGAATCCCCTCCTGGAACCTCTCCCTGGCGTTACACCAGCTGACAAAGGCTCCATTTGAACCCTTTAATGAGGCCACCTTGAAGCAAGGTTTGGGTAAACACAGAATGGAGATTCATGCGTGGCCAAACAAGAACATCAAACATCAAGTAGACTGGTCTAAAGTGTCCTTATACCCCTCACTCAGCTTTCTTTCCAAGAACCAGCTGGCCAAAGAGGTTCCAGCCAGTGTGGCCCCAGCGGTTACACCAGCCCTGGCCCCAACTCTGGATAAGTCACTAAAGTCTGATAGGGCCCTGTGTTCAGTCAGAGCTTTGCATTACTACTTGGACAGGATCTCAGACATCAGGCATATCATGGAGTTGGTCTTTGACATCTCACCTGCCACTATCTCCTCATGGATCAAACAGACTGTGATCCTATGCTAAGAGCTCTCTGATCAAGAGACCCTGACTGTTCATCAGGTTAAAGCCCATGATGTGATGTCTTTTGCTGCTTCCAAGGCCTTCCAGTCAGGAGTCCCCTTCGAACAAATTTTGCCAGCCTGTAAATGGAAATCACACAATACCTTCACACAATTCTATCTGAAGGATGTGGCTTGGGCTGATTCAGAGCTTTAACATCTAGGACCTGTTGTGGCAGATCCACCAGTAGCCCATATTTCCAGGAGATTTGTAAGTAAATCTGTACATTTGTACATAACTATGTAAATAGTTTTGTACATATATAAAAAAATCATAAAAGCAAATAAAAAAAGTGATGTGCTTCCTTCAGGAGGTTTATTTCCTCTTATGGGACTGAACGCATCCCTCTTTTCCCCTATCTCAGAGCAGGTCTGTAAAAAAGGGGGTTCAGTGTATCCCCAGATAACTGGGTGCTGGTAACCAATCATGGCCTTATAGTGTTCCTGACCTCAAGTCAACCCAAGCCTGGAAAATTTTTGTTAGTTATAGAGATCACTTAAATCCCTAATAACTTACCCGCCGACCAAGCAGTAGTTATTTAGCAATTGTCCAATGGATAGGATGTATTAACACAATAAAATTGCAAATTTAATAAGTAAATTAATTTTTTATAAGTTAATATCCAATCCAATGGACAGGCAAGGCCCTCCCAACCCGCCCTGTTATCAGCTTACTAGTGGTCTAAGCAGGTTTTGACAACGAAAAAGATGCTATGACATCACCCTGTCTAGAGAGGAAAAAAATTCAATGCACCATCTGGCGAATGCGCAGTACTGGACCGCCCTGGCTGGTGGAAACACAGGACATGTTTTTCTGACGTTTGGCGGGCCAGTCTGCGCAGACCGGCATAGCAATTGTCCATTGGATAGGGTATTAACTTTTAAATATTTAATTTTCGTATAAAATTTGCAAATTTGTGACCTGAAATCTATTTAATTTGCATGATTAATAACCGAGAATTATGTATGTTTGTCTACAATAGGCAGGGATGAAGAAACTCAATACACACAAACTGAAGCTATCTGTAGCTTTAGTTCCTGACATTTATATAGTCCACTTCTGGTTTACAGTATAATAGACATAGATGTTAATCTTAATTTATCTTTACAGGATCCAAATGGAGTACAAGTGCCATTTAATGCCAACAACAAGCCTCTGGAGACATTGAAAGGAAAACGTGCCATCAAGTTAAGGCTGGTATTCAACCGCACTGAGTTTATGGATACCAAGCTTAATATATCACTTGATATAGAGGCCTGTTACAACAACAAGACATTGGGCACACCCACAACCAAGAAACCACCCACTACAGGTAACTCAAGTTAAAGTTTTTGCTTTAACCTGGTTTTCCATTGAAAAATCCTTTGCCCATTCCCAGAAACATAGATTTTGAAGCCACCGGGGTTTTACTACAGGTCATATATTTTAAAATAACCTGGTCATTTTTCATGTAATAGCAATAACCTTACAGTGGACCAGCAAAGTACATCTATTTAAGCATTATTTTTGGTACAATGGCAGACAATCTATAAATTTCTGCTCATTCTACTGTACATCGTTTTACTTGATGGCCTTCTACCATATATACCTCAAGATGTCAAGATATCTTAGTCGTGTAGCAGTCACGTTTTACTTGGTACTATGGACTTAAAAACATGGGAGCCAGGTTTAAGTTGATGAATGTTTTCTGTGGTGTGTTTTCTCCTGCCCAGCTGCAATGACCATTGCAATAGCTTTTAGTAATGAAGTAGATAGGTTCAAGACCTGAAACCAAATGCCCCAGATATTAAAATCAAAGGCTTTGTGAGTATTTTTCTTATTGTTGTAAATGATGTCGGTCAATAATCTGTGAAAGACATTTATGTCTGATGAAATTATAACATGTCAGTTGCAAATGACCATATCTGAGTGCCAAGAATAAGTATTTCCGTTCACTTATGTGAATATATAGTTGTATCTGGTCATAACAAATCTGTAAATTCATATAACAAATTTTCTGTCTAGAAGTATGATCATATAAAATGGAGGATACTCGATTGATTTGTACACTAAATAAATGAACCCTGATTCTTAGTATTTGTTTTTTGTAAAATTAAGTGTGTGTGTGTGTTTTAGTGCTTCCAACCACTCGAGAAACCTCAGTCACAACATCGATTACTAAGACAACAACAGGACTGTTCACATCCTCAGCTCCTTACTGTAAGTGTATTTGCAGAATTGTTTTTTGTGTCAGCAGTACTTGTGCAGTGCTGCGTGGCATATAGGGATTGCTTTGTCACCTCATTTTGTGGTGTCGTCTGTCATCACGCTTTCTATTCCGGACAGTATCTCAAAAATGGCTTGCCAGATTAAATTCAAATTTGGAATGTGGATGTAACTGGTCCTCAGGGTGTGCCCTATTGTTAGGTGACCTTAAACTCCCAGTAGTAACATACTTAGTTCTGGATGTAACAAACCTTGAACAGAACAGAGCCTTCATTAAAATATTATCTCTGGCCTCTTACCGGTGCCGCGCTCTGTAACGCCCATGGGCAATGTGACCAAATATTTGCAAAAGTTGGGGATGGGCGTTTACAACAATGAAAACCAGCCGGGCGTTTCGAAAAAAATAACCCGAATTTGGGGAAACCGCATTTTAGCACACACCGACTGGAAATAAAATATGCGGTTGGTAAACAAATCTCGTTGCAATAAAAGGTGACATAACTGCTAAAATAAGGAAAATTCGTTGAAAATGTATATAAATTAATCATATTTCACCAATTATTGGGTTTATATGGAGAAAGTTTACCTCGAAACGACATTATAGTAATTTATGAGCGATAACGTAAGATTGGGGATGGGCGCTTTCAAAAACATGAGCGTTACAGAGCGCGGCAACGGTATATCCAGTCTCTTCTGTCAAAGAACGCAATAGAAAGGGTGGAAAATGTAAAATTTCTCGGGTTTTACAGTCGCCTGTTTCTAGTCCCCAAGCCCCACCAAAGGTGGAGGCCAGTGATAGACCTCAGCAGGCTCAACACCTTCCTACTTGTAGAAAGATTCAAAATGGAAACCTTAGCAGGGCCTCTCTGATTCCAGGTCAATGGGTGTCATTGATAGACTTGTCAGACGCCTATCTTCAGATCCCCATCCACCCAAACTCAAGGAAGTACCTAGGGTTTTGCCATGATTCACAGGTATTCCAGTTCACCTCCATCCCTTTTGGCCTAGCCATGGCCCCACAAGTCTTTACAATGATTATAAAGAAAGTGAAGCTGATGGTCCTCACAAGGGGAGTAAGACGTCACCAATACCTGGACGACTGGCTTATCAGGGACCCGTCCCAGGAGGAAGCACAAGTGAACACTCAGACTGTGGTAGACCTAACACAGTCATTAGTTTGGATAATCAATCAAGAGAAGTCTAAACTCAGACCCACTTGGGTTTTTTCTTTCGTGGCCTATGAATACCACCTACATTCAGCCCTTGTAAAACCCACTCAAGAGAGATGGCTCAAACTTCAGGATTTGATCCTACGCTTAAGGTCAAAACATGTTTTGACTGCCAGATGTTTGATGTTGCCAATTGGGTTGCCCACCTGAATGGAAAAGATGGTCCCGGAGGGACGCCTTCACCTGAGGCCCTTTTAGTTTCATCTCAAGGATCATTGGAAATATCCTCAGTCGTTGGACAGCCTCCTTCCTTGGTCAGAGACCATTTCAGCTCACCTAGAGTGGGGGGCAAAACCCTGTAAACGTGATGAAGGGTGCAGGCCTTCACCTCAAAGACCACAGTATACAAATATTTAGAGGCCTGTGGTCAGAAAAATAAGCAAAAAGGCTACACATAAATGTTCTAGAGTTGAAGGTGGTACCTCTGGCCCTGAAAAGGTTAAGGACAGTGCCAGAATCAAACAGTGTTGGTTGCTATGGAAAACTCAACAGTAGTAGCCTACATAAACAAACAAGGAGGATCATTACAAGATAACTCAAAGAGCCAGGCACATTCCAGGGTGCCTGAATGTAGTGGCTGACCTACTATCCAGGTTGAACCAAATCCAATCAACAGAATGGTCACTGTATAGCAGGTGTTCAAACAGATCTATCAAAAGTGGTTCACTTCTCATCTAGATCTATTTACCAATTGTCTGAACCACAAAGTTCCATTATATGTATCTCCAGTCCCAGACCAACATGCCTGCGGCATAAATACTCTGAACATAAACTAGTTGGGTCTCACTGCTTATGCTTACCCTCCCATGGCTCTCCTTCACCATGTGATCCAGAAAATCAGGCAATGTAATTGCCTCATTATTGTAATAGCTCCAGGCTGGCCACAGATGCCTTGGTCTTGGCACCTAGTGCAGCTCTCAACAGAGATCCCACTTCAGTTACCAGTGTCAACAACACTTCTCAAACAGTCCCGAAAACCAAGTGTTTCACAATAATCCACAACAACTCGACCTCCATGCCTGGTGTCTAGGGCTAGCTCTAAGAACACAACTTCTCTTTAGAAGTGGCAGAGAGAATTGCTGCTCCGCAAGGGCCATCAGCAAGGACCATCTACAAGTCAAAGTGGTCCCTATTTGAGAGATGGTGCACAGTAAATTTGGTGGATTTATCCACTCCCTCTGTAAAACAAGACTTTTTGATGTATCTGGACCAAGATCTAAACAGGTGCCCTTCAATCATTGATAGTTACAGGATGGCCATTGTTGACACCTTTGGCCCAGCGGGGCTCCAGATTTCTCAAACTCTGACCTTAATAGGTTACTTGCTAGCTTTCACAGGGATTGTCCTAAAAGTTCCAGGAATCTTTCAAAGTGGAGCCTTTCTGTTGTACTTAATAATAAAGCATCCGTTGGGCCTATGAAAGACACAGACCTCAAACATATTACACTCAAAACTGCTTTCTTGCTAACGTTGGCCTCTGGCAAGCACCGCAGCAAAATTCATGCCCGGGTTGCAAACAAAGTATCCAATTTAGGCCAACAGGAAAAGGTCTCCTTGTTCTCTTCTTCAGATTTTATAGCCAAAAACCAACTAGCAAGAGAAGGTTTTCAAGTGTGTCTCCAGTGACTATCCCTGCTTTGACTATCATCGTGGACAGACAATTCAAAGAAGACAGGACCCTGTGTCCGGTACGGGCCCTGAGGTACTACCTGGATCAAACCAAAGACCTAAGAGGATCACAATCCCTACTCTGTATTTCCTTTTAAAAGGTCATACCTCAGGCATCAGACCTGCTACACTCTCTTCTTGGTTAAAACAAACTATCCTACTATATTACAAACATGCGTATCAACAGTCCTTGGTTTTAGTCCAAGTTAAAGCTCATGACATTAAGGCCTTTGGGGCCTCTAAGGCCTTTTACAATGGGGTATCGGTGTACCAAATCATGAAAGCTTGTCACTGGAAAGCTCACAACACATTTACAAATTTTTACCTAAAAGACCTTACTTGGTCAGATAACGACAACAATATGTGTCTGGGTCCAGTAGTAGCGGCTCAACAAGTCCTAGACCCTTCCCCTCAGACTAGTCATCCTTGGAAAGCAAAAAAAAAGGGGGGGGGGTGCACACCTGCTGTGAGTCTAAGTCTTCAGGAGTCTAATCCCAGGGTCTAGGCATATGACTACCTCCTCAGGATGTTTGGTAAGATTTTTTTTATCTTTTATTTCATTAAACAATATTTAACATGTATGAGGTATCATGTGTTTACTCAGGTGACCCATAATTTCATTTTTAGTGGCAAGATATTGAGATTCAAGCGCAGGGCTTGTTTTCAGTAGTGAAACCCTTAGGGCAGTATTCTGGTTTTTGACTTCATACAGGGCCAGTTCCTGAACCAGGGCACTGTAATGCCCCTGTTCCCCCAAAGGATTAATTCTCGATTGGTCCTGGGACCCTTATTATTGAGAGTCTGTGAAAAAAAATCTGAAAAATGGACGGGAAAATGGAATCTTGATCCAGGTGTGGGATCAAGCACAGATCGTCCTCAGGAAGCCTTGGGAAGCCTCAAACGTCCTCTGACAAGTCAAGATCATTCCCCAGCTATGAGGCGATTAAGCCAAGTTTGTGATCAGTTTCAACCCTGATCCTGTCTGGGATATACCAACTGGATGTCAGACTGGTCTGAGGCTTCCTCAGGCCTCCTGGGACTAATAACAGATTTCCTAATGCCCCTGTTCCACCACACAACTAAGGCTCCCGATTAAGGGTTTTTGGGAATCTGTTTACCAAAAATGTAGATTCCTGGACAGTCTGCTTGAATGAGTTTGGATCTATTGTGGTCAGTTTAAAAATAAAACATGTTTGATATTTTGCATGACTAACAGATCCACTGTTCAGTCCTACCCACCAATTTCCCAGTCTGTCAAGCAGACTGTCCAGGACTCTGAATCCAATCCCCAAAGACCCTTAATCGGGACCCTTAGTCTTGTGATGGGACAGGGGCATAAGCAGGACTCAGACTTTTTTAAAAACATTCATTCTAATCTATTTAATTCAAAATCCAAGAAAAATTGACAAATGCCTCCAGTCTCAGCTGTAATCCCTCTGCCGAGTGGTTGGATTTAGCATTCGGTTCTACATGGTAAACCATTGTAGTGCAATAAAATTGAAAATTTTAATTACTTAAATGTAGCTTTTATAAGCTACAAGCTTACCATGTGGAACTGAATTACAGCTGAGAGGGTTTTGCGGTATTTCACTACGGGGTTCACCTTCCTGTTGAGGCATCAGCCAATACTAAACGTCTATTTTTCTTGGATGTTGGGCAGATGTCTGTGGCCTCCCAAGATAGCATTCAGTTCCACATGGTAAGCTGGTAGCTTGTAAAAATTATGTTTAAGTAATTACAATTTTCAAATTTGTTCTTTTACATATCAAGAATCAAGACTTTAAGTTGATGTTTAACTTGTCTAAACTGCTAATAAAGACCCCTCCCCCACCCCCAATGGGAGACTCTTTTCTACATTTTTAACATATCTTGCCTTGTAATTTGGAAATAGTTTGACTAGCCTTAAACTGAACTAGATATAATTTCTATATGTCATCTTTGTGGAAAGTTTAAGTTCTGTAGCTTTAATTTTCATATCACCTTAAAGTCTCTAAAATGACCACAGGAACCCATTTTATACCTTGGGACCACTTTTTCTCGTAACTCCACCAAAGATTGTTTGAAATTGTCCTCACTCCATTCCATTTTCTGATAGGTCAGGTGATAAATGATGCATGTGCAAATCTAAGCTATCTAGCAGTGATATTAATTGGGAATTAGAGGTATTTAAACCAGTACTTGCCCTGTGTACTGTAAGATATATCAGCTTTTTTCTGGCATCTTTTTTCCTTCAATATATCCTGTGGTATCAATATTATGAAACTGAATTTTGACATGCGTATTCCTTTGGGATAAATAGTAAGCAGAACTACTCATGTTTTGTTACTTGAAGGGTATCAATGTATAAAAAATGTTCACCTTTCCAACAACATAACTGCATGCTGTTCAGGGGCACTCTTTTCTGTAATAATGTATTGCTAATTTTGTCTATATTTATCAACAATGTACTTCTTTGTATTAATCAATTATTTTCTATCAAAATCAGCATCATCTAAAAAGACATCTACTACTACAAGTACTACCATTCCAACAACAACTGCCCCATCAACCACAGCTCCAACTACATCTACAACAACCACAACGCCACTGACTACATCTACAACAACAACATCCCCAACTACATCTACAACAACTAGAACAACCACATCTACAAGTACTACTGAAAAAACAACAACCAGAAGTAAGTGTGAATGATCATTAGTTTTAGTATATATAAAATACCGAACTATGTGCTATCAGTTAAATTGAGATGACAGATATATGCCAGCCATATCTCTTGTTTTTCACCCATTATGAAATACATCAAAAGTCTTCGTCATATTTATTTATATCTTGCAAACTGTGAAACATGACAATTCAAACATTTTGGCGTTTTTTTAAATAAATTACATTTCCTTTGAACATAGGCCTGTACCTTATAAATACCCTTGAGCAACGTTCCATTAAATTAGAACTTATATTCTTATTTGAAATAAGATAATACATGTATACTCAGTAAGAATATGAAATAAGATAATACATGTATACTCAGTTTTCAATCTCTCTTCAAATTCAGATGTGTGCCCTTCAAGTTGTACATGTAACTATTGTGGAAATGACATTGCAAAAGAATGTGCAAGGAAACAGAAGTGCAGCGACTGTGATTGTGATGATATTGAAGCAGAATGGGTTGATGGGCTTTGTACAAAAAAAGTGCCCTGTGCTCCTCCTACATCCACAACAACTGTTGTACCTACCACAACCTCAGGTTTGACATGTTTCAGGGTTTTTTTTACTTTAATTTGTACACCAAGTATGTTTAGTTGTTTTCACTATAATTTGTACACTAAATATATAACATTAAAAATATTTTTAAAAATGTTGAAAGATTTAATAACAAATAAGAGTCATTTGTTTATAGTAACTTGCACAAAGAAATAATTTTATACAAAAGTAATCTAACAGATATACTCTTTCAGCACATGCTAATGAGAAAAAAACTCTGACACATTTAAGTTAGTCATTTTTACCGGTGTTAGAATATTATTGAAGCTTTAAGAAGTTTCATTTTGGCTGTCACAGTACCTAAGGGTATTGAGATTATATTTCTTATTGACATTATGAGGTAAAGCTGCTACATTGAAGATTGACTTAAATCAATAGCATACCAGACAGCTAAGCAATATTGCTCAGACCTGTTAAGACATGCCCAGAGCATTTAACAGATCTCTACCATTTGGGCCTCACCAGATGTATCATTAAGATAATAATCGGTTGGTATTAATCATTAGCTCTGAGAGTTAAAACCAAATATTCCCATATTTATATCTCTCGATATACTGACATGTATAGGCATACAATAAGATCTATAGTTTTTTACCCCACAGCCCTTAAGGGCTGTCTGGGTATTGTTTTCACCCATGGTGTCCGGATGAGCGGGCGGGGGGAAGTATTTTGTCCGGCCTGTATCTCGGAAACCGTAAGGTGTAGGAAGTTGATACTTGGTAGGGACATTGGTTAGGGGATGCAGGTGTGCAGCGCCATGGTGTGATCTTGATTTGACCTTTGATCTTGCATATCTGATGCTATTTTATCTCTCCGCAGGTATATCTGATACTATTTTATCTCTGTTATATCTCTGTTATATCATTTTACTTGAATCTTGGTTGTTGCACTGTTGGGTGTCTTTTGATGTAGATAAAGCACTGTTAAAGTCATATTAAAATTCATTAACCGTTTTACTTTTGCAACTTCCCTTTGTAACAGAAGGTATTGCATCAAGTGAGCTACAGGTTTTGCCCAAACTCCATATTTTGCAATTGTATTGCCTCATCTGTATATATGGGTAGTATTCAAAACATTCAAACCATAATTCAAATCATACAAATGAATATCAAAATGGGTAAAGTCTTAAAGCTTCATAATTTTTAGATCACTTAAACATCCTGTTTTGACACTTAATCTTTACATGCAGTTTCTTTTTCTTAGATTTTATTTTCTCTACTTAAATATTAATTGGACACTGACACTGCTCTAAAAGTATCCCAATCTGTGTACTGTTTCACTACTTCTACATCTCATGGTGTTGTAAACTATTTCCCCAGGCTGTGGGGTATGGGCATCTCTGATGCTATTTTTAAGTATATATGGCCTCAGTGCCCAAGTTTGACAAGCGATGACTTTGTGGTTATCTCTGTTATTAGCTGATGTCCACATTAGGAAAATGCTATGGACCTGTCCCAGTACTAGAGATTTTACATTGTAGCCATTCCTACCCAGGGTAGTACACTGACCTATTTGTGAATTACCAATGAAATCATTTAACAAGCATGTGGGTGGAGCTTAAAGTAACCATCAAGGGCAGTATGAGTGGTCAGTGGTGTACAAGGGGTGTTTAAGCTCATTATATAAGAAACTTCTAATATAAACCCATTATGTTGGAGAGATGAAGGATTTAGTACACATTTCCCAAACAACAGGGCCAAATATGACTTTTCTTCACTTTGTAAATGATTAACTCAGAGGAACATATATGTACAGCATTGTAGAGTCTGGTTTCCGCCGACCCTACTCTGCAATATAGGGTCGGGTATCGCCCACCATCTTGGGTACTACGCTTCCGTAGTTACCTAACTAAAAAACGTGCACCAGTTTAAGTGCTGTCGATCTTCTATTATCACCCAAAACTTGTTTTTGCGTCTAAAGATTATTGTCATTCCAAAATATTTTTAACTTTAATTCACAATATTTGATCTTATAATTTCAATAATAAATGTTTAAAATGTTGTAAATACATACAAAAAGCACATAAGTAATTAAAATAATGATCGAGATATCCCGATAATGATAGCTAGCAATGATGTATTCAAGGCCATCGTGGCCGATACCAGTCTCTTTATTGTTAAAGGTGGCTGGTTCCCGTCTAAGCATTGTACACCTTTTGGTTTTGGGTAGTCTCATTGTAGGCTCTGAGATTTTTTTAAGTTTTTTTCTATATTTTCATATTTTTCCAACATCAAGTATTCATGGTATTAAAAGAGCTAATTGAATACTGGAACTAAGTGTGACTGAAAGAAACAATCTGACCTGTAGAAAACATAATTAATTTTCAAGGGGAATCAGCATTACTTTTTACATTACATTCTACTTAGTTCTAGCCATAGTCTATTAGCTAAGGTCCAAGATCAAATACCAACTTTTTGTGTTTCATGTAAAAGCCAACGTAGCATTTGTACAGACTTACAGTATTTTATGTATTGAGCCAGGGGCTCTGGTACAGCCTATAGGCAAGGCTAGATGTATTGTTACACTGAATTGACAATATGATAAACCAGAGTGTGTGGCGGTGTTTTAAAATATCACTTGAGCAATTGTGAAGTTTGAGAAAGCATTATTATAACATTACTACCAGAATTCCTTTCACAGAGCCTAAAATAAATGACTCTAGAATTTTAAGGATAATACATATTTCACTGGTGTCTAAAATTTAACAAGTGTGACCTTAGCCATGGAATGGGACATTATCATAGATATGTATGTATCCCTCACTCAGCACAGACCTACCCGTGTTGCATTATTTGTGAAACTCAGGTGACTTTGGAGAGGTAGGGATCTTGTGGCAATGTTTTAACTCATGTAGGTTGGGGTTACCTGGGAATGTTTAGATATTTTTGATATATGTTACACTGCAGCTCAAATGCGATTATGTAATTTAGCCTAAAAGGTGCTACACCTTCCCATTCAAGTAATGATTTTAATACCACTGTAGTATAACCAAAAGACCTTACATTCTGCTCCTTTGGCTGGAACTCATGAAAACAGCATTAAGCCCCAAGACTTCTTGTACAGTAACTGGGGCACTCTTATGATTAACCTTTTTTCATGACAAGATCACACAACTTCATTTTGACAAAACAAATATTCCTAATGGCATAAGGATAAGACTGCACCATTAATATAAGTCTTAACAGGCTTACAACTGAAAAGATCATTCATGAGTACACAGGACAGACATGTTCACTCCCAAAGTTTTTACACATGTTTGACAAACTCTTGGTGATATTATGTCTATGAGTATGTTTATCTACACCAGAAGGTTGTGTTGTTGGGGTGCATTTGTCTGTGTTGCAATCTTTCATGTGGGAAAGGGCTACACCAACAGAAGATGTGATTAAATTTTGGGTAATATCATATTGTGCTTACAAAAATCCTGAAATATTTTCAATATATCCTCACTTCTTCCAAAAATTAATGAGTTGAAAACTTTTATGAACCTTTTATGTGGGTAGGGCCAAAGGAACAAGTCATTACATTTGGGAAACATGTATGTATGTAGGATACAAAACAAATTCTGAATTTTGGCAAACCACCCTGGCAGAGCTCATGCATACTCAGTACTGATGTGAAAAAATATCAAATTCCAGTGACAGCTAGTATAAGAAGTTTCTTCGTCCAATATTCCCTTTTTACCCAAAGCCCTTAAAGGCTTTTGACATATTGTTTGCACTCATGGTGTCCGCATGGGTGGGAGGGCAGGCATTCGAGTGGGCAGGTAGGCGGCGGGAAAACGTTTGTCCGGGACATATCTCAGAAACCATAAGGAGTAGGGAGTTGATACTTGGTAGGGACATTGATTAGTGGGTGTAGGTGTGCAACGTCATGGTGTGACCTTGATTTGACCTTTTACCTTGCCGTGGTGACCTTGACCTTTGTCCAGGCTATATCTCGGTAACCGTAAGGTGAAGGCAGGTGATACTTGGTAGGGACATTGGTTGGGGGTTGTAGGTGTGCAACTTCATAGTGTGACGTTGATTTAACCTTACCAAAACGACCTTGAACCATACAATCTTGTCCGGGCAATATCTCGGAAACCGTAAGCTTTAGGAAGTTGATACTTGGTAGAACATTGGTTAGGGGTTTGTAGGTGTGCAATGTCATGGTATGACCCTGAGTTGACCTTGCCACGGTGACGTTGACCTATAAAATCTTGTCCATTCTATATCTTGGAAACTGTCAGGTGCAGGAAGTTGATACTTGGTAGGGACATTGGTTAGAGGATGAAGGTTTGCAGTGTCATGGTGTGACCTTTATTTGATCTCTGACTTTACCATAGTGACCTTGACCTATAAGGTCACACATCGGAAACCATAAGGTGTAGGAAGTTTTTACTTGGTAGGGACATTAGTTATGAGGTGTAGGCATCGACGTCATGATGTGACCTTGATTTGACCTTGTCATAGTGACCTTGACCTATAAAATTTGTCCAGGCTATATCTAAGAAACCTTAAGGTGTTGGAAGTTTTTACTTGGTGGGGACATTGGTTAGGGAATGTAGGTGTACAATGACATGGTCTGACCTTGATTTGACCTTTGACCTTGCTGAAGTGACCTTAACCTATAAAATCTTGTCTGGGCTTTATCTCGACACCGTAAGGTGTAGGAAGTTGATACTAGGTAGGGACATTGGTTAGGGGGTGTAGGTGTGCATAGTGGATGTCTGGCAAAGTTTGTTAACCTGCAGTATTTGAGATATCTTTGTCTCATGAGTCTTAAGTTATGACAAAGATATCTGGATTGCTGCAACTGATTATTATATGCACTTTTATATAATTGTGCTATTTCCATCAACAGTTATTTTCCAATTAATAAATTTTACAGTTTCATAATTTTTAGTTTACTGATTAATGATGTCATCTTGCTATTGAATTGTCTTGATTTAATGCTTTATCTGTACATACATATTCTTTCTCTTAGATGTTATTTTCTCTATTTAAATATTATTTGGAGCTTTATATAACTGACAGTGCTTTGAAAGTATCCAGATCTTTGTACTGTTTCACTACTTCTAGATCTCATGGTGTTGAAAACTATTTTCCACAGGTTGTGGGGTACCGGCATCTCTGATGCTGTTTTTTTTTGCTTAACTTTTTCAAACTGATATAATCTTTAGAAATCCACATATTTGCATGTAACCAGCAGTAATGGTTAGTATAATTGTGTTGTAAAGTTCAAGACTTTTACACTTTTCTCTATTGTAAAACACCAAGTCAGAATGCATAAAAAATCAAATCCAAAGCTGTAAGTGGTGTTATGCTATACACTGTCTCACTAGGTGTGGAGCTAAGGCTTAGAGTATGATACAGAATATCATCCACACTGTAAAAATGTTAAGGAGGCCTAAACTCTTTCATTCAATTAAAACAAAATTTTTAACAGTTTCTCTGTTCATGTGACTATATCAAACCATTTATCGTATTCATTGGTGTATATTTCTCACCTGGGGCAATTTTGTTCAAAAAGCCAGTGGAGAATTCAGCAAGAGCTGTTTGGTTGATCATACTGTTACATTCTTATCTAGCACAGAATACCCACGTACGCTAAGTTCAGTATCAAGTAAAATTTTAGAACTATTATGAATATATTGATCCATGCATTTAAACAACTGACCAAATTTATTTGGCCATGTTCAAATTACTAAATATTTATCACAAGAAAAACACAGTAGAATTTGACATTTTATTGCGTTAATACATCCTATCCAATGGACAATTGCTAATCCGGTCGGCGCAGACCGGCCCGCCAAACGCCAGAAAAAGACGTCCTGTGTTGCCACCGGCTGGCCGGTCCGTAGTACTGTGCACTCCCCAGATGGCGCCTCGTACTTCCTTCCTGTCTAGACAACCTGACGTCATAGCATCTTTTTCGTTTGGTGTGTGTACTGTGCAGACATGTTTTTTAACATCTCCAGAATTTTAAAGGAAAAGTGTGCTTTATGACGGATTTTAAACCTTATATGTGGAGAGTTTCTTTGTAAAGTGTTACCAGCTGGTCAAGCACGGATATACATTTAAAAATCTGCTGGAAACGCTCCCTAGTTGGCTCAATTTATTATTGATGATAGGGCAGTAATCGACGAGATATATGAAGGCAGCCATTTTGCTAGTTTCCTCCCATTCAACCTTTGTGTTGTTAGGGGCAGATCAACAATATTGAGGAATTATGGATATACTTCTAACAGGTATTTTTATCCGTGTCTTTTGTTTGAATGTTTCATCTATAACCTTCCAGCTACAATCACCATAGAAACGTCTCTACACGAGATCTTCAGTCTACGTAGTTTTGAAATCTGTGAATGGAAGGAATTCCCCATCACAGATGCATTCTTCAGAGCACACTGGTACCGACTTCTCTGCTGTAAAGCATCAGTCACACCAGCCCAGCTCGAGTATTTGGTGTTTTTTAATCAGAAGCATGAGATGAATTCTTCAGATTTCTTCAGAGCGCACTGGTACCGACTTCTCTGCTGTAAAGCATCAGTCACACCAGCCTAGCTCGAGTATTTTTTCATCAGAAACAAGAGGTGAATTCTTCAGATTTCTTCAACCGACCTTTCAAGTATTTTCTACATAGAAGGAACTTTTGTCACTCTCAGTCCCACCCTTATGGACCCGGCACTTGTGTCGGTAGTAAGGGCAGTGGATGGCCAGGAAACTGGTTTGAGTGTACAGCCGGCTGAGAAGAAGAACCGACTTCAGACCGGCCAGGAATTTCATCTACAGAGTGCACTGGTCCAGGCTTATCTGCTTTTAAAGCATCAGCCGACCGGCCAGCTAAAAGAACGCGACCTCTGACGTCATACCCAGTCAGCCAATCGCGTGTCTTCACGAAGCTGGTCACGTGTTTTCACCGACCAGTCACAAAGTTTATCACGTGATTCACCGAACAAGAAGGTCGGAAGTACATTCTTTGCACTCACGTCTACTGTGATTCCAGTTTTTTAGTTCTTGTAATCCACCTCCAGCGTACTGGTACAGACTTCTCTGCTACAGACATCAGTCGACCAGTAAGCTTCTGTTTACTGTGATATAAGGAAAGAACACCTCTAGTGAGGGCGTATCCCCGAAGTTGGTCACGTGATTTTCCGACCAGTTCACGAAGCTGATCGTCATCTCCAACCGGCCAATCACGTTGTCCCTCCGACCAGCAAGCTGGTCACGTGACACACCGACCAACTTTTGTTTCTAAATATAGCTCACAAGGGCTTTCCCAGCAACTGTCAATATCTACAAATAAGACGTGCGTTCAAAGATAGTTGTAAAATTTTTTCAACAACTGGTTACAGAGTGTATTGACCAGTACCGGCTATACAGCCTTGTACACTTGTTTCAACAACTGGTTACAGAGTGTACCGGCTATACAGCCTTGTACACTTGCTTCAACAACCGGTTACAGAGGAATTAATGGAGGAAACTGAATTCAACACAAGATAGTTGTAAACTTCATTCAGCAACTGGTTACAGGGTGTACCTACTGGCTACACAGCCTTGTACACTTACTTCAACAACTGGTTACAGAGTGTACCGACTGACTACCGGCTAAACAGCCTTGTACAGTTACTTCAATAACTGGTTACAGTATGTACCGACCGGCTTCACAGCCTTATACAGTAGCCTCAACTGGTTACAGTGTACCGGCTACACAGCCTTGTACACTGGCTTCAACAACTGGTTACAGAGTGTACCGGCTGGTGCTGGCTACACAGCCTTGTACACTTCAGCAACTAGCTACAGAGTGTACCGACTGGTACTGGCTACACAGCCTTGTACACTTGCTTCATTCTATGGGTTACAAGTTTACTAACAGGGTGTTGGCTACACAGTCCTTACTGTAGTGCTTCAACCCAACTGGTTACGAAAAAAAAAAAAAAAAAAAAAGCTGGCTAAATATAGACCAGTAGCTGTCAAAATTCGTTGGTGACCCCAACCTGCCAGTTTTTGCCAGTTACAAGAATTACTGGTTACAGTAAAGTACCGGGTATGGAGTCCGGGTACCGGACAGAGTTGCCTAAGGTTAATTGGGTTACAGAGAATTCTTAAACTGGTCAGTGATCTTGATGATAGGACAGTTTCCCAAGCTACTGCCAGGCAACCTTCCCTTATCACACCTCTCAACAACCTGTTATCGGTGCTGGACTTGACTGCAGAGATAATAATCAATTTTGTCATCAGGTCCGGCCAGGGGACTGACATCTCACATATGACAATTGCTCTGTAAATGCTGCACCTTGCAGGCTGCTGGCCCGGGGCAAAGAGTTTATTAATGTGAAAATAAGACCACAATAAAAACAGAGAGACTGTTAACCTGGATCATTGTCACCAGACCGGACCAGTGTCCGGAGGGAAAATATTGTCAGAATACCAAATGTCCCAAATGTGGCACACAATCTGCCTATAAGGTCCAGACTGAGCCCTTTTTTGGGAACTTAGGAAGCCTTGGGAACTGGACTTTAGGTAGTACAACTGTTGAAGGAGGGATACCTACGTCCATATACCTATACAAGAACAATCCAGGAAATGCCTGAGATTTCACATCCAAGGTCGGGCATACCAACCCAAGGCCCTGCCATTCGGGTTGTCCACAGCACCTTTTGAGTTCACCGTGATACCAAAGCAGGTGAAATTGATGGCCATACACAAGGATTTAAGAAGCCACCAGGACCTAGACGGCTGGTTGGTGAGAGCCAGATCCTACCAGGCTTGTCTCCAAAATACACAGGAGCTAGTAAATAATATGTCAACAACTGGGTTGGCGAATGAACTTAGAGAAATCAGAGCTGGAGCCCAATCAAGACTTTGATTTTGTAGGCTACCAGTTTCGACTTCAGGTCTGATCGGTTCCGACCGACCATGGACTGGGTACAGAACCTTCAAGAGACTGTTAAAACTGCTATCCCTACTGGCTTGCCCGGTCCAGGAATTCATGTCCTTGATAGGTTACTAACATCTACAGAAAAGCATGTTAATCTAGGCAGACTTCATATGAGACCCATACAGTGGCACCTCAAAAACAACTGGAGGGTATCCAGAATCACTGCAAAAGGTGATCCAAGTCCCCAGGTCCCTGCACCCCCATTTACAATGGCGGCTGAAGGAAGACAATGCACTTACAGGCCAACCATTACATCCAATAAAAACATGCTCTGCAAATATTTACAGACGCATCAATAGAAGGGTGGGGCGCTCACTTAGATGAGCACTTGGCAAGAGCAACCTGGTCCCCTCCGGGAAGCAAGTTGTATATATAAACTATCTAGAACTTTAAGCAGTTTTCTGACTTTAAGAGTTCTAAGACCTTTGCTCAAACAAGATAGTACTTGTAGCAACTGACAACACCACAGTAGTGTCATACATAAAGGAAGGAGGAATATGGTTGGGCCCACTTTGTGTCCTACTATGGAGAATCTTGACCTGGTGTACCAGGAAACAAGTGACTCTAAAGCACGACACATTCCAGGCCGGCCTAATGTGGTAGCAGACAGGCTGTCCAGGCTAGGCCAGACCATCCAAACAGTGGTTTCTCCTTCCAGAGGTCTTCCACTCTATGCAGTAGGTGGCACCGGCCCAAAATAGACTTATTTGCCACGAGGTTCAACAACAAGTCACCTGTTTTGTGTCACCGGTACCGGATCCCCTGGCCACAGCAGTGGATGTGCTCAGTCGGCCATGGTAGGATCTAAAAGGATACACCTCCTCACCATCAGCCATATTGGGCAAAGTGGTGGAGAAGTTGCAAGACTCCCCATGTAAGAGAATCATTCTGATTGCTCCGGGGTGGCCCAACATGCCTTGGTTTTGGGATCTAGTGGCCATGTCCAGCCACATCCCGCTGAGCCTGCCCAATCTGCCCAGCCTGTTCACAGCCATTCGATCAGATCCCTCACAGAAATCTGACAAATCTTAATCTCCATGCGGGGCTCCTAGAGCCTCAGCAATCGAGGAGCAGGACTTGTCTGAGGCAGTGGCAGCAAGAATTGAGGCTCCTCAGAGGGGGGTCAATCAGATCAGTCTATGAGGCAAATGGGTCATTTTTACCAAGTGATGTATCATTCATCAGGTGGACTTCGGGCACCACCTGTAAAGTCAGTCGCTGACTTCCTTATGTACCTGCTTCAGGACAGGAAGTTGCAGCCCAGTACCATTGATGGTTACAGGTCAGCCATTGCTGATAGTCTGGAAAATTTGCCCATCAATGTTAGTAAGGATGAAAATCTCACTCGTCTCCTGGATAGCTTCCACTGAGACAGACCCAAAGGCCGTAGGGGAACCCCCTCCTGAAACCTCTCCCTGGTTTTTGCACCAGCTGACAAGGTTCATTTTGAACCAATTATAGGCCTTCTTGAAGCATTTGACCTTCAAGGCAGTTTTCCTCTTGGCCCTGGGGTCGGGCAAGCGTAGAAGTGAGATACATGCTTGGCAAACAGCCCAGCACCATTGATGGTTATAGGTCACCCATTGTTGATAAATTGGGAAATTCACCCTTCAACATCAGTAGGGACGGAAATCTCGCTCGTCTCCTGGATAGATTCCTCAGAGACAGACCCAAAGGCAGGAGTGGCATACCCTCCTGGAACTTCTTACTGGCCGGGCACCAGCTAAGACTCCATTTGATCCAATTAAGGAGGCCCCCTTGAAGCTTTGACCTTCAAGATGGTATTCCTCTTGGCCCTTGGGTCGGGCAAGTGCAAAAGTGAGATTCATGCCTAGCAAAACTGATATATTGGACACCAATCCGATTGGTCAAAGGTGTCCCTGTATCCATCACCCAGCTTCCTATCCTAGAATCAGCTGGCCATAGAGTGTCCAGTGTGGCCCCTGGGGTTATAGCAGCCCTGGCCCCGACTCTGGATAGATCCCTCAAGTCTGACACGTCCCTCTGTCCGGTCAGAGCATTGTGCTACTATTTGGACAGGACCTCAGACATCAGGCAGAATAAGGAGGTCGTTTTTGCCTCCTTTAAGAAAGGTTTCAACAAAGACAGCTCACCTGCCACTATCTTGGATCAAGCAGACTGTGATCCTATGTTATGAGCTCTCTGACCAGGAGGCCCACTTTTAACATCAGGTTAAAGCCCATGATGTCAGGGCCTTTGCTGCTTCTAAGGTCTTCCGGTCGGGAGTCTCCTTAGATCCAATCTTGTCAGCCCGCCAGTGAAGTCACAATACCTTCACACAGTTCTATATGAAGGGCGGGGCTTGGGCTGATTCAGAGCTTTACCATTGGGCTAGGTAGTGGCTGCTCACCAGATCCACAAGTGGCCCTTAGATTGAGGAGATTTGTATATGTGCATAACAGTTCTTCATGCACATAAGAATTAAGTGTGGTGTGCTTCTTTCGGGAGGTTTATTTGCATTCTGGGACTGAACTCATCCCTCTCTTCCCCTACCTCAGAGCAGGTCTGCAAAAAAGGGGGGGGAGGCGATGGCGGTATAGCCCCGGGTAACCGGCTGCTGGCAACCGACCATGGCCTTGCAGGGTTTCCTGACCTTAAAGTCAACCCAGGCCTGGACCTATAGGTCTCCTGACAAAGTCAGCCTAGACCGTAGGTTAAAATTTGCTATTACTTGTGAGTTCACATAATTCCCTAGTAACTTACCCGCCGACCAAGCGGTAGTTATTCAGCAATTGTCCATTGGATAGGATGTATTAATGCAATAAAATTGCAAATTTAATAAGTAAATTAAATTTTTATAAGTTAATACCCTATCCAATGGACACACAAGACCCTCCCACCGACCCCGCTATCAGCTTACTAGGGGTCTAAGAGGTTTAGACAACGAAAAAGATGCTATGACGTCAGGTTGTCTAGACAGGAAGGAAGTACGAGGCGCCATCTGGGGAGTGCACAGTACTACGGACCGGCCAGCCGGTGGCAACACAGGACGTCTTTTTCTGGCGTTTGGCGGGCCGGTCTGCGCCAACCGGATTAGCAATTGTCCATTGGATAGGGTATTAACTTATAAAAATTTAATTTACTTATTAAATTTGCAAATTTGTCGTGTTATTTTTTCACTTGCTTACAGGACAACCAAAAACCACCACTCTTACCACGGGTAAGCAATTGTTGTGGTCTGAAATTATTAAATATACACCTCTTAAAGTGACATTAATTTGTTTGCACATTGAGTACTTGAATTCTTAACAGTTGTTTAGGTTTATACACAACTTTTAGTGCATTGTTATACCATGTTATATATTATTTAAAATAATTTAATTTCCATGTTTCAGCTTCAACACCATCTGTCGAGACAACAGCCTCTACAACTACATCCCCACCTACAACAACAACACCAACAACTACATCTACAACTACCACAACACCACCAACAACCACATCTCCAACTACATCTACATCCACAACACCACCAACTACATCTACAACAACCACATCTACAACAGTGACAACACCATCAGAGCATAAGGAAAATGCAACAACCACATCCCCAACTACATCTACAACAACTACATCTACAACTACCACAACACCACCAACAACCACAGCTCCAACTACATCTACAACCACAACACCACTGACTACATCTACAACTACCACAAGCCCAACTACAT
The DNA here is from genome assembly GCA_964017235.1 of Sabellastarte sp. h YS-2021. Lineage (NCBI taxonomy): Eukaryota > Metazoa > Annelida > Polychaeta > Sabellida > Sabellidae > Sabellastarte > Sabellastarte sp. h YS-2021. The sequence continues at coordinate 11,586,473 of OZ024927.1, forward strand.
CTACCACTACCACAACACCACCAACAACCACATCTCCAACTACATCTACAACCACAACACCACTGACTACATCTACAACAACCACATCTACAACAGTGACAACACCATCAGAGCATAAGGAAAATGCAACAACCACATCCCCAACTACATCTACCTCAACCACAACATCACCGACTACATCTACAACTACATCTACAACTACCACAACACCACCAACAACCACAGCTCCAACTACATCTACAACCACAACACCACTGACTACATCTACAACAACCACATCTCCAACTACCACAACACCACCAACAACCACATCTCCAACTACATCTACAACCACAACACCACTGACTACATCTACAACTACCACATCTACAACAGTGACAACACCATCAGAACATAAGGAAAATGCAACAACTACATCCCCAACTACATATACAACAACCACAAGACCACCAAGTACATCTACAACAACTTCATCCACAACACCACCAACAACCACATCTCCAACTACATCTACAACCACAACACCACTGACTACATCTACAACAACCACATCTACAACAGTGACAACACCATCAGAGCATAAGGAAAATGTAACAACCACATCCTCAACTACATCTACCACAACACCACCAACTACATCCACAACTACCACAACACCACCAACAACCACAGCTCCAACTACATCTACAACCACAACACCACCAACTACATCTACAACAGCCACAAGCCCAACTACATCTACAACTACCACAACACCACCAACAACCACATCTCCAACTACATCTACAACGACAACACCACTGACTACATCTACAACAACCACATCTACAACAGTGACAACACCATCAGAGCATAAGGAAAATGCAACAACCACATCCTCAACTACATCTACAACAACCACAACACCACCAACTACATCCACAACACCACCAACAACCACAGCTCCAACTACATCTACAACCACAACACCACTGACTACATCTACAACAGCCACAAGCCCAACTACATCTACAACTACCACAACACCACCAACAACCACATCTCCAACTACATCTACAACCACAACACCACTGACTACATCTACAACTACCACATCTACAACAGTGACAACACCATCAGAGCATAAGGAAAATGCAACAACCACATCCCCAACTACATCTACAATAACCACAACATCAACAAGTACATCTACAACAACTACATCCACAACACCACCAACAACCACAGCTCCAACTACATCTACAACCACAACACCACCAACTACATCCACAACAACCACAAGCCCAACTACATCTACAACTACCACAACACCACCAACAACTACAACTACATCTACAACCACAACACCACTGACTACATCTACAACAACCACATCTACAACAGTGACAACACCATCAGAGCATAAGGAAAATGCAACAACCACATCCTCAACTACATCTACAACAACCACAACACCACTAACTACATCTACAGCACCTACATCCACAACTACCACAACACCACCAACAACAACAGCTCCAACTACATCTACAACCACAACACCACCAACTACATCTACAACAACCACAAGCCCAACTACATCTACAACTACCACAACACCACCAACAACCACATCTCCAACTACATCTACAACCACAACACCACTGACTACATCTACAACAACCACATCTACAACAGTGACAACACCATCAGAGCATAAGGAAACTACATCTACAACTACCACAACAACACCAACTACATCTACAACCACAACACCACCAACAACCACAGCTCCAACTACATCTACAACGACAACACCACTGACTACATCTACAACAACCACATCTACAACAGTGACAACACCATCAGAGCATAAGGAAAATGCAACAACCACATCCTCAACTACATCTACAACAACCACAACACCACTAACTACATCTACAGCACCTACATCCACAACTACCACAACACCACCAACAACAACAGCTCCAACTACATCTACAACCACAACACCACCAACTACATCTACAACTACCACAACACCACCAACAACCACATCTCCAACTACATCTACAACCACAACACCACTGACTACATCTACAACAACCACATCTACAACAGTGACAACACCATCAGAGCATAAGGAAACTACATCTACAACTACCACAACACCACCAACTACATCTACAACTACCACAACACCACCAACAACCACATCTCCAACTACATCTACAACCACAACACCACTGACTACATCTACAACAACCACATCTACAACAGTGACAACACCATCAGAGCATAAGGAAAATGCAACAACCACATCCTCAACTACATCTACAACTACCACAACACCACCAACAACCACATCTCCAGCTACAACAACCACATCCCCAACTACATCTACAGCAACCACATCAACAACTACCACAACACCACCAACCACAAGTACGACAACCACGACTACTACAACATTCTCAACAACTCCATTTACCTGTGAGTATACAAATACCTTATTTATCCATACAAATACCCCCACTCCATTAATTGCCCCTCCCACTCTATTCAACCTTTGCAAAGTTCATATTCATACATCCCTCTCAACAGCCAGCAGCTTTGTGATTCCTGGATTCTGAAAGAAGATGTGTTTCTAATATTTCCCGATCGAATACTGCTTATGAGAAATAAAGAAAATAACAACAAAGCATGGCAATTTTGATCACAGGTGCATTTTAAATCAGTAAAAATAAGAGATAAAAGTTTATAATTTCTTCAGATTTAAGGTTTGTTTCTAATATTTTAAAACCTCCCACCATTATATATGCTGCCAAGCGAGATCAAAGTTGCCAGTCCATTATCGCCCATTGCCACTGGACTTGAGACTTGACGTTTTTTTATCTGTAATAGTAGCTCCCCAACCCCTGCTTGAAAAATGCATCGTGTCGAGGGCGTTTATACAGATAAATATGGTAGATATTTCATTTAATTACTTTGAAGTATTTCAACATATTTTTTTTCAAGAACACTTTACCTGAATTAGATTATCATATGCATTTTGGCAAGTAAAGCAACTTGGCTTAAAATGATGGAGAAACTTTGGCAACATCCACAAATTATATTTAGTTTTTTTGTCAGCCTTTTCTAACTTACATGCCATATTATCAACTTGTGTAAACTACAAAGCTACAGTAATTTCCATGGTTATATCTGGTAATGTTTTATCATGGATCTAAAATATGTTCTCTAATCATGAATTTCTCCATTATTCTGTTTGTGAAAGTGCATTAGAGTGAACACATTTTGATGGTTTTATCCATAGTGATGTTCTGAAATAATATGTATGGAGTACCCAGATATTGCCTGATCCCATGTAAGCCACAGTGATATATCTTGCTTAATTTTTATGCATTTGTAAAATAATTGTTACCTCACGCCTGGCTCACTGGTGGGAGATTATAATTTGCACCATGTGTGCGTGCGTGTGCTTGTGCGTGCGTAGTGTGTCATGCAGTTTTCTCTGAAACTACAACAGTTACACAATATTGGTAAATTACTTGTCCTAATAAATTTTTGCGCTCTTCAATTTTGGGGGGTTTGTTGAACTTTGGCCTACTTTTGAGTGAGTAATAGCACTTTTACCTAATCTAATTATATGACTTATAACTAACTCTCAAACTATTGCATTTAGAGTATTTTATCCATTATGTTGTTCAGATACTTTCTCCACAGCTACAGCATGGTCAGTAGTTTGGAAGTGTAGATCCATAGCTAAGTGAGTAATAGCTGCTTTATCAATTTTTAATGGTAACCATAATGAGTAAATGGGCTATATCTTCAAAAGTATTGCAGCTACATAATTTCTCTCAAATATGTTGTTCATCTACTTTTTTGTGAACTGTGACATATTTAAGTTTCACACCTGTTGCTCAATATACAAGTGAGTGATGGCTACTCTATTGCTACTTTTAGTGGAAATGTGCAAAAAATCACAAATATCTCCAAAACCGTAAGAGATAGAACGATTTCGAGCAAATTTTGACCCACAGGGTAGTCAAGAGTATCCTATGCAAAGGGGAAAAATTTCAATTTTTGCCACTTTTGGCAGCCATCTTGGATTTAAGCGGAAAATAAAACATTGAGAATATCTTGGAAACGGTAAGAGATAGACCGATTCTGAGCAAATTTTTGACCCACAGGGTAGTACAAGAGTGTCCTGTAGCTAGGGGAAAAATTTCAATTTTTGCCACTTTTGGCGGCCATCTTGGATTTAGCGGAAAATTAAAAAGTGTGAATATCTCAAAAATCGTAATAATTAAAGCGATTTTGACCGAATTTTTGACCCACAGGGTTGTACAAGAGTATCCTATGCAAAGGGGAAAAATTTCAATTTTCGCCACATTTGGTGGCCATCTTGGATTTTAGCCGAAAATGAAAATGTGTGAATATCTCGAAAACCGTGAGAGATAGAGGCATTCAAGCAAATTTTTGACCCGCATGGTAGTACAAAAGTATCCGATGCAAGGGGGAAAAATTTTAATTTTCGCCACATTTGGCGTCCATCATGGATTTTATCGAAAAATAAAACATTGAAAATATCTTCAAAATGGTAAGAGTAGAGAGATTTCAAGCGAATTTTTGACCCACAGGGTAGTACAAGAGTATTCTGTGTCTAGGGAAAAATTTCCGTTTTCACCACTTTTGGTGGCCATCTTAGATTTTAGTGGAAAATTTAAAAATTGTGAACATCTCGGAAAATTTCTTTCTTTCCCTTTAATGCTCGGTGGGAGATACACACCGCGGCAGTGGTCTTGTTTTATATATTTTACACAAAGTTTTCACATGTTTTCTCCATGTTTGCCCAACCTGAAATTTTGATGCACATTTGCTTTTCAACAGAGATTGGTCCCAAAGCTATAAGAATACAGTCTGCACTGAGTCATTCACATTAACAGTTAACGTTTACTGTGCAGTTCACATGCTGATGTGTTAAAGTATATGAAGGACATACATATATATATATATATTAAATATATATTAAATTACATAAATATATATGTATTAAAGGACATCAAAATAGAATTAATGCTCTAATCTTGGAGCATAGGATGAAAAAATGTCATCAGGGTGTTAATATTTTTATGTTTGAAGGTCCTGATGAGATACCCGATGAGTGTAAATTCTGTATCATTGATACAATAGAGGAAAATGAAATCACCTATCCAAGAGAATGGTACGGGAACACGGAACAATACCACGAAACCAATCAGTACTGCAGGAGGATTGTTCAGGTCAGAGGCTTACTTAATTATGCAACCCTTTTTGATATAACAGTATGCAACTCTGTAATAAATATTCTGTAAATAGAATTTGTTATTGAAATACTGTAGGTCCTGCAACCATCAGTGTACAGCATAATTATTACCATCTTTTGAATATATCAGGCTATGCAGTAAATATGTCCACCCAGTCGTTTATCTCAAAAACCTTAGGTGATAGAGCGATTCTTGAGTAAATATGGGGCCTTTTGGGTATAACAGAGACTAAGTATAATGTCTCTAGAAAAACTGAATTTTCCAAGCTTTGGCTGCGATCTTCAATTTCTGGTGGAAACTAAGGCTGTGACTTCGTAAGAAAAACAACGCCGGTTATTCACCTCGAAAGAACTGATCCGAATTCGGGTAACCGTGTCTTAGTTGCCACCCAGTGGAAGTTGAAGAGAAGCAAACATGGCCGATGACGTAAACAAAACATTATGAAAAATAATGTTAAATATCTGTATAAATAGGGAAAATTATGTGAAAAACTAATATCAGTTAAGAAAATTTGACAGAATACTAAGGTTTATCCAAGTATTTCATTGACATACGCTATAATTAATATTTTTTCAGTTACTCACTTTGTTAGTTTGTACTCGGTTTCTTTAGGAGTTCGGAACGTATTCGGGTAACCGGGTAACCTATCGCAGCCTTAGTGGAAACTGAAAATTTCATTTATCTGGAGAACTGCTAGAAAATCTCAGGCATAGTGCCTCAGAAACTATAAATGTCAATAATTTCGGCCACCATCTCGAATTTTGATGGAAATTTTAATTTGTTTTGTTTTTAGCAATTTAGAACATATGGACACCTTTTTTGAGCCCCTTGGGTATTAGAGACTTTTTGGCACATGTAAAAAATATACTTTCACAATGCTAAACTGAGGGAAAGTGAAGACTTACAAATTACATGTTACAAAAAAAATTGTTATAGTGTAAGAGACACCATTGTGTCTTTTTCATATATGTTTTCAGTGCATTTTCTATGATGTTAAAGACAAAACATTGTTAGTAATAAATTTTAAAGTAAAACAACCATTGAGATGAACATTTCAAAGTGTTCTCAGTAGATATTACACCAGGAGTGGAATTATGCTACACATATATACTCCCTGAACACACATGTTGATGTATACAGAAGACAGGAGTGGCATAAAAGTATGCTGATACAAAAGATAAAACTTGGTGCAGTTTTTATCATGCAACAACAGCTTTTTGATAGTATTGGTAGAGTAGAGATTACACCATTTAATGTGTTGTTTTTTATGCTATCCTGTGTTTACTTTCTGAAGTATATTTTACCATCTCCAGGGCATGCAAAAACTGTCATTTTTTTCTACTCTACTGTTCATAATTATTCAATTATGTGTGATACTTTATTTAAGCAAAATTAACTAAAAAGGGGTCTTCAAAGACTGCTCTACAACTCTTAACAGAGAATTCATAGGTTGAACATTACACATGATAATATGTTTTCTTGTACAGAATTCTGTTACTTTTCATGTTTTGCAGCTGCTGCAATTTTTAGTTACATTCTACTTTTTTTTTTTGAAATGACGCATTAATATTAATAACATTAGGTTATACTAATAGTACCTTCACCTGTATTGAAAATAAATTTTGAATACTATTATAGAAAAAAGCATGAAAGATTTAAAATAATATTGTCTGAGACATCAGTGTTTCATTACTACTGTAATGTTATTCTGCTTTAGTAAACATGAAATCAGTGCCGTGTAATATAAAATATAAACAATACTCTGCATATAATAGTGTTTACTCCTCAACAGCAATTCCAAAATGAAATTTGTTGCATTTGATAGCTCTCCCACATTACTTCAGTGTCTACCATAGACAACAAGGCCAAAAGGGGTTTTGGTCTACTAGCACGAGCACAAAGCCATCAGAGGCATGAGTAGTACACTGAAGCGGTCACCCATCCCAGTACTAATGTAGCCCATTGCTGCTTAACTTCTGTAAAAGAGAGGCAGTGATTGTGGCCACATCTTCTGTAGAAGAGAGAGAGTCCTTGTTGAAACGTCTCAATTCATGAAAGTCTTAAAGCTCATGCTTAAAAATGATACAGTGTGAGACATACCACCACTAGGCTGACAGTTCAGCCTGATAATAACTGAGAAAGTTGGGGATTGCTTGGTTATGTCTGGATTTCAGGGCAGAATCTTAACCAGATAGGATACACTGCTTCCATACATCCAAACCTTAATGAATCCAAATGATTGCATTGTGCAACACAAACATGCAGAAGGCAAAGCAGCTTATTTTATTCAGTTGTATGCAATAGAAAGTCCAAAACAACTTGTGCGGGTTGAAAAGGATGCATGTATACTACTAACCAGTCCAATAAATCATTACTTATTGCCCAGATAGCTGACAAATATAGGGTTGAAAAATTCACACAGTGCTTCATTCACTGTGAAAGATGAACTTAGAGATCCAAACATGCAAAGAGCATTAAATATAACACAGATTGTGACTTTAACTCCATTAAACTAAAAGGCAATTTCCAAAAATTGTCCAAGATGTTATCATTCTGATATATATAAGATATTACATTGGTCAAAACAAATGTTAAATGACTTTAATTGTAATATAATGTAGATTTGTATGCTTGGAATATTTTTTAATTATGTTTTACCTTTTTGTGCCACTGTAGGATTGTGGCTGTGATCCATTACGTCAACCTTCCCAAGGACATCTGTGTTTTAAGGATGATTCAGAATGTCCATATACCACAAGTACAGTGGTCACCACCACTGCAATAGTCCCAACTACTACAGCTCCAGGTACATCAACAGTTTGATTTCAATTGTAAATTGTGGAACTTGTTTTTATCAAATATGTAATTAAAAACATGAGGCATTTGTAAAGTGCCAAATTGCTGCAAAAAAATCGTTGCACATGTTGATACATGAAATGGAAATTCCCAGAAAAAAGGTTGTAACCAGTAAGCGTATTAGCAGGAGAGAGAGTTAGGTGTTTTCTTGTCTGAACAGAGAGCTGTTTGGATGACTTCTGCAATACATTGACAGGTAATTGGCTATTTTTTGTTGCGGGGGAGGAAACACAAATATTGTTTGACTAGTTAGTGAGTACTCTTTAGCATTTTTAAGCACAAGGAAGGTATCTGTACAAAGTATACATAAATATCACTGATTCTTGATAAATAGTAAGAATATATATTTAAAAAGTTACTATATCTAGTGTGGGTCTGCTGTGTATGGGGCTTCTAATGTTTTTTTACTTTTCTCTTTACAGCTCTAGTGACTTGGAGTCAGTCATATGATGGAGGTTAAATGTACTTATGATATTACATCACATTATGTTATCTCAGCTAAGGTTATGGACAAGATTTAAACATCCAAGAGGTGCCAGAGGAGTCTGTTATATAACCCATTATCCTTTACCCGAACATTTGTTATCCAAGCTATTCTATTGTCAAAGTATTGATTCTATGAAATCAATATAATTATTATTTTCTACTGTTTCACACAAAACTGAATCCACGATAATGTGAATCGTCTGTGAACTTATTCTAATTCTCCCAGCCTGTTTGTATCCTTTAGACTGAATTCCAGTGACTGAAAATATTATCTTCTGGCTTCCAATTCTATCACACTGGTGAAAGCCTGTGATTATGATTCCCCACAGTGACACTTTGTTACGTTGGCTAGATGTCTTGTTTTGCAGAGGTTTGTGATGAAGACAAGTTTTACTCAGACTGTTTCAACCAGACAATGTGTGATGATCTGACCAACACCACGTTCAGAACCTCAGAATGTGTGAAAGGCTGCCAGTGTAAGGATGAAAGCAAAGTCATGATAAACAAGACTTGTGTGGATAGAGAGGAGTGCAAACTGTGTCTGTACAACGGAAAATATTACAAGGTAATAAAGTTCAAAAAGATGTTCATATTTGTTGGTACTACTGTTGATATTCATGAAGATATTAAATATCATATTATTAAAGTTCAAAAAGATGTTCATATTTGTTGGTACTACTGTTGATATTCATGAAGATATTAAATATCATATTATTAAAGTTCAAAAAGATGTTCATATTTGTTGGTACTGTTGATATTCATGAAGATATTAAATATCATATTATTAAATTATGATTGTAATTTCAAAGGAGTTTTTTCCCTTTAAAAACTTGCTGCAAAACTTTAAATAATCACATCACTAATTGTAGTTTTTGCATGTTCTAAAAGCCTGATCAGATAGTTGCGAATCTATCAAACTGCAGAGTTCAGATGTGTGACTCTGACAATTCAGTGACTGTTGAATGTCTAGACCCAAGTGAATGTCATGAAGGTAGGTAGATTACTAAGGGTTACTTTTTTATTATTACCTCTTGTAGCATAAAATTAGCCAGAATTAGATGCTGATATTGTGAGAATTCTTGAAAAATAGAAGCACTGTAAACTGGTTTTAATTCACAGCAAAACATCCCTGCAGCTAATGCCTTTTTTTAAAAATTACACTTCCCTGCATTTGTCTGAACACACAGAGAATGTTGGGTTATGGTAGATGTTTATGTTGTAACTTGTCCCTGGGTTGATTAATTGATAATCAAGTATTCATCTTATTTTAATTTTTTTGGTAGTCACAAGTGGTTACAGATCTTCAGCTTTTTGCATAAACCTATTTAAAATATGTTAGAAGTGCTTGGATATTTTTGAGGCTCTTGCTGAATGATCAGTCATGTAAAAGTATTGATGATTGATGATACGATATAGAGAGAAATATTTTTACAGTGCACTTTCTGGTTTGTGTTGCAAGAAAATTTATATATTTTTGAATTTTAACACTTGAGAAGATTAAAATAGACAATCCTCTTCACTTGCAGAAGGATATATTGTATTAATTTGGTGTCTCTCATTTTAAAATTTGCTGTTGTACATTGACACATAAATATGTGAACATTCAGTATACAGGGAAAACTAGAACAAGCATCTCTAGGGTTGGGGAAAATAATATTTACTGTAAATGTCATTTTTATTAGAATGTGATATAGAAAAGATGGTTTGGATGACAAATCCTCAGTGCCAGAAAACATGTCAAAACCTCATGGAAAAATGTGAAAAGCCTGACCAGTGTCAAGTGGGATGTGGCTGCCCAGAACCATTGTAAGTAGTTTAGAGTGGAAACAAAGTCTGCCATCAGATGTATTTTAAGTGTCCCTTGGAAAGGGGACATCTATTTGTGTTCACTGATGTTTGCAAATGACCACTGCATTATCACCTTGCTCAATTATCTCCCTTAATATAAGGCCTAGGACAGCGATTTTTTTTTTCATTTATCGTCATAGGTGTGGAGAAAATGTTTACAGTTGTTGCTGTGTATCTTCCATGTAATTGAATATTCTTGTCAAAAGTGGTCGTATATACTTAACCAGAAAATATGAATATATTGTAACATTTACACTCAAAAAATATACACTTAAATGTTTAAAGAAATTATCTTGCATATTTCTTTCCTGAAAAGTACAAAATAATGTCCTTTTTGGAAGTACATATACCCATTTTCTTTCTCAACATATGCTTTACACATTTCCATACTACATTATTTCCTTGTTCACACCCAGACTAGGATCACATTTTAGTTGTTGATCATTAAGTTAAAGCTTTAATTCCAAACATTTCAGTAAACTTTGAAACAATTGCAATGTAATGTGCTTTTGTTTCATTAATTACTACCTTTTTTGTGTCAAGGAAAATTTTCATAATGTTTTAAATGATTTCATAGAAGTATCATAAGCTGCAAATTAATATTAAAATTTGTAGTCACTCATTCCATCAAATGTGATGCTTGATATGATTACATATATCTGGCAAATGCCTCATAAGTAATATGCTTATCAAACAAGTATTTCCACTGTGAACAATTTTAGCTTTCAATCATTATGTTTGTCCATTATGGTCTGATTTGTTTGACACTTGTGTAAATAGATCTGTTGACACACTGAATACAAGGAAAATGAAATGTAGTGAGTATGAAAACTTTTACTTTTGAATTGTCCATTAAGAGTTTTCTTGCAGGTATTACACTGACACTGCAAATGTTTTGTGACAGGATTTATAACGAGGAAACCCAGTCGTGTGTGGAGACTTGTGACTGTGTGTATAATAACAAGTCATACAGCCAGAATGAAACCTGGACAGAGGGAGAGTGCCATGAGTGTCAATGCTTAGACAACAACAAGTACTGTACTCCCACGTGTAAAGAAACTACAGAGGTAACCTTCAGCTCTGTCTTGTACTGGATGAAATGATTACTTGTAAAACCAGCCAAATTTATCACTTATTTCAGTGAAAGGAATCTGTGGCCAAGTAATGAATAAGTTTGTTGTTACCTCTGGACATAGGTTCCAATAAAGCTCTTGTCAATGCCTGTGATTCACCGAGAACATGTCTTCAGACTGTATTCATGAAAGGTATACCCAGCTAACAATACAACACAAGAGCTTTACATTTTAGTTGATTTTTAGTGGCCACATTTTGCGAGTACCAGGTCCGGTATAACCTTCACTACTGAAAGGAACTTAAAAAGCCACATTTTTTTACCTTTCACAAAGTTAATTAATATCCTTGTGTTGGGGCCTATCAGTCAACTTAAAACTGAATCATAACGCATGTTAGTTAAACGGCACACCCAGCCATTTCTAGTTATGGATACTGGCGGGTTGTGGTGGTTTGTCACAGAAATTTCAAAGTCAGACAATTTTTTGACACTGATTTACAATGGTTACAAATGAGTAACAAACTTACAGAACTAGGTTTATCCAACAGCATTAACTGGGGTTGAAAGGAAAGGGTGGGTTGGACTTGCATCAACATCTGAATTTCAAGCTTTATGATAGCATTGTCACGTCATTTACCCTTAAATAATTAAAGCAGTCTGAGCTTGTTTCGTGTATCTGTGAATAAATTTTATTTCACTTTGCTTGGAAGTTTCTTTACTATTTATTTATGTGATGGAAAAGTATTTTGACGAACCTCAACTTGATTTCTTTGCTCCATTTCAAGAAATGGCTTACAATTGTGTGGAGCATGAAACCTTTGAGATTTTAGTTGAGTCAGTCTGTAAGCAAATACATGTAATAACATCTTTCTAACAGTATGTTCACTAATAAACAAGTAAATTAAGAGATTGCTGTAAGTTTATACATATACTTAATACATCCAGGAGCACATCTCTATGAATGTGATTTTGTGGTTTACACAGACTTGCCGCAAGAACAAGCAACGCTTTCACATGGGTACCAATGAAAAATGCTGCTACTGTTATGACCCTTGTGTTCTACCCACTGGTGAAGTCGTACATGTAAGTAGTACAACAGTCCTCATACATAACAATATGGTGTCCGGATGGGCAGGCGGGCTGCGGGCAAAACTTTGTCCAGGCTGTATCTCAGATACTTTAAGGTGTAGCTAGTTGATGCTTGGTAGGGACATTGGTTAGGGGGTGTAGGTGTGCAACTTCATGGTGTGACCTTGACTTGACCTTGCTGTAGTAACCTTGAGTTTGAAAATCTTGTCCGGACTATATCTCGGAAGCCGTAATGTGCAGGAAGTTGGCACTTGGTAGGAACATTAGCTAGGGGTTGTAGATGTGCAACATCATGATGTGACTATGATTTGACCTTTGACCTTGCTGTAGTGACCTATAAAATCTTGTCTGGGTTATATCTCTGAAACTGTAAGGTGTAGGAAGTTGGCACTGTTTAGACATTGGTTAGGGGTTGTAGGCGTGCCACATCATGGTGTGACCTTGATTTGAAATATGACCTTGTCAAAGTAGCCATGAGTTTTAAAATGTTTTCCGGGTTATTTTTTTGATTCCATAAGGTTTAGAAGGTTGAAACTTAGTAGGGACATTGGCTAGAGGGTGTAGGTGTGCATCATGGTGTGACCTTTAACTTTGGCTCTGCCAAAGTGTGTTCACCTGCCATATTTGAGACATCTTTCTTTTATGACAAAGATATATGGATTGCTGCAACTGATTGTTATATGCACTTTTATGTAATTGTGTTTTTACCATTGACAGCTATTCCCCAAGTAATAAGTTTTACAGTTTCATATTTTTTAGTGTACTGATTAATGCTGCCATCTTGCCATTGAATTTCCTTGTTTTAATACTTTATCTTTATATACATTTTCTTTCTCTTACATGTTATTTTCTCTACTTAAACATTATTTGGACCTTTATATTACTGACACTGCTCTGAAAGTATCCTGATCTTTGCACTGTTTCACTGCTTCTATATCTCATGTTGTGGAAAAGTATTTCCCCAGGCTGTGGGGTATGGGCATCTCTGATGCTATGTTAATCTAAATGCAGGGAGGTACAGTTGTAGAATCCTTATGATCCACCTCCGAGGTCATTGTTTTCAAGTTGCATGCCAACCTCAAAGGGTATAGTTTGTAGTTACCTGCTTAGTTGCTTTTATGTCGAGACTTTTCAAGCTTTCATCAACTACCCTCAACCATGTAACAAAATACATTGAAAGTAATGTTGCATGCAACTAAAATAAGAAAAATCTGTGGTTTTTAAGTCTTCAAACTTTCCCAAAAATATGAATGAAAAAAATTTAACAAAAATCATCCTTTCAATTACAGCCCTTTGTTTTATGTATAGATGTTGTTATGCTTTTTCAGCCAGGGGGTATTTATGAGAAGGGCTGCTTTGTTTATACATGTGAAGACGACACATTGAAGAATAGAACAAAGGAATGCGAGAACCCATGCAATGATGGCTACATTCCAATCTATTCTTACAACTCTGAGGACTGTTGTAACGCCACCTGTGTCATGATAACGACCACTCCATACTTAAGCACTACCACACCATATAGCACTAGTACTACAACGCAGTACATTTCCAGTACCACTGCCTATATCAGCAGCACGCCCATTATTAGCACCACACCAGAGGTTACCACTTCTACTACCCCCATAATCACCACAACTACACCTGAAATAACTACTTCCACTGCCACTGTACCTACAACGTCAACAATAAGTGAGTAACAACCACAAATGGTTTCTGGGGCTTTTGAGTTTATTGTTTGTGAGAGTCATATCATCAGTAGTTTTACTATTTTTGCATAATGAATGGATATTCCCAAGTCTCTGTAACAAAATCTTCTGAAATTGTTGAAAATGTTTTAGGACCATAGGTCGTATTCAGTGAGGTTATCAGTATAAGTAGTAGTAGCAATAGTAGTAGTAGAAGTGGTAGAAGTAGAAGAGCTAACAACTTTTGCAGGTAAAACACAGAGAGGGTTACTGAGAAAAATGTGTCTGGACAAAGGTCAAAGTTCAGCTATTAATCGCCTGTTCAAAGCCAGGGTCATATTGGGACAGGTCCTCAGCATTGCCACCACTTGTGGCAATCGAACAACACAGAGATGACAGCCAGTGATGTCTTGCCATAACTTACTGACCACTAGGCCACCAGGGATGCTCTAAAATGTGCCATAAGAAAAAGGAAATCTCATTGCATTGTTTTTATTGGCAGTTTTGCAATAAATAACTCTTAAAATGATTCAGATTACGCTTGATAAGCAGTAAGTGGGTTTAAAAGTACTACATAGTACATATTTCTGTATCAAATAAGCAAATCTACAGAAACAGATTTTTATTATCCACTGCGCGCCGTATTTGATACATATAGATACATATATATAGGGATATACAGAGCGGAATATATTTTATTTGTATACAACGGTGCCTCCGTACCATGGGTAATGAGTGTCAATAACTTCCAGTTTTTTATTAGTATCTCCGAAACCATGTTACCTACAAATGTGTATTAAATACCATTAGAAATGTTGTTTTACAGTGATTCTGCTCATGTCTGTTGCATAAAAATCCATGCAGAAATAAAAGAGCTATTGCAAGTTAAAGATTGAAGTTTTTATATTCACTGTTGCCTGTGCTTTTTGAAAGCATTTTTACATTCTCTCATTAAATATTCATTTTATTTAACCCATAAAACGTACAAAATGGTGAATAATAAAAATAAAAAATCTCTCATCAGACATATACAAGAAAAATATATCACTCATGAAGATTAACAATATAATACTTGTACTGCACACTCGTATAATATTGTTACTTTCATTCATGATATAATTTTTCTCTATATATCATTCGGGAAGTTTTCCTGGTGTATATGTCACCATTACTTGTATAGCTTTTTGTGAATGGCATTAATTTCGTGTTGTCTATTCAAAAGATTTAAAAGTCATTCCAAACCATATTTTTTACATATATATGATCATTTTTTTAAAAAAGCAAGGATGATTCATTTTAATTTATCACCTGCAAATTGTGATGGATGGCACCAAGAATTGTTTTCTACCCATAAAGTACCCTTCAGAGTTGGATTCTTGGACAAATTTGAATTTTCCACCTCAGTGCCTGTGTCACATATATTCACTGATCCTTTTCTGCAAGTCCTTTTCTGTCCTGATATAACTTTATTTGTATATGTAAAATCCAGATTCTGACCACTGCACTATTTACTTATTCTATTAACCTTTCTAAATCCCCAACATGTTTACTCCAATGTTTCATGATTCTCAAATATGATTTTCTAAACTAAAAGCTTGTCCAAAGCATTTTTCTTTGTTAAAATACTTCAGATTTAACATGTATACTGCAAAATTTTGCATATTTTGTCTCAGTGTCACGTTTAATGACTGTAGTTGATGACACTGTAGCACAGCTAAATCTCTTCTCCAATATGTCATTGGATGACACTGAGCACACCATCAGTATTGTGTACTTGTCACTTGTCAAGTACTTCATTCTTTGAAGGTATTTGAACAGCTCTTCTGTTGTTTTCCTTGTATATAAGTCTTTCCATAACGAAGAAGAAATATTTTGAGTTTGGTTTCTACTTAATTGAGAATACCGACCAGAGGCAATTTAAGGTGTTACTGTGCATACTCAATTGAGCCTTAAAAATTTTCTTCATGTTATTATCGAACATGATATGGATATTAAACTGCAAGACAGAATGCTGTAAAATTAGCTTTGGAATAACATATGATTAAAGGAAAGAGAATATAACATGATAAATTAAAACTGTAATACACTTGTCAAATTTTTCATCTTCTGAACAATGATAACCTTCCAAAAGTATCTTGGAGATACAAAATATAACTTGTTAAATAATTACAAAAATTTGGCATATTTAGCTCTTTTTCATTTATATACATTTAAAAATATGATGTTGTGAATGCAGAATAATGGTATTGACCTGTCTTCATTGAACATTGTCATCAAATTTGTACCCAAAATAACATCCCTTAAATTTATATATGGTTTGTTCTTTGGACAAGTTCTACACAGTGTATCCCATAGTTTTAGCCAGAAGCTTCTTGCTTTCAAACATTCATAAAATAAGTGTTCAATAGTTTGAACCTCTGTCACACACGTAACAGTTGGGTGTATTTCTATTTTTTCTTTTTTTTTTGAACATATTGTTTATTGGAACAAAAAAATATATATATCTTATGTTGCATGTCTCTGACCTAGCTTACCACTGGAATTGTATGTGCTAACTTATAAATATTTTCCCATTCCATATCAGTTTCGTGACCAAACTGTGAATCATAGAAATAAATGTTTTATATATTTTGTCTTTTTTAAGACATTGAAACACTTCCTGTACATACAGATTCTTCAGATGTCTGCAGATAATTTTATCCAAATTAATGTTACAGTTTAGAATGAGTATACCAAATATAAAATTTTCTGTGCTTTCACCTTTTGATCTTTCATGTCGAGTATGTAAAATTTTGTATTTACTGTGTACAGCACAAACTACTTTTCATGGCATTAAATAATCTCTAGATAGATGATCTATTAATTTTCAGGCTTTTATAGCCAATAAGTCAAATGTTAGTGTATATTGAGACATATACCGAATATTATGTAATGGATTCTCCACATGGCTATATCCCATAAACTGTAAGATGTATTTGGTACGAACTTATTGCTGTAATTTATTATTGTAAAAAATTTACTTAATTGTATTATATCCTTTGACAGCTATACTTCAAGGAATAGATTTTACAGTTTTATAAATTTTTGTGTCACCAGCATTTATGCTGGGTGGCATATAGGGATCACTTGTAGCGTCAGCATCATGGTCACACTTTCTATTCCAGACAGTATCTCAAAAATGGCCTTACCGAATAATTTCAAATTTGCCATGTGGATGTAACTGGTCCTCAAGGTGTGCCCTATTGTGAGGTGAGCTTAAATTCCCAGCAGTAACATACTTATATTGAGTTTAAGTTCTTTCATTTCTGGACAGTATCTCAAAAATGGGTTGACAGATTCAAATTTGGCATGTGGTTATAACTGGTTTTCAAGGTGTGCCCTATTTTAAGGCGACCTTAAACTTCAAGGTGTAAAAACATTATGTTGAGTTTGTGTAGTTCTTTTCCCATAGAGTATACTGAAAATAACTTTTTTACTGAGAATTTTACTGAGCTCAAGTTTTCCTGTGATTCTACAAAGCATACCAAAAATGGCATGACATATTTGATATATATTTTACAGGTACATGTAACTGATGTTACAGAAATACCCTGCAACTACATTGGGGTGACCTTAAACTCCCAGTAATGACATAATTATAATTTTACTTTTCTTTTAACTTTTGGATAATATCTTAAATTGTGTGCAATAGATTTTAAGCATATTTAAATTTGGGCTATAACTAATTGCATTCAGTTTAAGGTTTTGACAAGTGTTTGCATGGCTACATTTTTTCTGTTTCTTGGACACATAATAATATTTTATAGGTTCTTTGCTATCCATACCTGTGCCTGGATTGGAGCTGATTCATTTTTCAGCAACACCTGGCAACAAGTGTTGCCATGGCAACCCTTTTTTGGTTTCTTGGACTTATAAATATTTTTCTGGGTTCTTCTCATTCCAAACCCCTGCATAGATAAGATCTGATTAAGTTTTCGACAATATCTGGTAACAGCTATTGCTATGGCAACACTTTTTTCTGTTTCTAGGTTTTAGATATAAAAAGTCCTGAAGAAAACCTCTAGGGTAAAGTATACTCCACAAGATTAGAGAGTGATTTCGCTCTTCCCACAAAATGGAGGGCAAATATAAGTAATTCCTTCTTTCCTCCATAAAGAGCGGAGGCAGCCAAGGCAATATGCATCTTGCACAATGCATTAAGTTGTATGAGCATATGACTAGCTTGTTTAACAGTAGGTTACCAAGTTGATACTTTATTCAATTTCCTCCTGACTGCTGACATCTAGTGACAACTCGGTACATGATAACTCCAAGTGTTTGCCTCTCTGTCTGCCTGTGTGCATTTGTCATAACCTATATTTTTCAACAAGGTTTTCAACCATGGTTCAATCCTTCTTAATGATGGTCTGGATCTACATATATACTGCCAGTCAGCCAACTATTTTTGTCTCTCCCCCAGCAAAACTTTTGTCCTTTCAAATTTCATCTGCTTCATTCTTTTACCAAAGCTGGTGACACAGTAAAGTTCTAATGAATTCTTGTTAGTTTACTGATTAATCCTGTCATCTTGCTGTTGAATTGTCTTGATTTAATTTTTTATCTTTACAAATATTTTTTCTCATAGAAGTTATTTTCTCTACTTCAACATTATTTGGATTTTTGTATAAGTGACACTGTTTGCTGTGAAAGTCTCCTGATCTTTTTCTGTTTCACTTCTTCTATATCTCATGATGTCAAACATTGTTTTGGGTATTGACATCTCTAACTCACTTATTTGCTGCCCACAAAATGGCAGACCATTCTTACTGCCATAAAGGGAGGAGGCACAGAAGACATAGAGGAGCCATCTTCCACGATGCATTAACCTTTTAAGCCATATGACAAGCATCTTAAACGTAGGTCACAAGAATGATGCTTTGTAGAATTTAATACTGAATGTTCACATCTAGTAAAAACTTGGTAAGTCAAAGCTCCATTTAATTACCCTTGCCGCAAAAAATGGGAATGGCAATGGTATTGTCTTTTTGTTTGTCTCTGTCCGTACTGCTTGTTGATTCTGAATTAGACCTCAGATTGATTAATATAAGGCAACTTTAAGCCTGTTAGGGTATAAAAACAACATTATAACTTTTGTAAGAAGGCCTAATTTTCTGATTTTACAAGATGACCTGAAAATCAGTATCTCAAAAACATGTTATATAAAATTATAAATGCATTTAACAGTTTGTACTCCAGTTCTGGCTTTTTTCCTGTTGTTTCCCTTCTATTCTACAATGTTTTCCTCAATAGTATGTTTTTTTTTGTTATTTTTTGGTTTCTACTTTCAGCAATATCACCCATCCTTATATCCTTGGGCTGTTTTATTCTTCCATGCAGAAACCACCATTTCATACTGTTTTCTTCACGGCACACTGTAGCAACTTTTAGCTTTAATAAGTTTGTGAAGAGTCTTACCTTTACTCTTTCCTAATTTTACATGAGTATTATGTATTTTGCAAAAAATACAGGCAGTCAGCTGAGTGTTTATAAATATTTGTCAGTCCAACATGATGTGTGAGTTTAAATTTTATCCATTTCCAATCTATAAATAAAGCTGGTGACACACTGGAATTCCATTTGAATTTTATTGCTTCTGCATTAATCAGCATGTATTACACTTCACTTTTATCCACCATTAGAATCGGCACTTCCAACACAAGTATCAGTCACTGTAACATGGTTCTAAATTCAATTTATGTTAAACCGATATATCAGTCAAAGAGTTTTTTATTAATTTCACTTTGAGATATATGCACTTAAGCCTCTCATTACAACTTCACCTTTTACTTTTTCTGCTCTTAACCTATTCAGGGACATACATTTTCTGGCAGCAGATATACTTATTTAACTAGTAATCTTGATTTTCTATATTAACAGTCTTGAGTCTGTGCAAATGTATCAACAACTAAAGCCAGTAGGTTTTGCTTAGGGAAACTTTCTTAAAAATTCTTTCTAAAAAGGTCATTAAATATGTTATATTTATTTTATTTTCTATGAGCTTATGTCATTTTATACGCGTTTATGCCCATGTGAAAAATGTGTGTTTTTGTAACAGTATCATCAACAACCAACGCAACACACCTGGAGAACACTAAAGCCTCCACTGCTGTTTCTACAACTGCTCAGACAACAAAAGGCAGTAGGTCTCATTTTGATGTATATAATGTATATAAGAACTTTTCCTTTAATATTTACACTGGTTTTTACACATAGAAAGATGTTCTAAATCTACTGTCTTCTAAACTACAAAGAATTTATTTTCATTTCAATGACATATTTTCTGTCTACTTTTATCATATATAGGAAATGATAAGTTTTGTTTAAATCTCATGTCTCATTGTTCATGCTTATGTCACATATTTTTTTCATGTCTAATCACATTGTTCATTTGTGTGAAACATATGTAAAAACAGTATCTCTAATATCTCTTACCATCAGCTCCACCACCTCCACCACCACCGCCACCACCAGGACCAACCACAACTGTAGAAACAACTACATCAGTACCTACAACCAGCACCACACCACATACAACCACAGTGGAAACCACTGGTGAGATAAACCACCAAGTATATTTCACCTAAATCCTCTGATATGCACCATTTCTTTTTATTCAAGCCATTATTTTCAGATAGTGAAAAATGTGGTTGTATTTATTATTTTCTTTTTCTGAAGTCCCTGCTTTTGATAGTTCTTTTTTAGTTTCTCAAAATGATAACATCGAAGACATTTTAGTAATATTGTTATATCTTATTATTTCACTTTCTAGAGTCTATCTTTCTGATCTTACAAAAACAGTTTATAATGGTTCTTGTTTTTGCTTGCTATTGTGTGATTTCACTTCAGTATGCAATTATTTTATAACAGTGACAGGAAAATCAATCATCAGGTATTTCAGGATAGTTTCCACTTTCCAGTGTAATATTGTCATTTTTATATGTTTCTATAAATACGGCATATTAATTGAAGTCATTTAATAACATATAGAGTTTAAAGAAATTTAGTTTACAATTCATCTAATCACATGTCCACAGGAAACATACATTTTAAAGCCAACTATTTAAGATTTACGTTTATGGACAAAGTTCAAATGTGTTTCTGTATAACAAAAATCTCAACATCCTGTGATAAAATTTCTACTTGACAATATATATTTTATTTTGGTGCCTCAATTGTTGTTTAATTTCTGTATTATAATTAACCCTTTCACTACTGAAGGAAGATTATTCTGCTGGACTGTAGCCATATGACGTCATATCACGTCAGAAATGCCTATAAAGTAAATTATTAACTCACTACCTTATACACTTCATTTGTGGTATTTTTCGGCATATTTCATTAGGAATTGATGAAATGTCGAATGAAGAAACTCCAGGGAATTCCCCAAATAAAAATAACCACGAGTAAACAATATGCAGCTATATGCGATAAAGACGGCAATATCTACAGAAACCAGTTAAAATAGGTGAAAATGGTAAAATTATTTAACATATAACATAACTTCCATATAAAATACTTAAACAATCATTTTAATACTGATACACCAAAGAAAACGTATAGCAATATACTTAAGGAAAAGAAGAAATCAGTATTATTTCCGTCAACCCTTGGTCGACAGACATGGTACCTTGTAATACACATTGATGTCGACTGCTAGTCGTCATATATGGTAGCGAAAGGGTTAATATATGTTAATAGTCTATCTTTCAAAATTACCAGTTTTCTTACTTTTGAGAAAATACTTTTATTTTGTTTTTATTTTGTTTGACAAAAATTATCTATTATTTTCTCCCAGAAGTTTCAAGATTTTAAAACTTTTGCATTTCTTTGTTGTCCTTTTCTAAATCTTTTCATCAATTATATATTCCCCATCTTTTAATATTCCATCTAATATTCAGCCTCACATGAATGTGTAGCATACATACAAGAAGCTCTCACTCTAAGACCTTGTACTTTATTTTTTTTGGCTTTATACTATTCTCCTCTTTTCTATTTTTGTCTGTCTTTATATCCTCTATGTCTTTGGACTTATTTTTATACAAGCACAGTTTCAACCTCCTAACTTGCACAAATACTGTCTAGTTTTTATGGATCACACTCTTTTTCATCAAAATGATACACATTATTTGAGACACATTTGAATATTTAATTGTTTTTATATTTCACTTTGCTCTGATTTTTCATGATTTCACAATTTTCTTGATTTATCAATTTTCAAGTTCCAATTTTGATGTTTAAGTTTCAGAGTTGAAGGAGCTTATACCCTTGTGGTTATTTTACACAGTTCTCGTATTGTAAGTCACTTTATGTTTTGAGTGACATAATCTGATGCAACTTTTCTGTGGAACACTTTTATCATAACTTGAGATGATACACCCACCAAAAAGATGTTGCCATTACAAAAGTTATCTTATTTTGCTGTAAACATGGATAGTGTTTCAATCTATTGGCTTGAATTTCATTCTATTCATTTATATTTTAAAGTGATTCTCATGGAGAGTGTCTTGTTTTTCTGTAACAGTATCATCAACAACCAACGCAACACACCTGGAGAACACTAAAGTCTCCACTGCTGTTTCTACAACTGCTCAGACAACAAAAGGCAGTAGGTCTCATTTTGATGTATATAATGTATATAAGAACTTTTCCTTTAATATTTACACTGGTTTTTACACATAGAAAGTTGTTCTAAATCTACTGTCTTCTAAACTGCAAAGAATTTATTTTCATTTCAATGCAATATTTTCTGTCTACTTTTATCATATATAGGAAATGATAAGTTTTGTTTAAATCTCACATCTCATTGTTCATGCTTATGACACATATTTTTTTCATGTGTAATCACATTGGTCATTTGTGTGAAACATATGTAAAAACGTGTCTCCAATATCTCTTACCATCAGCTCCACCACCTCCACCACCACCACCACCACCAGGACCAACCACAACTGTAGAAACTACTACATCAGTACCTACAACCAGCACCACTCCACACACAACCACAGTGGAAACCACTGGTGAGATAAACCGCCAAGTATATTTCACCTAAACCCTCTGAGATGCACCATTTCTTTTTATTCAAACCATTATTTTCAGACAATGAAAAATGTGGTTGTATCTACCCTTTTCTTCTTCTGAAGTCCCTGTTTTTGATAGTTCTATTTTAGTTTCTCAAAGTAATAACATCAAAAACATTTTAGTAATATTGTTAATTCTTATTATTTCACTTTCTAGAGTCTATCTTTCTGATCTTACAAAAACATTTTAGAATGGTTCTTTGTTTTGCTTGCTATTGTGTGATTTCACTCCAGTATGCAAATATTTTAAAACAGTGACAGGAAAATCAATTATCAAGTATTTCAGCATAGTTTCCACTTTCCAGTGTAATATTGTCATTTTTATATGTTTCTATAAATACGGCATATTAATTGAAGTCATTTAATAACATATAGAGTTTAAAGAAATTTAGTTTACAATTCATCGAATCACATGTCCACGGGAAACATACATTTTAAAGCCAACTATTTAAGATTTACTTTTATGGACAAAGTTCAAATGTGTTTCTGTATAACAAAAATCTCAACATCCTGTGATAAAATTTCTACTTGATAATATATATTTTATTTTGGTGCCTCAATTGTTGTTTAATTTCTGTATTATAATTAACCCTTTCACTACTGAAGGAAGATTATTCTGCTGGACTGTAGCCATATGACGTCATATCACGTCAGAAGTGCCTATAAAGTAAATTATTAACTCACTACCTTATACACTTCATTTGCGGTATTTTTCGGCATATTTCATTAGGAATTGATGAAATGTCGAATGAAGAAACTCCAGGGAATTCCCCAAATAAAAATAACCACGAGTAAACAATATGCAGCTATATGCGATAAAGACGGCAATATCTACAGAAACCAGTTAAAATAGGTGAAAATGGTAAAATTATTTAACATATAACATAACTTCCATATAAAATACTTAAACAATCATTTTAATACTGATACACCAAAGAAAACGTATAGCAATAGACTTAAGGAAAAGAAGAAATCAGTATTATTTCCGTCAATCCTTGGTCGACAGACATGGTACCTTGTAATACACATTGATGTCGACTGCTAGTCGTCATATATGGTAGCGAAAGGGTTAATATATGTTAATAGTCTAACTTTCAAAATTACCAGTTTTCTTACTTTGAGAAAATACTTTTATTTTGTTTGACAAAAATTATCTATTATTTTCTCCCAGAAGTTTCAAGATTTTAAAACTTTTGCATTTCTTTGTTGTCCTTTTCTAAATCTTTTCATCAATTATATATTCGCCATCTTTTAATATTCCATCAAATAATCAGCCTCACATGAATGTGTAGCATACATACAAGAAGCTATCGTTCAAAGACCTTGTACTTTATTTTTTATTTTTTTGGCTTCATACTATTCTCCTCTTTCCTATTTTTGTCTGTCTTTACATCCTCTATGTCTTTGGACTTATTTTTATACAAGCACAGTTTCAACCTCCTAACTTGCAAAAATACTGTCTAGTTTTTATGGATCACACTCTTTTTTATCAAAATGATACACATTATTTGAGACACATTTGAATATATAATTGTTTTTATATTTCACTTTGCTCTGATGTTTCATGATTTCACAATTTTCTTGATTTACCATAATACATCTACAGATTTTATAGTTCCAATTTTGATGTTTAAGTTTCACAGTTGAAGGAGCTTATACCCTTGTGGTTATTTTACATAGTTCTCGTATTGTAAGTTACTTTATGTTTTGAGTGACATAATCTGATGCAACTTTTCTGTGGAACACTTTTGTCATAACTTGAGATGATACACCCACCAAAAAGATGTTGCCATTACAAAAGTTATCTTATTTTGCTGTAAACATGGATAGTGTTTCAATCTATTGGCTTGAATTTCATTCTATTCATTTATATTTTTAAGTGATTCTCATGGAGAGTGTCTTGTTTTTCTGTAACAGTATCATCAACAACCAACGCAACACACCTGGAGAACACTAAAGCCTCCACTGCTGTTTCTACAACTGCTCAGACAACAAAAGGCAGTAGGTCTCATTTTGATGTATATAATGTATATAAGAACTTTTCCTTTAATATTTACACTGGTTTTTACACATAGAAAGATGTTCTAAATCTACTGTCTTCTAAACTGCAAAGAATTTATTTTCATTTCAATGCAATATTTTTTGTCTACTTTTATCATATATAGGAAATGATAAGTTTTGTTTAAATCTCACATCTCATTGTTCATGCTTATGACACATATTTTTTTCATGTGTAATCACATTGGTCATTTGTGTGAAACATATGTAAAAACGTGTCTCCAATATCTCTTACCATCAGCTCCACCACCTCCACCACCACCACCACCACCAGGACCAACCACAACTGTAGAAACTACTACATCAGTACCTACAACCAGCACCACTCCACACACAACCACAGTGGAAACCACTGGTGAGATAAACCGCCAAGTATATTTCACCTAAACCCTCTGAGATGCACCATTTCTTTTTATTCAAACCATTATTTTCAGACAATGAAAAATGTGGTTGTATCTACCCTTTTGTTCTTCTGAAGTCCCTGCTTTTGATAGTTCTATTTTAGTTTCTCAAAATGATATCATCGAAAACATTTTAGTAATATTGTTAATTCTTATTATTTCACTTTCTAGAGTCTATCTTTCTGATCTTACAAAAACATTTTAGAATGGTTCTTGGCTTTGCTTGCTATTGTGTGATTTCACTCCAGTATGCAAATATTTTAAAACAGTGACAGGAAAATCAATCATCAAGTATTTCAGCATAGTTTCCACTTTCCAGTGTAATATTGTCATTTTTATATGTTTCTATAAATACGGCATATTAATTGAAGTCATTTAATAACATATAGAGTTTAAAGAAATTTAGTTTATAATTCATCGAATCACATGTCCACGGGAAACATACATTTTAAAGCCAACTATTTAAGATTTACGTTTATGGACAAAGTTCAAATGTGTTTCTGTATAACAAAAATCTCAACATCCTGTGATAACATTTCTACTTGATAATATATATTTTATTTTGGTGCCTCAATTGTTGTTTAATTTCTGTATTATAATTAACCCTTTCGCTACTGAAGGAAGATTATTCTGCTGGACTGTAGCCATATGACGTCATATCACGTCAGAAACGCCTATAAAGTAAATTATTAACTCACTACCTTATACACTTCATTTGCGGTGTTGTTCGGCATATTTCATTAGGAATTGATGAAATGTCGAATGAAGAAACTCCAGGGAATTCCCCAAATAAAAATAACCATGAGTAAACAATATGCAGCTATATGCGATAAAGACGGCAATATCTACAGAAACCAGTTAATATAGGTGAAAATGGTAAAATTATTTAACATATAACATAACTTCCATATAAAATACTTAAACAATCATTTTAATACTGATACACCAAAGAAAACGTATAGCAATATACTTAAGGAAAAGAAGAAATCAGTATTATTTCCATCAACCCTTGGTCGACAGACATGGCACCTTGTAATACACATTGATGTCCACTGCTAATCGTCATATATGGTAGCGAAAGGGTTAATATATGTTAATAGTCTATCTTTCAAAATTACCAGTTTTCTTACTTTGAGAAAATACTTTTATTTTGTTTTTATTTTGTTTGACAAAAATTATCTATTATTTTCTCCCAGAAGTTTCAAGATTTTAAAACTTTTGCATTTCTTTGTTGTCCTTTTCTAAATCTTTTCATCAATTATATATTCGCCATCTTTTAATATTCCATCAAATAATCAGCCTCACATGAATGTGTAGCATACATACAAGAATCTATCGTTCAAAGACCTTGTACTTTATTTTTTATTTTTTTGGCTTCATACTATTCTCCTCTTTCCTATTTTTGTCTGTCTTTACATCCTCTATGTCTTTGGACTTATTTTTATACAAGCACAGTTTCAACCTCCTAACTTGCAAAAATACTGTCTAGTTTTTATGGATCACACTCTTTTTTATCAAAATGATACACATTATTTGAGACACATTTGAATATTTAATTGTTTTTATATTTCACTTTGCTCTGATGTTTCATGATTTCACAATTTTCTTGATTTACCATAATACATCTACAGATCTTATAGTTCCAATTTTGATGTTTAAGTTTCACAGTTGAAGGAGCTTATACCCTTGTGGTTATTTTACATAGTTCTCGTATTGTAAGTTACTTTATGTTTTGAGTGACATAATCTGATGCAACTTTTCTGTGGAACACTTTTGTCATAACTTGAGATGATACACCCACCAAAAAGATGTTGCCATTACAAAAGATATCTTATTTTGCTGTAAACATGGATAGTGTTTCAATCTATTGGCTTGAATTTCATTCTATTCATTTATATTTTTAAGTGATTCTCATGGAGAGTGTCTTGTTTTTCTGTAACAGTATCATCAACAACCAACGCAACACACCTGGAGAACACTAAAGCCTCCACTGCTGTTTCTACAACTGCTCAGACAACAAAAGGCAGTAGGTCTCATT
The DNA here is from genome assembly GCA_964017235.1 of Sabellastarte sp. h YS-2021. Lineage (NCBI taxonomy): Eukaryota > Metazoa > Annelida > Polychaeta > Sabellida > Sabellidae > Sabellastarte > Sabellastarte sp. h YS-2021. Next base: position 11,614,413 of record OZ024927.1, read on the forward strand.
TTGATGTATATAATGTATATAAGAACTTTTCCTTTAATATTTACACTGGTTTTTACACATAGAAAGATGTTCTAAATCTACTGTCTTCTAAACTGCAAAGAATTTATTTTCATTTCAATGCAATATTTTTTGTCTACTTTTATCATATATAGGAAATGATAAGTTTTGTTTAAATCTCACATCTCATTGTTCATGCTTATGACACATATTTTTTTCATGTGTAATCACATTGGTCATTTGTGTGAAACATATGTAAAAACATGTCTCCAATATCTCTTGCCATCAGCTCCACCACCTCCACCACCACCACCACCACCAGGACCAACCACAACTGTAGAAACTACTACATCAGTACCTACAACCAGCACCACTCCACACACAACCACAGTGGAAACCACTGGTGAGATAAACCGCCAAGTATATTTCACCTAAACCCTCTGAGATGCACCATTTCTTTTTATTCAAACCATTATTTTCAGACAATGAAAAATGTGGTTGTATCTACCCTTTTGTTCTTCTGAAGTCCCTGCTTTTGATAGTTCTATTTTAGTTTCTCAAAATGATATCATCGAAAACATTTTAGTAATATTGTTAATTCTTATTATTTCACTTTCTAGAGTCTATCTTTCTGATCTTACAAAAACATTTTAGAATGGTTCTTGGTTTTGCTTGCTATTGTGTGATTTTACTCCAGTATGCAAATATTTTAAAACAGTTACAGGAAAATCAATCATCAAGTATTTCAGGATAGTTTCCACTTTCCAGTGTAATATTGTCATTTTTATATGTTTCTATCAATACCACATATTAATTGAAGTCATTTAATAACATATAGAGTTTAAAGAAATTTAGTTTACAATTCATCGAATCACATGTCCACGGGAAACATACATTTTAAAGCCAACTATTTAAGATTTACGTTTATGGACAAAGTTTGAATGTGTTTCTGTATAACAAAAATCTCAACATCATGTGATAAAATTTCTACTTGATAATATATATTTTATTTTGGTGCCTCAATTGTTGTTTAATTTCTGTATTATAATTAACCCTTTCGCTACTGAAGGAAGATTATTCTGCTGGACTGTAGCCATATGACGTCATATCACGTCAGAAACGCCTATAAAGTAAATTATTAACTCACTACCTTATACACTTCATTTGCGGTATTGTTCGGCATATTTCATTAGGAATTGATGAAATGTCGAATGAAGAAACTCCAGGGAATTCCCCAAATAAAAATAACCACGAGTAAACAATATGCAGCTATATGCGATAAAGACGGCAATATCTACAGAAACCAGTTAAAATAGGTGAAAATGGTAAAATTATTTAACATATAACATAACTTCCATATAAAATACTTAAACAATCATTTTAATACTGATACACCAAAGAAAACGTATAGCAATAGACTTAAGGAAAAGAAGAAATCAGTATTATTTCCGTCAATCCTTGGTCGACAGACATGGTACCTTGTAATACACATTGATGTCGACTGCTAGTCGTCATATATGGTAGCGAAAGGGTTAATATATGTTAATAGTCTAACTTTCAAAATTACCAGTTTTCTTACTTTGAGAAAATACTTTTATTTTGTTTGACAAAAATTATCTATTATTTTCTCCCAGAAGTTTCAAGATTTTAAAACTTTTGCATTTCTTTGTTGTCCTTTTCTAAATCTTTTCATCAATTATATATTCGCCATCTTTTAATATTCCATCAAATAATCAGCCTCACATGAATGTGTAGCATACATACAAGAAGCTATCGTTCAAAGACCTTGTACTTTATTTTTTATTTTTTTGGCTTCATACTATTCTCCTCTTTCCTATTTTTGTCTGTCTTTACATCCTCTATGTCTTTGGACTTATTTTTATACAAGCACAGTTTCAACCTCCTAACTTGCAAAAATACTGTCTAGTTTTTATGGATCACACTCTTTTTTATCAAAATGATACACATTATTTGAGACACATTTGAATATATAATTGTTTTTATATTTCACTTTGCTCTGATGTTTCATGATTTCACAATTTTCTTGATTTACCATAATACATCTACAGATTTTATAGTTCCAATTTTGATGTTTAAGTTTCACAGTTGAAGGAGCTTATACCCTTGTGGTTATTTTACATAGTTCTCGTATTGTAAGTTACTTTATGTTTTGAGTGACATAATCTGATGCAACTTTTCTGTGGAACACTTTTGTCATAACTTGAGATGATACACCCACCAAAAAGATGTTGCCATTACAAAAGTTATCTTATTTTGCTGTAAACATGGATAGTGTTTCAATCTATTGGCTTGAATTTCATTCTATTCATTTATATTTTTAAGTGATTCTCATGGAGAGTGTCTTGTTTTTCTGTAACAGTATCATCAACAACCAACGCAACACACCTGGAGAACACTAAAGCCTCCACTGCTGTTTCTACAACTGCTCAGACAACAAAAGGCAGTAGGTCTCATTTTGATGTATATAATGTATATAAGAACTTTTCCTTTAATATTTACACTGGTTTTTACACATAGAAAGATGTTCTAAATCTACTGTCTTCTAAACTGCAAAGAATTTATTTTCATTTCAATGCAATATTTTTTGTCTACTTTTATCATATATAGGAAATGATAAGTTTTGTTTAAATCTCACATCTCATTGTTCATGCTTATGACACATATTTTTTTCATGTGTAATCACATTGGTCATTTGTGTGAAACATATGTAAAAACGTGTCTCCAATATCTCTTACCATCAGCTCCACCACCTCCACCACCACCACCACCACCAGGACCAACCACAACTGTAGAAACTACTACATCAGTACCTACAACCAGCACCACTCCACACACAACCACAGTGGAAACCACTGGTGAGATAAACCGCCAAGTATATTTCACCTAAACCCTCTGAGATGCACCATTTCTTTTTATTCAAACCATTATTTTCAGACAATGAAAAATGTGGTTGTATCTACCCTTTTGTTCTTCTGAAGTCCCTGCTTTTGATAGTTCTATTTTAGTTTCTCAAAATGATATCATCGAAAACATTTTAGTAATATTGTTAATTCTTATTATTTCACTTTCTAGAGTCTATCTTTCTGATCTTACAAAAACATTTTAGAATGGTTCTTGGCTTTGCTTGCTATTGTGTGATTTCACTCCAGTATGCAAATATTTTAAAACAGTGACAGGAAAATCAATCATCAAGTATTTCAGCATAGTTTCCACTTTCCAGTGTAATATTGTCATTTTTATATGTTTCTATAAATACGGCATATTAATTGAAGTCATTTAATAACATATAGAGTTTAAAGAAATTTAGTTTATAATTCATCGAATCACATGTCCACGGGAAACATACATTTTAAAGCCAACTATTTAAGATTTACGTTTATGGACAAAGTTCAAATGTGTTTCTGTATAACAAAAATCTCAACATCCTGTGATAACATTTCTACTTGATAATATATATTTTATTTTGGTGCCTCAATTGTTGTTTAATTTCTGTATTATAATTAACCCTTTCGCTACTGAAGGAAGATTATTCTGCTGGACTGTAGCCATATGACGTCATATCACGTCAGAAACGCCTATAAAGTAAATTATTAACTCACTACCTTATACACTTCATTTGCGGTGTTGTTCGGCATATTTCATTAGGAATTGATGAAATGTCGAATGAAGAAACTCCAGGGAATTCCCCAAATAAAAATAACCATGAGTAAACAATATGCAGCTATATGCGATAAAGACGGCAATATCTACAGAAACCAGTTAATATAGGTGAAAATGGTAAAATTATTTAACATATAACATAACTTCCATATAAAATACTTAAACAATCATTTTAATACTGATACACCAAAGAAAACGTATAGCAATATACTTAAGGAAAAGAAGAAATCAGTATTATTTCCATCAACCCTTGGTCGACAGACATGGCACCTTGTAATACACATTGATGTCCACTGCTAATCGTCATATATGGTAGCGAAAGGGTTAATATATGTTAATAGTCTATCTTTCAAAATTACCAGTTTTCTTACTTTGAGAAAATACTTTTATTTTGTTTTTATTTTGTTTGACAAAAATTATCTATTATTTTCTCCCAGAAGTTTCAAGATTTTAAAACTTTTGCATTTCTTTGTTGTCCTTTTCTAAATCTTTTCATCAATTATATATTCGCCATCTTTTAATATTCCATCAAATAATCAGCCTCACATGAATGTGTAGCATACATACAAGAATCTATCGTTCAAAGACCTTGTACTTTATTTTTTATTTTTTTGGCTTCATACTATTCTCCTCTTTCCTATTTTTGTCTGTCTTTACATCCTCTATGTCTTTGGACTTATTTTTATACAAGCACAGTTTCAACCTCCTAACTTGCAAAAATACTGTCTAGTTTTTATGGATCACACTCTTTTTTATCAAAATGATACACATTATTTGAGACACATTTGAATATTTAATTGTTTTTATATTTCACTTTGCTCTGATGTTTCATGATTTCACAATTTTCTTGATTTACCATAATACATCTACAGATTTTATAGTTCCAATTTTGATGTTTAAGTTTCACAGTTGAAGGAGCTTATACCCTTGTGGTTATTTTACATAGTTCTCGTATTGTAAGTTACTTTATGTTTTGAGTGACATAATCTGATGCAACTTTTCTGTGGAACACTTTTGTCATAACTTGAGATGATACACCCACCAAAAAGATGTTGCCATTACAAAAGATATCTTATTTTGCTGTAAACATGGATAGTGTTTCAATCTATTGGCTTGAATTTCATTCTATTCATTTATATTTTTAAGTGATTCTCATGGAGAGTGTCTTGTTTTTCTGTAACAGTATCATCAACAACCAACGCAACACACCTGGAGAACACTAAAGCCTCCACTGCTGTTTCTACAACTGCTCAGACAACAAAAGGCAGTAGGTCTCATTTTGATGTATATAATGTATATAAGAACTTTTCCTTTAATATTTACACTGGTTTTTACACATAGAAAGATGTTCTAAATCTACTGTCTTCTAAACTGCAAAGAATTTATTTTCATTTCAATGCAATATTTTTTGTCTACTTTTATCATATATAGGAAATGATAAGTTTTGTTTAAATCTCACATCTCATTGTTCATGCTTATGACACATATTTTTTTCATGTGTAATCACATTGGTCATTTGTGTGAAACATATGTAAAAACATGTCTCCAATATCTCTTGCCATCAGCTCCACCACCTCCACCACCACCACCACCACCAGGACCAACCACAACTGTAGAAACTACTACATCAGTACCTACAACCAGCACCACTCCACACACAACCACAGTGGAAACCACTGGTGAGATAAACCGCCAAGTATATTTCACCTAAACCCTCTGAGATGCACCATTTCTTTTTATTCAAACCATTATTTTCAGACAATGAAAAATGTGGTTGTATCTACCCTTTTGTTCTTCTGAAGTCCCTGCTTTTGATAGTTCTATTTTAGTTTCTCAAAATGATATCATCGAAAACATTTTAGTAATATTGTTAATTCTTATTATTTCACTTTCTAGAGTCTATCTTTCTGATCTTACAAAAACATTTTAGAATGGTTCTTGGTTTTGCTTGCTATTGTGTGATTTTACTCCAGTATGCAAATATTTTAAAACAGTTACAGGAAAATCAATCATCAAGTATTTCAGGATAGTTTCCACTTTCCAGTGTAATATTGTCATTTTTATATGTTTCTATCAATACCACATATTAATTGAAGTCATTTAATAACATATAGAGTTTAAAGAAATTTAGTTTACAATTCATCGAATCACATGTCCACGGGAAACATACATTTTAAAGCCAACTATTTAAGATTTACGTTTATGGACAAAGTTCAAATGTGTTTCTGTATAACAAAAATCTCAACATCCTGTGATAAAATTTCTACTTGATAATATATATTTTATTTTGGTGCCTCAATTGTTGTTTAATTTCTGTATTATAATTAACCCTTTCGCTACTGAAGGAAGGTTATTCTGCTGGACTGTAGCCATATGACGTCATATCACGTCAGAAACGCCTATAAAGTAAATTATTAACTCACTACCTTATACACTTCATTTGCGGTATTGTTCGGCATATTTCATTAGGAATTGATGAAATGTCGAATGAAGAAACTCCAGGGAATTCCCCAAATAAAAATAACCACGAGTAAACAATATGCAGCTATATGCGATAAAGACGGCAATATCTACAGAAACCAGTTAAAATAGGTGAAAATGGTAAAATTATTTAACATATAACATAACTTCCATATAAAATACTTAAACAATCATTTTAATACTGATACACCAAAGAAAACGTATAGCAATATACTTAAGGAAAAGAAGAAATCAGTGTTATTTCCATCAACCCTTGGTCGACAGACATGGTACCTTGTAATACACATTGATGTCGACTGCTAGTCGTCATATATGGTAGCGAAAGGGTTAATATATGTTAATAGTCTATCTTTCAAAATTACCAGGTTTCTTACTTTGAGAAAATACTTTTATTTTGTTTTTATTTTGTTTGACAAAAATTATCTATTATTTTCTCCCAGAAGTTTCAAGATTTTAAAACTTTTGCATTTCTTTCTTGTCCTTTTCTAAATCTTTTCATCAATTATATATTCGCCATCTTTCAATATTCCATCAAATAATCAGCCTCACATGAATGTGTAGCATAATACAAGAAGCTATCGTTCTAAGACCTTGTACTTTATTTTTTTGGCTTTATACTATTCTCATCTTTTCTATTTTTGTCTGTCTTTATATCCTCTATGTCTTTGGACTTATTTTTATACAAGCACAGTTTCAACCTCCTAACTTGCAAAAATACTGTCTAGTTTTTATGGATCACACTCTTTTTTATCAAAATGATACACATTATTTGAGACACATTTGAGTATATAATTGTTTTTATATTTCACTTTGCTCTGATGTTTCATGATTTCACAATTTTCTTGATTTACCATAATACATCTACAGATTTTATAGTTCCAATTTTGATGTTTAAGTTTCACAGTTGAAGGAGCTTATACCCTTGTGGTTATTTTTTACATAGTTATTGTAAGTTATTGTAAGTTACTTTATGTTTTGAGTGACATAATCTGATGCAACTTTTCTGTGGAACACTTTTATCATAACTTGAGATGATACACCCACCAAAAAGATGTTGCCATTACAAAAGTTATCTTATTTTGCTGTAAACATGGATAATGTTTCAATCTATTGGCTTGAAATTCATTCTATTCATTTATATTTTTAAGTGATTCTCATGGAGAGTGTCTTGTTTTTTTGTAACAGTATCAACAACCAACGCAACACACCTGGAGAACACTAAAGCCTCCACTGCTGTTTCTACAACTGCTCAGACAACAAAAGGAAGTAGGTCTCATTTTGATGTATATAATGTATATAAGAACTTTTCCTTTAATATTTACACTGGTTTTTACACATAGAAAGATGTTCTAAATCTACTGTCTTCTGAACTGCAAAGAATTTATTTTCATTTCAATGCAATATTTTTTGTCTACTTTTATCATATATAGGAAATGATAAGTTTTGTTTAAATCTCACATCTCATTGTTCATGCTTATGACACATATTTTTTTCATGTGTAATCACATTGGTCATTTGTGTGAAACATATGTAAAAACATGTCTCCAATATCTCTTGCCATCAGCTCCACCACCTCCACCACCACCACCACCACCAGGACCAACCACAACTGTAGAAACTACTACATCAGTACCTACAACCAGCACCACTCCACACACAACCACAGTGGAAACCACTGGTGAGATAAACCGCCAAGTATATTTCACCTAAACCCTCTGAGATCCACCATTTCTTTTTATTCAAACCATTATTTTCAGACAATGAAAAATGTGGTTGTATCTACCCTTTTCTTCTTCTGAAGTCCCTGCTTTTGATAGTTCTATTTTAGTTTCTCAAAATGATAACATCGAAAACATTTTAGTAATATTGTTAATTCTTATTATTTCACTTTCTAGAGTCTATCTTTCTGATCTTACAAAAACATTTTAGAATGGTTCTTTGTTTTGCTTGCTATTGTGTGATTTCACTCCAGTATGCAAATATTTTAAAACAGTTACAGGAAAATCAATCATCAAGTATTTCAGCATAGTTTCCACTTTCCAGTGTAATATTGTCATTTTTATATGTTTCTATAAATACGGCATATTAATTGAAGTCATTTAATAACATATAGAGTTTAAAAAATTTAGTTTACAATTCATCGAATCACATGTCCACGGGAAACATACATTTTAAAGCCAACTATTTAAGATTTACTTTTATGGACAAAGTTAAAATGTGTTTCTGTATAACAAAAATCTCAACATCCTGTGATAAAATTTCTACTTGATAATATATTTTTTATTTTGTTGCCTCAATTGTTGTTTAATTTCTGTATTATAATTAATATATGTTAATTAATATATGTTAATGATCTATCTTTCAAAATTACCAGTTTTTCTTTGAGAAAATGTTTTTATTTTGGTTTTATTTTGTTTGATTGACAAAAATTATCTATTATTTTCTCCCAGAAGTTTCAAGATTTTAAAACTTTTGCATTTCTTTCTTGTCCTTTTCTAAATCTTTTCATCAATTATATATTCACCATCTTTCAATATTCCATTAAATATTCAGCCTCACATGAATGTGTAGCATACATAGAAGAAGCTATCATTCTAAGACCTTGTACTTTATTTTTTTGGCTTTATACTGTTCTCATCTTTTCTATTTTTGTCTATCTAGATATCCTCTATGTCTTTGGACTTATTTTTATACAAGCACAGTTTCAATCTCCTAACTTGCAAAAATACTGTCTAGTTTTTATGGATCACACTCATTTTTATCAAAATGATCCACATTACTTGAGACACATTTGAATATTTAATTGTTTTTATATTTCATTTTGCTCTGATGTTTCATGATTTCACAATTTTCTTGATTTACCAATTTTCAAGTTCCAATTTTGATGTTTAAGTTTCAGAGTTGAAGGAGCTTATACCCTTGTGGTTATTTTACACAGTTCTCGTATTGTAAGTTACTTTATGTTTTGAGTGACATAATCTGATGCAACTTTTCTGTGGAACACTTTTATCAAAACTTGAGATGATACACCCACCAAAAAGATGTTGCCATTACAAAAGTGATCTTATTTTGCTGTAAACATGGATAGTGTTTCAATCTATTGGCTTGAAATTCATTCTATTCATTTATATTTTTAAGTGATTCTCATGGAGAGTGTCTTGTTTTTCTGTAACAGTATCATCAACAACCAACGCAACACACCTGGAGAACACTAAAGCCTCCACTGCTGTTTCTACAACTGCTCAGACAACAAAAGGCAGTAGGTCTCATTTTGATGTATATAATGTATATAAGAACTTTTCCTTTAATATTTACACTGGTTTTTACACATAGAAAGATGTTCTAAATCTACTGTCTTCTAAACTGCAAAGAATTTATTTTCATTTCAATGCAATATTTTTTGTCTACTTTTATCATATATAGGAAATGATAAGTTTTGTTTAAATCTCATATCTCATTGTTCATGCTTATGACACATATTCTTTTCATGTTTAATCACATTGGTCATTTGTGTGAAACATATGTAAAACAGTGTCTCTAATATCTCTTACCATCAGCTCCACCACCTCCACCACCAGGACCAACCACAACTGTAGAAACAACTACATCAGCACCTACAACCAGCACCACACCACACACAACCACAGTGGAAACCACTGGTAAGATAAACCAAGTACATGTATAAGAAAAGTATATGTACATGTCATTTTTGTGCTGTCTGGCTCTGTAAATATGTACATTTTAATGTTTCCAAATTAATAAGTTCACATTCAGTTCTTTTTCTCCTGTAAAAAAGAAACTACAAGTTTATGGTATAATATCAGTAAGAACCACTTGCCTGCTTTCATCAGAAAACATGGAAGTGTTTACAAAATATGTATGCTGATTCATTATGTTGCACATATACCACACATGCATATCCAGAATGTTGTAATTGCAAAATCCAAAGGTAGTTTGGTGTGGTTATAAAAGGATTTTAGATGAATCCAAAGATGTTATTTAAGAGATCATACTAATCTTATCAACTTGGCTTACATGGTTGGACGCTTTCTGAGTGAGATTATTGTCAAAATTATATCCGTAATTATATCACTGGTATCAACCACCCATTCATGTAAAAAATACTCTCACACCCGTATCTGAGGATAATGTACTAGTAATTCTAGTATCTTCCCTGACTAAATCATGTGACCTTGATCCTCTACCCTCTTCATGGATAAAGGGGTGTGCTGACATACTCATAACTCCTATTACCTATTATCATAACTACTAACTACTAACTGAGGGTAGTTTCCCCTACTTTTGCAAAGCTGCATGTGCCCCCCCCCCCCCCCCCCCAGGTCAAAAGACCAATTCTAGGTGGAAATGCAATACAAAAAGTTAAACCTGTATCGAATTGCAGTTTCATATCACAAATTATCAAAAAATCATTTCTAAATACAGTAGACTCTGTGTAAGTCGAATGTCAAAAATCCAGGTAATTTGGTTCGAGTTACACTAAATTCGAGTTATATTTTGTTGGGGGGGTGTAAGGTGGTCGCAGTGAATAGCAGTAAAGTAAAAACTGTCGGAAAGTACTGGTATGTTTGTGAGCGATAATTTAGAAGTTTATTAAGGTGACCTTAATAGCTGAAGTTTTCGTTTATTCCATTCATCAAACCTTTTTCAAATGATTAAACCACATAATTCAACCAGTTTAGTTCAGTGACATTGTACATTGCTGCTTTTATGATACATAATGGCCATGTTTGATTTTTTTTCCTGGTTTCTTTCGTAAACTTTACTTCAAAATAAAAACATCTCACTTTCACCTACCGAACTGTAGCATGTACAGGCAGTGTCAAAGTTTCTTCAACATGTTCTACAGTTTCATTTTTGTGTAAAACTTTTTGTTTTCTGTAAAGTATTTGTCTATAATCCCATGTAATTTGTCTCATTCTAAAACAAATTGTATGCAATATATTTTTATTGAAGCTAATCTGCATGATCTATTTATTCCAGGCAAACAGGTAATTTGAATGCATTACAATTGACAGAGTGATACTGTAGAAAACATTACATTTTACTTATTCCATAAAATGAGCTAAATATATTCATGGCAAACTATTTAAGTTTTACAGTTCATGGAGTGACTTTTATGACTTGATATCTGATCTCTCCCTTGATTGATGGCCAAGGTTGTTATTCCCCATTTACAGAGAGTGTGTATATTTTGTGTGTTGAACAAAGGAAGTTAAGTTCAACTATTATGTTATTATGTTAAAATAGTTTTCTAAAAGTGGAGAAACACATTTAGTTCACCAAATAAATTTATTAATAACTCAATTTATGAGCATTTTTTGAAGTTTTGCAATTCTGTTTTCACACATAAACGAAAAAAACACACATAAAAATGGGTGTTACAGACTTGCCTCAAAACTACATCTTTATTTGAAGGTCTGAGTTTAAGTTGTGCTAAGCATTCTTGGTCTTTTTAAATTGAATTTTACTTCCACTTCTTAAATCTTAAAATAAATATTCTGGTTGAAATACTTCTACGTAGAAAGTGTGAGATGTTTTTTTCTCCCGTATGATAATTAAATATTCTAATCATTCAAACATGGCTGCACCCATGGTGTATGAAAGCATGTCAATTGCAATTGAATTTAAGACAACCTATTGTGTTTTTGTTAACTTAGGTATTCAGAAAATTCAGTACCCCTTAAAACAATAGGTGTCAGCCCTCTAGAGTGGTTTATTTGTCTTTTGTAGCACTAAAGTTAACCACCGATGTTCACTAGCTGCCATTGATAGGCTAGTAGTCCCTCCCTAATCCCTTGTCAAATAAACCTCAATGTTGGCTTCGAGTTGTCACATAAAAAACTAACATAAAATCACCTTTTTCTGTCTTCAATATAGGTTCAGATAATGCCAAAAATGTAAATTCGAAGTTCGAGCTATAATGTGAATCTATACAGTAAATTGTTGGGACTTCAAAACTGCTTCGAATTACGGTAAAATTCGAATAACACTGAATCGAGTTACACAGAGTCTACTGTAGTTAAATGCCTTCATTACCCATGTTGGTATCTCTAATGTCAAGCAGTCTGCATACAGAACTGCTGGAGATCCAGAATGACATATCTAAATATCTATAAGGCAATCACTGTTAAATCATTGAATCTCTGCTGCCTTTGACACTATAGACCACTCAATTTCATATGATTGTCTGAAAAACTGGTTTGGCGTTGATGGTACTGTATTGGTGCAAACAATTTCTGTCCCAGAAACTGCAAACAAAACATTAAACCAGGGGACAGCTTTGTAAGAGGTTTATTCCTTCCTTTTGGGGTTTTGCAGGGTCTCTGTCTTAGCCCTGTCCTTTTCACTCTCTACACCAGTCCCCTCTGTCGTGTTATTTCAAGGTTTAATGTCACTGTCTCTTTGCTAATGACACCCAGACATACTCACCAACAGACTGTGAATTTTAATACGATTGTCACAGAGCTCACTCAGTGTATTAATCATTTCAGAAATGAATGGATAGTGTTATATTAAAACCTGGATAAAACCACACAAGAGAGTCACTCATATGAAAATTGCCTATCCCATTTCCCCAACTTCTATATCCCCATCAGAAGTGAAAAATCTGGGTGTTTTTGTTAAGCATGAGCTGTCCTAGACTCATGCTTCTAGAGATCATTTTATGATTTATTTTTAATAAGCACCATCACTATGACTACAGCATAGGAAAACGTTTGAAAAAGATGCACATACAAAAGTACAATGACAATTCTTAACAATTTTTCATTCTTTGATCAAAGATTTTGTAATATGGATGTGATGTTTACAGAACTATCATGTTTGGTAATCATATTTCATATGGCATGCATGTGTGCATTATGTATTGATACAAAATCCAGGCAGTATATGGAGAGGGGGACTGGAAGATAAATTATTGAAGCCAGTACTCGAACTTTAATATTTGGTTAAATCAGTCAATAGCTAAAAAGTTATCAACAGAAATAGGCAGAACATTACAATGGACAGTGAAAGTTAAAAGTAAAAGAAAATCATCCAACATGATGTATTACAACATGATCATTGACTCATGAATTAAAAAAAAGTATATTTTTCTCAAAATTACAATTAAAATTATCATTAAAATAAAAAACATGAAAATGTAAGTGGCATACTCACTTATTTTTTCCTCTGTAATTTTTGTCACATTTCATTTGACAAACTGCTCTGCTGCAGTAAGTATACAGTATCCCTATTGATATATCCTAGTTGACATGCACGTCAAAACACATCTTTTATTAACGCTCGACGATAGGAGAGGGTTATTGTGATCAGTTTGTTTCTGTCTCTCTGTCTGTCTGTCTGTGCACCGTTTTGCCCTTATAACTCAAAAACTATAACACCAATTGAGCTCAAATTTGGTGGGCAGGTATTTTATGGGGTACAGACGGATTCTTCCAAATTTGGTATAATTTCTGTGAAAATTAAAGCCAGGAGAGTTTTTCTTATTTTTAATTGGGCTTTCACAGTGAAATCTGCTTCTGTCTGTGCACCGTTTTGCCCTTATAACTCAAAAACTATAGCATCAATCAATCTCAAATTTGGTGGGAAGGTATTTCATGGGGTACAGATGGATTCTTTCAAATTTGGTCTAATTTGTTTGTAAATTAAAGCCAGGAGAGAGTTTTTCTTATTTTTAATTGGGAATACACAGTAAAACTACTTATCTTCATCACATACGTAAAAAAATCAATGTTTTGCTTTCCGATGATGTCATTACTCAGTGATGTCACAATGTAACTCCCCATTTGAGGTCACAAACCTAGCTTGTGATACTTGCTTTTTTTTTGTGTGTGTGTGTGTGTGTTTAGATTACTGCAGAACTAATAACAGATCTTTATTTAAAAATGTGTGGGTAGGACCTGACTGAAGGAAGAAGTTACTAAAAGAAAGATCTGGATCTTATTTTGGATACAAAAAATCATGATTTTTCAGAGGTCCCATTTCAATGTATTTTTAATGACTTTAGCTTTCTACTTGATATTTCTATGAAGATTAATTTACATGTTTGATTTTAGTTTATTGTCTTCCTTACAATACTTTATATCACTTGAGAGACTGGTCACATGGAGTTGAGCGTTTTGCTCTCTCTGAGTGCATCTTGTTTAAACTGATACACAAGTACCACAAATTCAAGTTAAATGAAAATGCCAAATAATTCACAAGGTTCAAAGTATTCAATCCAATGTGTGTTATTTGTGGTGTACAGAAAAGTTCCCACTCGGAAAAGTTCCCACCCAGAAAAGTTCCCGACTGGAAAAGTTCCCACCACCAAAGTAGCAGGTGTGGAAAAGTTCCCATATTTTTTTTAATACTTTATTTTTATACTATTTTTGTGTAAACATAATGTGGATGAAAGAAAGGGTAGTAGCGTATGAGTATACAATTACTTTCTACCACTCAGCTTTAGTCCAGTTTAAGTCATGTAGATTAAAGAAAAGGGAGTAGCAAAGGCATTAGAATATACAATTACCATTTGCCTCTCAATCTAATATGAGAACAAAATTGCAGTTAAAGTTCTGCACATTAATGAAAAGGGAGTAGCACCATGGGCATTCGAATATGCAATAACGCTTTACCCCACTTTTTACACAGAAATCCTATTAATTACAGTTTAAGTTGTACTAAGGATTACTTAGGACTGAACAAAGTTTAGTGTTATTATTGAGTCAATAGCTGAACTAACCAGAGGATTGCTGTTTGATCTTCCTCAACGGTTTCTGTGATTGACTTCAAAGGAAAATTTCCATACATCAGACTGATGTATTTGAGGAACATTATTACATGGATCAAAGCTGGTTACATAATATATCATTTGCTAAAATTACAAGATTTTAATCATATCAAAAGTAATGAGATATAATTTTTTTGCTAAGAAGGTGGGATCTTTTCCACCTCTTCAACTTTTGGGGGTGGGAACCTTTCCAGGTGGGAACTTTTCAGCATAAACAGAAACAAATTCTTCCTAGTTACATGTGTCAAAGTATCCTGTAACATTTACAGTAATACTGACCACTTTGCACCAACAGTGAAAAAAAAATCCACATAAAGTCCAGAAAAAATATCTGTTGTTTGTGTGAAGTAGTTTTCATTGAAAATAATATCAATATGCAGTTCAAATGTAATTGAAAATTGGTTATCGATACATCAAGCTATTCACTCTGGGACACAATTTAACCTAGTTACTATGTAAACAATGCATTAATCTTGCATGTGAAGAGACAGTAAAGAAAACAAAAAAGCCTTACATATTTTTCCCCGCTAGATCATGGTTCACTGGGCGTCAAAGCCTAGCCATTTGAAATACACACAGTGTAGTCTGTGTGTGTGTGTGGATCAATACTTTACACAGTTGGCTATGAACAGATGTTTTTCTTTTCTCAAAATATGTAACTTAATCCAATAATTTTATGATGTAAAGTGGATTAAACTTCTGTAACTTTTTATTTTTACTTTGTAAAAATGTATGCCTTTATTGTGCAACATTTTTCCACCTGAGATTCTAAAATAACGTCTGTTTCTTTGTTGTTGTCTTAACTTTTATATAAATGTAATTTAGGGTGGCCTTAGCAGTGCTGGGTGCCTTTAAAAATATTTTAAATTTTACATTTAAAAGTCATTAACAATACACAGTCTTATGGTCACGGCAAAGTGGCGCCCCTGGTGAATGACTTAGGAACTAACAGTGAAGATGTCCTCTGATGCTTATGCATATAATACTACTTTTAATATGTTGTGTAACACACAACCATATTTTGCTATTATAAGACTGTAGAAAATACAATACATATCAAAAAGTGGATAAAAATCATCTTATTGGATTACATCGTAACATCAGTGTGAATATGTTATCTGCTTAGTTTCAGGAAAAATATCAGGAATTAGCAACTCACTTTGGTACACAAGATAATAACAATAACAAATTACCAATACTCCATGCACTGATAAATGTTCTTAAAATGTGTCACAAACCTCATTAATACATATCTCAAATGATATAAACTTCTTTTTAGCTTCTTTGTTACTTAGATATAAATTTTCAATATAGTTAATATTTTATGTAATTTTGAATGTCTTTCTCCTTCTCACAATCATATGTAACCAGTACATATGAATATTGAAGCATTAAATTGACGAGATTGTCACAAACTTTGTATTCTTGAGTAATTAGCTTTTACTTAATCAACATGTGGTAGTATAAAAAAATCTCCCAATTCCAACAAATTCGACCATTTTGTGGGTCTTGTGTACAAATGGTGCACTGAGTGTTTTATTCACTTTTAGGATCAACAACCACATCTACAACGACCACAACACCACCAACAACCACATCCCCAACTACATCTACAACAACCACATCCCCAACTACATCTACATCCACAACACCACCAACAACCACAGCACCAACTACATCTACAACTTCAACATCTACAACTACCACATCCCAAGTACCGACATCTACAACTTCTACTACCACACCAGTTACATCCAGTGGAACAACTGCAACACGTTAGTTTTACATCTTATTTTCCCACATATTAGATCTGAGTTGTGATGTATGTGATGAATATCTATTTCATTTCTTATAGCTCCAAAGAATTGATTTGCTTAAAGTAACAATGAATATTTTTGTGTCATTGCAGCTTGTGAAATGAAGTGGG
This sequence comes from Sabellastarte sp. h YS-2021, assembly GCA_964017235.1. Lineage (NCBI taxonomy): Eukaryota > Metazoa > Annelida > Polychaeta > Sabellida > Sabellidae > Sabellastarte > Sabellastarte sp. h YS-2021. The sequence continues at coordinate 11,631,293 of OZ024927.1, forward strand.
GTATTGATGAATATATCGACACAGGTCGGTTGAGTTTTGATAACTTGTATGTCGATACACCAACAGCTAAAGACCTGGCTAACTCAAGCAAAGGTTGGATTATTGAAAATAAATCACAAGAAGAATCTCGTTTATCTGAAGATATATTCACTGAAAAGATGTTACACCCATCATTAGTAATCGTTGTGGATCCCTCTTCACCCGTGGAATTGGGAAGGATTAATGTGACTCTCACTGAAGATTATAGCCTGAAATACAGAGTGTTTATTGATGCTGGAGATGGCTTTAATGAAGTACAGGTAAGATCACAGCCATGGGTGGGTAATCTAAATTTTTACGAGTTTAAGATTTTCAAATACTTTGATCAAAGTGCTATAAATACACTGTATTTGTATTGAATCCACAAGAAAGCACCACAAGAAATAAAGCAAGGAGGACATTAAATATTTTGTATTAACCAGATAATATTGACTTTCAGATTCATGAAAGTTTACTATAAATACATGTACTTACAGTATTTGCATGCATAATACTTGTATTTCAATTTTGTTTAAATTCAAGTCCCATTTCAAAGCATTATTTAAGAACTATAGATTTGGTCAGTGTGAACACCTCTTAGATTATCAGTTTGAATCACCATGAGGTGGTCTGCAGTTCAGAATCTTGATCAAATGGTAAGATATCATCACTATGCTCTGTGTTTAACGTCAATGGTGTGCTTTTTAATCAATTTTACATAGAATTTTGTAATTTGCAGGGTACTCCCTCATTGAACCACCTATCCTCACCATAGCTTAAATTATCCCACAGCCAAGACTTGTTTAATTAATATCTTAGAATATTCATGATATGGATTTGAGTATACTGAATAATAGTGTCTTGCTTGCTACAGGATGAACTCTACCCAGCCAATGGTACCACTGACTTCACAGGCAAAAAGGCACTGAATGTGAAGATAGAGTTGGATCGTTCAAACCTCACTGATGCTAACCTCACTGTGATAATAAACATTGAAGCTTGCTTCAGAAGAATTCCCTACACACCAAAGCCTACCATTAGTGAGTACTATCAGCCTTCTAGTATATTCTGTGATGAAAATGCATCATAATCATGTCAGCCATTGCTATATTGTTTGTGATAACCTAGCTTTTGTTCGATGCTTTTTTACATCTTGTTTAAGGAATATTTAATACTTATTTTTACCAGTCATATTTTAATTATTAACTGTAGTGTTGATTTTTTTCACATTTTGAGGTCTTGTTCTTGAGACATTTCACAATGTATATATGTTGTTAGTTAAAGATTGGCATATATACATGTATATCTTCACTATTTTGATTGCTTATAGCAATTTATTAGAGAATAGTCTTATTGAGTGTTTTGCCTAAGAATATTTTTACATGCTCTACAGAAGGGGGTACATTCAAAAACAATTTATACATGTTCTGCAGCAGTATACATGCTCTATAGAACGGTGAATTCAAGGTAGTGTATCTATGTTCTGCAGAGAATGGGGCATTCAGAAGAATTTATACATGCTCATCAGAAGGGTAGAATTAAATAATTATCAAATTTTCTTAACACATTGTAATGAATGGTAACATAAGCTATTCTCAAAATACAAAAATAACATAATACCATCTCAGTTGCATTATTTGGTGAAATCCTACAATCTGGTTTTCTTCACTCTTCGCAAATGGTAAAATGTCTTTCCTTCTTAGGGATAGTATCCAGTATAACATGTAAATAGTCTTAATTTTTACATTGCATATTGATCAGTTTGAAGCATTAAGTTGTGACCAAGTGCTTGGTACTTGTTCAATAAGTAAGTTTTACCAAATACCCAGCACTAACTTTTGCAACCTTGATAACCAAGTCATCCACATCATCAGGCAAAATATGCCATTTTGTAAAACTTGCCACATTAACATCATAAGAATATGAAAATAAATCAAACACTTAAGTAACATCAATACATATTGATAGTTAAAATATTCAAATGTTATTTGCATGTTATAATATTGTATAACCGTAACCCTTGCATGCAGAAAATCCAAGTACTACAGTAGCATTAAAAGGCAAAACAATGCAAAAGAAGATTCAAAACACTGTTGACATTCAAATGGCAAAAATGATCATATATATAAAAATGCACAAAGACAGCATATAAAACTAAAACAAGCACTAAAATATATAATTGTAAATTTTCAAATATGTAAATCTACAGCACAAATTTACCTGTATGAGTATTAGAATTTCAATATATTCTTCATATTTACTAGTGTAAATAGTTACCAGTGTGTAAATATAAGTACTTTTGTGTTTACCTTTATTAATCCTTTGTTAAAAGTGGGTGGACAATTAGACATGTGGTTGATTAATCGCCAGTGATACTTTACAGTTGTGGTTGATCATGGATGTTTTCTGATAATCGATTATGTATCTTAAATCTTCCTTCCAGATGTGTCTCAATATCCACATATTTTTTTAATATTTTAAGCATGTTTATTGGATAAATTGACAGATTTGTCATGAATTTTAACTTTATTTACATGTACCATCATATTTACAGAGGTGGGTATTTTTGGTAGACTCTAAACTTTGGTAGTCAGTATTTTTGGTAGCCTCAGAATCAGATGATGATTACCTTTCCTGTCAGGAAGACGATCAGGATTTGCGGGATAAAATTTTTTTCAAAGGACAAATCTTATATGGAACTCTTAGAGGTGTTAGGCTTTATATGGGGTGGTCCTTCACCCCTGCCTTCCAATGTACCATAGCATCTTCTACAGGCAATGTGTGAACAGGTAACCATAGCCAGCTAGTGGGCAAAATATCGGTAGATTTACTACCAGAGAACTGGCTGTTTTTGGCAAGCTCTAGGGCACGAGGCTTACTGTGCCTACCACATATTCTTGCTGCTCCGCCAAAGCCGGTAGCTTTCACCTCAACCACTTTATCAAATCAACCTAGTCGCGGTCTAGGTTGTAAAGCTTGCATCCAGCTGCAGTGGTTAACAACCTGTTCATCTGAGTTTCCAAGGGCTCTGGTATGGCCTAAGATCTCAATATCCACATATTTTTTTAATATTTTAAGCATGTTTATTGGATAAATTGACAGATTTGTCATGAATTTTAACTTTATTTACATGTACCATCATATTTACAGAGGTGGGTATTTTTGGTAGACTCTAAACTTTGGTAGTCAGTATTTTTGGTAGCCTCAGAATCAGATGATGATTACCTTTCCTGTCAGGAAGACGATCAGGATTTGCGGGATAAAATTTTTTTCAAAGGACAAATCTTATATGGAACTCTTAGAGGTGTTAGGCTTTATATGGGGTGGTCCTTCATGGTGCCTACCACATATTCTTGCTGCTCCGCCAAAGCCGGTAGCTTTCACCTCAACCACTTTATCAAATCAACCTAGTCACGGTCTAGGTTGTAAAGCTTGCATCCAGCTGCAGTGGTTAACAACCTGTTCATCTGAGTTTCCAAGGGCTCTGGTATGGCCTATATTCCACTCCATGTCACCCAGTCTCCTGGAGAATGGCTGAAAGTGGCAGAATGTGGCCTAGGAGGCAAGTTACTTCTGTATCCCTGCAGCAGTTTTCAATAAGTGTGTCAGTAAGTTTTGGGATGACATCCAGAGTAATGTCAGGAATCTACACCATGAACTGAGGAAAGGCAAATCAGTGGATAAAGCATGTCAGGCCCTTACCAAAGACATGTGTTACATCTTACATATTTTTACCACATATTTTATCACATATTGTTTGGGCAAAGTAATGCAACAGTTTTCCCCTCCAGAAAAGAGACTGGTTGACTTTGCAACACTGACACATCCCTATAAGCCAGTGGTCAGGGTGTTACGTCCAAAGGGCAAACGCAGCAGCAATTACTATTTGCTTTCAACTTATGTTAGAAAATACAGACGGTTATAATTAATAAATTTATTTAACAATTACAATAATATTTACAGTTAACTACGATACTATGATGGTTACAAACACAATAATGGTAAAAAAATGAAACCAGTCTGATCTGACCACGGTCATATCCACCTAACTAACAATTAAAAATTTGTCCACTGTTCACTGGCAAAAAATGTCTGTATCCATGTCGTACTTGTGTCTGCAGAACTCTGCTGTTTGTGCCCAGATTTGAACAATGCCCATTAATCAGCAACAATCCAAAATCCAGATAATTCAGACACTAAATCCAGATCACTTCAATGTGAGTTCAACATAAAATCTATAGATCAAGCAGTTTGTGTCCATTTGAAATATGCGTAAATAAATCCACAGTTCAACATAGCAGTTTCATAGACCTCTGCCCATATTGTTCACTAGTTCAACACTGTCTATGGCCAGGCCGTCTACCATTCATACATAGTGGGAGATTCTAGAAGATTCTAGAAAGAAATGTAAACATATCAATGTATTGCCAGGAAAAACAAATCAGAAGGGTCTAAAAGTTTAGTGATATTTTCCCCATATATATAAAGAGATCACTCCAGTAGAGTGAAAGAAAGATCATTAGTAACTATAAGAGCAAATGAAATCAATTATTGTGTCAGTAATCTCTGAGTTAAATGGATGTCCGACTCTACTGTCCTGTCCGATTCACTGTCCACGGGTGTAATACTTACCAAAAATTTTTAAAAATCTGAAACAGTCATGGAATTTCCAAATGAAAATTTTGTGGCTACCCTGAGAAAGTTGGGCTCAACAGAGAAATGAAAATATGCTGAGGAGGGCATTTCAAACATAAATCAGTCAGTAGATAGACTTGTTCACGAAACTGAGACAGCATTAATATGATAATACCTAATGACATTAGCTTGATGGGCAAGCTTATTGCTGTTCAAGTAGTGCCTTTGACATGTTTGCAGCATTTGACACCATAAACCTTTCTCTGATTTTTGGGTCTTAGACATTGGCATATCATTGATTGGGTCATACTCAGCTTGTCAGTTGTACCTCCATTTAATAAAAAGAAAATTGAAATAGATGGCCATTCCAACTCTCGACATGGTCCCATAGAGCTACGTCATAGATCTACTTCTTTCCACTCTATACACTACTTTGTACTGTCATGAAGCTAGCTGAGTCAATTGAAAACCTTGGTGTCACTCAGAAACTTGAAAACACAATCATATTGCCAATGTATGTCGTGTATGGTACTGGGAACTCCACAGAGTACTGGGTATCTTACCCATGATACATATATGATGGTGACAAATCCCATTGTCAGCCACCACCTAGGCCACTGTAATTTCCTAGCTTTATCACACAACAAAAGCAAACATCAACAGGCTGAAGAGAGTTTTGAATGGATTATGTCACATTATGTGTAATGTTGAATATGTTCATTCAAGTGACAGTTTTCTTAAATAAACACCACTAAATTTCAATCAAAAACAACATTCTCATATGCAAAGCAATCAATCTGAATTAACCTCCATATCTTTAATCTTATTTAACCAAGTGGCGTCACATGAGGCATTTTGTCTCCTTAACAAGACCCAATAAGCAAATGGAAATGTGCTGCTTAAGTCATTGGAACCCTGACTAGTATCACTGGCTCTAGATGACATTAGATTTGCCTCTTCACAATACACTAACATCTTCGTATTCTTCATCCCTGTTGGATGCTAACATACAGACAACCTCTTTCTGTTAATTGGACAGTTCCTTTTTAGATATACGCACCATGGAGGATGTCTAAATCGATTCATTACTTAATAAATACTCGCATATTATTATTATATATATGTCACAGAGAAATGTGACCAGGCTATTTAAATTGTGACATTATAAATGCCACATCAGCAGGAAAAATATATGAATGTTTTTACAGAAGTAAAACATTAGAAGTAGAATAAATAAAATTATTCTCATTTCGTGATGTGGCCAGTTTAATATTTACTGCATTTTATTGATGATGTCTTATTAAATAAATCAAAACATTTATGTTTAGGTTATTCAACAACCACTACAACTACATCTACAACCACCACTACACCACAAACTACCACTTCCCCAACTACATCTACAACAACCACAGCACCACCACCAACCACATCTACAACCACGACCGTACCATCTACAACTGTGTCTACTAGCACCACATCAGGTTTGATATTTATCTTCAATATTGTCCATTGATTCTCTCCGTTTAAAGCATTAAAGAGAATAACATTGAATTTTTAGTCTTCAGGTGCTTGTTTTTGATGGTGCATCTGTTCTGAATCCCAGATTGTATACCTTTGTATTCAATCACAGATAGTTCCAATACCATTGTCAAGACAACAGCCAATTATATAAGGCAGATTAATATTATCTTCGAAATTTGTCACACAGGAAGTCATTTGACTATTAGATATTATTTATCTATCTAACTTCAGTAATGCCCCTGAGAGTTGTAGCTGTGCCGGAATATAAAGGTTTGAGTGACATTTGTGTTTTTGTGTTACTCTGTTATTATGTAATTATTATTATTCAGGCATAGAGACCGACACTGATTATGTTATACATTTTTTTCTTTTACATTACTAAAGTTAACTTCAGAAATTTGACTTTCTCTTAAACACTAGATTTATTGTCTTGATACCTTTCAATTAATCCTCAGTAAAAGTACTAAAAAGGTATATTTATTTTAGTCGTCACAACAACCAACAAAACTTCTGAAGAAAAAACACCAGCTACACCAACCCGTTCAAGTAAGGTTTTGAAACAAGAATGAATGCTTTTTATACATAAAATAGTGTTTTGTTTCATTACAAAAATGATTGCAGATTAATATACATCTTATGTTATTCATGTGCAATGTATTGGACCAAAACCTATTTAGAAGTACTAGTGCTTAAAAATGATCACAGTCAAGGTAATGTTAAATTAATACTGCAAAAAATATAAAAGTGGTCTTTTCATGAGAGGTGTTCAAAGAAGATGATAATTTATGTCCCAGTGACGATTTAACTGGAGTTTTGGTAGAGGTCACCTTCAAAGACACTTGTTTAAAACAGTGCATTCAACAATCTAATTACTTGCCAGTGTACCGCTGTATTATTTCTGTAGAATTCCTCATACATATTTCTCACATGATCATTTTTTAATCTCTTTCAGGGCGGCCAAGAACCACCACTGTTACTACAGGTAAGTAAATGTTTTCTTCTAAAATTATTAAATATAAAGTCATAAATTTGTTTGCCATGTTGCCACATTTGCACTCTATATGTCTACATTGGTGTGTATTCATATTGAGTGAAATATAAAGGCCAATAATACAGTTTTTTACGTAAATAGCACAAACCAATTTGAGTTCATCTCACCAATTAACTCATGTAATTTTTTCATGTTTTTGTACCAATTTAAGGCTTGTGTTCAGTTATGACCACCAAGCTGTTATTGTCATGATAAAAGAAAGCAGTACAAAGTGTTTTGCTCAGTAATCTGTTACTTACCACTAAAAGTTTGGTTGTTGTGTTCTGTGAACTACGTAAACGGTCACTCTTTTAACCACATCCTGAAAACAATTTATCACATTTTGAGTTTACATGTGTTGTTTTTTTTATATCTAGGGTTTGGCAACATGCCAATGCTAGCTTACTGTGGTTTGATATTTGGATATTTCAGTAGTATTTTTGACACCTTTGCAGTGTGAGCAATTTGCGCTGGACTGGTGGACCTATAGGCCGGCAAATATATGGTGGGGTCGGGAAAATTTGTCTCTACTCAGACCAGGAGTCCTGCATCTTATTGGTCGCCAGTCGAAACAGTCAAAAAAACCACTGACCGAAGAAATTTGTCTATTATCAGAAGCGACGTCGTACATATTTCCTCTTTGAAATAAATGAAAAAGACACAAAAGCAAGTTTATTTTATTTGATGAATCCAGCTAACAGTAACTCTCGCAAGAATTAGGTACATATTCTTGCCAGATCCCAGTGCTTTTTTGACTAATTTCTAATGCGCCTTCTGCAAATAGTTATGCAGCAAAACAGTCGAAACAACTACTCACCGAAGAAATTTCCTCATAGAAATAAATGAAAAAAACACAAAAGTGATTTTATTTTATTTCATGCATCCACTTAACAGTAACTCTCGGGAGAATTTGGTAAATCTCTCGAGAACTCGATGCTTTTTGTCGAATTTTTTACTTGTCTTCTGCATATACACAAGCGACTTTTTGCTTGCTATGTCAATTTCTATGAGGATAATGCATGCGCATATCAGATCACGTATTCCGTGATGAGAAGACAAGCAGCTAGGAAACCTTCTCAGTTTAAACTAAACAAAGGGCAATGGGGGAAACACTCAATTGCAGTTTATGCAATAATTATTGTGTAATAATTATAATAAAAATAAATATGGGTGTTCTTTCCTTCATGGTGATACAAAAATGCATAAATGTGACTATATAATCAGATATTTACTGGTGCAGGACCCTGCTTTGTTTACACCGCCATCTTAAAATTCAGAATGTACCCACCAGTTGTGGAGATTACTAGGTGTGGATAAATTTTGTGTTCCATGGTAGAATTCCAAGTAGTTTGGCCTCACTTCTGCCTGCGCTGACACACTCTATGTGCAAAGCCAAACTTGTTCAAACATTATGTGCTTCTCCATTCACAATGTTCCAGTCTAATTATATTTACACCTGTAAGCTGATTGCTACAAATCTAAGTTGAAAAAAAAGAAAAATATAAAATTATTCAAATTAACTGCAGGACCTGCAACTTTCATGCCGGGCCTGCAAATTTTGATGTAGAGGGTCCTGCGGGCATGCAGTAATTTTTAGCGAATTTCCAACACTGCATCTTTGTACATGAGAACAAATAAGATCATTTAGCACAAGGGCAACATTATGAGTGTAGGGAATTCCCAAGAATTAGAGAAGTGGTCCCTTCTAAGCTGCACACTAAGTAGAAATCAATTAATAACTAGGTTATACTGGTGAAAGACTTAACTCTCAACAGCTGACAAAAATCAAAACAGTTACTCCTGTCAGAAATACCCAAGAAGATCCTCCTTATATGAAAGTCATTATTTGAATTCATGGCCAGTAGAATTCTACCAACAAAAAAAGCACTAAGACGTGGCATATACATTTAGCAGACTTCTTATCCTTGAAATTGGAAATTCCAACAATGGCATAATACATGTACTTGTAGTAACCACAACAAAAATAATTGTATCTCTGGAACCATTTCCTTCATTTTTCTTCAGATGAAAAGTAACAAAAGGTACATTTATTCGCCTTCAAAGTAATATTAATATCATGAATATTACTAAAATTAAAAACCAGATTGACTGATTTCCAGTGTATTTCATCAAAATGGAGAATGTTGACAGGGGCTCATATTTAGCAAACATTTTGAAAATTACATTATCCAAAGATATATACTAACATATTATTGAAAAACACTCACCATTCCTAGATATGATGTGGCTTTAACCTTAGCTATTTACTTAGTATAATTTATATCCATCAAAGTAAAAAGAGGGATTTAACTTCTACAATCTGCATTCACTAAAATATTGGTATACTGATCGTTTGTTTCATACAGATTGAAAGCTATCCATATTTGGCACTTGTAACAAGATTAAACAGCTTGTTTAAAAAATTCTCTCTACAGGAATGTATAGGTTATAGTGAGTGAGATTTAATAAAGAGTATATGTAGAACAACAAGTGCTATGATAACGCATAATACATTTGATATTACAGTTTATATGCATAAATATCACTTCCAAGTTAAAGTAGAGTCTTCTGTTGTAGGTTGTAAAACAAAAGTAATTCTGATTTTGAAGTTAACTGAGTAAATTCTGATTAAATTGAGTGAAGTAAAACACAGGTAAAGAAAATAGCATCAGAGATGCCCGTACCCCACATCCTATCAGGGGCGGATCCAGCTTTTAAGTAAGGTGGGGGCTCACATCAGATAACTAGGGGGGTCGGGGGGCAGCGCCCCCCCCCCCCCCCCCCCCCAAGAAAAAAATTAATTTTTGGTAAAAATATAGTGCATTTCCTGAAAATTTAACACCACTGTCAAGATTGAATCTGTATTTTTTGTGTATTTTGGGTTGAACCCCTTTACATTATTTTCGGTTCGAACCCCCTGAACCCCCCACCGGTCCACCCTCCCCAACAACCCACCCCCCCGGATCCGCTAGTGGCCTAGGGAAATAGTTTTCAACACCATGAAATATAGAAGTAGTAAAACAATACAAAGATCTGGATACTTTCCAAGCCGTATCAGCTATATGTTATATAAAGCTCCAAATAATGTTTATGTAGAGAAAATAACATCTAAAAAAAATAAAATGTATGCAACAATAAAGTATTAAATCAAGACATTTCAATAGCAAGATGACAGCATTAATCAGCAAACTAAAAATTATAAAGCTGTAAATTTTATTAATTGGAGTATAGCAGTCAATGAAAATAGCACAATTATACAAAAGTAAATAAACTAATCAGTTGCAGCAATCTATATATCATTGTCATAAGAGAAACATGTCTCAAATCTTGCAGATGAACACACTTTGGCAGAGCCAAAGTTAAAGGTCACACTATGATGCACACCTACACTTCCTAACCAATGCCCCTACCAACTGTCAACCTTCTGTACCTTACCGAATCCAATAAATAGTCCAGACAAGATTTTCAAACTCATGGTCACTACGACTAGGTCTTAGGTCAAATCAAGACTACACCATGATGATGCACACCTACAACCCCTAACCAATGCCCCTACCAATTATCAACTTCCTGCACCTTAGAGTTTCTGAGATATAGCCCGGACAAGATTTTATAGGTCAAGGTCACTACAGCAAGGTCAATGGTCAAATCAAAGTCACACCATGATGTTGCACACCTACAACCCCCAACCAATGTCCCTATCATTTATCAAGTTCCTACACCTTATGGTTCCCGAGATATATCCCAGACAAGATTTTATATATAGGTCAAGGTCACTACTGCAAGGTCAAAGGTCAAATCAAGGTCACGCCATGACGTTGCACACCTACAACCCCCAACCAATGTCCCTACCAAGTATCGACTTCCTACACTTTACGGTTTCCAAGATATAGCCCGGACAAGATTTTAAAGGTCAAGGTAACTATGGCAAGGTCAAAGGTCAAATCAAGGTAACACCATGTCGCACAGCTACACCCCCTAACCAATGTCCCTACCAAGTATCAACTTCCTACACCTTACAGTTTCCGAGATATAGCCCAGACAAGATTTTAAAGGTCAAGGTCACTACGGCAAGGTCAAATCAAGGTCAGACTATGACATTGCACACCTACACCTCCTAACCAATGTCCCTAGTAAGTATGAACTTCCTACACCGTACGTTTTCTGAGATACAGCCCAAACAATCTTTTTCCCACCACCCAGCCGCCTACCAGCCCATCCGGACACCATGGGTAAAAACAATACCCTGACAACCCTTAAGCTCTGTGGGGTAAAAAACTGGAAACTGGAAAACATTTATAAATACAAAATGAAAATACCATTTCACACTGCACTAAGAAAACCTCAAATCCAGTTTGCAAGCTCTAAAGCAATAGTAGCAATAACACAGCTGTATAGCCGCACCCAGTCCAGTGGCCAGGTACCCTGATACATGATTTGATGCAGAGGTACAAAACTATTTTAAAGTTAATGAGACACATGGATGTTGGCAAAATGGTACTCGGAAAAACAATATTTTAATGTTTTGACAAGTAAGAACCTTTTTTTTGCTTTTGAATCTGTGACATTTTCACAGTTTAAATGCTACATTTGTTTCAGAGTAAGCTAGGGTTTATTGGCTTCTGCAATGTAGAAGTCAAAGAGTTTAGCTAAAGCATGATAGAGGAATCTACTGTAATACCCAGTTGTGGAAGTGTAATCAGGTGGAGTTTATCATGAGACTGAATGGTTTTCATAGTGTGATTATGAATTGTAGTTTCTTACTGTACCTTTTTCAAGAATATAACACCGCCTGTGAAACTGCTTCTGTGGTCAAACGTTTGTGTGAATGGAAACTTAGATTTGACATTCTTATGAAATCGAACATGTAACAAAGAAAACAGCCATACACACAATACCCATGTGTGGGATTGATCAAACACCCAGACTTTTTGTGCCCAGTTAGGAACTTTTTGACTTATTCTGATTCCAACCGTGTTTAGAAGATCATAGATCATGTTTTTGCATGTAACAAAATCACTTAAAATCACATAAATTAAGAGTTTTCAATTTTTATGAGAATCTTGGTCTGATTTATTCTGCAAAAATATTACTCACTGGAAGAAAAAGTTTAAAAATTAGCAAAGTAGCATAAGACACCACAAGATATACAAGAGGTGAAAAAGTACAAAATAAGGAGTCTTTCACCAGCGAAAGTGCAAGTTATGTAAAGGTGCAGGACAAACAATACTGAGAAGATGTATGTAAACACAAAATACCAAAACAAGACAATTAAATAGCAAGACTGCAACATTAATTTGTAAAGTAAAAGTTATGAAACTGAAAAATTTGTTAATTGATCTATTTATTAAATGAAGTATAGCTATTCTGATAGAGGTAGCACAATCAGGTACAGAAGTATATGTCATAATCAGATGCAGCAATCCTATAGCTTTGTGATAGGAGAAATATGTCTAAAATGTGGCAGAATAAAATATTGTTGCAGACCCAAGGCCAAAGGTCACACCAGGGCCACACCATGACTTTGCACACCTAAATTCCCCAACCAATATATCTGTCATATTACAACTTCCTATACTTTAGACAAGATTTTAAGGTCAAATGGTCAGATTAGGTCACACCATGATGTTGCACACCGACACTTTCCAATCAGTATCCCTGTCAAGTACCAAATTCCTATACCTTATGGTTTCTGAGATACAGCCCAGGCTAGGCTTTTTCTGCTGCCCACCGAGCCAGACACCATGTGTAAAAACAATAACTGCCCAGCTTTAAAAGGATGTTGGCTGAAAATTGTATAAAATAATATTGCAAACTACAGTATATATTTTAGCTTCAACATCTACAACCACTACAACGCCACCAACAACCACATCCCCAACTACATCTACAACAACCACATCTACAACTGTGACGACACCATCAGAGTATGAGAAAAATGAAACAACCACATCTACAACTACCACAACACCACCAACAACCACAGCCCCAACTACATCTACAACCTCAACAGCACCAACTACATCTACAACAACCACAACACCACCAACAACCACATCCCCAACTACATCTACAACAACCACATCTACAACTGTGACAACACCATCAGAGTACGAGAAAAATGAAACAACCACATCTACAACACCACCACCAACTACATCTACAACAACTACATCTACAACTCCCATATCTACAACTTCCACAACACCACCAACAACCACAGCTCCAACTACATCTACAACTACATCCCCAACTACATCTACAACCACCACAACACCACCAACAACCACATCTCCAACTACATCTACAACAACCACGTCTACAACTGTGACAACACCATCAGAGTACGAGAAAAATGAAACAACCACATCTACAACACCACCACCAACTACATCTACAACAACTACATCTACAACTCCCATATCTACAACTTCCACAACACCACCAACAACCACAGCTCCAACTACATCTACAACTACATCCCCAACTACATCTACAACCACCACAACACCACCAACAACCACATCTCCAACTACATCTACAACAACCACATCTACAACTGTGACAACACCATCAGAGTACGAGAAAAATGAAACAACCACAACACCACCAACTACATCTACAACAACTACATCTACAACTCCCATATCTACAACTTCCACAACACCACCAACAACTACAGCTCCAACTACATCTACAACTACATCCCCAACTACATCTACAACAACCACAACACCACCAACAACCACATCTCCAACTACATCTACAACAACCATGTCTACAACTGTGACAACACCATCAGAGTACGAGAAAAATGAAACAACCACATCTACAACACCACCACCAACTACATCTACAACCACTACATCTACCATATCTACAACTTCCACAACACCACCAACAACCACAGCTCCAACTACATCTACAACTACATCCCCAACTACATCTACAACCACCACAACACCACCAACAACCACATCTCCAACTACATCTACAACAACCACGTCTACAACTGTGACAACACCATCAGAGTACGAGAAAAATGAAACAACCACATCTACAACACCACCACCAACTACATCTACAACTCCCATATCTACAACTTCCACAACACCACCAACAACCACAGCTCCAACTACATCTACAACTACATTCCCAACTACATCTACAACCACCACAACACCACCAACAACCACATCTCCAACTACATCTACAACAACCACGTCTACAACTGTGACAACACCATCAGAGTACGAGAAAAATGAAACAACCACAACACCACCAACTACATCTACAACCACTACATCTACAACTCCCATATCTACAACTTCCACAACACCACCAACAACCACAGCTCCAACTACATCCCCAACTACATCTACCACCACCACAACACCACCAACAACCACAGCTCCAACTACATCCACAACTACATCTACAACCACCACAACACCACCAACAACCACATCTCCAACTACATCTACAACAACCACGTCTACAACTGTGACAACACCATCAGAGTACGAGAAAAATGAAACAACCACAACACCACCAACTACATCTACAACAACTACATCTACAACTCCCATATCTACAACTTCCACAACACCACCAACAACCACAGCTCCAACTACATCTACAACTACATCCCCAACTACATCTACAACAACCACAACACCACCAACAACCACATCTACAACAACCACGTCTACAACTGTGACAACACCATCAGAGTATGAGAAAAATGAAACAACCACATCTACAACACCACCACCAACAACCACTACATCTACCACATCTACAACAACCACAACACCACCAACAACCACATCTACAACTGTGACAACACCATCAGAGTACGAGAAAAATGAAACAACCACATTTACAACCACCACAACACCACCATCAACCACAGCTCCAACTACATCTACAACAACAGCATCCCCAATTACATCTACAACAACCACAACACCACCAACAACCACATCTCCAACTACATCTTCAACAACCACATCTACAACTGTGACAACACCATCAGAGTACGAGAAAAATGAAACAACCACATCTACAACACCACCAACAAGTACATCTACAACAACCATATCTACAACAACTACAACGCCACCAACAACCACAGCTCCAACTACATCTACAACTACATCCCCAACTACATCTACAACAACCACAACACCACCAACAACCACATCTCCAACTACATCTACAACAACCATGTCTACAACTGTGACAACACCATCAGAGTACGAGAAAAATGAAACAACCACATCTACAACACCACCACCAACAACATCTACAACAACCACATCTACAACCACAACACCACCAACAACCACATCTCCAACTACATCCACAACTACAACATCCACAACTACATCTACAACAACATTGACAACAACCACACCAAAATCCCCTACATCTCCTGCCCCAACAACAAGTTCTACAACATCTACAAGTACGCCTTCAACAAGCACGACAAGCACATCAGTGACCACTACTGGCCTGTACCAGTCTACCACTGAAGAATTGACAACTCCCCCAACTGTATGTAAGTAATGGTTTCATCTTTATATTCTTTAACATCTTGTTGATGTCCACCGTTTAAAAAACCCCAAATTGTCACAAGTGACCTCTTCTGTTTGGACTTGTTGAGATGTTTGATGTGCAGAAGGCTAAATCCAATAAAAAATTTGGAGCATTAACTTGCGATATGGGAAATTAAGACAGTGCTTTATTGCATCAAATAGCCATACACTCTCCTCACTGTTAAATTTGACCATGTCATAATAATTAATAAATACAGAATAAAGTACAGTAATTACAAAGAGATAAGGAAATGTTGTCTTAGTTTTTGTATTGACCGCCCTTGTAGCATAAACATATCTTTATGTTAAGGTATCTAAAATGAAAGGTTTCAGGCCCAGAAGCAATAGTGGACATTGGCCAAAGTGTAATTATGGTCCATCTGTAGAGTTTTAAATGATGAAAAGAAATCATTTTGCAAATATTATTTTTACTTTTGTTAATCTGATTCTGGGGCTAGGAAGTCGTATTTTTATCAAAAACTCTCCCTCCCCCATTCAGCTTCTTCAATCCTTTTCACTTGCTTTTGAATTCCAGCAATGGGCTGTAAAATTACATTAATAATTTTTTAGTTTTTTTTTCTGAATTTCGGGTATTCTAGATAGATGGGTATATAGCAAAGAGGAAAAGACCCTCTCAAGACATGATATTTAGTTCTGCTCTGACACAAATTCTACTGATACAAGTTCTACTTATAGAGGTGTGGCTGTACATTTTTATGAACAGGTATATTGGACAATACTACCATCCCTGACGGAGAAATTCTGGAAAAGAACTGTCTCAAGTACTCGTGTGATCAAGGCAACATCACGACCATTGAACCAGAATGTAACAAGACTTGTGAAAATGTACGTTTTGCATATATAAATATACACACAGTAGACTGTGAAGAGAAATAGTTTAAATATGGGTATATGCATGAATCTAGTTTTGAGATCTTCAGTTCAGAAATGTTGTATATCTGTAGGCATAATTGGAGGTCGCAAAATTACAAGCAGTTTGTGAGGATATTGAAGTTTATACATATAACTTTTATGTATCTTGCAGAAATTTGTGATTTCAACAAAACACAAAATTGATGCATACATACATTTGATATCATAGGAAAACTACCTAAATGACATATATACAGAAAAAATGTCATCACGGCGATGGCAATATTATATATTATTGGTTTTTAGTTAGTACAATGTTGAAGATTGGACGGGACGACTAAGGGGGGGGGGAGCTGTGTCAAGTTGAATTCAATCATTTACAATAATAAATTAAACAATGCAATTACCCTTCAACAAAAGAAATCAACAAAATGAAAAAAATGCAATATTTTAGCCAAGTATATGTGAAAAATAAATCAGTCAACCTACAGAACACATAAAAGTGACAAAATATTGTGTGAACAAAGTGTAAAACAGTTTCTACGTTTTTTCTTTCACCTACATAAGTCAGAATCGAGAAATTAAGTTCACATTTTCTGTTTTCTATTTCTGTCTTCTGTTATACACTTGCTCACACAGTATGAAAAAGTAAAAATTCTGTGGAGACTGTAGATAATAGGAGAAATCCATAGGCAGTTACAAATAATAATTAGTAAAAAATTAAACTTTGTCATTCTGGACCAAACTTTTGCCCACTACATTTCATTCTTGTAAGAACAAGAAAATAATTATTTAGTTTGATGCTAACAAAAAAAAATAATCTTAACATTGATTTCCAAGGAATAAATACAGTGAAGAAGAACATCTAAAACTTTTTAAAAAAATTGCTTTTGAAAAATTCAATAAATGGATAACTATGTAAGAAAGTTGAAGAAAAAAAATATGTTAACCTTGATTAGTAGAGGTAATCTGCTATGCAGAACAGATTTTGAGGTTCTTTATTTGAAATAATAAGGTCATAATGTATTGAAATAAAGCTTGTTCCTGTTCCGATTTTTTACACTCACCCTAATTTTTCTTGGGATGGCAGGCAATCTGTAGAGATCCAGTGATTCTGAACATTTACTCTGTTTTATGTGTCTGAGAATCTCATACTACAAAGATGAAATGCTGTAACTAGTATGATCAGCTAAGGAAAAGGCTCACATCTCAGTATTTTAACATGAACAGATTCTGAATTTCCGTGTTGAAATTTCAAATATCAGTTTAACATTTTTCCAGTAAGTTACCACAAAGATTTCTGTGTCTTGATGTTGATTATGTCTTCATATTTTCAGTGTCTGTGTTAATGTGTCTAAGATGAATTGTTGGTTACTTTTGTGATATTGAAGTAATCTTGTCTAGACTTTATTAACATTTTGCAATACCTTGTGCATATCCATGGTATCTTTTAATAAATTATTATAGAAGGTATTGGAGCAGTTCAGTAGTGTAATTTACAACATGAATTCATATTTCAATACCCAAATAATGGTATGCAAGCCCAAATATCTTAGTTTGACATTTGAAATTGTTGAATTTTATCTTCTATCTGATTCATAAGAATGCCTGTGTGTAGATTTACAATAAACATTAGATATACAGTACATTCAGTGGTGTAATGACAGTAAGAGTTCCAAATATCCATTATATTTCCAGGGAAACTTGGTTGATGTGGAAGGCGAATGCTGTCCTGTTTGCAGTAAGTCTGGCTTTTGGTCATACTTTTTTTGTGAATTGGCATTTCTTTATATGTCCATCTGTATGCATATCAGAAGTAAATTTATAAAATAAAATTATATTAATATTACGTTTAGGTGTTAATGCCCTCCTTTATCCTAGAGTACAGAGGTAAAAGTCACATGACTGGTTTTTGTGATCCGAATTCCCCATACATTAAGTTTATTTATTTTCAAACAATTTTTCTACTGCAGTATATGACTGTTTTGTTGTATAAATGAAAAAGAAAGGCCACAAAGTAATCTTTGATTGTTTGTTTTGTTTTTTGTAAAATATGTGATCTTCACAAGAATCTGATGGAATGTCGTTAACCCCTTCACATAGAATGGATCAGTATTGAACTGTACCACAAGACCTGTTAGGGTTAAAGAGTTTGCACACAACTAAAGTTACTGATAGTCACACCACTAGTAGTCCAAATATCCATAATGTCCTCATACACAACATTTTAAACAACAACTCACAAGATACAAAGAGTTTTAAGCACACAGTGCTGAAGGAAAGTCAAGTCAGTGTACTCTGGTGCAGACTACTAGCCATCAGACATGACATTATTGACCACATCACTTAGCTGTGGACTGGCAGCTGATCATGTCTTTACAGGGTCAATATTGACAAAGTCGCAGCCTGTAGTGGGGACATCAGTTGACCATTACCAATGTCAGGACCTTCAGTGTATTGCTTTCCACCATACCCTCAATTACTTGAAATCATAAAACGTTTAAACACCAGAGGATGTGTGAAGATTGTTCAATTTTGATATTCTAACTTAATGATACCAATGAAGATATGAAGAAATGAAGACCCCAAAAAGACATAAAGTTTATATAAACTAGACAAAATCTGGCAAATAAGGTGGTAAGGTAATAAGATATATAAAGTCTGCATAGTCCAGAAGAATAACTCGATTCAGTTTTAGGATTTGAGGTAATATTTAGCTAGATACACTGCAAAATACTTAAAAGATAAACTTTATAATCCAAGGTTAATCTTTAGGCTGTCGTAAAAGACTTTTTGAAATTTCAGGCCTTGGTTTCTATTGCCTAAAGGTGCATTACAACGCTGTCAGTCAAAAGATACAAGAGATATTTGATATTTCAGCCATCTCTTCTGTCAGGGTACAGCATATCAGAAACATCTGATTTGACTGATTTTAGGTAGCCTTAATATAGGGATGCTTTTTTTGAAAAAGACCTTGTATATAACATCCTTTATCCCAGTAGATATACACAATATGTGTGTGACACAAGTCAATTCAAGGGTATTTTTATCAAACAATGTAGTAATAATAATTTGATGCCCTCAAATGTAGATATTAATATATCTAAAGTAGAGTGCGATAAAGATGGGAGATTAATCGCTCTAACCTGCTTAATTGAAGAAAATGAATTAGTTCTTATAAATATATATGCACCAACCAAAGATAAGTATGCACTGCAAATCAAATTTTTAAATTACCTTCATACAATTATTGACAAGTACAGCGACAAAAGGGTCATGATTGGTGGTGATTTTAATGTTTGCCTTAATCCCAGTAAAGATAAACTAGGGGGCAGGGTCGAAGAACAAAGTCCTTACTGTAAAAATCTAATAAATCTTCTTGAAGAATACTCATTGATTGACATTTGGCGCATAAGAAATGACTCAGTGAAACAATTCACTATGCGAGAAAAATCACGTTCAGGATTAGTACAATCACGACTTGACTATTGGTTCATATCTTCATCCCTACAGTATTGTACAAACAAGGTCTACATCAAACCTGGTTATCAATCAGATCATAGTATCCTGGATCTCCATTTACAGCTATTAGAGATTCAAAGGAGGGGTAAGGGTACTTGGAAATTTAATAATGGTCTTCTCAATGACAAAACATATGTAAACCTCATTAAATCAACAATTTTGAAAGTGATAAAAGAAGTAAATTTTGATGATAAGAACTTGTTATGGGAATTTTTAAAATGTCAAATTAGATCGGACACAATTTTATACTCTGGACAAAAAGCAAAACATAGGCGTCAAAGAGAAATGGAGCTCTCGACCAAACTCGATTATCTAGAAAAAAATTTAGACAAAAATGAATGTAACTATGTAGATTACCAATTAATAAAAACTGAGTGGGAAAATCTACAAAACGAAAAAACTAAAGGTGCCATGGTAAGATCAAAAGCCAAATGGGTCGAATATGGAGAAAAAAATTCTAAATATTTCTTTAACCTTGAAAAAAGAAACTATAGCACAAAATATATAAAGAAAATAATCAAACCAAATGGTACTGAAACATCAGAACCAAATGAAATTCTGCAAGAACAAGTAGGTTTCTATGCAGACTTGTATTCCTGTAAATGTAAAGAGGACTCCTACACTGAGCTCCGCAAATTATTTTTTAAATAACAGTTCTATCCCTAAGCTAGATATGGAAGCTAAACAATTATGCAATGAACCCCTATCTTTACTAGAAATATCTAACGCATTAAAAGAAATGGCCCTTGATAAATCACCCGGCCCTGACGGTCTAACAACAAACTTTTACAAGTGTTTCTGGGACGACTTAAAACAACCACTCCTAGACAGTTACCTTTTTGCCTTTAAACATGGTGAACTAGCAGATGGTCAAAGAAGAGGAACTCTAAACTTGATACCTAAAAAGGACAAAGATCTACGCTATTTGAAATCATGGCGTCCTGTTTCCCTCCTGGCCACAGATTACAAGATTTTAGCTAAAGCCCTAGCCATAAGATTGCAAAAAGTTATATCATCATTAGTGCATCCAGACCAAGTGGGATACATTAAGGGCAGGTATATAGGGGAAAATATTATTACAATTAATGATTTAATACAGACTTCATCAATCTATCAAAAACCAGGTATCTTAGCCTTGATTGATTTCGAAAAAGCATTCGATACTGTAGAATGGTCATTCTTATTTGAGACCCTGGAAACTTTTGACCTTGGTGGAAATTTTGCAACATGGATAAGACTCCTATAAACAAACATATTTTCTTGTATAACGAACAACGGTTATATTTCCAATTACTTTCCACTAAGTAGAGGTATCAGACAGGGATGCCCAATTTCTGCTCTGCTATTTATTTTAGTTGCAGAAATATTGTCAATAAATGTAAGATCAGACGCTTCCATCAAAGGAATCACCATAAAGGAAACCGAATTCAAGATTGCCCAGCTAGCAGACGACACTACTGTCTTTCTGTCAGATATACAGTCACTGAAGCAAGTTATCACACGCTTCAATAAATTTGGGCTAATTTCTGGTCTCAAGGTAAATCTAGACAAAACTGAACTGATTCCTTTGGGTGGATACCATCTACAGCACTCACAATTAAAAGGGACTTTAAAAGGGATAAAACCTGTAAATGGGCCTTTCAAAACGCTAGGAGTATGGTTCACAAAAGACATAGATCTAGCGAACCGCTTAAATTTTATTGAAAAAGTGGAAAATATAAAGAAAATTCTTAACATTTGGAAATCGAGGACATTATCTTGGAAGGGTAAAATAACTATTCTGAAATCACTTATTGTACCACAGCTAATACACCTACTTGGCACTGTTTATGTTCCCAATAGTTTACTTGAGACAATTGACAAATTATTCCTTGATTTCCTATGGTCAGGCAAACCACCAAGAATAAAGAAGAGTACAATCATAAGCGGATATGGTGAAGGCGGTCTCAAAATGCCTGATATATACAGCATACATGCTTCGCAAAAAATAATGTGGATTAAACGTCTAACAGATAACAATAACCGAAAATGGAAAAAACTCGAGCAATTACTCTTGGGTATTGACATCAACCTGTTCTCCTTTAAGTTACCAGAGAACATGTATAAGCAGCCTGCACGAACACAGTACCATCGACAATTATTAGAATGTTGGTTTGATATTAAAAATTGTACACCCATTCACTGTAATGAAATAATGAGCGAATACTTGTTGTACAACAAATACATACAAATAGGTGGCTCCTGCTTGACTGAATCTATCATAAATCAAAATAAGGAGTATTTAAAAACCCAAATCAAGGACCTCTTAGACTCTACGGGCTGTTTCCTAAATTTTGAAGATTTCAAAGCTAACTTGCCATTCAAGATGTCTCAGTTAGAATATAGAGGACTAATACATGCAATTCCAAAAAATTGGCAAGAGAAACTCAAAACAAAACCTAGCAGGCTGGACTCTAACCCAACAGACTTAAGCCTCAAAGTCAAAAACAGAGGCAGGCCTTTGAATAAATTAAGCAGCAAAGACATTTATTGGGAATTAATCAATAGGAAGTCAAAATGTCCCACATCACTTGAAACATGGATAGATCTTTTCCCTTTTTTGGAAAATATTGATTGGACAGACATTTTTAACTTGTCATACAGAATTACACATGAACCGCCCTTGCAAACTTTTCAGTATAAAGTGTTAAACCGAACGCTAAACTGTAAACACAATCTACACAACTGGAAGATAGCAGTTTCAGATTTATGTACATATTGCGATAATAATTCCATTGACACTCTAGAGCATCACCTAGTACCTTGCCCTGTCAGTGCTGATTTCTGGGAGCATCTTAAGCTATGGTTGAGTACCAACACTGAAATAACTTTACAATTCTCCATCTGCGAAATACTTTTGGGGATACCATATGCAAAAAACTTAGACCTCCTTTTGCCTAATTATCTTTTTCTTTTGGGAAAATGGTATATAAACAAAAGAAAGACAGAAGAAAACCCAATTCATTTCCAGGATTTCCTTTCCCAGCTCAAGTGCAAAGTCGCTATTTTAGATGATGTTTACTCAAAAAAAGAAGGAAGTGATATTGTCCAAAATGTTTATCAAACAATTTTAAACATACTTTAATTAAAGAACCATATTTGCATATTACCCGTCTGAAAATATTGTTTTTCTACATGCCACTTTTATGTTATTTGTCTTTCTAAGTTGTTGTCATTGTCATTTGTAATGTCTTTTGTCATCATTATATGTAGTAAATAAAATATGAAAAACAAAAAAAATAGTAGTCATACAATTTTGTAAAATAATGAGGTTAAATTGCATATGCAACATAGTGTAAGATATATTTAATATAAATCTGCATTTGAGTACAGACTTGAACCGTGAATTTCGCTAGAAAAGTGTTTTACTTCACCAAGAATTCTAGATAAGTGGGTAAAATTCAGTGAAATAGACTCTATTAGAAGCTTGTAATTAGAGTTACTTCAGATGGAAGTTCCACTTAACAAAGTTCTGTTTAAGATGGTAGACTTAATTGTCTGGTATGTCATTTATTTTATTGTTTTCTTTTTCACAGAGCCCAAATCTGCCTGTCAGCCTACAAATGATGTGCGGTTTGTACAAGACAAGGACGGCTGCATTTCCAGCACAAAGGTGAATGCTGGTGGCTGTGCAGGTACATGCGACTCCATGTCTGAGTTTGACATAACAGAACCAAACAACTACCTGGTGAACTGTAACTGCTGCAAGCCTGCTAGTGTCGAGAAGGTCAAGGTCACCTTCAACTGCGGTAAGTACAACACTGTAAAATCTTTCTCAAGCACCTGTCACACTCTCCCACCACTCTGACAACTCTCCTGTGGAACACAAATACTTGAGTTTATTCCAAAACACAGTCCAAGGTGTGTTCATGTGGTTTGTTTGTAAGGGATTTACTTCATTTGAGGTTTTCAAGCAATATTTTTCTACTCATAACAAATAAGCATTATTCTAGTGCACCAAAATAAAAAAATAGATCATCTGAATGGAATAGTGGAAAACAATTAACCAGAGTAATTGGCTTTAAGGTAAACAAGCTTAAACTTATGCAGTTAACCAGCTAACCACTTTAAGGGACAAATGTCTTCAACCATAGGTTAGCATATTATCATACTGTTATCATATAAAACTATTTTGAAAACTTGTTTAAATTAGTTTTGAAACCTTTTTGACATTTTTTGTAAACTTTAAACAAGATGTACATCACATATACTAACCAGGAAATCAGAGATTGTGTGTAAAAAAGGTGTGTGTTTAATGATGGATATACATTATACTATCTTAAAATAATCTGTCATTATGCTGTAAGAACTGTTATTTTTGCAATGAAAAAACTCAACTTGAGAACGGCATTGACATGCAAACAAGAACGCAGGAAGTCACAACTTGACATTGTACAAATATAGACCTACAATTTACCACTTCCCCGATTACAAGTAACACTTTCCTAATTCCCCAGAAATGTACCAGGAATCCACTGAGTGGAACCAAAGGAGGATATACTTCATGGCGTATTTATTGGCACTATTATTTTCAAGTTATCCCAAGCATCTTAGACGCTAAATCATCATTTACCTTTATTTGTTCTTACTTAATTTCAACTGCTTTTATTCAAAATATGCAGGGACAAAGTGCAGGCTATTCAGTACTATTTCATTGTACAAATAAGAGAACTTTGAAGAAACAGTTCGGTGTACTGTATATTCTAAGGTGATATAGTCATCCTAAATCAGCACAAATTGATGTGAGAATATTGTGGAATTGTATTAACACTGTGATCACACCACATGAAAGTGGGAAAGTTGCCAGCCAGTTGCCAGTGACTAATGGCTTACAAGGCAGAGTTTGCCCTACCTTAATGTATTGTATGAACATAACTGTTCTCTTTTGTTAAATTCTGTTATCTGAACACAATCAAAAACTCCCAGCACGGTCACAAATAACTCTGCTATTTGAGTCACCTCCCATTATAACAAATTACTAATCTCCCTGTTTGTTCAAATAATAGAGGTTGTGGCTTATTAAGTATAACATTGCTTATTGATTTATATCAGAGACTTAAAATATGGCCTTTAAAATGCCTTTCACAGCTTACACTTCCCTGATATCTCATCTGAAGAAGCATAACTTTTCTGCTCTTGATGTGGTTTTTTGTAGCAATTTTTTTCTATCCTTAAATCTGAGAGTATTAATTACTAGTATAAATTATGGCACCATAGTTACTTTTTGGAGTAAAAGCTATTACTATTCACTCTACTAAATAGCTTTTACCTAAATCTCATTTGTTTATTGTTACAGAAGGCGGCAGGTCATATGACAAGGAACTCTTCCAAGTGACGGCCTGCTCTTGTGAAGTGTGTGCTTTTGATGTCTTTGCTGCCTTCACGACACCACCAACTAAGTAACAAACAGACAGGATGATAAAACGATGACAAAACTATGATGGAATAAAAACGGACTATGAATGATGGACAAATGATCTCTCTCTTTGTGATTGCTGCCAGAATACTAGTGCCTTCCTCTAGTGATAGAAAATAGTAATTGTAATAATAATTGTATAGTAATGAAGAGATTTGAAAAAAATCATCAGATGGATAAAATATGTATGATACATCGAATATTATTGAAAGTATTTTTGCTGTATTAAAATTATTTTAAGTTTGACAACAAAACAGCAAAAAAAGGATATATACTGTTGAACAGGTCAGATAAAAAAGTACAATACAAACAGTGTAAGTGGAATGGCTATAAAGCATTTATAAAATATTTGTAACAGCGTCGTTTATGGTTTTTGAAATGTATTTTGTTGTTTCCACTAAACTTCAGGATATAAGTCAATAACAGATTGTAAAGTTCAAATTATCACGGTGAATCCCCAAGTAGGTTAGAATAGTTGAATGGTCAAATGATTATAGTACAATTTTACAGAGTGCCAAATGAGAGCAGTTTACTACTCATGTTAATTTGATTTTTTTAAGTATCCAACCTATTTTGTAGTGAAGAAAAAAGATTATTTTGTCTTTGTAAAAATTAAAGAAAACAGTATTATGCTTTGGCTATACTTTAAGTTTGGATTTTATTTTCACAGTCGTCAGTCTTGATGGAATCTACTATAATATCTCTGTCATAAAACTGTGAAACTGACTGTCAAGCTATAACTACCATAATGTCTTAGTATTTACTGGCTGTTGATTTCAGATACTGTCTTGCTGGCTGCACCAAGATGTTAGAGTATATATTCACCCATATTTAATGTTGCAGTGACACACTCTCTCACTGGCAAAGTTACAGGACTATAAATGACATTAAAGCTGCAATGCAAATGGAAGTTAGAATTAAATGGAACCAGTTTGGAGTCTTTACATTAAGGAAGGCTATATTTTTGTCCATTTATGTGGAAGCGATCCATTAATAGAACTACATTCTGTGAATATTTGGAGATTTGAATTCTACTGTATTACAGTTTAACGTGCAGAAAATTAAATTTTATGTCTTATGTAAAGTGGCAGTCAGTTACAGAGTTCTTCAAGTTTACCTGTGAAATAAGTTCATTCCTCAACATTTTCTAGTGTGTATGTTTAGTTATCCCTTGTCCCCATTAGCCTGGCAGTAAATAAAAACCCTGCAGAATATTAAATGTGTTTTCCTTCAGACGGTAGTCACCAGAAAATTGCATTTATTACATCCCTTCTATTAGATATGGGAGTCATATAAAGACAGAACAGTGCTTCTGTGTTGCATTTGAACCCAGGACTAGGAGATTGAGAATGAAGTAATAACACCCCAAACTTGATAATCAGCAGGCCACTAATAGTCACTACCAACTCTGCACTTTCTGAAAAATAGCTTTGAAGATGCCCATACCACACAGCTCATGGAAATAGTTTTCATCCCAATAAGATCTAGAAATAAAACAGTACAAAGATCACTAGACTTTCAGAGCAAACAGTGTCAGTGATGTGATGATCCAAATAATGTTTAAATAGAGAAAAAATTAAGTATTAAAACAAGATAATTCAACAGCAAGATGAATGCATTTATCAGTAAACTAAAAGTTATGAAGCTGTAAAATTTAGTAATTTAAGTATAGCTGTCAATGGAAATAGCACAAGTACATATAATAATCAGTTCCAACAATCAATATATATATCTTTGTGGTGAGAGAAATATGTGTCATATATGACAGGTGAACACACTTTAGTAGAGCAAAGGTTAAAGGTCACCCCATGATTTAGCATGCCTACACTTCCTAACCTATAACCTAGCCAAGAATCAACTACCTACACCGTATGGTTTCTGACATATAGCCTGGACAAGATTTTAAATGTCAAGGATGATGTTGCACACATAAAAACCCAAACCAATATACCTAACATCAATGCCTACACCTTACAGTTTCTGAGATATAGTCCAGACAAGATTTTTAAACTCAAAGTCACTGCAGTAAGACCAAAGGTCAAATCAAGGTCACATCATGCCGTTGCACACCTATACCCCCAAGTGATGTCCCTACCAAGTATCAACTTTCTACAAGTTACATTTTATTGCGCTACAATAGCTTACCATGTGGGACTGAATGCTGTTCTCAGATGGCCGCAGGCATCATGGCCAACATCTAAGAAAAATAGACATTTATAGTTGGCCGTAGCCTCAGGTTGTCCTCTCGTGGTACACTACGAGATCTCTTCCTACTTTCTTGTTTGCCCGGTGAATTGGTAGCTTCTGTCACTTACACAGATATTTTCATCTATTTCTCAGCACATACGTATTGTTGGATGTTAATTTTTGGTCATTTTATGTAATATATATCCTAGTTTATTCAGTGAAAGTTCCATTTCGACAGGATAAGTAGTTTTTCTTATTTTGGTGTTTTTGAGTTTTCCTCGGTACAGGCTTTTTTTAATGTTTGCGTTTCAAGATGTCTGCCCACCAAATGAATAAATATAAGCCGACAAGTGGTGACACTTTTGCTTTGCATTTGATTCACATAATTACTGCCCTACCTGTAGGGAATCTGGCAAGGGTGATGACCCCTGTGTCACTTTTGAATCTCCATGTGAAATCTGTGCTTCTTTCACAGAAGAACAGCTGATCAAAATTACTCACAGAAAACGCTATGTCAAAAAGCAAAAGAGGGACACGACCAGTTCTAAAGACGATGAACTTGACCTCTTAGGTGATGAGGATGTGGATTCTTTTACTGGCTCTCATGCAGACCTTGAGAGTGCTGCAGACAACGTATTTACCTCACCCCCACGGCCTCAGCCCCTACCCTTCAGTTCATTGTCTATCAAAACACCAGCCAAAACTGTCCCACCCACCCCAGGTACTGCCTTACAGCAGAAAATTGAATCAAATTTAGAAAAATCCCTGGGTAACACACTTAACATCCATTTACAGCAGCAAATGGGTTCCTTCCAGGCATCTATGTTATAAGCTTTCCAGTCTCTCCAAGACGAATTGACAAATAAAAAACAAGCAGAGGTGGATCAGACCTCGGCTTCAGCTTCTAAGCCTGGACCCTCCAATAGTGCTGGACGTACCCCATCCGAGACCTAGACCTACCTCACATGTTGAGGAAATGGAAGTGGACTATGATCCTGCTCTTCCTCCATGTCTCGGTTCTGATCATCATAATGCATCGGATCAGCATTCTAGTCCATCCGAGGAGCCTTCTAAGAAGGCTTTGGATAGACCTAAAAACACTCTCACTCTCATAAGAGACATGAGGTTGAACCGCGGTCCACCTCGGATCAATACTATGATGAATCTGATGAACCTTGGATTTCCTCTTTTAAACCCACAAAACATGTTGACAAGACTAAACATAAGGTTAGGTCCAGATATGTGTCATCTTCTTCAGAGGAGGATCAGTCCTCTGGGGCTCAGCCCTCTGGGGCTCTCTCTGATCAAGACCAACCTCAACATGATCCAGACCCCCCTTATTATAGGGAAGTAGAAAAATGCAAGAGTTGAATACAGATTTTGCCAAAATCTGTATTACTCCTAAACCCCCTGGGGCCCCTATGGGCAAGGTTCCCCTACCAATTCTTAAGGAATTGGAATACCAAGCTAGGCAAAATATTTCCACGCTCAACTTTACTGCTGCCTTTGCCAAGACTTCATCTTCCTGCAATGCCACTCTTGAGAAGTGCCAACATAGCCTGAAGTCAACATTTAAGAGGGTTAAGTCTCAGATCCAAAAATGTGCCAATCCTGAGAAAGCAGCAAAACGTGGACATGAGCAAGCCTGTGAGTACTTAGACTTATGGAATAAGACTGTTCTTATTCAGCACAGAGCTCTCGCATGCCTCAGCAAATCCTTAGCCCATATACTCCAGAGGGAGATATATACCATGAGTAACACCGGCTTGCTAAGGCGCGAAGCCGAAATGACCCTTTTGCAACCACATTTAGGGGAAACGAGACGCCAAGAACTCAGGAACTCGCCTTTTTGGCATTCCTCCTTGTTCAAGTCTCAACTGGTGACGAAGGGAGGCTCCTACAGGAAATGCCCCTATGGGGGCAACTCCTCACAAAAGCAGTAACCAATCGTTTTCCTCAGGTAGGGTGAAACCAAACTTCAGAGGCTCCAGGGGCCGTTTTCAACCCCACTCTAGGGGATGAGGGCGTGGAAACCCCTCCCCCCAATGACTCCTAAAAAGCCTCCCTCAGTCCACCAGTAGGAGGTTGCCACCGTTCTTTCAGAAGAGACTGGCAAACAAACAAATGTTCATCAGATGTGTTAAACATTATCACCAATGGCTATGTACTGCCATTCCGTTCAAAGCCAAGTCTGGTCAGATTCCCTCTGATTCAGTCAGAATACAAGTCCCGTCAAAAAGACCAAGTTTTGGCCACTTGTATCCAGTCTCTTCTGTCAAAGAACGCAATAGAAAGGGTGGAAAATGTAAAATCTTTCAGGTTTTACAGTTACCTGTTTCTAGTCCCCAAGCCTCACCAAAGGTGGAGGCCGGTCATAGACTTAAGCAGGCTCAACACTTTTCTACACGTAGAAAAGTTCAAAATGGAAACTCCAGAGTCCATCAGGACCTCCCTGATTCTAGGGGAATGGGTATCGTCCATAGACCTATCAGACGCTTACCTTCACATCCCCATCTACCCAAACTCAAAGAAATACCTAAGGTTTTGCCACAGGTCGCAGGTGTTCCAGTTTACCTCCGTCCCTTTCGCACTAGCCAGAACCCCCCAGGTCTTTACAATGATTGTAAAGGAAGTGAAGCTAATGGCCCTCTCCAGAGGACTCAGACTTCACCAATACCTGGACGACTGGCTGATCAGGTCCCAGTCTCCGGAGGAAGCCCAAGTGAACACTCAGGCAGTGGTAGACCTAACCCAGTCCTTGGGGTGTTTAATAAATCAGGAAAAATCAGAACCGAAACCTACTCGGGTGTTTTCGTTTGTGGGCTACAAATACCATCTAGATTCAGCCCTTGTAAAACCCACTCAAGAGAGATGGCTCAAACTTCAGGATTTGATCTTACGTGTCAAGTCAAAACATGTTTTAACTGCAAGATGTTTGATGTCGCTAATTGGGTTGCTTGCCTCAACAGAGAAGCACATGTGCTTGTGCAGCTAATAGTTTACTGCTGTGATTGTTTGTGGTGTGTTTTATTACTTCTAAATAGATGTTTGGGATATGTTACCTCCCTACCAAAGAAATAAAACAAATACAAAATTATTTTCCTATGAACTTTAACCTCAATATAATGTCTTGATTTTTGGCATATGTAAGAATTTAAGTTAATTTAAGTTAATACCCTATCCAATGGACAATTGCTAATCCGGTCGGCGTAGACCGGCCCGCCAAACGACAAAAAAAGTCATCTTATATGAGTGCATAATGCCCCCACAAGCTGGCCGGTCCCAGTACTGTGCACTCCCTACTTCCTTCCTGTCTAGACAAGATGATGTCATAGCATCTTTTTCATTGTCTAAACCTATTAGACCCCTAGTAAGCTGATAGCGGGGTCGGTGGGAGGGCCTTGTGTGTCCATTGGATAGGGTATTTACTCATTAAATTTGCAATTTAATTGCATTGATACATCCTATCCAATGGACAATTGCTGAATAACTACCGCTTGGTCAGCAGGTAAGTTACTAGGGACTTATGTGAACTCACAAATGATAGCAAATTTTAGCCTACGGTCTAGGCTGACTTTGTCAGGAGACCTATAGGCCCAGGCCTTGGTTGATCTTAAGGTCAGGAAACCCTGTAAGGCCATGGTCGGTTGGCAGCAGCCAGGCTATACTGACGTAGCCCCCCTTTTTTAGCAGACCTGCTCTGAGTTAGGGGAAGAGAGGGATGAGTTCAGACCCAGAATGCAAATAAACCTCCCGAAGGAAGCATGTCACACTTAATTTTTTTTATACTATGTACATGTAGAACTATTTACCCTATGTACATATATACAAATATCAATCTAAGGGCCACTTGTGGATCTGCTGAGCAGCCATTACCAAGCCCACTTGAAAAAACTCTAAGCCACACCCTTCAGATAGAACTGTGTGAAGGTATTATGTGACTTCAGTGGCAGGCTAACAAGATTGGATCTAACGAGACTCCCGACTGGAAGGCCTCAGAAGCAACAAAGGCCCCAACATCATCGGCTTTAACCTGATGTAAAGTGTGGGCCTCCTGGTCAGAGAGCTCATAACATAGGATCACAGTCTGTGTGATCCAAGAGGAGATAGTGGCAGGTGATACGTCTTTGTTGAAACCTTTCTTAAAGGAGACAGAAACCAACTCCTTATTCTGCATGAGGTCTGAGGTCCTGTCCAAATAGTAGCGCAATGCTCTGACCGGACAGAGGGACCTGTCAGATTTGAGGGATCTATCCAGAGTTGGGGCCAGAGCTGGTATAACCACTGGGGCCACACTATCTGAACCCTCTTGGGACAGCTGATTCTTGGTGAGAAAGCTGGGTTATGAATACAGGGACACCTTTGACCAGTCAGATTGGTGTCTAATATTTCTGTTTTGCCAAGCATGTATCTCACTTCTATGCTTACCCAACCCCGGGCCACGAGTAAAAATGTCATGAACGTCAAATGCTTCAAGGAGGCCTCTTTATTTGGTTCAAAAGGAACCTTTGTCAGCTGGTGCAACACCAGGGAGAGGTTCCAGGAGAGGATTCCCCTCCAGCCTTTGGGTCTGTCTCTGTGGAAACTATCCAGGAGACAAGTGAGATTTTCATCCTTGCTGATATTGATGGGCGAATTTCCCAGTTAATCAGCAATGGCTGACCTGTAACCATCAATGGTGCTGGGCTGTAATTTTCTGTTACATAAGGAAGTCAGTAACTGACTTTACAGGGGGTGCCGGAAGTCCACCTGATGAGGATGCACCACTTTGTAAAAATCGCCCACTTTACCTCATAGACTGATCTGGTTGATCCCCTTTGAGCAGCCTGAATTCTTGCTGCCACTGCCTCAGAGAAGCCCTGCTCTTTGATTGCTGAGGCTCTAGGAGCCATGCAAGGGGATTTAGATTTGTCAGATTTCTGTGAGGGATCTGATTGAAGGACTGTGTCAACAGGTTGGGCAGATTGGGCAGGCTCAGTGGAATTTGGCTGGACATGGTCACTAGATTCCAAAACCAAGGCATGTTGGGCCACCCCGGAGCAATCAGAATGATTCTGTTACATGGGGAGTCCTGCAACTTCTCCACCACTTTGCCCAATATGGCTGCTGGTGGGAAGGCATATGCATCCAGATCCTCCCATGGCAGACTGAGCGCATCCACAGCAAGGGGATCCGCTACCGGTGACACAGAGGCAACTTGTTGAACCTCGTAGCAAATAAGTCTATTTTGGGCAGGTGCCACCTGCTGCATATTGAGTGGAAGAATTCTGGAAGGAGAGACCACTCTGGATGGTCTGGCCTAGTCTGGATAGCTTGTCTGCTACCACGTTCAGCCGGCCTGGAATGTGTCAGGCTTTTAGAATCACTTGTCTCCTGGTACACCAGGTCAAGATTCTCCATAGCAGGGCACAAAGTGGGCCTGACCTCATGCCTCCTTTCTTGTTTATGTATGACACCACTGTGGTGTTGTCGGTGGCTACAAGTACTATCGTGTCTGAGTAGAGGTCTTGGAACTGTTTTAAGTCTAGAAAGACTGTTTTTAGTTCCAGATAGTTTATATGCAGCTTACTTTCAGGAAGAGACCAGGTTCCTCTTGCAGTGTGCTCGTTTAAGTGAGCACCCCACCCTTCTTTTGATGCATCTGTAAAGATTTGCAGCGCATGTTTTATTGGGTGTAATGGTTGGCCTGTGCGTACATTATCTTCTTTCAGCCACCATTGTAAATGGGGGTGCATGGACCTGGGAATTAGGATCACCTTTTCTAGTGATTCCGGTACCCTCCAGTTGTTTCTGAGATGCCACTGTATGGGTCTCATATGTAGCTGGCCTAGGTGAACATGCTTTTCTGTAGCTGTTAGTATCAGGGACAACTGCCGGCCCGGACAGGCCGGTAGACATTGCAATTTCAGTATTTCCTCCTGAAGGTTCTGCCACTGGTCTGGCATCGGTCAGACCCGACCAGACCTGAGGTCGAACTGGTAGCCTACAAAATCTAAGACCTGCTTGGGCTCCAGTTCTGATCTAATTCACCAGCCAACCAATTGGTGACATGTCTTCACTAGATCCTGCACATGCTGGAGACAAGCCTGGTGGGATCTGGCTCTCACCAACCAGTCATCTAGGTACTGGTGGATTCTTAAACCCTTGTGTATGGCCATCAGTTTCACCTCCTTTGCTGTTACAGTAAACTCCATGGGTGCTGTGGACAAACCGAATGGCAGGGCCTTGAACTGGTATGTCCGACCTTGGATGTGAAATCTCAGGTATTTCCTGAATTGTTCCTGTATAGGTATATGGAAGTAGGCGTCCTTGAAAATTATTGAGGTAACCCACTCCCATTGTTTGAGGGAGGTCCTGATGGTCTCTGAAAGGTTTGGTTTGCTCAGATCTAGAATAGGTCTCCAACGGTTGTGTGGTTTTGGAACAAAGAAAAATCGGTTGAAGAAGCCCAGAGATTTTGAACTGGCTCAACTGAACCCTTTGTAATGCCTCTAACCAATATAGGCTCCTGTGAGGATGTACATAGCAGTTGATGATTTTTGGTGACCTTTGGTCTTGACTGGAAAGGGAGAGTGTAGCCCTCCTTCAACATTTGTCCTTGCTAGGGTCCAGCCCTCAAGGCTTCCTAAGTTCCCAAAACGGATTTAGTCTGGATCCTGCAGGCAGATTGTGTGCCACATTTGGGACATTTAGTAGTCTGACAAACATTTTCTGTCCCTCTGGACACTGGTCCGGTCTGGTGACAATGATCCAAGTTAACAGTCTCTCTGTTCTTGTTGTGGTCCGGTCCGGTGGGGCTGACACAACTTTTCACATTTTAGACTCTTTGCCCAGGACCAGCCCCCTGCAACGTGCAACATTTACACAGTAATTGTTATCTGTAAGATGGCTGACCCCTGGCCGGACGTGATGAAAACTTGTTTGACTGTCGACCACCTTTTCTCTTGCTGCTGAAATGACCCATTGGTTTTCATGCTGATTATTCAGGCCTCTGTTCCTTTGTTTGTCTATCTGATTGATTGTAAGGGTAACATCTTTTATCTTTCCAGTCAAGTCAAGCACAGATAACAGGCTGGTGAGAGGTGTGATAAGGGTAGGTTGCCTGGTAGTAGCTTGGGACATTGCCATATCATCAAGACCATGGACTGGTCTAAGAATTCTCTGTAACCAAAATTACCTTAGGCAACTCTGTCCGGTACCAGGTCTCTATACCCGGTAATTTACTGTAACCATTAATTCTCTGTATCCGGCAAAAATGGTAGGCTGGAGTCACCAATGAATTGACAGCTACTGATCTATAATTAGCTAGCTTTTAGAGTTTTTAAAACTTGTAGTTATCTCTGTAACCAGTAATTCTCTGTAACCGGCAAAAAAAAAAGGTAAGCTGGAGTCAAAATAATGGCTGTGTAGCCCGGCACCTGGTCAGTACACTCCGTAACCAGTCGGTTGAAGTAATTATTTGTAGATGCTTCCACATTTACCCGACCAAGAATCAACACAGAGTTACATGGACTAGGTGGGTAGACTCTGTAACCGGTTTTGGTGAAGCAAGGCTGTATAGCCGGTACCTGGTCAGTCGGCTCTATAACCAGTTGTTGCAGTAATCACTCTGTAACCAGTTTTGGTGGGGGAAAAAAGGCTGTATAGCTTGTAAACTGGTCTGGTGATTTGAAGACTCTGTAACCGGTCAGTTGAAGCCATATTTGTAGATACTTGCTGTCTGCCTGCCCCAAAATCAATAGAGTTGAATAGACTAGGCAGGGAGACTCTATAACCGGTTGGGTGAGGCACTGTACAGTAAGGGCTGTGTAGCCAGTACCTATCATCAACACTAAATTGAGTCAGCTAGGGAGCGTTTCCAGCAGATTTCATAAAGAATATCCATGCTCAACATGTAGAGAACACTTCTGCACCAAAATATTTGCAAATAAGGTTGAAAATTCATCATAATCCACACTTTCCTTAAAATATCTGGAGATTATTAAAAACACGTCTGCACAATACAGGCACCAAACGAAAAAGATGCTATGAAGTCATCTTGTCCAGACAGGAAGTAAGTATGAGGCGCCATCTGGGGAGTGCATAGTACTGGGACTGGCCAGCTTGTGGGGGCATTATGCACTATGACCTTTTCTGTCGTTTGGCGGGCCGGATGAGCAATTGTCCATTGGATAGGATGTATTAACGCAATAAAAATAGTCAGGTGTCCCCAGATAAATTTTGAGGCAATTAAACTACAAAGTTTGTGACAGAGAGCATCAAGTTGCCAAAGGTCAAATTCTTGACCTCAAAGTGGCCATAAGTTTTTATTATTGGGAGTTTAAGATCACCTTAAAATAGGGTTCCTCTCCTGACCCAAATACATAAATGTCCCAAGTTTGAATGAAATCCCTGAAGCATTTTGAGTTGCTGTGCACACAAGTCAAAACATATGGTTACGGTAGCTAGTGTAGGGATCGAAATGCAATTTCAATATCAGGAGCCAGTTTCACGAAGCCTCCCTAAGATAATGGTCACCTTAAATTTCCTTGAATTCCTCCTTTCTTAAAAAAAAAGTTTCACAAAGCCTCCTTCCTTAAAGAAGACCTTGAAATTTCAAGGAAATTTCCTTGAAATTCAAGGAAGCCAAGGACCTACCTGAAATTTAAGGAAACTGTCCTTGAAGTAATTTTTGTGTAGTAAAACAGGTTTTCTGGCCTTCTATTATCTGAATATTCAATTTTATGAACAATTTTCACTCTCCTATGTTTGTAGTTTCCCAGTATTGTATATTTAAGTTCCTCTTTTATAAACATATTAGCTGAACAAATTCTCACCCCAACCTGTTCAGATAAGAGGTTCTAATTGCACTTAACCATTGAAAAGTACCAAAACTCACATGTAGTTTATCTTCTTATTACACATGTGATACATTATTTATTCTTAGTGCATTCTTTTACACCACATATTAAAGTATTAATAATAATACCTATTCACCCTTCAAAAGGAAAACAGAATTATGGTGTTGTAATAATTAAAAGCTCAAAAACATTGCTTCCCTTTTTTTGCAACAATTTTCTTGTTGTTTTTTACAAGAAAATTTTTATGAATACCCATTGTTTTGACAGCTGTATTTTAGAGCCGTATGATTTTATCCCATTTTTCTGCACAAAAAAATATTTGAACATTATCAATATTATTCTCACAAAAGCATTTTAGAGACACATAATTTACAACTTTGCTGCTTATATAAACATTAAATAATATTTTATAAGATGTGTTGATGTATACCGTGAAACTTGTCCACTCACTGGTGAGAGTTTACAGAACGGGAGACATTTTGCAGTGGAAAATCTTTATCTTCTAAAAAAATTTTAAAATCTAATTTACAGGGCTTGTAACAACTTATTTTGTATCAACGACTTATTTTGTATTACCTGACTTATTTTGTATCAATTTTTGACTTATTTCATATTACCGACTTATTTTGTAGTAAAATTGCCTTATTTTGTATTATTTGGCCGACTTATTTCGTACCAACAGCTGACTTAATATGTTACAAAACGGTGCGCAGAATTTTGGCAAAATTTCAGGGTGATACAAAATAAGTATACAAAATAAGTCGATAATTAGTAAATTAAATTTTTATTAGTTAATACCTTACCTAACAGACGATAGCTATTGTCCGGCGCCAGCCGGTCCCGCCAAACGCCAGAAAAAGACGTCCCGAGTTTCACCTCCGGCCGGACCGGCACACTCCAATCCACTCGCCAGGTGGCCTAGTTCCTGCTTTATTCGCCAGAGGGACGTGACGTCATAGCATCTTTTTCGTCCCAACTTAGGTTAACTGAAGCTGAAAAGCGGGGCAGGCCGGGTGGGAATCTCCCGTCTGTTAGGTAAGGTATTAACTAATAAAAATTTAATTTACTAATTAAAATTTGCAATTTCATTGCGTTAATACATCTTACCTAACAGACGATAGCTAGAATAACTACCCAGTGGAAGGAGGGCAGCTTCCTCAGGACTAGAAGGAACTCTATAAATAGGCACGTAACCTCTGGCCCGGCTGATAAAGAAGCTCAAAGACTGCTCCTTAAGTTACCGAGCAGTGCCACTTCTCCCCCCCCCCCCCCCCCCCTTTCTTCCGCTCTGAGAGGGGGAAGAGAGAATAGTTCAGTCCTAGAGATTCCATTTAGCCTGTAAGAGTGGAATAATGGTCTCATACTCCTTGCCTGAGGCAACTTAGTAAAAAACCTTAATTATTATGTACATTATTTACAAATTAGGAGCCTAGAAGGTTCATTGGTGGATCTGCTGTGCAGCCACCACTGGACCTAAGTGAAAAAGCTCCGAATCTGCCCACGCCACATCTTTAAGGTAGAATTGAGTAAAGGTGTTGTGGGACTTCCAGTGGCATGCAGCTAAGATCTGGTCTAGCGAGATGCCACCCTGAAAGGCTTTTGAAGCCGCGAAGGCTCTAGCGTCATGCGCCTTCACCTGATGAAGGGTTAGAGACTCCTGATCTGACAGATCGTAGCAAAGGATAACCGTCTGCTTGATCCAAGATGAGATCGTAGCAGGAGAAATATCCTTCATGAAACCCTTTTTGAAGGAGACAAAAACCAACTCCTTTCCTTGTCTGAGATCTTGAGTTTTGTCCAGATAGTAGCGCAAAGCTCTAACTGGGCAGAGTGACCTGTCTTCCTTCAAGGATTTGTCCAAAGTAGGAGCCAGGGCTGGTATAACCACTGGAGCCACGCACTCTGGCCCCTCCTTTGCTAAGTGATTCTTAGCCAAAAAACTTGGTGAAGGGTAAAGGGACACCTTTGACCAGTCAGCTTGGTGTCTAATATTTTTGTTCAGCCAAGCGTGTATTTCACTCCTACGCTTTCCCGAACCCAGAGCGAGGAGGAACACCGTTTTAAAGGTTAGATGTTTTAATGAGGCCTTTCTGAGAGGCTCAAATGGAGCTTTGGTGAGCTGATGCAAAACCAGAGAGAGATTCCATGAAGGAATTCCTCGCCTACCCTTTGGTCTATCTCTGTGAAAACTGTCCAAAAGGCGAGTTAAGTTTTCATCTTTGCTCACATTCAAAGAAGAATTGCCCAAT
Source organism: Sabellastarte sp. h YS-2021 (assembly GCA_964017235.1). NCBI lineage: Eukaryota > Metazoa > Annelida > Polychaeta > Sabellida > Sabellidae > Sabellastarte > Sabellastarte sp. h YS-2021. The sequence continues at coordinate 11,670,226 of OZ024927.1, forward strand.
TTGTCCGCAATGGCTGATCTGTAACCATCAATGGTACTGGGTTGGAGATTCTTCTCCTGGAACAGATGTAGGAGAAAATCTGCTATCTGTTTGACAGATGGAGACCTGAAGTCCACCTGACTTGATTCACACCATCTGACAAAAACGGCCCACTTTGCCTCATAGACTGTTCTGGTTGAACTTCTTTGAGGAGCCTCAATTCGTGACGCCACTGGGCTAGAGAACCCTTGCTCCTTGATAGCCTCGGCTCTAGGAGCCAGGCGTGTAGGTTTAGATTGGTCAGATTCCTGTGACGCGCCTTGTTGAACGGCTGTGTCACTAGGTCGGGATGACTGGGTAGGCAAAGAGGGATCTGAGACGACAGTTCCACCAGGTCCCAGAACCATGGCATGTTGGGCCAACCCAGAGCTATGAGAATCACTCTCTTGTAAAGATGGTCCGATAGTTTGCTGACCACCTTGCCCAGTAACGATACTGGGGGAAAAACATACATGTCCAGATTTTCCCACGAGACTGTTAGAGCGTCCACTGCCCAAGCATTGGGGTCCGGCACTGGAGACACATATTGGGCTAGTTTGCAATTGTACTTTGTTGCAAACATGTCCACCTGGGGACGGTGCCAGGTCTGAACTAGGAGGTCGAAGACCCCCTGGTGAAGTGACCATTCTGTCTGAATGACTTGGCCTTGACGAGACAATTTGTCTGCAATCACATTCAGACGACCAGGAATGTGTCTGGCCTTTAGGACTACTTGTCTCAGATTGCACCAACACAGGAGCTGCCATAGAAGGGCACAAAGTGAGCCTGACCTCATACCTCCTTCCTTGTTGATGTATGCCACAACTGTAGTGTTGTCTGTGGCAACTAGAACTACTTTGCCTTGTACCAAGTGCTGGAACCTTTTCAAGGCCAGTAAGACCGCTTTTAGTTCCAGGAAGTTTATGTGAAGATGACTTTCTGGAACTGACCAAACGCCTCTTGCTGTGAAGTCTCCTAAGTGAGCACCCCAGCCTTCTTTTGAGGCGTCTGTAAAGATTTGCACGGCATGATTCAAAGGGTGCAAGGGCTGTCCTGTTAAGACATTTGTCTCCTTGGTCCACCATAGAAGGTGTGGGTGAAGGGACCTTGGAACCGGAATCTCCTTTTCCAGGGATTCTGGAACTCTCCAATGTTGCTTTAGGTGCCACTGGATGGGTCTCATGTGGAGTCTCCCCAGGGGAACCTGTTTCTCTGTTGCTGTAAGCAGGCCTATTAGGGACATAAGTTCCCTGACTCGGCAACTTGGCTTGGATAGGATGGATTCCAACTTTTGGAGGATCGACTCCCACCGGTTCTGGGTCGGTAAGACCAGTCCCTGGGAGAGATCGTACTTGTAACCCACGAACTCGAAGGTCTGTTTGGGTTCTAGTTCTGACTTTTGTAGGTTGATTATCCAACCCAACTCCTGGCAAAGGGCGAGGAGGGATTGAGTGCCCTGGTGGCAGGATTCTTTGGTAGGGGCTCGAATCAACCAGTCGTCTAGGTACTGGTGGATCCTTATACCCCGGGATTGAGCCATTAACTTGACCTCTTTGACCACACAAGTGAACTCCATCGGAGCGGTGGAGAGGCCGAAGGGAAGGGCCCTGAACTGATAGGACTGATTTTGGAAATGGAACCTGAGATATTTCCGGGACTACACATGAACTGGAATGTGGAAATAGGCGTCGCTGAAGTCCAACGATGTCACCCATTCCCCCTGTTGCAAGGAAATCCGAATTGTTTCTGGGGTTTCCATTTTGAATGTTTTTACGCTCAAAAATTTGTTTAGAGCACTGAGGTCCAAGATTGGTCGTCATTTTTGGTTTGGTTTTGGAACTATGAACAGTCGGTTGAAGAAGGCTAGAGATGTTCGAACCCTCACCATCTCTACTGCCTCCTTCTGCAGTAAGGCCTGCAAAGCCTCCTTCAGGTAGAGGTTCCTGAGGGGTTTTGCATAACCACTGACTATCAACGGATCCCTTACCAAAGGAGGTCTGATTTTGAATGGGAGAATGTAGCCGTCCCTCAAAATGGACACTACTCTCGGATTTGCACCCAGGAGGGACCACTTCTGCCAAAATTTTTGGAGACGTCCCCCTATCAGGTGAGCATTGACAACATTGTGGGCATTTGGAGCAATGGGGGCAAAAATGTAATGATCTACAGAAAAAACACTTTTCACAAATTTTATTTCTGCTTTCACTCTTGATGAGGGACTTCCGCATTTCTTTTGTGGCTGCCCTCTCACATTTAAGACAGAAGGTACAGGACTGGCAACAGGACACAATACAGGTTCTTGAAGTACATGAAAGTTCTGTCCCAACACTCTTAGCACACAATCGACTGGCCGGGCCATCGGCTCCGGACTTAGTAAACAGTAATTGTCATTTATATGGATGGTTATCCTTGACCGGGCGGGTGCCGCGTCCTGGCTGACCACCCCTGCCACGACCCCTAGCTCTTCCTCTGCCTCCTAAGGATTTCCATGCAGGCATATCCAGTTGCGTAGAGCTGAGAAGGTATCCGGTTTAACTCCGGCTTTCAAATTCTCCAGGTATGAGTCCCTGCGAGTCAATGTCAAATTTGCCATCTGTACAAAGATAAAATCAAATGTTGCAGAGATTTTCCTATGGCAAAACTGACGTTTTGGTTGAATGAAGCCAAGTAGTGTAATTCATCTAAGGAGGCCTGAGCCTTGGAAGAGGATTTTCCTTTGGATAATTCTGCTTGTAAAGACTTTAAATGCTCTTGTACTGAATCCTGGATCTTTGTTATACACCGATTAAAACCAGCAGCTTGGTTGCATACATAGCTTGTTTCCTTAGCTGATTTCTCCCACTTGCGTAAGGTGTCCTGGTTAATGGGACGGCTTGGAGGGTGGGAATTAGCAACAGCGGGCTTACAGATTCTGGGGAAGGCACTGTTCAATTTTGCCGCATCGTTGGGCCATGTGTTTACAGATTTCCTAGGCCTCAGAGGGTCTGTAGGTTCTGCAGGATGGATGCCATACCATCTATTCTGTGATTTTGGTGGTCTAAGAAATTGATCCACATGGAGTCCTCCGGGTTCACTAGACTTGGAGGGGTAACCCTCGAGCAACACTAAATTCAAAATTTCTAGTTTACGACATAACCAGTCTTCGGGTGGGAGGTCTACAGAAACTTTTCCCACTGGTTGTGCATGGTGTCCTACCCAGGGGTTATCAGATTTTGAGGAAGGGGAATACTCCAAGTCGGGAATGTGTGTCCACCCCATGAACGCTCTCACTCCTCTTACAGTTTCTCTATAGTTTTGTTCTTCACTCAGTACTTTGTCAGAATCCCCGGCTTCAAAATCCGGTTGTTCTTCCGGGTCTGATACTTCCCCTTCCTCAACAGGTTCCGGAGGCAGGTAACTGGAACTGGAGACCGGAACAGAGTGAGATAATAGGTCACCATAAGACACCGGACCGGGCTGTGAGAACACCGGTTCGGTAGAGTCAATGTCTGCTTCTGGTTCCGGGTAAAGGTTTTCCAGAGGAGAAGTCATGCCCACACTTGTAGTAGTTGTAGTAAAGCTAGTTCTATCCGGACCGGAGGCCGGACCGGCCTGGCCAGAAGGAACGGCTGAAAGTAGAAAAGGGGCTTGAGATAGAGAGCCTGCGGGAGGTGCATGAGAGACCGGTGCCTTGACCGGTGAGAATGTAGGCTGTTGGGGACGCTGTCCCATAGTTAACAATGCTTCAAGCCTAGCCATGCGCAGAGACCATTTCTCGTCCAAATCCTGTAAGTCTTTCTTAAAGGAAGGCTGAGGTAAGGACAGATCTTCAGAAGAAGATGAAGCACCCACCGACTTGTCCTGATCCACTGAAGACAAAACAGTAACAGTACTGGGATCAATAAGGGACTCACGCTCTAGTTTCTTTTCCTTTCTGATTTTATAAGTAGGGGTTGAAAGTTGTAAAACCTGCTCCGGCGTTAGAAGCTCACAAAATTCGCAAGGTAGTTTCTTCACGCATGCGTCATCCCCCAGACTTTTGTCTCTGCATCGAGCACACCTAGAATGTAGGTCAAATGAAGCCATAATATGGCCACAGGCTCCCTTTCTTTGTCCTGGTGATGCCATGATAGATAAAATATCCGTATACCACACCAAGAAACACAAAACACTGAAATTAAGGAAATATATCCAACTTGAAAACTTTGTGAAAAAATTCACTTCTTCCTAATCGCGCCAAACGAAAAAGATGCTATGACGTCACGTCCCTCTGGCGAATAAAGCAGGAACTAGGCCACCTGGTGAGTGGATTGGAGTGTGCCGGTCCGGCCGGAGGTGAAACTCGGGACGTCTTTTTCTGGCGTTTGGCGGGACCGGCTGGCGCCGGACAATAGCTATCGTCTGTTAGGTAAGATGTATTAACGCAATGAAATAAGCTGTTCTATTGACAACTTGTTTTGTATCACTGACTTATTTTGTAGTAATTTCAATTCACCTTTTATAGTGGCTTGTCTCCATCAAAGGATGGACTCAAATGAATTGAATCCTTACTGGATTCAATCTTGTAGTCCATTTACCATTCGTTTGATAGTAATTCTTATTTACAGCACTAACATTCAACAGAGATATAGTTAATTAGACTAGTCAGTAGTATATTGAAAATTATATCTGCATCTGTAAATGAACTTGAGTTTGGTGTTAAATCTTGGACTGGAATATATTTGTGGAAGTATAAATCCCCTTGTTGAGTCAGATAAAGTTTACATAGAGCTCAGATTTGGTTTATCGATAGTAACACTAGAATAAAAAGGTTAAAATGCTGCAACTGGTTGCAACAAACATGTTTTTTCCCAATAAAAATAGCATCAGAGATGGCCAGATCCCACAACCTTGGGAAAATCAATGAACTCAATGAGATTAGATGTTAAAATATACACTTTGTACACTCAAGAAACATCTGCCTAAATATTATATTCATGGTCTACATTACTGAGTAAAAGTTATAGGGAGCATTGATGGAAGACTATGAAATTGAACAATATACCTGTCCCCCTGCCAATGTTCATGTGAAGTATCAACCTTTTAAACACTATAAAGGTCAGCAGTGCTATGACAAACTCAAAGGTCAACATGTTACACTGCACATTGCTAACCTATACTTCCTAACCAACCAAGTATCAACATCCTACACCTTACAGGTTGAAAGATTTGGGCGGTATAAGATTTTAAAGATCAAAGTCACTACGGCAAGGTCAAATCAAGGTCATACTATGATGCTGCACACCTACACCCCTTAACCAATGTCTCTCAATGTCTCTATCAAGGTTCAACATCCTACCCATTATGGTTTATGAGATACAGCAGGGATGAGTTATTACTAAAGCCAGCCTGTCCCCTTGGCCGAGAGACCGCCCAACTGCCCAGCCTGACACCAATACCTGCACAGCGTAAAAGCTACATATGTCCCAAATACTGTTTTGCAAAATGTCCAATTCTATAGACAACAGGCAAATGGCAATCACATGTCAGCTCAGCATTATTCAATAGAATATAGAGAAGGTGGCAAATGTGTTTATCCATTGGTAGCATTAAGCATTTTTTATGTATCAGAAAGAAAACACTGTGTATCATTTTCAATAACCAAAATCTTTGCAATACTAAAATTTCAGGGATAAATACAATTTTTCCAATTCTTATGTCCTAATTACCATTGTAAGAAGTCCTTGTTCTACAAAATTATCATGAAAATTACATGAAAAGGATGAAAAAATAATGTCAAGTTTGGCACATTGATCATCATTCCAAAAGATTGCTATGTCTTTTTTAACATATTGCACCTATTGTAGTTTTTGAGATGTCCAAGGATCTTCAATTTGCAATAGGAATGGCTACACACCCAAGGAAAATTGCATGTTCTTTCATGGAATGGCTAATAAGAGGCAAATATTTGATGTATTTTCTAACTTATGAGCTATGTTTTAGTGTAATCTATGCCAAAGTGTTAATGTAACATTAAAATAATAAATAAACAAAGAGTTCCACAGTTTTAAAAACAAAATTCCTTACACAGTTTGGAGTTTTATAACGTGATAATACAAAATAAGTCAGTGATACAAAATAAGTTGTCTATATTGCAGCTTATTTTGTATTATCAACTTATTTTGTATCAATGTCAGTGCTGAAAATAAGAATTACTATCAGGCGAATGGTAAATGGACTACAAGATTGAATCCAGTAAGGATTAAATTCCTTTGAGTCCATCCTTTGATGGAGACAAGCCACTATAAAAGGTGAATTGAAACTAGAAATAGGACGCCCTGTTGATAGTAGACGCGAATAGAAACAGGATAGCATAGAAGAACACATATTATCATGTGTAATGTCCATCCCATGAACCTTTTGCCAAAATTGTACAGTAGTCTTACAAGACCCTATTTCATTTGTAAAATATATCAATAATGCTTAAATATTTATTTTTGAAAATTGCAAAGAGTACATTCCTTAGATACCCTGTGGGTTGAAAATTTCGACGAAATCGCTCTATCTCGCACGGTTAAGGAGATAGAAGGAAATTTGTGTTTTGCCATTTTTGGCAAAAATTCGAAAAATCAAAATGGCCGCCATTTTTGGGGAGGGGAAAATTTTTTGAAAATTGCAAAGAGTACATTCCTTAGATACCCTGTGGGTCGAAAATTTCGACGAAATCGCTGTATCTCGCACGGTTAAGGAGATAGAAGCAAATTTGTGTTTTGCCATTTTTGGCAAAAATTCGAAAATTCAAAATGGCCGCCATTTTGGGGGAGGGGAAAATTGTTTGAAAATTGCAAAGATTACATTCCTTAGATACCCTGAGGGTCGAAAATTTCGACGAAATCGCTCTATCTCGCACGGTTAAGGAGATAGAAGCAAATTTGCGTTTTGCCATTTTTGGCAAAAATTCGAAAATTCAAAATGGCCGCCATTTTGGGGAGGGGAAATTTTTTTGAAAATTGCAAAAATTACATTCCTTAGATACCCTGTGGGTCGAAAATTTCGACGAAATCGCTCTATCTCGCACGGTTAAGGAGATAGAAGCAAATTTGTGTTTTGCCATTTTTGGCAAAAATTCGAAAATTCAAAATGGCCGCCATTTTTGGGGAGGGGAAAATTTTTTGAAAATTGCAAAGATTACATTCTTTAGATACCCTGTGGGTCGAAAATTTTGACGAAATCCCTCTATCTGGCACGGTTAAGGAGATAGAAGGAAATTTGTGTTTTGCCATTTTTGGCAAAAATTCGAAAAATCAAAATGGCCGCCATTTTTGGGGAGGGGAAAATTTTTTGAAAATTGCAAAGAGTACATTCCTTAGATACCCTGTGGGTTGAAAATTTCGACGAAATCCCTCTATCTCGCACGGTTAAGGAGATAGAAGCAAATTTGTGTTTTGCCATTTTTGGCAAAAATTCGAAAATTCAAAATGGCCGCCATTTTTGGGGAGGGGAAAATTTTTTGAAAATTGCAAAGAGTACATTCGTTAGATACCCTGTGGGTCGAAAATTTCGACGAAATCGCTCTATCTCGCACGGTTAAGGAGATAGAAGCAAATTTGCGTTTTCCCATTTTTGGCAAAAATTCGAAAATTCAAAATGGCCGCCATTTTTGGGGAGGGGAAATTTTTTTGAAAATTGCCAAGAATAAAAATGGCAAAACACAAATTTCCTTCTATAATAATAGTAGGATTTAATAGTAGGATTTATATAGCGCAAAATTGATAAAAATCCTCTAATGCGCTCGAGTCCAAGAAGGGAGAGTCCAGGGACAGGCATGGGTCGACATCTGAAAAGCGCCCGCCAGGGTATAACTAAGGTGGTGGGTATGCCAGCCTAAACAAGTAGGTCTTTAGCTGGCTTCTGAAACCATCGATTGTTTGCTGAGATCTGACAGTCTGTGGCAGCTTGTTCCATTCAACTGGTGCGGCCACCGCAAAACCACGCCTGCCTATGTGCTTCTTAGGGCGGGTTGAGGAGATAGATAGCCTGTTGCCGCGAGTGAGACTGCTAGATCTTATTAAAGCTGAAAGATACGGAGGCTGTGAGAGATTAATAGCCTTGAATACCAAAAGATTATACTTAAAGAGGATGCGATGTTGAATTGGGAGCCAGTGGAGTTTTTTCGAAAAGGGTGTAACATGACTCATTTTGTCAAGTCTGAAGATGATGCGGCAAAGAGCATTCTGGACTCTCTGTAGCTTGGCTATGTTGGACTTGCTTACCCCATAGAGTAGAGAGTTACAGTAGTCTAGACGACTACTGACCATAGCATTTGCCAGAAGTATTGCTGTCTCGACTCCAAGGAATTTGCGAATTCGTCGCAAATCACGAAGATGATAGTAACATGCTCGGCAAACCTCGGCAACATGATTGTCAAAGGAGTTGTCTGAGTCGAAAATAACACCCAGATTTTTTACTTCCACCGATGGAGTAATATTGTTTTGGAGGAGTGGAACAGGGAAATTTGGTGCAAGCGACTCTCTGATGGCTTTTTGACCTATAATGATAAATTCGGTTTTTTCTGGGTTCAGTTTTAGTTTGACACCGTCCATCCACTCCTGTACAGACTTGAGACACTCAGTCAGCTCTTCCATGCTAGAGTCAAAGTTCCTGGAGTCAACTGCTAGGTAGATCTGGGTGTCATCGGCATACAGGTGATGAGTAACATTGAATTTTGAAATAACTTGACTGAGGGGACTAGTGTAGAGGGTGAAAAGGAGAGGACCCAGCACAGAGCCCTGGGGGACTTTTAATTTTTTGTTTACGGTTTCAAAGATAAGATTTGATCCATGACAAAACAGTACCATCTAGACCAAACCAGTCATGCAAGCAGTCATATAAAAGCGAATGATCAATCGTATCAAACGCCGCCGAGAGGTCTAATAATGTTAGGGCCACTGCCTTTCCTGAGTCCACTGAGAGAGCTATATCATTTTGAATCTTCAACAATGCGGTTTCAGTGGAGTGGGAACTCTTATAAGCAGACTGGTTGACGTTTAGGAGCCCCTCGTGTGAAATAAATTCATTTAGCTGCTTTGCCACCACCTTCTCAATAAGTTTAGATATAAAGCTGAGGTTTGACACCGGCCTGTAGTTTTTGAGAATATTTCTATCAAGGCTCGGCTTCTTTTGGAGGGGGGTGACATATGCCATCTTAAAACAGTTTGGAAAACTACCTTCTGTGATTGAATAATTTACAATTTTAGTGATGGGGGTAATGAGAATATCAGCACACTCCTTGACCAGTGATGTCGGAATCGGGTCAAGGTCACATGATTTGGATGGTGAGGACTTTAGAATTTTGAGTAATTCTTCCTCGGACACAGGTGTGAAAGAGGATAGAGTATTTTTAGTGGGGTTGGGTCTAATAACTAAAGATGGTACTGATGACTGCAGTGTGGATCTTATTTTGAGGATTTTGTCATAGAAGAACTTACAGAAAGTGTTCGCAAGGTCGGTTTTACTTGTGTAGTCAGGTAGAACAGCAACAGAGGACCTGTGTAAAATCTTTTTAAAACAGCTCCACAGAGCCTTGGGATTTCCTTGGTTTTCAGTCACAATGTTGGAATAATGAATAATGTGGGTCGAAAATTTCGACGAAATAGCTCTATCTCGCATGGTTAAGGAGATAGAAGCAAATTTGTGTTTTGCCATTTTTGGCAAAAATTCGAAAATTCAAAATGGCCGCCATTTTTGGGGAGGGGAAATTTTTTTGAAAATTGCAAAGATTACATTCTTTAGATACCCTGTGGGTCGAAAATTTTGACGAAATCACTATCTCGCACGGTTAAGGAGATAAAAGCAAATTTGTGTTTTGCCATTTTTGGCAAAAATTCGAAAAATTCAAAATGGCCGCCATTTTTGGGGAGGGGAAAATTTTTTGAAAATTGCAAAGAGTACATTCCTTAGATACCCTGTGGGTCGAAAATTTCGACGAAATCGCTCTATCTCGCACGGTTAAGGAGATAGAAGCAAATTTGTGTTTTGCCATTTTTGGCAAAAATTCGAAAATTCAAAATGGCCGCCATTTTTGGGGAGGGGAAAATTTTTTGAAAATTGCAAAGAGTACATTCCTTAGATACCCTGTGGGTCGAAAATTTCGACGAAATCGCTCTATCTCGCACGGTTTAGGAGATATGAGCACATTTGCCTTTTTCAGTATTCAAAATAGCTAATTACTCATTTATTTAGTTAATTACTCACTCATCTATGAAGCAATTCCCCCCAAAAGCAATCCCAGACAAGCTATTAACCCAATGAACCTCCATACCAAATTTCAGAAAGCTAGGCTTAATAGCATTCCTTAAAATGTCTGGAAACCAAAGAGCTACTCAAAAGTAGCAAAGTAGCTATTACTCAGTTAGCTATAGAGCTATCATCACCAAAAGCAATCCCATACAAGCTATTAACCCAATAAACCTGCATGCCAAATTTGGTAAAGATAGGATAAGACCTGTTGCCTAAAATGTCTGGAAACCAAGTGGGACGCCGGAAAAAGCAAAAATAATATGTCCACCCCCCAGTGGGGTGGACATAATTACTACAAAATAAGTCAGTGATACAAAACAAGTTGTCTATAGAGCAGCTTATTTTGTATTATCGACTTATTTTGTATCGCCCTGAAATCTTGCCAAAATTCTGCGCACCGCTTTGTAACATATTAAGTCAGCTGTTGGTACGAAATAAGTCGGCCAAGTAATACAAAATAAGGCAATTTTGCTACAAAATAAGTCGGTAATACGAAATAAGTCAAAAATTGATACAAAATAAGTCAGGTAATACAAAATAAGTCGTTGATACAAAATAAGTTGTTCAGGGCTGTAGAAAGCATTTTGGTTTATTTTTAGCCATTTTTAACTGTGAAGTTGAGAAATATATATGTTGTGGTTCTATTCAGACCTATATTTCTGAGGTTTGTGTGACATTCTACAGCATTTTCTCAACAAAAGGAGGAAACAACCTCCCTCCTTTAGTTTTAAGGAAGGCCTTTGGCAAGGGAAGTGAAAGGAGACCTTGTGAACAAGAGATTTTAAGCGGCATTCCCAAAGAAAAATTGCCTTCCTTTACTAAAGGAGGTCCTTTCTAAAGGAGGCTTTGTGAAACCAGTCCCAGACTCTAAATTGGCTTCGCATTTCAACCAATATTGAAATATTGTTTCATGCCGTAAAATGCATTATTTTGCACCTAAAATCATTCCGATATCAAAAATCGTTTTGCAAACATATAAGATCTATAGAAAAGACAGTGAATGTTATACAATCTGCCTATAAAAGCAACTAAATATCCTGAAAAATCTCATCATAAATATTTTCATGCATCAATATTGATTCTATACTTTTATAGCGCTTAATCTCTGCTAGGCAGACTCTAAGGCGCAACACCAAAAATCTAGTTTAAGAAATCACCTGTCCATAGCCGTTGCCAAGTCCAGTACCACGGAGACGCCGGATAGAGTGTAAGCTAAGGTGGGAATGCCTTGTGGAAGAGATATGATTTTAACCTTTTCCTGAAACAGGTGAGAGTTGGGGCAGAACGTACCTCATTAGGAAAATGATTCGAGACTGTGGGGGCATCAAAAGCAAAGCTGTGGCCAAAGTGATTTTTGGATTTATGTACAGATGGACAGAATTGAGGAACCTCCAGGAACCTTTTATCTGGATGGTTGTATCTTGTACTATATCTTCCGCAACGAGTGGGCAGAAGAGGACCAAAGTAACTGGGATGACCACTGTGAGGAAACTTATAAACTAGAGTGGCAGTTTTGAAGATACAGCGAGATTCAACTGGGAGCCAATGGAGTCGTTTGAGAATAGGAGATGCCCGCGTGTATTTGTTACAGTTTGTGACAATCCTGGCAAGTGTATTTTGAATACACTGTAGTTTACGCATATTGAGACTGGACAGACTCCTGAAGAGAGAGTTGCAGTAATCAAGGCGACTGCTCACCAAGGCATTAGCTGCCAGGATAGCAGCCTCATCAGTCAAGTGCTTTCTAACCTGCCTGAGATCACGAATTTGAATGAAGCATGTCTTACAAATATTGCGGACATGGTTAGCAAAGGAAAAATTAGCATCAAACCAGACACCAAGGTTCTTAACAACAACTGCAGGATGCATGAAATTACCAAATATCTTAACTGGGAGATAGGGATCTAATTTTTTGAGTTGTGCATGGGATCCAAAGATGATAAACTCTGTTTTGTCAGGATTTAGTTTGAGCATACTTGACGACATCCATTTTTGAACATCCAGAAGACAAGAATTCAGTTTGTTAAAAGCCAGGGCTGCATTTTTGTGAGAGATATGAATAAACAACTGCGTGTCGTCTGCATAAAAGTGGTATTTGATGTCAGGATGCGTTCCAATAACCTTACTCAAAGGAGTGGTGTATAAGGAGAACAGCAGAGGACCAAGGACGGAGCCTTGTGGTACTCCAAACAACAGCTCATGCAAATCAGAGAGGGTTGACCCAATTTTAATTGCCTGGAAACGGTGGCTGAGATAGGACGTGAACCACTTCAAGGCTGTGCCAGACACACCAAACCATGATTTAAGACAATTAAGAAGAGTCGGGTGGTCAATTGTGTCGAACGCAGCTGACAGATCCAGTAAGACCAATGCAGTAGGCTCACCCCGTGATAGTGAGAGATGGATCTCATTTTTGATAAGCAGCAGGGCGGTTTCTGTGGAGTGACCACTTTTGTATGCAGATTGCCTAGGATTATCAAGATTGTTACTATTGATATGTTGCATGAGCTGTTTAACAACTACACGCTCCACCAATTTTGACATGAAACATAGTCCTGATACCGGTCGATAATTTTGCAAATCCTCATTTGGAAGTGATGCTTTCTTAATGAGAGGAGTGACAACTGCCTTCTTGAATTTTTGAGGAAATACACCCTCAGCCAATGACAGATTGACAAGTTTTGTAATTGACGGGAGTAAAATTTCCACACAATCTTTCAAAAGAAAAGTAGGGACTGGATCTAAAAGACATGATTTTGTAGGGGAATTTTTGATGATTTTTAGTACCTCGTCCTCCGAGACCTCATTGAAGGAAGGTAGGTTGGGAGGTGTCCACATGGGTGATATGACTGTTGCCGAAGAGGCTGTGAACATATCACAAATCATTTTGATTTTTTTATGAGAGAAGGAAGCAAATTTGTTTGCTAAGGATTTCTCAGACTGATGAGGAGGAAGAGTACTCTCTTGACCACTATTGAGGACTTGACGAAGTGTATGCCATAACTTCTTTGGGTCACGGCTGTTATCACTAATGATGGTGCTATAGTATTCAGCCTTGTCACTATTTATGATTGCATTGCACCGGGCAATCTGTCTGCGCAATCTACTTCTGCTCAACTGTGACCTATCCCTACGCCACATGCGCTCAAATTGACGCCTGATAGATTTGGCCCTACAGTAAGAATCTGACAGCCATCCAGCTGGTGTTTTCTTAGCTCTTCGACAAATCAATGGTGCATGCCTGTCCAACACACCACCAAGGTCACGAATTGTAAAAATTTTATTGTAATTTAACTTTTTATAAGTTAAATACTTACCTTATCCTCACTAGTGCTTACGTGTTAGCGGGAGCGTACATGGACAACCAGACGAGAATATTGTTTTAAAAACGAATATCCTTGTCGGTACCAGTATGTATGCGCATGACTGCGCATGCGCCTACACCGGAATAACCCCGATTAGCCTCACTTTTAATTTTGGGAGTCAATACGTTGTATTGTAAACCAAAAATCTTGAAAACGTGGGGTTGGATGGGTGGGAATTCGAATCTAGTGAGGATAAGGTAAGTATTTAACTTATAAAAAGTTAAATTACAATAGAATTTTTACATTTTATTGCGTAAAATACCCTTACCTTATCCTCACTAGTGCTTGATTACAACCCTACAGGTGGTGGGATTTTCAATATTTTTTGACACCAAACGTAGGAATAACCAAACAATAAGCCAAAGAAACACTATCAAGCACCCTTGTGAGGATAAAGTATTAGGCTATGTTACACAAAAAAGTTAACTTGACAAAATAACACTTGTAAATCTGTTATATTTGCAAGACTAACCTATAGCCCTTGGATCCTTGGCCCTATCTGCAGTTTGAGTTTCTGTATATCAAAGGCTGTTATCAACTTGCTTGAAAAGGTGGTTGCAACAATAATCAACTTATAACATCAACTTCTAAACTTCCAACGAACCAACAGGAAATATTTACAAACACCTCCCTGGATAGCCTGTAAATATATAAAATATGCATAAAAACTGGACAACACAACACAAACAAGTTGAAAATAATAATGATTCATATATAGCTAAATTCATTTAAAATACATACTATAAATGAACTATATGTTGAGCAGAAACCACAGAACCCAATGAATATTCTGCCCCTTCTTTTGACTTCCAAGATACATCCTTCAGATAGAAGTTAGTGAATGTCGTATGAGATTTCCAAAAACATCCACCTAAAATCTGTTCAAGAGAGACTCCACCCTTGAAAGCCAATGAAGCCGCCATAGAGCGGACATCATGTGCCTTGACCCTAGATAATTTTTGAGTTTCACGGTCAGATTCCTGATAAGCCAAGATGACTGTTTGTTTTATCCAGGATGATATAGTCGCTCTTTGAATATCTCCTGAAAAACCATTCTTGAAAGAGACAAACAAAAGGTGTTTTCCATCCCTAAGGTCCTTTGTCTTATCAACATAGTATCTTAAAGATCTGACTGGGCATAAAGTCATGTCCTGAGATAAAGATGAGTCCAAAATTGGTTTGAGAGCTGGAATGACCACTGGTTGAACCACATTAGGTCCATCCGAAGCCAACTGGTTTTTGGACAGAAACACTGATGAAGGAGCCACTGTGACCTCCTTCCACCCAGTCTTATGTTTCAGGGATTTGAAGGTCCAAGCATGTACTTCACCTCTCCTTCTACCTGATGCCAAAGTCATAAGGAACACTGTTTTGAAGGTTAGTAATTTCAAAGGAGCATCCTTCAGAGGTTCAAAAGGCGACTTAGTTAATGCCAGCAGGACCAAAGATAAATCCCAAGAAGGTACGCCTCTATCTTTTACTGGTCTATCTCTATGAAAACTCGCAGTCTATTTAGCTCAAAACTGTGACTGATATCAGTGCCTGATGGTCCCAAATGATCTGCTATAGCTGTTCTATAACCTGCAATGGTAGTGGGTTTCAAATTTTTCTCATTGAATAAATGAATCAGAAAATCTGCTATTGTGGAAATAGATGGTTGTTCGAATTCCACCTGCTTCTCTTTACCCCATGATTCAAAAATGGACCACCTTGATTCATAGACCCTTCTGGATGAAAATCTCTGAGGTGCCTTAATTCTCTCTGCCACTGTGCTTGAGAATTTTTGAGGTGATTTGGTCTCGAGTCCAGATGCCAAACATGAAGATTGAGATAAGGAAGATTTTGATGGAATTTTTGACTGAATGGTTGCTTCAGAAGCCACTCCCAATGTGGAAGAAACAGTGGAGGTTTTGTGGAAAGGTCTATGAGATCCCAAAACCAACTCATCCCTGGCCACCCTGGGGCCACCACAATCATTTGACATGCATAAGACCTCATCTTTTGGACTACCTTGGGAATTAGAGCTATTGGACAATAAACATAACCGTCCATTGCCTCCCAAGAGATGTTCAATGCATCTACCGCCATTGCATTTGGATCTGGGACTGGAGACACATATAGGGGTAGCTTGTTGTTCATTTTGGTGGCAAACAAGTCTATCATTGGTTTGTGCCAAATTTGGCAAATCCTTAGAAAAATTTTGGGATGAAGAGACCATTCTGTCTGTATGACCCTGTCCCTGCGAGAGAGGCTGTCTGCTATCACATTCAGACAGCCCTGTATGTGTCGAGCCCTCAGCAAAATTGCTCTGGGATGACAAAAAGCCATGAGACGCCATAACATGAGACACATTTCTAGTGAATGAGTCCCCCCCTGTTTGTTGAGGTAGGCCACCACTGTTGAATTGTCTGAGGCCACCAAGACTCTCTTGTTCAAAAGATGGGTTTGAAAAGACCTTATTGCTAGAAACACTGCTTTTAATTCCAGAATGTTTTATATGCAAATTTGTCTCTCTGTCCGACCACAGTCCACTGACTGTCAGGTCTCCCAAATGTGCTCCCCAACCCTTGACCGAAGCATCTGTAAACAACATGAGATTGTGCTCCTCTGCATGTAGGGGAGACCCTGTCAAAACATTTTTTGGATCTTTCCACCATATGAGATGTTTTTTCAAAATTTGTGAACATGGGATGATTTTGTCCAATGATTGGGGATACTTCCAATGAGTTTTCAAGTACCAATGGAAGGGCCTCATGTGCAACCTGCCCATTGGGACTGTCTTCTCTAGAGCTGCCAGGATCCCTATGAAAGACATTAGGATCCTGGGAGTTGTTGTGACACTGTTGTCTAGATCTTCTATGGCATTTTTCAAAATTTGCCATTTTTTTTCTGTAGGCAAAACCTCGCCCTTGACCAAGTCGAACCTGTAGCCCAGGAAATCGAACTTTTGAGTTGGTGTCAACTCTGATTTTTTGAAGTTGATCACCCAACCTAATTCCTGCACGAATTCTACCAGTTGTTTTGACTGCTCCATGCAAATCTGCTGTGTTGGAGCTCGCAAAAGCCAGTCGTCTAAGTACTGGTGGATGCGAATACCCCTGTTTTGAAGCATTAGCTTTACCTCCTTGACTACCCGAGTGAATTCGAGTGGAGCCGTCGCAATGCCGAAGGGTAGTGCTTTGAACTGGAACGAACGCCCCCCTACATGAAACCGAAGTAGGTTTTGAGATCTTTGGTGAATAGGAATGTGAAAATACGTGTCTGTAAGATCTACAGAAACTACCCACTCCCCTTTGCAAATGGAGTTCCTTATCACCTCGGCGGTTTCCATTTTGAATGTTGGAACTGTTAAATGACTGTTGAGAACACTGAGATCTATTACTGGGCGCCATTTTTTCCCCGGCTTTGGTACTAGAAATAACCTGCTGTGAAATCCTAGAGTTGCAGACATTCTTACCGGAATCACTGCTTTTTTCTGTAACATTTGCTGTACACATTCCAACAGGAAGTTTTGTTTTTGCTGATTGGCATAACCACTGTGAATTGTGGGATGTCGAGCCAATTCGATTGGATCTCTCAAAATGATCTCGTAACCGTGTTCTAGAATGTGTACAACTCTGGGATGACAACCGTTTTCTTTCCATACCTTGTAAAATAACTGTAAACGGCCTCCAGGTAGCAATGCTTCTTGAGTATAATCATTTCCTTCTCCCCCCACGACCTCCTCTGGTGGCCTGTGTGGGTTTGAATTGTGGCTTGTTATCTTGCTGGCCACGAAAAGAATTCTTTGAGGATGTGTTTGGAAATGAAGAATTATTGTAGTCAGACCTTCCTTTCCTAGAATTGAAAATGGGTTTCGAATCCATCTTCTGTCTTTTGGGAGAACGGCTGCGTTCGTACTTGTTCTCCACATTGTTGAGAACTGAGGGAGAAAACAAATCTGTTGAAGTGAAACCAGATCTCCTCAATCTGTTCCTATCGTGCTCGTGTAAGTGAGGGGCTGAGTACTTTAAGATAGTATCCCTCCTAGCAAGCTGCATATTGCAGGACATTGTCATTGAAGCTTCCACAACAGTTTCCAGAGCTCTTTCAATGGAAGCTATAGTTGAGTACTGTAGCTGAATGTAAGACATCAGTTCTTCCAAATCCTTACTGAGACTGTCTTCCATGTTAGCAGCACCAGACTGTAAAATCTCTTCCATATTAGAGGCACATTTCTCAAGAGCCCTAATAAAGTGACTGACAAACCCCAACACTTGGACATGCTCGCGTTTTACTGATTCCATAGTAGTAAACTGACGAGTTGGAACAGAAATGTAAGATGGAGCAGAGGTAGATTTTGAGCAAATAGATTTGAATGAATCCTGACATTTAGGTGCAGAGATGGAAAATCCAGAAGTGGTAGACCTGTAGAACTTCAAATTGGGCCTGGTGTAAGGTAGAAAAGTATCTGAATTGAAAGGTGCTGAGTGAAGTCTCTCCCCATTCTCAGATGGATTCCCTGCAACTTTCTTTTCCAATTCTGTCCATCTATCATTAATTTCACCCACTGGAGGTAAACACATAGGTAAGACAGATAATTTTTTCTTTCGGTCCTTCGACCCAAAGATCTTCGATGGAACCTCCTTATATTCCTCTGGAGTTGAAAGTTCTAACAAACCCCTGATAGATGCTAAAAGCTGTCTGTAGGAAGGATCTTCGTCTATCTCCTCTTCTCTCGATGGAAATTTTTGTTCAGAGTGAGGAGAGAGAGAACGCGCTCGTTTGTGATGCGTTCTCTGCTCCACTTCTTCTTGAACCACACTATGATCTTCCTCCTCAGTTGTTGCAAAAATGGACCTGGCATCTTCACGATTTGCATTCTCTCCAAACACCTCTTGAGTAGCTGTCTCTGTGGTTTTAGTTTCTAAAACCTGAATACGACCCTGCATAGCTTCTAGACGTGCTAGTATAAGCTGTAAGGGATCATTTGACCCAGTTGAGGAAGAAGAAGTGGAAGGTAAATGGGAAGACTTTTCTTTACTGGTAGCTTGAGAGGGCTGAATATCCTCAGACCCTAGAAGGGAATCTTCGACCTCTTTAGAGATCGTTTCTTTAGTGGATTTTTTCTTCTCATAAGCTTTCCTTGCTTTGAGTTTTTTCTTCTGATCAGCCGTGAATTGGAGGCACACAAAGCAATCCTCCTCTTTAGAAGTAACACAGACGTCATCACCTTTGTTCTTCTCTCTACAAGAGAGGCAGAAACGATGGTGATCCCATTCAAAAGAAGTATGGCGACAACCAGCCGCTAACTTCTGTCCTTTACTTTTTATTTGACCTTCTGCCATAGTTGAAACAATCTTTGTTTACGATGTACACTCCCTGACGACCAAATTAAAAGTGAGGCTAATCGGGGTTATTCCGGTGTAGGCGCATGCGCAGTCATGCGCATACATACTGGTACCGACAAGGATATTCGTTTTTAAAACAATATTCTCGTCTGGTCGTCCATGTACGCTCCCGCTAACACGTAAGCACTAGTGAGGATAAGGTAAGGGTATTTTACGCAATAAAAATACTGGTCATACAGGTCTGCAGCCACTGTAGCAGGAGATGTGACAAAGGATGTGTTTGCAAGATCCTCACAAAAGCTCTTCATATTGATTTTATGGTACCTGCGGTAAGAAATACAGTCAACCTTCGGTACTGCAGGGCATGCAAAATCCAAATGACATTTCACCAGTGCATGATCTGAGACCATTTCCCCAACTGTCACATTACTGACAAAGGAGGAATCGCTTGATGATCAAACTACAGCGAATTGATAAACTGCAACGCTGTTTTGAAAATTCTTCTTTGGTAGGTGCTAGAAACAATTTTGAAATTAACACTTTTAGTATCAATATTGAAATTTAGTAAGAAATATCAGTCAATATTGAAATATTGATATACGATCCCTAAACTAGTGACAGCAGCGCGACATATGTAACCAGTATGGCCCCGGCTTTCATCTGGGGACATAATAATACCTTCCCCATGCACACTTATGTCCCCTTTCTTACACATTTCCCCTGAATATAACATGAAAAACATCAACTTGCAAATTTAATAAGTAAATTAAATTTTAAAGTTAATACCCTATCCAATGGACAATATGCTAAACCGGTCGGCGCAGACCGGCCCGCCAAACGTCAGAAAAAGACGTCCTGTGTCTCCACCGGCTGGCCGGTCCTCACACTGCACTCGCCAGGTGGCGTGTCGTACTTCCTTCCTGTCTAGACAAGCTGACGTCATAGCATCTTTTTCATTGTCTAAACCTATTAGACCCCTAGTAAACTGATAGCAGGGTCGGTGGGAGGGTCTTGCGTGTCCATTGGATAGGGTATTAACTTATAAAAATTTAATTTACTTATTAAATTTGCAATTTTATTGCGTTAATACATCCTATCCAATGGACAATATGCTGAATAACTACCGCTTGGTCGGCGGGTAAGTTACTAGGGACTTATACGAACTCAGAAAATAACTAACAACTTAAAGCCTGGGTAGATCTAGGATTATCAAGACCCTTAAGGCTATGGTCGGTCAACAGAGACCGGTTAACCGGTCCAAACCGACTCGCCTCCCCCCCCCCCTTTTTTTACAGACCTGCTCTGAGGTAGGGGAAGAGAGGGATGAGTTCAGTCCCAAGAAATAAACCTCCCGAAGGAAGCACGTTTGATTTTTTTTTTTCTTTTTTTTTGATGCTTCTTAACTATATATACACTATATACATATGTACAGATCTCCTCTCTGGCCTGGGTTATTTGTGGATCTGCTGAGCAGCCACTACAGGTCCCAGGTGGTAAAGCTCAGAATCAGCCCATGCCACATCCTTCAAATAGAATTGGGTGAAGGTGTTATGTGACTTCCAGTGGCATGCTGCTAGTATTTGTTCCAAGGAGACCCCCGACTGGAAGGCCTTTGAAGCAGCGAAGGCCCTGACATCATGGGCTTTAACCTGATGTAACTTGTGGGCCTCCTGGTCTGAGAGCTCATAACATAGGATCACAGTTTGTTTGATCCAAGAGGAGATAGTGGCAGGTGAGATGTCCTTGTCGAAGCCTTTTTTGAAGGAGACAAAAACCAACTCTTTATTCTGCCTGAAGTCTGATGTCCTGTCCAAATAGTAACGCAAAGCTCTAACCGGACAGAGGGATCTGTCAGACTTAAGAGATCTATCCAGAGTGGGGGCCAGGGCTGGGATAACCACTGGGGCCACACTGTCTGGACCCTCTTTAGCCAGCTGATTTTTGGAGAGGAAGCTGGGAGAAGGGTACAGGGATACCTTAGTCCAATCAGACTGGTGTCTGATGTTCTTATGTTGCCAAGCATGAATCTCACTTCTGTGTTTGCCTGATCCTAAGGCTAAGAGGAAAACTGTCTTGAAGGTCAAATGCTTCAAGGAGGCCTCCTTAATTGGCTCAAAGGGAGCCTTTGTTAACTGGTGTAAAACCAGAGATAGGTTCCAGGAGGGGATACCTCTTCTGCCCTTGGGTCTGTCTCTGTGGAAGCTATCCAAGAGACGGGTGAGATTTTCATCTTTGCTGATGTTGAGGGTTGAAC
The DNA here is from genome assembly GCA_964017235.1 of Sabellastarte sp. h YS-2021. Classification (NCBI taxonomy): domain Eukaryota; kingdom Metazoa; phylum Annelida; class Polychaeta; order Sabellida; family Sabellidae; genus Sabellastarte; species Sabellastarte sp. h YS-2021. The sequence goes on from OZ024927.1 coordinate 11,691,450, forward strand.
TGCCCAATTTATCAGCAATGGCAGACCTGTAGCCATCAATGGTGCTGGGCTGCAATTTCCTTTCCTCAAAAAGGTACATGAGGAAATCAGCAACTGACTTTACAGGAGGTGTCCTGAAGTCCACCTGATTTGTGACGCACCACTTCGTAAAAATGGCCCACTTTGCCTCATAGACGGATCTAGTTGATCCTCTTTGAGGAGCTTCAATTCTTGTTGCCACTGCCTCAGAGAAACCCTGCTCCTTGATAGCTGTGGCTCTAGGAGCCATGCGTGGAGATTTAGGTTTGTTAGACTCCTGTGAGGGGTCTGATTGAATGGCTGGGTCAGAAGGTTCGGCAACTGAGGTAGAAGCAATGGTATCTGGCTGGACATCTCCACTAGGTCCCAAAACCATGCCATGTTGGGCCACCCCGGGGCAATAATGATCAACCTCCGGTACGGGGAGTCTTGTAATTTCTCCACCACTTTGCCCAAAATGGCTGTTGGTGGGAAGGCGTATGCGTCCAGATCTTCCCATGACAAACTGAGTACATCCACTGCAGTGGCCCTGGGGTCCGGTACCGGTGATACGAACAGGGGCAGCTTGTTGTTGAACCTCGTAGCAAATAGATCTATTTGAGGCTGATGCCACCTGTCGCATAGGGCTTGGAAGATTTCTGGCAGGAGGGACCATTCGGTTTGGATGGTCTGACCCAATCTGGACAATTTGTCTGCCACTACATTTAGGTGGCCGGGAATGTGTCGTGCTCTCAGAGTCAAGATTCTCCAGAGTAGGGCACAAAGTGGGCCCGACCTCATGCCCCCTTCCTTGTTGATGTAGGCTACTACGGTGGTATTGTCGGTTGCAACTAGCACCATTTTGCCTATGCATACCTTTTGGAACTCTTTTAGAGCCAGAAAGACTGCTTTTAACTCCAAGTAATTTATGTGCAATTTGCTTTCCGGTAGGGACCATGATCCTCTGGCAATATGCTCGTTTAAGTGAGCGCCCCACCCTTCTTTTGATGCGTCTGTAAAGATTTGCAGAGCATGCTGTAGAGGGTGTAGTGGTTGGCCTGTGAGAACGTTGTCTTCTTGCAGCCACCATTGTAAGTGAGGATGCAGAGATCTGGGCAGAGGGATCCGTTTGTGTAGGGATTCCGGTATTCTCCAATTTCTTTTGAGGTGTCACTGAATGGGCCTCATGTGTAGTCGGCCTAGGTGAACTTGTTTCTCTGTCGCGGTTAGCAGGCCTATTAAAGACATCAGTTCCCGTACTGAACAAGCCGGTCGGGAGATGAGTTCTAGTATCTTTTCCTGTAGGCTTTGCCACCTGTCCGGTGTCGGTCGGACCCGACCGGACTGGAGGTCGAATTGGTAACCGACGAAGTTGAAAACTTGCTTGGGGTCCAATTCCGACTTTTCTATGTTTACCAGCCAACCCAACTGTAGGCACAGTTGTACTAGGACCTGTGTATGTTGGAGACAGGCCCGGTGGGATGTGGACCTCACCAACCAGTCGTCTAGGTATTGGTGGAGCCTTATACCCTTCTGAGTGGCCATAAGCTTCACCTCCTTTGCTATGACAGTGAACTCCATGGGAGCTGTGGATAGGCCGAAGGGGAGAGCTTTGAACTGAAAGGTCTGTCCCTGGGCGTGAAATCTCAAATATTTCCTTGACTGTTCCTGTATGGGGATGTGGAAATATGCATCCTTGAAGTCTATGGAGGTTACCCACTCTCCTTTTTGGAGAGAGGTTCTGATGGTTTCCAGAGTCTCCATCTTGAATTTCTCTGTTTTGAGAAAGGGATTTAGATTGCTCAAATCTAGTATTGGCCTCCATTTGTTGTTGGGTTTGGGAACCAGGAATAGTCAGTTGAAAAACCCTAGGGATGTTTGTTTGTGTACCCGTTCTATAGCATTTTTTGCCGTAAGCTGATGTAATGCCTCTAACAGTTTGAGGTTTCTGTGAGGATTGCCATAGCAGCTTACAACTGTTGGGGTTCTTGACAAGTTTGGCCTGGTCCGGAAGGGAAGGGTGTAACCCTCCCTCAGGATTTGAACAACTTTCGGACCGGCCCCCAGCTCTGACCACTTTTCCCAAAACATTTGGAGTCTGGCCCCCACAGGAAGATTTGTGGCAACATTGGGAGCATTTGTTACAATATTTGCATGAGACAATGGAATGACACAAGAAACACCTTTCACAGATTTTAATGAACTTAGATCTGGAAAACAAACTGCTGCCCCGGGACTTATTTCTTTCTTTTGCGAATGCCCGGGCGCAGTATGAGCAGAATTGACAACAGTTAACTTTGCATTTAAAGTGTTCATAGTCTCTTGTGGGCTCCCGGTCAGCAGCAGTGGTCTCAATTGCAAAACACATTGATTGTCATTTATACTGCTGCTGACCCTTGGCAGGACGTGAGGAGTACTGTTGTTTCCCTTTGTTCTTGCGGCGCTGAGTGCGTGACAAGTTCTTCCAGGCCGGTTTGTCCTGTTTTCTGTCCGACCTTTGTTCCTGCCTTTCATATGGGTGGTAGCGGCGACCCTTATATACAGAGCCAGACTTGTTCCTATCAAAGTCAGTAATGTCTTCCTCAGCCTTTTTAACACAAGAGTCTGGGAAGAGAGTCTCCACATGAAGAGGTGAGGTGCGGAGGGCGTTGAGGGTGTCCGCCTTCACACCAGCCTTAAGGTATGCCAGATAAGAATCCCGCCTCAGGAGGGTTGCATTTGCCATGTTGACGAACACAAATTCAGTGAGGTGTTCGACTGCTTTAGCCATGGATTGACATACACTGGCGTTGAAGTCCAGTAAAAATTGAAGCTCGTCAACAGCAGCTGAAGCCTTGGTCGGTGCCTTGCCCTTTGACTCCACCCTTATTGCCTTTAACTGTGCACCCATGTTCTGTTGGACCTTCAGCAAACACCTGTTGAATCCAGCAGCCTGGTTACATATAATAGTGGACTCACGCGCGGATTTTTCCCATTTACGTAAGTTCTCTTGGGAAATAGGCCGCGACATGGGTGGGGCACTTGCTATACCGGCCTGTCTGGCAATCCTCAAGTATCCACTGTTCAGGCGTGAAGAGCCGGTGTGCCACGCAGTAACTACTTGGTCGGAGTCCTTCTTTGGGTTTGGGTGGCACCCATACCACTTTGTCTGTGATTTCGGTGGCCGGACGAATTGGTCTCTCAAGAGGCCCCCTGCTTCAGAAGCTCGAGTAGGATATCCTTGAGTAAGGGTAAGATTGAGCTTTGAAAGTTTTTTGCAGAGCCATTCATCTGTCGGTAGAGAAACAGAGACTTTTCCTGGAGTGTGCATCTTGGGGCCGGAGAAAGGATTGTCCTCAGATGTTGTCGCCCCAGTGTCAATGTCCGGAATATGAGACCAGTTCATGAAGGATCTAATCCCCCTCATAGTTTCTCGGTAGGATTGCTCCTCCGAGAGGGATTGATCATGATCAGATGCATTTGCCTCCATATCGTCTGACAATTCCCCTTCCTCCGGAAAGATATCAACAAGAGGATGGTCGGAAGACAGGCTGTCCGATTCCGAATCACTAGAGGGAGAGGCGTCTTTCTTAGATATGTCAAAGGCCGTGGCCGGACGTTTCTGCCTTGGTTGTGCCAGTTCTGGTAGGCCTGAGGATGAGGCTTTTGAGGTAGTAGAAGACCCGTGAGGAACTGGGTCGGTGGCCGGTGAGGCAAGGGCAGTGTCGGCTGGTTGAGGAAGAGTAGTCGGTTGAATGAAGGGTTCCGGTCGGATCAAATCAGCTGGAGGAGCATGTGAAGGGGTGACCTTTACAGTTCCAAACACTGGTTCCTGAGGTCGGTCCAACGTCTTGGCCATAAGCAGGGCCTCCAGCCTGTTGAACCGGTCCGACCACTTTTTGTCCAAATCTGATAATTTGGAGTCGGTAGAAGGGGCAGTGGACTTCCCCTGTCCGGTAGATGAAGATGAGGATGCAGGCCGGCTGGGTGACTTGACCGACTTGTCCGGCTTAACCGACTTAGAAGATGCAGACTTCTTCTCAGATTTCTTCTCAGATTTCCTCCTCTTCTCTTCCGGCCCACTCAAACCAGAGGCACCGGAGGTACCCTGGCCATCCACTACCCCTACTACCGACACAAGTGCCGGGTCCACAAGGGTGGGACTGAGAGTGTCTGAATCTTTGATGGGTGTTGAAGACTTGGCCTCTTTCCGTTCCTTCTTCAGCTTGTAGGAGGGGGTTGAAAGCTGAGTCCTTTGTTCCGGCGTCAAAAGGTCGCAATGATCACACGATTCAGGTGGGGACTTAACACAAGGGTCTGAGCCCTTCTTCTTGTCACGGCACCTAGCACACACAGTGTGGTGGTCGAAGCCAGCCATCATGTGGCCGCACCCCCCCCCCCTACGTTGACTTGGAGAAGACATGATAGAAAAGTACACGTGAGGAAGTGATCCGTAAGGTAATTAAAACCACACTTCTAACTCACAAAGCGTTCCAAGTACTAAAATAACTGTAGAGATGATCTATAGTATGTGAGGAAGTGATACGCAAAGTTCAACAATCCAGCACTTCTTCAAACTCACATAAAATAAAATATAAAACAATTTCCAAATATTCGTTCCAGCAGTGCATGCGCCAAACGAAAAAGATGCTATGACGTCAGCTTGTCTAGACAGGAAGGAAGTAGGACACGCCACCTGGCGAGTGCAGTGTGAGGACCGGCCAGCCGGTGGAGACACAGGACGTCTTTTTCTGACGTTTGGCGGGCCGGTCTGCGCCGACCGGTTTAGCATATTGTCCATTGGATAGGATGTATTAACGCAATAAAAAAGTCTGTTTTTTTTTCTTGGTTATTTCTTTCAAACCACAAATACAAGGGAAGGCAAATCAATCTCCAGGAAGCAAAGTGAGGCAAAGGAAGTGAGCAAAGCACAGAAAGGATCAAAGACCATGTTACAGAAAGATTGAACTTATTAAGAATTGGTTTATTTCATCATAATCATCATTCGGTCAAAAGGCACTCTTCATCTCACACACATATAACATGGCTATATACACATCACAATGGTTAACTCGAGCATAAAGAAAAAAACTGGTACATCACTCATGGTTTAAAATTACAACAGAGTTTCATGACAGACAACCGACAAAAACAGTTTCACATAGTCACAAAATAGAAGATTTAAATATCAAAAATAAAAGCAATACTCTGAAAAATTCAGTCCAAAAAAAAATAAACAAAATAAATGCTTTTTACGAGTTTGAAGACAAAGATGTCTGTCCACTGCATACATGTCACATACTTGACAGCACCCAAACAAAGGAACCCTTTCATTCCCTTACAGCATTCTAGAGAATGGCCAAAGTAGAATCTTAAAAGAATTTCAGTGATCAGCATTCAACTTTTTCCTTCGACAAATTCAAAGTACCTACCAAGTAGTAGTTATGGGCAGGTAGGCTCAGGGTCTTGGTATCTACAGCATTTTACTGAAATACCATGACGAGATATTAAAACATCCACTTTGCTTGTTAACACATGTAATGGAAGGTACACTTAAAATATTCGGAACATACTCAAAATCTGAAGAAATTATAAGCATTTTTCTTGTATTTTTGCGCAGATACAGACATTTATGCAGTTGCGATTATGTTGAGCTGGGGTGTTCTAAACTGCGGAGTCCCAGAATCAGTATGGTTTGGCATTGGTGACTTTCCGATTTACAAATTTTTCATACCGACCCATCTCTACCATGTAGTAACTAATCTTTTAATCGAAAGAGTAGTGTAGATATTAATGTGTTCAAAAATCCTACATGAACCAGATCTACATAAATTATGCAAGTACAATTCCATGCAATAAGGTTGTCGAGGAATATTTGTAAATACTACAGTTAAAAGAACCAACATTTTACTAACACAATTGTAGTAAGTTAGAAATTGTCTCCAGTTATGCGTGATCTAAATATTAATGTATACACAAGTCTGCTAATATGGGCAGGTCACAGACATCTTTATCTCCTTACAGCAATGTTTTAATATGAAACAAGGTTAAAAACAGAAAACTCAAATCCAAACTGTGTCAACATACTCCACTGAACACATTCTCACTACAAAATGTAAATGCTTCTAAAATCCTTCATGTGCCCGTTAAAGTAACCCCTAAAAATAGCCAGCCTAGGCAAGAACCCCAGCCTGCAGGTACAGCTAAACTATTATAAGGGAGATACAAGGCCATTTTGATATGATGACCCTCCTATTTGCCATTAAAGATTATTGATATGGCGGCAATTTCGTTTCAAAAACAAGGACACAATTACTCTCAGGCAAGCTTTCCTATCAATTTGCATTTTGTGCAAATCTCATGAAGCTAGCTGAATATTTTAGGTTACAGGAAACATTAAAGATTTCAGAACAAATTTTAAGACCCAAAAATCTTAAAAGTGTTGCCATGGCAACAGTGGTAGCTAGATACTCACCAAAACCTAATCAGCTGTAGATCCTCTTGGGGTTAACATATCCTGAAAATTTGGTGAAAATCCATGCATGGGTTTAGGCTGTGGAACACCTCCAAATGTTTAAGACCTGAATATCTCAAAAGTGTTGCCATGGCAACAGTTGTTACCGGATACCCCCCAAAAGCTAATCAGCTCTAGATCCTCTTGGGGTAAATATCCCCTGAAAATTTGGCAAAAATCCATGCACGGGTTAAGTCTGTGGAACACCCACAAAGTTTAAGACCCGAAAATCATAAAAGTGTTGCCATGGCAACAGTTGTTACCGGATACCCCCAAAACCTAATCAGCTCTAGATCCTCTTGGGGTAAACATACCCTGGTGAAAATCCGTGCAGGGGTTTAGTCTGTGAAACACCCACAAAGTTTAGGACCCGAAAATCTTAGTGTTGCCATGGCAACAGTTGTTACCGGATACCCCCTCAAAACTTAATCAGCTCTAGATCCTCTTGGGGTAAAAATCCTCTGAAAATTTGGTAAAAATCTGTGCAGGGGTTTAGGCTGTGGAACACCCACAAGCTTTATGCCCCCCGCCGCCCGGGCGGCGCAGGGGACGACTATAACGCCAGCCTTTATGGGCTGGGGTTAAAAATTAAATAATAAAATTAAAACCTTGGGAGATTACAGAAAACTGTAGGACAGTCCTGGTGTCTGAGCAGTACAAGTGACACTATACATATGAAGTGTGTGAAGCCACCTCATGGCCCCTGAATCAGTTCATGTTGGGATTTCTACATTTGCCATGAAAAGAACAAGCAAAACAGCACAGAAAATAACTGATGACCACCTATATGTGGACATGAGATACTTTTAAACATCTACATTTACCAACAGTAACAAAGGAATATGTCAACTTGATTTTTTTTAAAAAGGGGTAAAATCTGAGACAGCTTTTCATCAGGTTTTGCTTGTTGCACACATGGTAAAATCCCTACGCTGTTCAAGATTCATGAGGTTTTGCCTCATCTATCAATATACAATACCAGTTGGGTGGCCATTGCCTAAATGTCTTTTTTTTAAACAGAATAAATTACCAACTGTCAAAGTCCTCATCTGGCACAAAAAGTACACAACACTACTTTTACTAAGACTCTATGATTAAAAAAATCCCCCTCTTTTATATACTCAAAAAAAAAATAATACATCTGAAAACTTTACTTTTTCAGTAACAATTGATATCATAACTTATTTAGATTATATTCCATTATTACTAGACTTGAGTCGGACCTTTCCTCATTTTTTCACTGTGTACATTTGCTACGTGAATACATAACACTGACACACTATACCAATATGTATCACTTTCTCCCAGGATCTGAAGTTAACAAAACATAACCCGACATCTTAGTTACCACAATAATCGTGTTGAACATCCACTAATGGAACAGCTTTTAAAAGAAATAGCATCAGAGATGCCCGTACCCCACAGCCTAGGGAAATATTTTCAACACCATGAGATACAGAAGTACTGTATCAGTACAAACTACAGGATACTTTCAGAGCACAGTCATTTATATAAAGGTCCAAACAATGTTTAAATGGAGAAATAATGTTTAAAAGAAAGATCATGCATATAAAGATGAAGTATTAAAACAAGATAATTCAATAACAAGATGACAGCATTAATCAGCAAACTAAAATTCAACCCTCTTTATCTACATCTGCAAGGCCCGAATTATGGTTTAGATGGTTTGAATATTACCATGCATACAGAAGTGGTAATACATTTAATGAATGCTTATGTGTGGTGTTGGGGCAAAATCTGTGGCTCACTTGATGAAATTCTATCTCTTACAATGGGAAGTTATGAAAGTAAAATTCTTAATAAATTCTAATATGACTTTAACAGTGCTTAATCTGCATCAAAAGAGAGACCCAAAGGTGCAAACAAGATTTTATAGGTCAAGGTCACTACGACAAGGTCAAAGGTCAAATTAAGGTGACACCATGATAATACACACCTATAGCCCCTAACCAATGTCCCTAGCAAATATCAACTTCCTCACCCTTGCGGTTTCCAAGATATAGCCCGGACAAGATTTTATAGGTCAAGGTCACTACGCCAAGGTCAAATCAAGGTCAGATCATGACGTTGGACAACTACATCCCCCAACCAATGTCCCTACCAAGTATCAACTTCCTACACCTTACGGTTTCCGAGATATAGCCCAGACAAGATTTTATAGGTCAAGGTCACTACGGCAAGGTCAAAGGTCAAATCAAGGTCAGACCATGACGTTGCACACCTACACCCCCTAACCAATGTCCCTACCAAGTATCAACTTCCTACACCTTACGGTTTCCGAGATATAGCCCGGACAAGATTTTCAAACTCAAGGTCACTACGGCAAGGTCAAATCAAGGTCAGACCATGACGTTGCACACCTACACCCCCTAACCAATGTCCCTACCAAGTATCAACTTCCTACACCTCACGGTTTCTGAGATACACCCCGGACAAACTTATATACAGAGCCAGACTTGTTCCTATCAAAGTCAGTAATGTCTTCCTCAGCCTTTTTAACACAAGAGTCTGGGAAGAGAGTCTCCACATGAAGAGGTGAGGTGCGGAGGGCGTTGAGGGTGTCCGCCTTCACACCAGCCTTAAGGTATGCCAGATAAGAATCCCGCCTCAGGAGGGTTGCATTTGCCATGTTGACGAACACAAATTCAGTGAGGTGTTCGACTGCTTTAGCCATGGATTGACATACACTGGCGTTGAAGTCCAGTAAAAATTGAAGCTCGTCAACAGCAGCTGAAGCCTTGGTCGGTGCCTTGCCCTTTGACTCCACCCTTATTGCCTTTAACTGTGCACCCATGTTCTGTTGGACCTTCAGCAAACACCTGTTGAATCCAGCAGCCTGGTTACATATAATAGTGGACTCACGCGCGGATTTTTCCCATTTACGTAAGTTCTCTTGGGAAATAGGCCGCGACATGGGTGGGGCACTTGCTATACCGGCCTGTCTGGCAATCCTCAAGTATCCACTGTTCAGGCGTGAAGAGCCGGTGTGCCACGCAGTAACTACTTGGTCGGAGTCCTTCTTTGGGTTTGGGTGGCACCCATACCACTTTGTCTGTGATTTCGGTGGCCGGACGAATTGGTCTCTCAAGAGGCCCCCTGCTTCAGAAGCTCGAGTAGGATATCCTTGAGTAAGGGTAAGATTGAGCTTTGAAAGTTTTTTGCAGAGCCATTCATCTGTCGGTAGAGAAACAGAGACTTTTCCTGGAGTGTGCATCTTGGGGCCGGAGAAAGGATTGTCCTCAGATGTTGTCGCCCCAGTGTCAATGTCCGGAATATGAGACCAGTTCATGAAGGATCTAATCCCCCTCATAGTTTCTCGGTAGGATTGCTCCTCCGAGAGGGATTGATCATGATCAGATGCATTTGCCTCCATATCGTCTGACAATTCCCCTTCCTCCGGAAAGATATCAACAAGAGGATGGTCGGAAGACAGGCTGTCCGATTCCGAATCACTAGAGGGAGAGGCGTCTTTCTTAGATATGTCAAAGGCCGTGGCCGGACGTTTCTGCCTTGGTTGTGCCAGTTCTGGTAGGCCTGAGGATGAGGCTTTTGAGGTAGTAGAAGACCCGTGAGGAACTGGGTCGGTGGCCGGTGAGGCAAGGGCAGTGTCGGCTGGTTGAGGAAGAGTAGTCGGTTGAATGAAGGGTTCCGGTCGGATCAAATCAGCTGGAGGAGCATGTGAAGGGGTGACCTTTACAGTTCCAAACACTGGTTCCTGAGGTCGGTCCAACGTCTTGGCCATAAGCAGGGCCTCCAGCCTGTTGAACCGGTCCGACCACTTTTTGTCCAAATCTGATAATTTGGAGTCGGTAGAAGGGGCAGTGGACTTCCCCTGTCCGGTAGATGAAGATGAGGATGCAGGCCGGCTGGGTGACTTGACCGACTTGTCCGGCTTAACCGACTTAGAAGATGCAGACTTCTCAGATTTCTTCTCAGATTTCCTCCTCTTCTCTTCCGGCCCACTCAAACCAGAGGCACCGGAGGTACCCTGGCCATCCACTACCCCTACTACCCACACAAGTGCCGGGTCCACAAGGGTGGGACTGAGAGTGTCTGAATCTTTGATGGGTGTTGAAGACTTGGCCTCTTTCCGTTCCTTCTTCAGCTTGTAGGAGGGGGTTGAAAGCTGAGTCCTTTGTTCCGGCGTCAAAAGGTCGCAATGATCACACGATTCAGGTGGGGACTTAACACAAGGGTCTGAGCCCTTCTTCTTGTCACGGCACCTAGCACACACAGTGTGGTGGTCGAAGCCAGCCATCATGTGGCCGCACCCCCCCCCCTACGTTGACTTGGAGAAGACATGATAGAAAAGTACACGTGAGGAAGTGATCCGTAAGGTAATTAAAACCACACTTCTAACTCACAAAGCGTTCCAAGTACTAAAATAACTGTAGAGATGATCTATAGTATGTGAGGAAGTGATACGCAAAGTTCAACAATCCAGCACTTCTTCAAACTCACATAAAATAAAATATAAAACAATTTCCAAATATTCGTTCCAGCAGTGCATGCGCCAAACGAAAAAGATGCTATGACGTCAGCTTGTCTAGACAGGAAGGAAGTAGGACACGCCACCTGGCGAGTGCAGTGTGAGGACCGGCCAGCCGGTGGAGACACAGGACGTCTTTTTCTGACGTTTGGCGGGCCGGTCTGCGCCGACCGGTTTAGCATATTGTCCATTGGATAGGATGTATTAACGCAATAAAAAAGTCTGTTTTTTTTTCTTGGTTATTTCTTTCAAACCACAAATACAAGGGAAGGCAAATCAATCTCCAGGAAGCAAAGTGAGGCAAAGGAAGTGAGCAAAGCACAGAAAGGATCAAAGACCATGTTACAGAAAGATTGAACTTATTAAGAATTGGTTTATTTCATCATAATCATCATTCGGTCAAAAGGCACTCTTCATCTCACACACATATAACATGGCTATATACACATCACAATGGTTAACTCGAGCATAAAGAAAAAAACTGGTACATCACTCATGGTTTAAAATTACAACAGAGTTTCATGACAGACAACCGACAAAAACAGTTTCACATAGTCACAAAATAGAAGATTTAAATATCAAAAATAAAAGCAATACTCTGAAAAATTCAGTCCAAAAAAAAATAAACAAAATAAATGCTTTTTACGAGTTTGAAGACAAAGATGTCTGTCCACTGCATACATGTCACATACTTGACAGCACCCAAACAAAGGAACCCTTTCATTCCCTTACAGCATTCTAGAGAATGGCCAAAGTAGAATCTTAAAAGAATTTCAGTGATCAGCATTCAACTTTTTCCTTCGACAAATTCAAAGTACCTACCAAGTAGTAGTTATGGGCAGGTAGGCTCAGGGTCTTGGTATCTACAGCATTTTACTGAAATACCATGACGAGATATTAAAACATCCACTTTGCTTGTTAACACATGTAATGGAAGGTACACTTAAAATATTCGGAACATACTCAAAATCTGAAGAAATTATAAGCATTTTTCTTGTATTTTTGCGCAGATACAGACATTTATGCAGTTGCGATTATGTTGAGCTGGGGTGTTCTAAACTGCGGAGTCCCAGAATCAGTATGGTTTGGCATTGGTGACTTTCCGATTTACAAATTTTTCATACCGACCCATCTCTACCATGTAGTAACTAATCTTTTAATCGAAAGAGTAGTGTAGATATTAATGTGTTCAAAAATCCTACATGAACCAGATCTACATAAATTATGCAAGTACAATTCCATGCAATAAGGTTGTCGAGGAATATTTGTAAATACTACAGTTAAAAGAACCAACATTTTACTAACACAATTGTAGTAAGTTAGAAATTGTCTCCAGTTATGCGTGATCTAAATATTAATGTATACACAAGTCTGCTAATATGGGCAGGTCACAGACATCTTTATCTCCTTACAGCAATGTTTTAATATGAAACAAGGTTAAAAACAGAAAACTCAAATCCAAACTGTGTCAACATACTCCACTGAACACATTCTCACTACAAAATGTAAATGCTTCTAAAATCCTTCATGTGCCCGTTAAAGTAACCCCTAAAAATAGCCAGCCTAGGCAAGAACCCCAGCCTGCAGGTACAGCTAAACTATTATAAGGGAGATACAAGGCCATTTTGATATGATGACCCTCCTATTTGCCATTAAAGATTATTGATATGGCGGCAATTTCGTTTCAAAAACAAGGACACAATTACTCTCAGGCAAGCTTTCCTATCAATTTGCATTTTGTGCAAATCTCATGAAGCTAGCTGAATATTTTAGGTTACAGGAAACATTAAAGATTTCAGAACAAATTTTAAGACCCAAAAATCTTAAAAGTGTTGCCATGGCAACAGTGGTAGCTAGATACTCACCAAAACCTAATCAGCTGTAGATCCTCTTGGGGTTAACATATCCTGAAAATTTGGTGAAAATCCATGCATGGGTTTAGGCTGTGGAACACCTCCAAATGTTTAAGACCTGAATATCTCAAAAGTGTTGCCATGGCAACAGTTGTTACCGGATACCCCCCAAAAGCTAATCAGCTCTAGATCCTCTTGGGGTAAATATCCCCTGAAAATTTGGCAAAAATCCATGCACGGGTTAAGTCTGTGGAACACCCACAAAGTTTAAGACCCGAAAATCATAAAAGTGTTGCCATGGCAACAGTTGTTACCGGATACCCCCAAAACCTAATCAGCTCTAGATCCTCTTGGGGTAAACATACCCTGGTGAAAATCCGTGCAGGGGTTTAGTCTGTGAAACACCCACAAAGTTTAGGACCCGAAAATCTTAGTGTTGCCATGGCAACAGTTGTTACCGGATACCCCCTCAAAACTTAATCAGCTCTAGATCCTCTTGGGGTAAAAATCCTCTGAAAATTTGGTAAAAATCTGTGCAGGGGTTTAGGCTGTGGAACACCCACAAGCTTTATGCCCCCCGCCGCCCGGGCGGCGCAGGGGACGACTATAACGCCAGCCTTTATGGGCTGGGGTTAAAAATTAAATAATAAAATTAAAACCTTGGGAGATTACAGAAAACTGTAGGACAGTCCTGGTGTCTGAGCAGTACAAGTGACACTATACATATGAAGTGTGTGAAGCCACCTCATGGCCCCTGAATCAGTTCATGTTGGGATTTCTACATTTGCCATGAAAAGAACAAGCAAAACAGCACAGAAAATAACTGATGACCACCTATATGTGGACATGAGATACTTTTAAACATCTACATTTACCAACAGTAACAAAGGAATATGTCAACTTGATTTTTTTTAAAAAGGGGTAAAATCTGAGACAGCTTTTCATCAGGTTTTGCTTGTTGCACACATGGTAAAATCCCTACGCTGTTCAAGATTCATGAGGTTTTGCCTCATCTATCAATATACAATACCAGTTGGGTGGCCATTGCCTAAATGTCTTTTTTTTAAACAGAATAAATTACCAACTGTCAAAGTCCTCATCTGGCACAAAAAGTACACAACACTACTTTTACTAAGACTCTATGATTAAAAAAATCCCCCTCTTTTATATACTCAAAAAAAAAATAATACATCTGAAAACTTTACTTTTTCAGTAACAATTGATATCATAACTTATTTAGATTATATTCCATTATTACTAGACTTGAGTCGGACCTTTCCTCATTTTTTCACTGTGTACATTTGCTACGTGAATACATAACACTGACACACTATACCAATATGTATCACTTTCTCCCAGGATCTGAAGTTAACAAAACATAACCCGACATCTTAGTTACCACAATAATCGTGTTGAACATCCACTAATGGAACAGCTTTTAAAAGAAATAGCATCAGAGATGCCCGTACCCCACAGCCTAGGGAAATATTTTCAACACCATGAGATACAGAAGTACTGTATCAGTACAAACTACAGGATACTTTCAGAGCACAGTCATTTATATAAAGGTCCAAACAATGTTTAAATGGAGAAATAATGTTTAAAAGAAAGATCATGCATATAAAGATGAAGTATTAAAACAAGATAATTCAATAACAAGATGACAGCATTAATCAGCAAACTAAAATTCAACCCTCTTTATCTACATCTGCAAGGCCCGAATTATGGTTTAGATGGTTTGAATATTACCATGCATACAGAAGTGGTAATACATTTAATGAATGCTTATGTGTGGTGTTGGGGCAAAATCTGTGGCTCACTTGATGAAATTCTATCTCTTACAATGGGAAGTTATGAAAGTAAAATTCTTAATAAATTCTAATATGACTTTAACAGTGCTTAATCTGCATCAAAAGAGAGACCCAAAGGTGCAAACAAGATTTTATAGGTCAAGGTCACTACGACAAGGTCAAAGGTCAAATTAAGGTGACACCATGATAATACACACCTATAGCCCCTAACCAATGTCCCTAGCAAATATCAACTTCCTCACCCTTGCGGTTTCCAAGATATAGCCCGGACAAGATTTTATAGGTCAAGGTCACTACGCCAAGGTCAAATCAAGGTCAGATCATGACGTTGGACAACTACATCCCCCAACCAATGTCCCTACCAAGTATCAACTTCCTACACCTTACGGTTTCCGAGATATAGCCCAGACAAGATTTTATAGGTCAAGGTCACTACGGCAAGGTCAAAGGTCAAATCAAGGTCAGACCATGACGTTGCACACCTACACCCCCTAACCAATGTCCCTACCAAGTATCAACTTCCTACACCTTACGGTTTCCGAGATATAGCCCGGACAAGATTTTCAAACTCAAGGTCACTACGGCAAGGTCAAATCAAGGTCAGACCATGACGTTGCACACCTACACCCCCTAACCAATGTCCCTACCAAGTATCAACTTCCTACACCTCACGGTTTCTGAGATACACCCCGGACAAACTATTTCCCCCCGCCCGCCCATCCGGACACCATGGGTGAAAACAATACCCCGACAGCCCTTAAGGGCTGTGGGGTAAAAAACAAAAACAGTGACAGCAGTTTACAAGAATGAGCAAACTTCAAACTTCTTCAAGTATAATGTGACTAGTTAGGTATTCTAAGTCTGTACAATGCTTGCTATCTAAATTCCCACTCCACTGAATCAAAACAAATGCAATAGTTCATGACCAGACTGAAATGCAATAATTCAACCCACATCACCAATAAAGCATACACAGCAGAATCTGTCACCTCAACTACTAATACGTTCTGTATAACAAGTAAAAATCCCATGCCAGGGTTGCAAGATACTATATTTCTTTTTCTTTCTTATGAATTTAAAAACAATACAATATTTTAATTATTATTTCTTTTTTTTTTTCTTTTCTTTTTAAAAATTTAAAGCATTTTATTTTTGCATATTCAGCCTAATGATAATGCATTAAAAAAAACAAAAAAACCCCCCCGAAATTCTGTATATTAGTTTGCCAAAACCAGTTTGAACCAGATTCTGCTGTGAACATACTTCACACCTGTGCTGGTGATCTGTTAGTGATTGCGGCTTGTGTTGATTTGATGTGTTCAATTATACCAAAAAGCACTTCACAACAAACCAAGCTAGTAATGTAACCTCTGCATCACGTCTGAATTCTGAAAAGTTCATCCAAATTGCAAGTAACTGAACCTAAAGATCTGAAACCACCACCTGCACCAATAAAAGCTCTGATTACACAAACCACAAGAGCGTTCCACTCTGTTGTGGCACCTATGCCTGGCTAGTAGTGGCTACAAATACGTAACTACAAAGCAAGGAAGCCGAGATACAACAGGACGCAGTTAAAATATCACAGGGTATGTAAATCTACTCTACAAATTGTACAAACAGTTAAACACCTTAACTTTACACCAAATATGAAGTATTTAAAAATTTTATTGAGACGAATAACCTTTTGATGACCAGAATTTAAAATTGAACTTTTAAAAAGATTTTTGATGTCAAACCAATTTAATTCATATACAAATGTAAAGAACAGCTTTACCCAAAAATAAATGCATAGTGTAATTTCAGATGGTAACTTCTATGTATTTGCCTGTTTAGGAGGAATCTTTGAAGAAAACATTCAGTCCAGTTTACAATGGAGCTAATCACCATGGTGATTAACGTAGGTGTTCAACATAGTATTAGATAGTGTTATTAGCAACTAATCTGTGCCAGGACTTCATATGAAATCACAGCGATAATGTTTCCAGCACTTGACACTTTCTAATAAGCATGTACTCTTTTAAAACCTATTCTGCATATCTACCTATACCTACACAACTCTAATTAGACCATAATTACAATGCAAACCAACGGCCCCCACCTTTACACCCCACCAAGTTCACTCTCCTCAAATAATGTCTCTAGCACTCTTGTGAAATCAATACCATATAAAACTCATAAAACACAACCTTTACAAGGCTTGAACATGCAGATTTAAATAGCAGTAAAAGAGAACACTGGTATCTTGTACAATCACTCAACTGAATACAAGTGACATAAATAATACACAGAAATTCCACGGACAACTGGATGTTTGATATGGATCAATAACAACTGGAAAATTCAAATAATACCAAGCCACTTGCATGCAAATTACTAAATTAAATTTCCACAAAAATAAACTGCAACAATTTGGTACAAAATTAAGTTTGGTTTATTTGGTGATTTACACTAGGTTATATTATGACAGGTAGTTAGGGCAGAGGAAACCAGTACATACAGCGATTACAAAACTTATTCTAAACTCATTCGCAAATTTTTTTTTTTTACAAAATGACCATTCAATTCCCAAGTTACAGATAGAAGAAAATGCTAATACTCTTTTAAAAAGTCAAGTAACTGGTGTGGGCAACAAGAAATTACATTGTGCAATATAGAATAATACCCCAATCAGATACAGTAACAATGTAGGTCATTACAAAACACAAAAAGTTTAATATAAATACTTGTGCTATAAAACACCATAATAAATGGACCAAAAAACTGCAATATGGCATAAAGGTGACCAAAAAATTATCAAAGAACTTTGCTGAGAATGTAAAAAGTCCATAAAAAGCTTCTGTGAACACCTGTGTTGGTTTAACTGGTTGGGGCGTTTAGGCATCACTAAAAACAAGTGGTGCTGATACTGCGGCTGCACTTCTTGCCAATGAGTCTTTTACTGGCCTTAGCACGGGGTGAGGGATGGGCTAATGACCTGACAGCTGCCCTACACTGGGTTGGGCATTGAGTCCCTGTCAACCGCACTGGCTTGTGGGAAACAACCGCAGAAGCCAACTGCTGCTGCTGTAACAGTAGACGCTGCTCCTCAGCTTCTTGTAATTTCCTGTGTAAATAAAGAATGTCAGTTTTTAAAGAGTCCTCAGAGTGGATTATTCATGGGCCTCACATACATGTTCAATGTCTACTTAAAGCCTTGGACGCATTAATATATACAATATATATATATAAGTGGTTATTTTTGCTAGAACTTAATTTCGCGAATGTTGACTCAAGGTCAATTTAGCAGGAATAAATTTCCGATGAGGCACAACAGTTACACCACAGACAGCATAAATAATTTTATCTTGGAACCAATTACAGTGCACCATGCATGGGCTGTAAACTAGGCTTTTAACCCAGCTAGAGGGATATTAATGCTACAACCGTTTAATGGTAATGCATGTGCATAACACATACCTTTTATCTGTAACATTTTGCTAGAATTTGTCCCAGCGAATTGGACAGGTGCGTTACAGCCATTAGATGTGTCCTCTAATGGGGACTTCAAAACCTCCTTAAAAGGTCTTTTTTTCAGTGTGGTATGCAGATGAAGTGTCTAACCAGTTAAAAGAGTGCAGAGGCAGTGAAACCTCCAACTGTCTTATGTAAGGCCCCTCCATGCTAACTGGCTTTTACAAGCCTGGCACATGCTGGCTGACAAGATAAACATTATTAAGCTTGGGTGGAAGAAAACAGGCCTGTCTAGAGCAATCAGTGTGGAGGGAGAACAATAAACAATGTGTGTGATGTACTAGTGTCTAGAGTCTTAGTGTGTAGTTAATGACTGTGCCTTTTCCTCTCATGCTTCCCTTTCATCTGTGTATCTGTGTGTCTAAACTGTATATAGTGGCTGACTTGGTACTTGTGAATGAAATTTTCCCCTCGTTTCTATTTTCCCTCTTGACAAATGTTTAAACTTGTGGTTAATGAAGACTGAGAATAAAACTTTACAATACAATACTGTTGTGTTTTAGACTTCCTATTTGCTTACAATCTACAAAGAAAGGGTTTGTGAGTGTTTTTTTTCCCCTCGTTTCTTTTTTCCCTCTTGACAAATGTTTAAACTTGTGGTTAATGAAGACTGAGAATAAAACTTTACAATACAATACTGTTGTGTTTTAGACTTCCTATTTGCTTACAATCTACAAAGAAAGGGTTTGTGAGATTAAATTGAAATCAATCTAGTTTAGTTAGGCATGCTGTAGTAAGGTCACCTTGACTGTTGTTTTCTTCACAGGTCTCTATCATCTCACCTAATTAATATGTCATTCAGGATCTTTTTACAGGGAATACACAGGGCTAACTTGGCTGAATTATTGGCAGGATTTTAATTTCACGCTTGAATGGTATTCGTGAATATAGCGAAAATTAAATCCACGCAAAAATAACCACTTATACAGTATTCCCAGATGAGATTTCAGCTGTATTAGGCACATATTATTACAGTTATTGGACTTAAAGGTAGTAAAAAGTCAATAAATTGGGGGTCTGCAGGCATTTAAGAGACCTTAAGGTGACCTTAAAATTAAAGTTAAAGACTTAAAATTTTTGACAAAGATTTCATATAGAAGTCGACTTACCATTTCCAGGTTACAGGACCAAATATGTTGGAAATGTCATAAAAGGTTCAAGTGTTATTTTAAGCCTTGATTTTTCTCAAATGTAAACAGAACATAATCATATATTCCCAGATGAGATTTCAGCTGTATCAGTCACATCATTTGACAGCTATAGGCCTTCAAAAAGCAAAAAGTCCATAAATTGGGTCTCTGTGGGCAATTTAGAGACTTTAAGGTGACCTTAAAATTAAAGTTACAGGCTTAAAATTTTTCACAGACTTAGGGTATATGTAGAAGTTATATCTACTACAGTTACAGACTTGTCAGACCTACCACTTTTAAGTTCTAGGGGAAAGTATGGGAAGAATGTTGAAAAAAAAATGTCTAAGTATGGTCTTTATGGGCCCCCAAAACAATTTTAACCTTAACATAAATCTTCATTTTTGGTATATGTGAACAGAATATAGTAATATGTTCCAAGGTAAAATTTGCACCAGATAAGCCACAGTCTGTGACCTAGAGGGCATTAAGTGGCAAAAAGTCAAATTTCTGACCTTAAGGTGGCCATAAGTTCTTTGTGAGTTTATACAGATACTTCACTGGAGCCGACCGGCCGGTAACTATGCATTTTTGCAGAGTCAGGACCAATGTTTACATGGTCGGTTAGGGTCGGTTGTAGTTTCCCGGCCCGCCGGGGAGAGTCGGTGAAATATCAAACATGTTTGATATTTCTACGACCGTTGCCGACCCTTGTATCCGACCCTAATTTCATCCACCTAGCAACAGGCCTGTTGGTAAACTTAACGGCCTGTTGGTTACACTTCTAGGCTTGTCTGTATTAATTCCAGGCTTGTCCTTATCACTTCTAGGCTTGTCATGACAGCAAGTCGGCTTGTCTTTTGCAACTTAGTACTACTCATTTGCAGTCCATATCCAGCATAACATAATCTCCAATTACAGTCTAACCTCATTATCTCGAATTTCATTGGTCCATTCCAATCACCTCGACTTATCCAAAATTCGAAATATACATTCACGCCTTTGAGAGACTAAACTTGTCAAAACAACTACCGAGTGTATGGGCGATAATGAATGATATTAGCCAAATAGCTGGAAGATGTTGTTTTAAGCAATGTCCGTGGGGTATATAGTAAATGAACTAGTAAATACCTTTAATTTAATGTATTCCTTCATGAATATCCAAGAAAACCTGCATCACAACAAGTGTACTAGTAGTTGAAACCTACACCGTAATCTCTCGTATAATCTCTATGTAAATAAGTTTACAGTACGGAGAGAAATGGGGAGTAAAATAAACAAATTGGCTTCTCATTCAAAGTATTGCTAGTAGATGTAATCTTCAGAGATGGCCATATTACAGTGTTGATTCTAGGAATTTCAAAAAGTGGGGGCGATCCCCCACCACTACACAAAATGTGGGGGAGGGGCTAAAAATTCTGGGGGACGACTTTATGATAAGTTTAAACTAATAAAAAATACATTTTCAGTTTATTTAGACATTTTTAACAGTGGACTTCTATTAATTGGTGGTCAATTTTTATTGTCTTGCCCAATAAAAATAAACTTCAAGGCTAGTGATAGAATTTAAAAAAAATACTGAAAATGGTTATTTACATCAAAGTGGCTCCTGTCACGGCATTATGGTTTTAAGTTTTCATCTGAAGTCATGGCATCATAAATTCAGTCATTACACCATCAATTCATACAAATATGTTGGAAAACCCCACAGAATACCATGACCTCATGAATATTAATGAGTAGTCCACAAATTCTTCAAGTAAAATATTGCTAAAAAATCCAATGGAATCGTCAAATATTTTTTACGCATACATGAGCTCTGTAGTCCATCTACTGGTAGTATTTGATCTTAAATCAGAAAATATTAAGAACTAGAGGATCGCTCGCAAAAAAAAAAGATAATGTTTTTGCATAGCAAAAACAAAGCGTCCCGAAAAGGATATAAAGGTGAGTGCTAAAGTATTAAGAAAATGCTTCGTTTCTAGCCTTATACTGTTGTGGCAACCAAAGTCAGCGCAGTCTGCTCTATCTAGCACGGTTTTCAAGATATAAGCATTTTTGTGTTTTGCAAAAAATAAAAAAATTAAAAATGTCCGCTATATTTGGCGAGACAAAAATATTTTGAAAATTGGCATGGCTACTCTGCAGAGATACCCAGCAGGTCCAAAATTTTGTTGAGTTTACTCCATATAGCATGGTTTTCGAGATATAAGCATTTTTGTGTTTTGCAAAAACTTTGAAAATTCAAAATGGCCACCATTTTTGGGGAGACAAAAATTTTTGTCAAGACCACTGCCGTGGTGTGTATCTCCCGCCGAGCATTAAAGCAGAATAAATAGCTTTTCCGAGATATTCACAATTTTTCATTTTCGTGTGTGAAAGGTCTTCCAAAAGTAGGTGAATGAGTTATTTGAGAAAAATTGGCTATCTGCAATACTATTAAGAGATAATTCACATTTACTCATTTTGAGTAGGTGAATAATTATCTATGGGTCTGAAACTTCACCAAGTGAAAGCTCTCCCACAAGAAGGTGAATGAGTTATTTGAGAAAAATTGGCTATCTGCAATACTTTTAGAGATAATTCGCATTTACTCATTTTGAGTAGGTGAGTAATTAGCTATGGGTCTGAAACTTCACCATGTGAAAGCTCTCCCACAAGTAGATGAATGAGTATTTGATAAAAATTGGGTATCCGCAATACTTTTACAGATAATTAGCATTTACTCATTTTGAGTAGGTTAATAAATAGCTATGGGTCTGAAACTTCACAGAGTGAAAGCTCTCCCAAAAGTAGGTGAATGAGTTATTTGAGAAAAATTGGCTATCTGCAATACTTTTAGAGATAATTCACATTTACTCATTTTGAGTAGGTGAATAATTAGCTATGGGTCTGAAACTTCACCAAGTGAAAGCTCTGCCAAAAGTAGGTGAAGGATTTATTTGAGAAAAATTGGCTATCTGCAATACTTTTAGAGATAATTCGCATTTACTCATTTTGAGTAGGTGAGTAATTAGCTATGGGTCTGAAACTTCACCAAGTGAAAGCTCTCCCAAAAGTAGGTGAATGAGTTATTTGAGAAAAATTGGCTATCTGCAATACTTTTAGAGATAATTCGCATTTACTCATTTTGAGTAGATGAGTAATTAGCTATGGGTCTGAAACTTCACCAAGTGAAAGCTCTCCCAAAAGTAGGTGAATGATTAATTTGAGAAAAATTGGCTATCTGCAATACTTCTAGAGATAATTCGCATTTACTCATTTTGAGTAGACGAGTAATTAGCTATGGGTCTGAAACTTCACCAAGTGAAAGCTCTCCCAAAAGTAGGTGAATGAGTTATTTGAGAAAAATTGGCTATCTGCAATACTTTTACAGATAATTCGCATTTACTCATTTTGAGTAGGTGAGTAATTAGCTATGGGTCTGAAACTTCACCAAGTGAAAGCTCTCCCAAAAGTAGGTGAATGATTAATTTGAGAAAAATTGGCTATCTGCAATACTTTTAGAGATAATTCACATTTACTCATTTTGAGTAGGTGAGTAATTAGCTATGGGTCTGAAACTTCACAGAGTGAAAGCTCTGCCAAAAGTAGGTGAATGAGTTATTTGAGAAAAATTGGCTATCTGCAATACTTTTAGAGATAATTCGCATTTACTCATTTTGAGTAGGTGAGTAATTAGCTATGGGTCTGAAACTTCACCAAGTGAAAGCTCTCCCAAAAGTAGGTGAATGATTAATTTGAGAAGAATTGGCTATCTGCAATACTTTTAGAGATAATTCACATTTACTCATTTTGAGTAGGTGAGTAATTAGCTATGGGTCTGAAACTTCACCAAGTGAAAGCTCTCTCAAAAGTAGGTGAATGAGTTATTTGAGAAAAATTGGCTATCTGCAATACTTTTAGAGATAATTCACATTTACTCATTTTGAGTAGGTGAGTAATTAGCTATGGGTCTGAAACTTCACCAAGTGAAAGCTCTCCCAAAAGTAGGTGAATGAGTTATTTGAGAAAAATTGGCTATCTGCAATACTTTTAGAGATAATTCGCATTTACTCATTTTGAGTAGGTGAGTAATTAGCTATGGGTCTGAAACTTCACCAAGTGAAAGCTCTCCCAAAAGTAGGTGAATGAGTTATTTGAGAAAAATTGGCTATCTGCAATACTTTTAGAGATAATTCGCATTTACTCATTTTGAGTAGGTGAGTAATTAGCTATGGGTCTGAAACTTCACCAAGTGAAAGCTCTCCCAAAAGTAGGTGAATGAGTTATTTGAGAAAAATTGGCTATCTGCAATACTTTTAGAGATAATTCGCATTTACTCATTTTGAGTAGGTGAGTAATTAGCTATGGGTCTGAAACTTCACCATGTGAAAGCTCTCCCACAAGTAGATGAATGAGTTATTTGATAAAAATTGGGTATCCGCAATACTTTTACAGATAATTAGCATTTACTCATTTTGAGTAGGTAAATAATTAGCTATGGGTCTGAAACTTCACCATGTGAAAGCTCTCCCAAAAGTAGGTGAAAGAGTTATTTGAGAAAAATTGGCTATCTGCAATACTTTTAGAGATAATTCACATTTACTCATTTTGAGTAGGTGAGTAATTGGCTATGGGTCTGAAACTTCACCATGTGAAAGCTCTTCCAAAAGTAGGTGAATGAGTTATTTGAGAAAAATTGGCCATCTGCAATACTTTTAGAGGTAATTCGCATTTACTCTTTTTGAGTAGGTGAGCAATTAGCTATGGATCTGAAACTTCACCAAGTGAAAGCTCTTTGGGATAGCTGCTCTGCAGAGATACCCTGAAGATAAAAAATTTTGTTGAAATCGCTCTATGTAGCACGGTTTTCGAACTATTAGCATTTTTGTGTTTTGCAATTTTTGTGCAAAAATTCGAAAATTCAAAATGGCCGCCATTTTTGGCAAGACAAAATTTTTTTGAAAATTGGCATGGCTACTCTGCATAGATACCCTGCGGGTCAAAAATTTCGTCGAAATCGCTCTATCTAGCACGCTTTTCGAGATATAAGCATTTTTGTGTTTTGCAATTTTGCGAAAAATTCGAAAATTCAAAATGGCCGCCATTTTTTGCGAGAAATTTTTTGTTTGAAAATTGGCAGCTAATCTGCAGAGATACCCTGCGGGTCAAAAATTTCGTCGAAATCGCTCTATCTAGCAGGGTTTTCGAGATATAAGCATTTTTATGTTTTGCAATTTTTGCGAAAAATTCGAAAATTCAAAATGGCCGCCATTTTTGGCGAGACAAAAATTTTTTCAAAATTGGGATAACTACTCTGCAGAGATACCCTGTGGGTCAAAAATTTCGTCGAAATCGCTCTATCTAGCACGGTTTTCGAGATATAAGCATTTTTGTGTTTTGCAATTTTTGCGAAAATTCAAAATGGCCGCCATTTTTGGCGAGACAAAAATTTTTTGAAAATTGGGAAAAGTACTCCGCAGAGATATCCTGTGGGTCAAAAATTTTGTCGAAATTGCTCTATCTAGCACGGTTTTTGAGATATAAGCATTTTTGTGTTTTGCAATTTTTGCGAAAAATTCGAAAATTCAAAATGGCCGCCATTTTTGGCGAGACAAAAATTTTTTTCAAAATTGGGATAACTACTCTGCAGAGATACCCTGTGGCTCAAAAATTTCGTCGAAATCGCTCTATCTAGCACGGTTTTCGAGATATAAGCATTTTTGTGTTTTGCAATTTTTGCGAAAATTTCGAAAATTCAAAATGGCCGCCATTTTGGGCGAGACAAAAATTTTTTGAAAATTGGGAAAACTACTCCGCAGAGATACCCTGCGGGTCAAAAATTTCGTCGAAATCGCTCTATCTAGCACGGTTTTCGAGATATAAGCATTTTTGTGTTTTCCTTATTTGGAAAATTCGTAATAATTAATTAATCATTAATTACTCGGCCATTTCTTGACCAATCAATGCCAAAATCTAATGATTTCCAGATTTTAATAGAATGAATGTATTTGCCAAGTTTCAGGTGAATTGATAAAATTCCTTTCAAGTTATCATCCGGACAAGCTTCCCCATCGAAAAAAGACATTTTTGGTCATGTGACCTCTCTGATTGGTTGAAATGTCACTGCAGCATATTCAAAAAAATTCCCCAAGGCTACTGCCTAAACCTGCCAAATTTGAAAAGAATCCGCCTAACGGTTACAGAGTTATAAGGAAAACAAAATGCGGAGCCGGCGGAGCCGGCGGAGCCGGCGGAGCCGCCGGAGCCGGCGGAGCCGGCGGAGCCAGAAGCTCTCCCATACACAAACAAGCGTCCCTTGCGGGACGCTTAATTAAAACCACCACGAAAATCTGTGACCTCATTAATATTAATGAGTTGTCCGTGAATTTTGATCCAGTAAAATATTTTTCTAGGGAATTCCGACAGATACGTAGTACTACGCCAATAGGGTCACCACCGGCTTCACTGCCATGGCCTGTTGTGGTAACAATCCAGTCTACTGTAAGTTTCGTTTTTCTTGCAGCCATTTTTTATATAATCATCCACTTTCAGCTTAATTTTATATTTTTGGGTATAATATGTCCAAATACTGTCTGTACCTCATAATATATTTGAGTTTGTAAACGATCACGAAACCAAAATCGTCTACAGGCATTATTCGAAGAACCTTTCGACGGAAAAATCAAAACCTCGACAAACTCTCGCTCCACGCATCGTTTCGATTTCTTTGATCTCTCGTCTTTTCGCTTCGTATATATATCCCGCATTGCCTTGTGCTGAATGCGTTCTTTTACAATCTTGTCCCCGCATACTTCGATGAAATCCGCGAGCAAAAGCAAATTAATGCGAGATATCGCAGAAAACGCATCCTAGAAGCAACTCTGTATTATTGTTTGACTTTCAGCTTTACTGGGTAAATTGCCTTTTGTAACACACACTGGATGTGTTTGTTTTTCTTACAAATGAATACTCTCCACCGGAGTAAATATCAACAAAACACGGTGTGTAAATTGGCAAATAGCCTCGAAATAAGCCCAAATACTAGCATTTTATATCGAAATAACCTTTAATTTTCTTAAATATTTTTTTCTAAATGAGTTGGGACTGCGGGGGTAACCTCGAGATAAACAGGAAGTCGATATTTCCGAGATCGTGGTAAGTGGGTTAGACTGTATGTTATAAATGACACAAAACAGTGCAAGTGATCATAATTTCAAAGTTAAGGGATAAAAAAGGTCCACATGTATGCTGTAAATAATTGAGAAACCTTAACAAGTGTTTTATTTGGTGACATAATAACCAAATATTCTCAGCCTATTTCACCAGAGCAATTTAAATAAAAGTTAACAAACTATTTGGATTCAATCACAAGATATTTCTTCTCACTGCATAAACCTATAAGCAATTTCTGGGGAAAATAAAGAGGATCAAGTGTCGACCAATCAACAAATCGAGAAAGTTAGGTCAAGGATAGTTGAAAAAGTATTTTGATCCCATGACAAGATATTTCTTCTCACTGTAAAAACCCATAAGCAATTTCTGGGAAAAAGAGTGATCAAGTGTCGACCAATCAACAAATTTGAAACTAGGTCAACAGTAAATATTTAGATTCCATCACATGACCACAACTGCAGGTTGTTTTCCTTCATGTCCTGAAAAATAGCATCAGAGATGCCCGTACCCCATAGCCTGGGGAAATAGTTTTCAACACCACGAGATATAGTAGTGAAACAGTACACAGACCGGTATACTTTCAGCACAGTGTCACTTATATACAGGTCCAAATAATGTTTAAGAAGAGAAAATAACATCCAAGAGAAAGAAAATGTATGTAAACATAAAGTACAAAAACAAAACCATTCAATAGCAAGATGACAGCGTTAATCAGTAAACTAAAAATATGAAGCTGTAAAATAACTATAGCCTTTTTAATCAAAATAGCATCAGAGATGCCCGTACCCAGCCTGGGGAAATAGTTTTCAACACCATGAGATATAGAAGAAGTGAACCAGTACACAGATTGGGATACTTTCAGAACAGTGTCAGTGTGGAAATAATGTTTAAGTAGAGAAAATAACATCTAAGAGAAAGAAACTGCATGTAAAGATAAAGTATTAAAACAGGACAATTCAGTTAACTAAAAATTATGAAGCTTTAAAACTTCACCCATTTTGATATTCATTTGTATGGTCGAATTATGGTTTGCAAGTTTTGAATATTACCCATACATACATATGTGGCAACATATGCTTTTGTGTGGAGTTCGGGCAAAACCTGTGGCTCACTTGATGCAATACCATCTGTTACAATGGGAAGTTGCAAAAGTAAAACAGTAATCTATATCAAAAGACACCCAAAGGTGCAACAACCAAGATTCAAGTAAAATATATAAGCAGTGTTCATTCTAGAGTTGGAGCTACTTGAGTCAAATGACTCCTTTACTAAATTTTGGGGAGACATTTAGTAAATGCGATGAGTCAAATAACCAAAATTAACCTTACAGTTGAGCAAATTGACTTAAATAGGAGAAAAAAAGTACTATTAGTCTATCTTCAAAGTGAATTTGCAATACTAAATCAAATTCAACTCTACTCACTGTGTAAAAAACTTTATTTCAATTCAAGACATATTTTTAGTCAGCATGATGTACAAGATTTCCTATGATGTACATGATTTGCAATAATTAAAGTATTTTTTACTGATTTTTTTTCATTTTTTTTTTTTTTGTTTCAATAAATATGGTCCAACCCTGCACTATCTAAAACTAGAAAAAAAAATTAACTCACCTTGACATAGGTTCACTCAGGGAGTTGTTTTTATTTCATACAAAAAAACTCAGGACATTTATTTATGTAAATGGATATAAATTTGCCACTTTTTGAAAAAAAAAAAAACTGGTTTTAAAGCAATAACATTGCATATAAAGTTTAAGTTAAATTATTATTTAACTTTTTTCCAGTCGAAAATTTGTTATTAACATAGATGCAATTTTTTAAAAGTTTGTCCCACAGTAGTTTAAAATGTTTGTTGCTACTTGTTAACAATTGTCTTTGAAGTCACTTGTAAGAGTGCATTATGCAAAAATATACTTTAAAAAGTGAAAATATTAAAAACTGGATAATAAAATCTTGTTGTGCAATAGATATTTATTTCTATATATATTTAACAAAACTATGAAAAAAAGTTGAAATTTACAGCCACTGGTGAGTTTACATCACTTACTATAAACGTGTTTTCTATTGATAAATACTGAATTTTTGTTAAACGGAGTATGATTGGACAATGCCGTTTCCGCTCGACCAATCAAATTAAGGCATTTGGAAGCAAGGAAACATGGAGGGATTGGGTCAAAAAGACAATATATGTGTCCTTTTCTTTGATTTTGAAACAAAATTTGTCTAACTTGCCAGATATTTACAGCGAAAACGCGGGCGATAATGCAAGATTTATGCGTCACCGCGACTCGGGACCATAACGTGTACGCGTCTTTTCGCCCCAGTATAGCGACAAAAGAAAAATGAACACTGTATAAGAGAGAGAAAATAGTATTAGATATCCCTGTAGAGAGATAAAATAGGATCAGATATGCAAGATTAACGATGACGTTTTACATCTACACACCCTAACCAATGTCCCTACCAAGTATCAACTTCCTACACCTTACAGTTTCTGAGATATAGCCGGGACAAGATTTTATAGGTCAAGGTCAAATCAAGGTCACACCATGAAGTTGCACACCTACACCCCCTAACCGATGTCCCTACCAAGTATCAACTTCCTACACCTTACGGTTTTCGAGATATAGCCCGGACAAGATTTTATAGGTCAAGGTCACTACGGAAAGGTCAAATCAAGGTCACACCATGACGTTGCACACCTACACTCTCTAACCAATGTCCCTACAAAGTATCAACTTCCTACACCTTATGTTTTCTGAGATACAGGCCGGACAAACTCCTTCCCGCCACCTGCCCATCCAGACACCATGGGTCAAATAATACGCCGACAGCCCTTAAGGGCTGTGAGGTAAAAATGTGCTTTCTCAGAGGCTCAAAATTATTTGGTATAAATGTGTAGAAAAATTGCTCAGAGGGCCGGAATTTTGAAGGGGTCCTTCCCAGAAGCTCGAAATTGGAGTATAAAAGGCAGCAAAAAGCAGAAGGTTTTCATTGTCATGTGAGAGATTGTTAGAAGCACATATCTCCCTGCTTTTCCAGAGGATAGAACGTTTTTAATGAAAATTTTATATTTTAAATGACTTCTTATATTTTAAGTGACTTCTCTCCCTGCTTTTCCGGAGGATAGAACGTTTTCAATGAAAATTTTATATTTTAAATGACTTTTTCGTTCATAAATTGAAGCAGACATACATTTATTTCATTTCTTATATAATATGAGAGCAAAAACCTGAAAACTGTAATTAAAATAACAAAAATGTAAAGTTGGATGTTTAGCTCACGTGATCGAATCCAAATATTTACTGGTGACCTAGTTTAAGATTTGTTTATTGGTCGACACTTGATCCTCTTTTTTCCCAAAACTTAATCAAAAACTGCACTAGCAATACAGACTGCACATCTGGTCGTGGGGTTCTACATGTTTTCTCCAGTCCTGTCTGTTCGTCAGTATGGTGTGTCGGGATCTGCTACAGCTTGTCTGTTTGGGGTTTGGGCTTGTCGTAGTACTTCTACGACTGGCCGTGCAATAAACATCCCCGACCCTACGTCTTGTCCGGGTAGTCACCACGTCCTGCCTGTAAGTGTACCGTCCTGTCAAGGATTTCTTAACCGACTCACCATTTTCGCGCCTTTTTTTTCTACGATCCTATGACTTTCACAACCGACCCGAGTCGTAGGGTCGGCTCCAGTGGAACATCGGCATTAAGATCACCTTAACATAGGGTTCCTCTCCTGACCCAAATACACGAGTGTGCCAAGTTTGAATGAAATCTGTGAAAGTGTTTTTGAGTTATCGCACATACAAGTCAAAATGTACAGCGGCAGCGGTGCGACGGACGTGAAACCAATATATCCCCCGACTTTTGTCTGGGGATATAATGAGGCATGGTATGACAATGTTGATAATATCCACTTACTTTGTGAGCAATTCATTCTTGAACTTCTCCTCATTGAGCTCCTTCCGAAGCTGAGCCTTTGTCTTGGTGGCTGATGTACATAATACTGCATGCTGGATCAGTGCCCCTGCAGAAGGCCTGGCACTGGGGTTTGGACTGATCATTTGCTGAAATGGCAGACAAGTGCAACTTTAGGCTGTGCATCTCTACATTAACACACACAAAAAAAATGGCATCAGAGATGCCCGTACCCCACAGCCTAGGGAAATATTTTCAACATCATGAGATACAGAAGTACTGTATCAGTACAAACTTCAGGATACTTTCAGAGCACTGTCAGTTATATAAAGGTCCAAACAATGTTTAAATGGAGAAATAATGTTTAAAAGAAAGATCATGCATATAAAGATCGAGTATTAAAACAAGATAATTCAATAAAAAGATGACAGCATTAATCAGCAAACTAAAATTCAACCCTCTTTATCTACATCTGCAAGGCCCGAATTATGGTTTAGATGGTTTGAATATTACCATGCATACAGAAGTGGTAATACATTTAATGAATGCTTATGTGTGGTGTTGGAGCAAAATCTGTGGCTCACTTGATGAAATTCTATCTCTTACAATGGGAAGTTATGAAAGTAAAATTCTTAATAAATTCTAATATGACTTTAATAGTGCTTAATCTGCATCAAAAGAGAGACCCAAAGGTGCAACAAGATTTTATAGGTCAAGGTCACTACGACAAGGTCAAAGGTCAAATTAAGGTGACACCATGATAATACACACCTATAGCTCCTAACCAATGTCCCTAGCAAGTACCAACTTCCTACACCTTACGGTTTCCGAGATATAGCCCGGACAACATTTTAAAGGTCAAGGTCACTACGGCAAGGTCAAAGGTCAAATCAAGGTCAGACCATGACGTTGCACACCTACACCCCCTAACCAATATCCTTACCAAGTATCAACTTTCTACACCTTACGGTTTCTGAGATATAGCCCGGACAAGATTTTATAGGTTAAGGCCACTACGACAAGGTCAAAGGTCAAATCAAGGTCAGACCATGACACTGCACACCTACACCCCCTAGCAAATGTCCCTACCAAATATCAACTTCCTACACCTTACGGTTTCCAAGATATAGCCCGGACATGATTTTATAGGTCAAGGCCACTACGGCAAGGTCAAATCAAGGTCAGACCATGACGTTGCACACCTACACCCCCTAACCAATATCCCTACCAAGTATCAACTTCCTACACCTTACGGTTTCCGAGATATAGCCCGGACAAGATTTTGAAACTCAAGGCCACTACGGCAAGGTCAAATCAAGGTCAGACCATGACACTGCACACCTACACCCCCTAGCAAATGTCCCTACCAAATATCAACTTCCTACACCTTACGGTTTCCAAGATATAGCCCGGACAAGATTTTATAGGTTAAGGTCACTGCGGCAAGGTCAAAGATCAAATCAAGGTCAGACCATGACGTTGCACAACTACATCCCCTAACCAATGTCCCTACCAAGTATCAACTTCCTACACCTTACGGTTTCCGAGATATAGCCCGGACAGGATTTTGAAACTCAAGGTCACTACGGCAAGGTCAAAGGTCAAATCAAGGTCAGACCATGACGTTGCACACCTACACCCCCTAACCAATGTCCCTACCACGTATCAACTTCCTACACCTTACGCTTTCTGAGATACAGCCCGGACAAACTATTTCCCGCCGCCCGCCCGCCCGGACGCCGATCCGGACACCATGGGTGAAAACAATACCCCGACAGCCCTTAAGGGCTGTGGGGTAAAAACAACTAAATAGCAAGGGATTCACTTTATGAAATTGGGAAAAATAATTCGTGAATAGCCTTATTAATAATTACAAATTGAAGCAATTTTTCACAAAAATTGTCAGGGCTAATAGAGGAGGATACAAGGTCAAGCTTAATATACATTAACCTTTATTTAATGGTTCTTTATATAGTGAAATATTTTGCCAATAACTTAAAATGAATTATTGATATGGTGCTGTCAAATCAACCAAGACAACATTTTGGGTGGACAAAATACCACTTCATCTATGGGACTTCATTTAAAACATATTTTGGTTATTTTAATCAAATAAACTCACCTGTAAGACGTAGTTAAAAGCGTCCGAGCAATGGGCGAGTCTGGGCAGCTTTCCATTTCGAATATCATGCCACTCATCTCCATTCTTGGGCAACTCGACACCACCTCCCTACAGAACAGCAGTTACAGGTAAAATTGATTAACTTGGGTTACACAAGGCTTTACACATTAGTTGTACCTGATCAGGCTCACTTGTGGTAGAGAAAATGATAACACATTGGTTCAAAATTCTATTGGTAAACCACTTGGCCTAGACATTCAGTCACAAAGATTGCACACTTCAGCTTAGAGCCAGAAACAAGAAAACTTATTATTTCTGGAAATGTTACCATTTTCACACTGCTTGGCAGTCCACATATCTTTGGCACTGCACTAAATGCCAGAATCATGACCATAACATCCAAACAAACTGGTAAAGAAAAATACAAGTAGTTTATTATACACAGAAAAGGGTGCTACTCACAGCCATATACACCGTTAAAGCCAGCGAGAAGATGTCTGCCTTGGGGAGATTTGAAAAGTCTTCTTGCAAGATTTCATTGGGCAAGAAACGGCAGTCCCCTTCTTCCACAAGTGGATGGGATATGGATGTCACATGGCCTAGATCACCTGAAAGTAAAAACTGGTTATGACTGCTTTACCTTCTTAATGTATTTCAGAGTAGTCCCTTTTCCAGAAGTCTGTTATGATTTATGCAAGATTAACCTCACCTATCCTGTGTCTGTGTGAACCACTGACTTAGTGCTCATGTGACCTTCTGCTATGCACTTTCCTTGTGTGCGAGAGACCCATGTATATACTAAAATATTATACAAAAATATTTACTTACTGCTTACTGCAAAACTGTTTATTTTATAAAGAATTTATAAAGAATAAAAAAGAATTAGTTGACTTCATCCAGTAAATCACCAATTTTGCTTGTGAACCACCCATGTTATACGTCAATGATCAATCTACCTGCTTGTGAACCACCCATGTCACACGTCAATGATCAATCTACCTGCTTGTGAACCACCCATGTCACACGTCAATGATCAATCTACCTGCTTGTGAACCACCCATGTCACACGTCAATGATCAATCTACCTGCTTGTGAACCACCCATGTTACACGTCAATGATCAACCTACCTGGCATGTTACTGACCCACCCATTTAGCATGCATCTTATCCACCCATTTTGCAAGTTAATGACCCGTGTATATTCTATGCCAGTAATCTGCCTATTGTACAAGTCCACAACCCACCTATCTTATATGTAAGTGGTTCTTCCCATTCCTCTTCCAGATCTTCCTCTACTCCACTCTCTGCATTTCCCGGTTGTGGGTTTCTGTGCAGGAAAATGTTTCCTGGAAAACGGACGAAATGACATCAGTACAATATAATGCTAAGGCTGTGACCGGGTAGTAGGTATTTGCAATCGGTGTTGATTTGGGAAAATCTTCAGTGCTTTCAGGGCCACTCGATAGTTGTTACCTACTACAATTTGCTATATTGTCGCCCACTTGGTTACAGTTTTAGTACAACAAAAGTTGACAACACCGCAGAATTCTTTGTACACTGGGGAGTTTTATACAATATTCCTCATTTTATAACAATATAATAAGTTTTAAATAGCATTCACAACCATTTTGATACAAAAACATTTCCAGAAACTACCACTGTGTTTATGGTTAGAAAAAACAACAACTGCATACTAAACCAAGCACATATCGGATTGCTCGACGAATTTGGGTAGCTGGGCTACCGAGGTGGATTTTAACCACTCGTTATAACCTTATATATTGCAACATAATGCCATAATAAATGGACAGAAAACTGTAACGCAAATCAAATTTCCAGACTTCTTCCGAGGCATAATTGCAGAGACTCTTGTGTTACATCACCAATGTATAGGGATGGGTGGGTATTGAAAATATGTAAATCGGGAGGTCGCCAATGCAAAACCGTACAGATTCCGGGACTCCGCGTTTTAGTACATCCCAAACAAACATGGATGTTTCCTCTTCACGACATCTCAATAAAAGTGGCTAAATGCACAAAATATGAGATAAAAGCTTATAATTTCTTCAGATTTCTTTTTGTTTCCAATATTTTACGTTTTCCTTCAATTATATGGGCTGACAAGCGAGATTGAGGTTATAAAATGTCGTAACCAAAACATGGCCGTTCTGCTCAATGCAGTCGCAAGTACTGTATAAACTCTGCAAATGCATGAAAATTGGGGATAAAACCTTATAATTTCTTCAGATTTCGGGTATGTTTCTAATATTTTAACTCTTCCTTCAATTATATATGCTGACAAACGAAGTGGCGGTTGTAAAATTTCATCATCACGGTATTTCAGTAAAATGCTCTCAATACCAGACCTACCGACCCATCCCTACCAATATATGGGTGTATTCTGAAACACATCCCTTCCTAAAGCTGAATGTACCGAACATGCCACCCCATGACATACTAAATGTACATCTATATTTTAATACCTCACAGTTGCAGTGTTCATTCTAGAGTTGGAGCTACTTGAGTCAAATGACTCCTTTCCTAAATTTTGGTGAGACATTTACTAAATTCGATGAGTCAAATGACCAAAATTAACCTTACAGTTGAGCAAATTGACTTAAATAGGAGAAAAAAAGTACTATTAGTCTATCTTCAAACTGAATTTGCAATACTAAATCAAATTCAACTCTACTCACTGTGAAAAAAAAAAACTGTATTTCAATTCAAGACATATTTTTAGTCAGCATGATGTACAAGATTTCCTATGATGTACATGATTTGCAATAATTAAAGTATTTTTTACTGATTTTTTTTTTCATTTTTTTTTGTTTCAATAAATATGGTCCAACCCTGTGCTATCTAAAACTAGAAAAAAAATTAACTCACCTTGACATAGGTTCACTCAGGGAGTTGTTTTTATTTCATACAAAAAAACTCCGGACATTTATTTATGTAAATGGATATAAATTTGTCACTTTTTGAAAAAAAACAAAAACAACTGGTTTTAAAGCAATATAACATACCATATAAAGTTTAAGTTAAATTATTATTTAACTTTTTTCAGTCGAAAAGTTGTTATTATTTTTTAAAAGTTTGTCCCACAGTGGTTTAAAATGTTTGTTGTTGCTTGTTAACAATTGTCTTTGAAGTCACTTGTAAGAGTGCATTATGCAAAACTATACTTTAAAAAGTGAAAATATTAAAAACTGGATAATAAAATCTTGTTGTGCAATAGATATTTATTTCTATATATATTTAACAAAACTATGAAAAAAAGTGGAAATTTACAGCCACTGGTGAGTTTACATCACTTACTATAAACGTGTTTTCTATTGATAAATACTGAATTTTTGTTAAACGAAGTATGATTGGACAGTGCCGTTTCCGCTCGACCAATCAAATTAAGGCATTTAGAAGCAAGGAAACATGGAGGAATTGGGTTAAAAAGACAATATATGTGTCCTTTTCTTTGATTTTGAAACAAAATTCGTCTAACTTTCCCAATATTTACAGTGAAAACGCGGGCGATAATGCAAGATATATGCGTCACCGCGACTCGGGACCATAACGTGTACGCGTCTTTTCGCCCCAGTATAGCGACAAAAGACGCGGAAACGCGTAGTAAAATGAACACTGCAGTTGGTTTTAAATTTAAATTCAATAGGGCCTAAAAATGGACTTACTTAAATTAACTAGCATGAGACCTCCCATACATCTCTGCCTCAGATACCCGGCTTTACATCTAGATCCAACGTTCTTTGAATTTTTTTTTTGTATACCTGTCCACAAAAATTCATACATCTGTCCATATCATATAGCTGCTTCATGGTTGAATACTCTAGCCCTTTGACTCCCATACCGTTCTTTATTCCATACCTGGCTTGATGTCCAGATGCACCAGACCCTGAGAGTGGATGTACTTCAAGCCCTGTGCCACCTGCACCAGCAGCTGCTTCAGCTCCGCCTCCTCAAAGTACTGACCAGTCTTTTCATTCTCAGCAATAGCATCAGCAAGGCTCCCACCTGATGTGGAAAAGATGAAGTATAAGTTTACAGACTAACACAGCTTTCAGAATTATTGGAACTTTTTGGAATGTCAGCACAGTCTTGTTTGACACTTTAAGTCAAAGTTAGTGTTTTACACCCGATACAATAGTTGGGACAGGTCCTCAGCATTGCCACTAGTGACAGTTGAACCCATACAGAGGTGACAGCCTGCGATAAGATGCAAAACCTGATAACCACTACACCACTGAGGACCTCTCTATGATACTTAAACATAACCTGTTATGCCGTCAAAGTAAATAACAATTTATTTGATTAACAGGTACATCAATAAGATGTGCACACAAATCAAAAGAATACATAATGTTCATCTCAGAAACTTTGTGAAGTTGTAATGAACCAAAATCTATAACATTTAACTTAGTAAAAGTTCATGTAACACTTTTCATGTAACGTTTTTTATTTACCTTGCTTACGTGGCTGTTCCATAAAGTGCACATACATACCTGTACAATTTTACCGGCAACAAAAAATATTTCCTTGCAATAAAATAGTATTAAACACATTTAATGGCAAGATCTGGACATTATGTTATTTGATTTTTAGAGCTGAAAGAGAAGACAAAAATCGTGGTCGAATATCCACATCCCGGAATTCGGATGTTAGTTTGGTGTGTTTTAGCACTGTCCATTTATTTTGCTGAAATACCCAAATGCGGTTGTTGGTACAACCGCATGAAAGTTGTCACAAAAACATAAGTAAACAAGGTATATTTTCCTTAATTTTAATGATTTATTATGTTATTGGACAAAAATCGTAGTTAATTGTGCTATTTTGCGTTTTGATGCCTAATTTCTATACATATACCGAATATTTGTTTGCTCATGATCAAAGTCGAATGCGGAAAATGCAGACCGGAGAATGAATAATGCGAATATCCCTTTCAGCTCTATTGATTTTTGTCATTTACTCGAGTTCAGCACGAGTTCAACTTGCATCTAACAGGTGATCCTCGATCTACAGGAATCGCTGATGATAAGAGCCCTGGTACTAACTGCATGGGGAAATAGACAACAGAGTATGCCAACATGGCTGCATTTACCAGAAAATGAGCCCTTATGGCTCAACCTACATTGCCAAATCTGGAATTTTTATCTACCAAGTTGGTTTAGGCAGGGTAGTATATCAACAACAGATATTATGTTTTAGGACGGTAAACTTTTGTCATAATCCCGGTTTATAAAGCATTTAAAACCAGGACAAATCAGCTGGTCTACCACAGAGTACTTAATAGTCATGAAATAAACTTGCATAAAACAGATCCAAATGAAAGAATAAATTCAGCCAAATTCTTCCTTATCAATCTTACTTAGAAAATCCGGTATCTTTCTAGAAAATATTTCTTAGAAAATCCGGTATCTTGGTATCGAGTAGGGATGGGTCGGTAGGCCCGGGGTTTGAGTATCGAGAGCATTTTATTGAACAGATTTATTTGTTGTTTTACGTCACGTTCAACAGCCAAGGTCATATTGCGACAGGTAGTTTACAGGTGGAGGAAACCAGTGCATACTGCACTGTAAACCAACGGGCATCGGCAAGTAACTACCAACTTTCCAACATGAAGCGCCCGGCCCATGATTCGAACCAGCGGCCTCAGAGGTTGGAGGCGAGAACTCTAACTGCTACACCACCGAGCCCCCCAGCATTTTATTGAAATACCGTAACAAGATTTTAAAGCCAACACTTTGCTTGTCAATACATATAATTAAAGGAAAACTTAAAATGTTAGAAATTTAACCCAAACCTGAAGGAATTTTAAGCTTTTATTCCATATTTTTGTGCGCTTTTACGTTGAGCAGAACGAACATGTTTTGGTTACGGCACTTTATAACCTATATCTCGCTTGTCAACATAAAACATGTTATACACTTTTTAACTCATATTTTTGCATTTGGGGACTTTTATTGTGATGGTGTGAAGAGGAGATGTCAGCTCATATAATTGAAGGAAAACTTAAATATTGGGAACAAACAAGAAGTCTGAAGAAAATATAAGCTTTTATCTCATATTTTGTGCATTTAGCGACTTTTATTGGGATGTTGTGAAGAGGAAACGTCCATGTGTGTTTGGGGTTTACTAAAAACGCGGAGTCACGGAATCGGGAGGGCTTTGTATTGGAGACCTCCCGATGTACACATTTTTTATACCGACCCATCCCTAGTATCGAGAGCATTTTATTAATATATAGTGATTAGATTTTACAACAGCCACTTCACTTGCCAATGCATATAATTTTCATTCCATATTTTTTTATGGTTTGCAGACTTTTACAGCAACTAGAAATAGGACGCCTTGTTGACAGTAGATGCGAATAGAAACAGGATAGCATAGAAGAACACACATTATCATGTATAATGTCCACCCCATGAACCTTGCCCAAATTGTACAGTAGTCTTACAAGACCCTGTTTCATTTGTAAAATATATCAATGATGCTTAAATATTTATTAGTGTAGATGTAAATTATTTCAGCTTCATTGCCTTTTTACATTGGTTGGGTCGAAAATTTTGACGAAATCGTTCTATCTCGCACGGTTAAGGAGATAGAAGCAAATTTGTGTTTTGCCATTTTTGGCAAAAATTCGAAAATTCAAAATGGCCGCCATTTTTGGGGAGGGGAAAATTTTTTGAAAATTGCAAAGAGTACATTCCTTAGATACCCTGTGGGTAGAAAATTTCGACGAAATCGCTCTATCTCGCACGGTTAAGGAGATAGAAGCAAATTTGTGTTTTGCCATTTTTGGCAAAAATTCGAAAAATCAAAATGGCCGCCATTTTTGGGGAGGGGAAATTTTTTTGCAAATTGCAAAGATTACATTCCTTAGATACCCTGTGGGTTGAAAATT
This sequence comes from Sabellastarte sp. h YS-2021, assembly GCA_964017235.1. Lineage (NCBI taxonomy): Eukaryota > Metazoa > Annelida > Polychaeta > Sabellida > Sabellidae > Sabellastarte > Sabellastarte sp. h YS-2021. The sequence goes on from OZ024927.1 coordinate 11,730,863, forward strand.
TCGACGAAATCGCTCTATCTCGCACAGTTTAGGAGATATGAGCACATTTGCCTTTTTCAGTATTCAAAATAGCTAATTACTCATTTATTTAATTAATTACTCACTCATCTATGAAGCAATTCCCCCCAAAGGCAATCCCATACAAGCTATTAACCCAATGAACCTCCATACCAAATTTCAGAAAGCTAGGCTTAATAGCATTCCTTAAAATGTCTGGAAACCAAAGAGCTACTCAAAAGTAGCAAAGTAGCTATTACTCAGTTAGCTATAGAGCTATCATCATCAAAAGCAATCCCATACAAGCTATTAACCCAATAAACCTGCATGCCAAATTTGGAAAGATAGGATAAGAACTGTTGCCTAAAATGTCTGGAAACCAAGTGGGACGCCGGACGGCGGAAAAAGCAAAAATAATATGTCCACCCCCCAGTGGGGTGGACATAATTAAATTGACCAGAACTGCAATATTTTCATTATAACTTTTTATAACTTTAATCTTGTCAACACATACAATGAAGGACATTGTATATGCTTTTATCTCATATTTTGTGCAATTGGGGACTTTTATTACAATGTCGTTGAGGAAACATCCATATTTGATTTGGGTGTACTAAAATGTGGAGTTCCAGAATCACAATGCTTTTCCTTTAGCGACTTCCCAATGTACACATTTTCCTATACCATCGAGACCATGCAAAATAACGGGGTTTAGGTAGTTACAATATAAAATATTAAATAATATACTTGGTACAAAAGCTTACAGGTTTCAATTAAATCTTTTGGCAATAATTCCTTTGGGTTCATTTGGTCATCATGACAATGAAACTAGCAAGCATCGGTGTGCTACTTGTGAAAAGGTTCGCATTTTCTGGCAAAATTTAAAGGACCTATTTTTTTCCAGAAAACTGGGGTCACTTAAATGACATGATACATATACTTTAAATGTTATACATATGGTCCAAACCTGAAAATACCAAGAAAATTTAAATGCCAAAGATTTTTATGAACAAACATACAAAACGAAAAAAAAAAAAAAATCCGGAACAAGAACATGTAGAATATGTAACTGTGGGTTAATATTCAAGAGTTCTTTAGTGTATGTGTGTTCCTAGTATTCTGTAGTGTCCTTAATGGTACTTCATGTGTTGTAATGCACCGTTTCTTTGCTTATTGGCTTTGTTTCTGTAATGTGTCACATATTGCTTCGAAACTGAGTTGATGAGCTTTTGATATTCAAGTAAAAATATTCTTACCATTACAGAACTCGTCCTGAATGTACATGTGGTCATTCTCTGCCCAGGCAGAATAGTAGCGCACCACGTGCTGGTGTTTGCCAAGCACTGCATGAGCATATACCTCATTCAGAGCGTTCCTCCTGTGAAAACATCAGTCAGTACATCAGCCACAACACAACAATAGTTGCGAAACTTTATACCCAGCATCCATATCAGTTAATATCAGTCTGTGAACCACCGAATAACCCTTAGTGAGCACACCAGCCATGATACAGAGCTTTTACTAACAAAAAATTCAGATTTCATGAATTTAGAAACAATAATCCTACAGCAATTATATTTTTTAGATTGTAACCTTGAAAGGCATTAAAACATCTCCTTTGACCAAATCTTTTACTTCCCAGGAGAGTTGGCAGTTTTTTCCAAGATGTTTTTTTTTCCCCGCCTGTTTTCGTCCCGGAAAAAATAGGTTTACTTTTGGACAACACCGAAAAAAAAAAAAACCCATTCTTAGCTAAAAATAATTAGGTTTTATCCACTTTTGGACAATAAAAAAAGCTTTCTTAACTTTGAGTAAAAAAAAATATTTACACTTATTTTGTAACATATTATAAGGAGAATGAATTACATCATAATTATTCATTTCTAGAAAGTTACACTGTTATAAATTTATTTACTTAGTATTAGGGATGTCACGACTCCAAATATTTCATGTCGACTAATCGGTAAGTACTATTCGTGCCGACACCGAATAACCGTCGAATTTATTTCTACAACCAAAAATCTTAAGTTTCATATTGTGAAAAGTACTGAAAACGATAAATATGTGAAATAAAATAAAAATATATGTATATAACCTGCAAAAATTAATAAATTTGCTGTTTTCCTGCGACTTCTGCTTCATTTATTTCAGACAGAAAGTGGGCGATATAAGAGGTATATGGTACTTCCGGTTTTACGTGAATGCATAAACAGTACAGAAAACGTGGCTGTTTGGGGATTTTAGCTTATTTTATGTGACAATATGGATATATTTTATGGATTTAGACCTTCTGCCATCTTTCACTACATTAAGCGATTATTCTTACTTTAAAATACGAAACCGGTATATAGCACTATTCTAACCGTTGTCGATTAGTCGGGTAGTCGTGACACCCCTTAGTATGTCCATGAAATGCCTTTCAGTACAAAGCAAGAATAACTAGACCTACGCATCGGAGAATCGATGCAAATTTGTATCCACCGGAAAGACAACTCGCCAAAGCCAGTGAACCATCGTTTGACCTTGAAGGAGGGGCCAAAGGTCAAATGTAACATCAGAAGATTCCTAGCCCAAGATTTCGTATGAGTTGGTTTCGTACTGTAAACCTCTAGGATCAATAATAAGCAAGTTATAGGTACTTTTAAGTTTGGCTATCCTCATTTGACCTTGAAGGAGGGGCCCAAGCTCAAACCCGACAACACCAAAAGATTCCCAGCTCATGATTTCCTATAGGTTGGTTTACCATCCCAAACCTCTGGGACCAATAATAAGCGAGTTATAAGCACCTTTAGGTTTGGTTCTCCTCCTTTGACCTTGAAGGAGGGGTCCAAGGTCAAATCTGACATCAAAAGATTCCCAGCCCATGATTTCCTATATGTTGGTTTACCATCCCAAACATCTGGGACCAATAATAAGTGAGTTATAAGCACTTTTAGGTTTGGCTCTCCTAGTTTGACCTTGAAGGAGGGGTCCAAGGTCAAATGTGACCATCAAAAGATTCCCAGATTTTAAAGGTGGATGTTACTACAACAAGGTCGAGGTTAACTCTAGATCACAACATGATGTTACACACCTACACCCCCTAATCAATGTCCATACCAAGTATCAACTTCCTACACGGCTACACCTTATGGTTCCTGAGATATAGCCTGGACATGATGTTAAAGGTCAAGGTTACTCGAGCAAGGTCAAAGTTAAAACAAGGTTCCAATTAATGCTGGACACCTACACACCCCAACCAATGTGAACACTAGTGCTGTGAAATCGCTTCGAATATCGGGTTCAATGTTTGGTACCTGTACAAGCTAGCGAACTTCGGTCTTGTTCGATCTTCGAAACAATGTTTTCAAAACCAGTTAAAATGCATAAATCTCACATAAAATCTTGTCACTTTATTGAAAATAATATAGCAAAAATATAAAATCCATATCTTTTAAATAACTTCCGCCTCATTTTCAACAAAAGAAACAAGTTTTATAGATGGGTGAAAATAGGATCCGTTGGGATGTGGTGTGATATTGGGGATTTCTAAACGTTTTGCAAACTCCGAATCTCAGACGTTTGAAACCGAAATCGGGGCAGTAAACGAGCGAACTATCAAACTTCTTCAAACATCGTCGCAGCACTAGTGAACACCACGTATCAACTTCCTACATCTTATGGATGCAAAGATATAGCCCGGACAAGATGTTAAAATTCAAGGTCACTATGGCATGTTGAATGCCTACACCCCCTAACCAATGTCCCAACCAACTTTCAACTTTCTATACCTTATGGTTCTGAGATACAGCCCAGACAATATTTTAAAGGTCAAGCTCACTACAGTAAGGTTGAAGGTGAAATTAAGTTACAGCATGACTTTGCACATTTACATCCCCAACCAATGTTTCTACCAAGTATCAACATCCTACACTATATGGTTTCCGAGATATAGGCAGGCCAAGATTTTAAAGGTCAAGGTCAGTAGAGCATAGTGTTGAAGAAAAGTGAACCGGGTCTTCGAAAACAACTAAACATTTAACATAGACGTAAAATCTACTACAAAATTCAATTTTTTTTTCTTTAAATATATGAATATATTTATATATTTTACTAATATAAGGCGTTTCCTTTTTATTATTTTATACTTTAAGTATTTGCAAACTTTAATTCTTGGTGTAACACCGTTTTATAAGACAGCATTTTATTATAATGTTTCCAAGACGCCTCAAATCTTGCAATATAAAGATGGTTAAAGTTTCTTATATTTTGCATTTGTCTTTTTCCCAAAATTCAATAAATTATCAAAATTCTTCTTGTTGTGTGGTTTGTAACCACTTTATAAGGCGTGATATGTCAAAATATGAAGCAGTTTATTTCGTAGGCGATAATCAAGCGATTAACCAAGTCCGAGTCGATTCTTCCAAAACGAGGAATCGAGGCGCATTTTCGGGCTCGCTTGCAACCTTTATTATTTTTATTTAAGTTTACAAATATTTCACAGTATTTTATATTATTCTATGAGTATATCACACATTTTGTTCTCCAAAGTCTTCAAAAAGCTCATTGTGGTTCATATTTATATGCGAGTTTGAGCTCGTGTTTGCCTTTGAGATCTTATGTCTTTGCATTTAATAAATGTACATGGTTTTTCGTCGAATTTTCACTTTCGGAAACCGGTTCTAAAATTTGCATTCAACCACAACACTACTACAGCAAGGTCAAAGGGCAAACTAGAATTAGGACGCATCTGTGGCCAGATGCTGGATGTATCCACCGACAAAGGCCAACTAACATAGTTTAAAAGATAAACAGCATTTTTCGTTAATAAGCAAGCTGAAAGCACTTTTAAGTTTGGTTACCCTTATTTGACCCTGTAGCAGGGGCCCAAGGTGAAGTCTGACCTGATCAAAAGATTCGCAGCCCATGATTTCCTATAAGTCGTTTTCACATTGCAAACCTCTAGGACCAATAATAAGCAGGAGGGGCCCAAGGTCAAATCTGACCACATGAAAAGATTTGCAGCCCATGACTTCCTATAAGTTGTTTTTATATTAATGAGTTATTTGAGAAATACTGGCTATCTGCAATACTTCTAGAGATAATTCGCATTTACTCACTTTGAGTAGGTGAATAATTAGCTACGGGTCTGAAACTTCACCAAGTGAAAGCTCTCTCAAAAGTAGGCGAATGAGTTATTTGAGAAAAATTGGCTACCTACAATACTTTTAGAGATAATTCGAATTTACTCATTTTCAGTAGGTGAGTAATTACCTACGGGTCTGGAACTTCACCATGTGAAAGCTGTCCCAAAAGTAGATGAATGAGTTATTTGATAAAAATTGGATATCTGGAATACTTTTAGAGATAATTTGCATTTACTCATTTTCAGTAGGTGAGTAATTAGCTACAGGTCTGAAACTTCACCAAGTGAAAGCTCTCCCCAAAGTAGGTGAGTGAGTTATTTGAGAAAAATTGGCTATCTGCAATACTTTTAGAGATAATTCGCATTTACTCATTTTGAGTAGGTGAATAATTAGCTACAGGTCTGAAACTTCACCAAGTGAAAGGTCTCCCCAAAGTAGGTGAAGGAGTTATTTGACAAAAATTGGCTATCTGGAATACTTTTAGAGATAATTTGCATTTACTCATTTTGAGTAGGTGAATAATTAGCTATGGGTCTGAAACTTCACCATGTGAAAGCTCTCCCAAAAGTAGATGAATGAGTTATTTGATAAAAATTGGATATCTGCAATACTTTTAGAGATAATTAGCATTTACTCATTTTGAGTAGGTGAATAATTAGCTACAGGTCTGAAACTTTACCAAGTGAAAGGTCTCCCAAAAGTAGGTGAAGGAGTTATTTGACTAAAATTGGCTATCTGGAATACTTTTAGAGATAATTTGCATTTACTCATTTTCAGTAGGTGAGTAATTACCTACAGGTCTGAAACTTCACCAAGTGAAAGCTCTCCCAAAAGTAGGTGAATGAGTTATTTGAGAACAATTGGCTATCTGCAATACTTTTAGAGATAATTCGCATTTACTCATTTTGAGTAGGTGAGTAATTAGCTACAGGTCTGGAACTTCAGCATGTGAAAGCTCTCCCAAAAGTAGGTGAATGAGTTATTTCAGAAAAATTTGCTATCTGCAATACTTTTAGAGAAAATGCAGAATTACTCATTTTTAGTAGGCAAGTAATTTAGCCACAGGCCTAATTTAGACATAAAGCCTACCAATAGAATACTGTGGTGCACCCTCTAATATACCTTGCAAACTTGAGAAGGCTAGCTATAATATTTTTTTCGTTAGAGCGGTAATGGTGAAATCTCTCTACACACTGCGGCTATCCAGTGGATACAATAATTTACTCAACAGTGAGAACCTGAAAGTAGATATTGGTAAGCTATGCCATGACATAGAGGTCTGCAATTTCACTCTGTTATAGCTGACCAAAAATTATGTGAATAACATATTTAAACAAAATACTGTAAATGTAATAGTTTTCACGTTATAACTGATTTACTCAACAGTGATAACCTCAAAGTAGCTATTACTCAGCTATGCAATGAGCTACATGTCTGAATTTTTTCTATGTTATAGCTGACCCAAAATTAGGTGAACAACATATTTAAGCAAAATACTGTAAATGCAATAGTTTTCAAGTTACAACTGATTTACTCAATAGTGAGAACATGAAAATAGCTATTGCTCAGCTATGCCATGAGCTATAAGTCTGTAATTTCACGACGTTATAGCTGACCCAAAAGTAGGTGAACAACATATTTTAACAAAATACTCCAAATGCAATATTTTTCAAGTTACAAGTCATTTACTCAACAGTCAGTACCTGAAAATAGCTATTGCTCAGTTGTGCCATGAGCTACAGGTCTGTAATTTCACTATGTTATAGCTGACCCAAAAGTAGCTGAATAACATATTTACACAAATTTCCGTAAATGCAATAGTTTTCCAATTACAACTGATTTACTCAACAGTGTGAACTTCAAAGTAGCTATTACTCAGCTATGCAATGAGCCACAGGTCTGGAACTTCACTATGTTATAGCTGACTCCGAAATAGGTGAATAACATATTGAAACAAAATACTCTAAATGTAATACTTTTGAAGTTATAAGCAATTTACTCAACAGTGATAACCTAAAAGTAGCTATTACTCAGCTATGCCATGAGCTACAGGTCTGAAATTTTACTATGTTATAGCTGACCCAAAAATAGCTGAATAACATATTGAAACAAAATACTCTAAATGCAATAGTTTCAAGTTACAAGTGATTTTACTCACGATGGAAGTTACTGAAAAGCCCAAAAGTAGCTATTACTCACTTAGCTATTGAGACAGACACCCAAGTTACTCACCATGTTGTAGCTATGAAAAAAGTATCTGAATAACATATTTTAACAAAATGCTCTAAATGCAACACTTTCAAGTTACAAGCGATTTAGTGCATGATTTCATGAATTTTAATGCATTTTAGACATTTTTGTCTACCAGAGGCCTAATTTAGACATAAAGCCTACCAAAAAGATAGAGTGGCGAGTCCTCTAGCATACCAAGCCACCTGCCAAATATGAAAGAAATCTGGAAAGAAATGTGGACTGTAGGTCGCTAACAAGCAATATTCCACATTTTAGACATTTTTGTCTACCACAGGCCTAATTTAGACATAAAGCCTACCAAAAAGATAGGGTGGCGAGTCCTCTACCATATCAAGCCACCTGCCAAATGTGAAAGAAATCCGGAAAGAAATGTGGACTGTAGGTCGCTAACAAGAAATCTCTGCGGACGTGGACGAGGGCGCGGACGACGACGATGATGAATCCATAGTATCCCCGCTTCGCGTCGGGGATACAATTATGATCACACTATGACATTGCACACCTACCCTGCCAACCGCTAGGCCACCAAGGAGCCTTTACGGCAAGATTATAGGTCGAATCAAGGTCACACCATGACATTGCACAACTATATCTCCCAACCAATGGGAGGTGGGGTAAGAACAGCGGACAGAATTACCTTCGTGTGATTAATAATAAATAGCTTTGAGTTTAAAAAAAACAAGACCACTGCCGCGATGTGTATTTCCCGTCGAGCATTAATGGGGAAGAAATACCTTTTCCGAGATATTCACAATTTTTCATTTTCCGCTAAAATTCAAGATGGCCGCCAAAAGTGGCGAAAACTGAAACTTTTCCCCTAGGCACAGAATACTGTTGTACTACCCTGTGGGTGAAAAATTTGCTCAAAATCACTCTATCTCTTACCATTTCGAAGATATTTTCATTGTTTTATTTTCTGTTAAAATCCAAGATGGCTGCCAAAAGTGGCGAAAACTGAAATTTTTCCCCTTTGCATAGGACACTCTTGTACTACCCTGCAGGTGAAAAAGTTCGCTCCAAATCACTCTATCTTGTACGGTTTTCGAGATATTCAAACTTTTTCATTTTCCGCTAAAATCCAAGATGGCCACCAAAACTGGCAAAAATTGAAAATTTTCCCCTTGGCATAGGATACTCTTGTACTACCCTGCGGGTCAAAAATTCGCTTGAAATCACTCTGTTACGGTTTTCGAGATATTCACACTTTTTCATTTTCCGCAAAAATTCAAGATGGCCACCAAAAGTGGCGAAATTGAAATTTTTCCCCTTCGAATAGGATAATCTTGTACTACCCTGTAGGTCAAAAATTTGCTCGAAATTGCTCTATCTCATTCGGTTTTCGAGATATTCACACTTTTTCATTTTCCACAAAAATTCAAGATGGCCACCAAAAGTGGCGAAATTAAAATTTTTCCCCTTAGAATAGGATAATCTTGTAACTACCCTGCAGGTCAAAAATTCGCTCAAAATTGCTCTATCTCTTACGGTTTGAGAGATATTTGTGATTTTTCACATTTTCACTAAAAGTAGCAATAAAGTAGCCATTACTCACTTTCACTTGTACATTGCGCAACAGTTGTGAAACTTAAATATGTTACACTTCACAAAAAAGTAGATGAAAAACATATTTGAGAGAAATTGTGTAGCTGCAATACTTTTGAAGATATAAGCCATTTACTCATTATGGTTATCATTAAAAATTGACAAAGTACCTATTACTCACTTAGCTATGGAGATACACTTCCAAACTACTGACCATGTTGTAGTTGTGGAAAAAGTAGCTGAACAACATATTGGACCAAATACTCTAAATGCAACAGTTTGAGAGTTATAAGTCATATAATTATATTAGGTAAAAGTGCTATTACTCACTCAAAAGTAGGCCCAAGTTCACCAAACCCAAAAAATATTGAAGAGCGTAAAATTCATTAGGACAAGTAATTTATCAAAAATGTGTAACAGTAGAAGTTTCAGAGAAAATTGCGTGACTCACGCACGGACGCACACACATGGTGCAAATTATAATCTCCCGCCCGGCTCGCAGGCGTGGGATAAAAAAAAGTGTAAATGCTCAAATGGAAGCAGAAAGTGGGACTTACTCGTATGCGCTACCAGCCACAGGCATTTTAGACTTCTTAATGGCATATGTACAACCGTCTAATCTGTTGACACACTTGAAGACACTGCCAAATTCACCATCCCCCAGCTTACTGACTTGGTAGAACTCCTCATTGTAGCGGGATGTGTTGATTTCTCGCAGCGCTAATTTCTACAACAAGCAGTTTGAGAAGTTTACAAACCCTTGTCAAGAGGTGTAATAACCATTAACTTTAGCTTATTTTTGAAGGGATTTAATAAAAATATGAGGAAATATTCATATATTTTTTAATTCCATGTGGTTTTATTTTGTGACACAACTATGGTGATGACTACTTCCACTTCCTACAGGAAGTTAATAAACCAAAGTATCATTTACCTTTTATTGCTTCAAGTATTCACCATTTAAACAACTGTCGGCACAAAAGAAACTAACAATCAGTGCCCATGAATGGGCTCTGTGTCAGCTGACTATGTGTTTTGGGTTTCAGAGAAAAAGTTAATGAAGAAAATTTATTTATTTATTTTAGGGGTGGGACGAGTACAAATAATTCGGGTCGATTACTCGCGGACCAAAAATCGACTCGACATCAAGCACTCGCGAAGTTTAGTATCCACCATTACAGGAACCAACATCCAATATGGCGGCTCCCGTAAACAATAAAAATATAGAGATAAAAGCTTTAAATCGCTTGAATTAGCTGATGTCATCATATAATATACTTAATATTATGTTAAAAATGGTGGATTATGCGATTTAATGCTAGCAAGGTATGTTATTTATTTTTTATTTCCTAAAAAACGTAACCGCTTCAATAGGTTGTTATATACTTGTATACACACGAGTAGTCGACTCTTAAAATTGGGATCGAATTTTCGTGAAATTTGCCTCGCTCGGCGAGTGTCGACTGCTCGGTCGCACCCCTAATTTATTTGGGTTTTTTTTACATCGCTTTCAACACTGTACAGGTCATATCACGACAGGTAGTTGGAAGGGCAGAGGAAACCAGTACATACAGTTCGTTAGGGTTCTGTACTGTAAACTGCCGACCAACGGCAAGCAACTACCAGCCTTCCCACTTGAGGCCGTGCCGGGAATCGAACCCCGGCCTCAGAGGTGGGAGGCGAGAGTGTTACCACTCTGCCACCGTGGCCCTATTAATGAAGAAAGACACAAAACTAGTGCTTAGCAAATGTATCCAGAAGTAAATTACCAAGTAGCTTTTGCTCAATTATGCAATCAGTTAAAGGGCTGCAATTTTACTATGGTATAGCTGACCCAAAAGTAGGTGAATAACACATTTAAAGAAAATACTGTAAAGGCAATATTTATCAATTTACTCAACAGTGAGAACCTGAAAGTAGCTATGGCTCTGCTATGCAATTAGCTACAGGTCTGCAATTTCACTACGTTACAGGTGACTGCAAAGTAGGTAAACAACATATAAAGAAGATTTTCTAAATGCAATAGTTTTTAAGTTACAACTGATTTACTCAACAGTGAGAACCTTACAATAGCTATTTTCAGCTACGAAGTTGCAAATTTAATAAGTAAATTAAATTTTTATAAGTTAATACCCTATCCAATGGACAATTTGCTACACCGGTCGGCGCAGACCGGCCCGCCAAACGTCAGAAAAAGACGTCTGGTCCGTAGTACTAATGCACTCCCCAGATGGCGTGTCGTACTTCCTTCTGGTCTAGACAACATGACGTCATAGCATCTTTTTCGTTGTCTAAACCTGTTAGACCCCTAGTAAACTGATAGCGGGGTCGGTGGGAGGGTCTTGTGTGTCCATTGGATAGGGTATTAACTTATAAAAATTTAATTTACTTATTAAATTTGCAATTTTATTGCGTTAATACATCCTATCCAATGGACAATTTGCTGAATAATTACCGCTTGGTCGGCGGGTAAGTTACTAGGGACATATATGAACTCACAATAGCAAATTTTAACCTACAGTCTAGGCTGACTTTGTCAGGAGACCAATAGGCCCAGGCATGGGCTGACCTTAAGGTCAGGAAATCCTGTAATATACTCACGTGACTGCATCCATCATGCAGAAAACCTGCTCAAGCCATCCAGAGAAAAAAAAAACATATACCTTTTTCATTTGAATGAATCACTTAATTCCACCAAATTTGTTTAATGACAACGTCTATTACTGTTTTCATAACAAATAATTACCACGTTTTTTTTTGTTGTATGCCGGTAAACTTTACTTTAAACTAAAAATATCTAATTTTTAATGAGAAAGAGGCAGTGAAGAAGTGAATGAACAGGAGAATTTATTGATGTGTATATGTTACAGTCAATCTGTGAAACCAGTCATTACGCGTAATGACTGAAAATATGGTCCAGTCATTACGCGTAATAGCTGAATTGTGATAAATAGTTTTAAATACTTGTTTTACTAAAAAATGAAATTGTCTAGCCTCACTTAGTAATTTAAATTGCATTCTCATGTGATTACTAAAGAGGGGTAATGAAATTATCACTTCAGATTTGAACATATTCTGACATGATTACTGATTGATAACATGGGTACTTGTTACTGTAAAGTAATCGTCAATAATTCTGTTAAATTTGTCTTTATCGGAAAAATATTCCATTAAATATACTTTTCTTGAAGCTGATCTACAGGATTTATTTATTTCATACAAACAGGTCATTTCAATGCTCGACAAATCAGAGTATGATAATGAAATAAACAATTGATTTTATTTATTCAATAAAATGTGCTAAAAATATCCATGGCAAACCTTTCAAGTTTTACGGTATATGCAGCTACTTTTATCACTTTATATCTGGTCTTTCCTCTTGATTGATAGACATGCAAGGTCGTTATTCCCCCATTTACAAAGAGCTTGTATGTTTTATGTATGGAATAAAGAAAGTTAATTCAACTTGGTGATGGTTTATTATGTCAAATGATATTCTAAAAGTGAAAAGAAGCATTCAGTTACCACATAGCTCAGTATTGATAGCTTTATTCATGAGTTTTTTTCTGTTGAAAGTTTGCAATTTTGTTTAACACAGAAAAAAAATATTTTGCAGACTTTCCGGAAAACTACATATTCAAATAAAGCCTGAGTCTAAATTGTGATAAGCATTCCTTGCCTTTTAAAATTGAATTTTACTTGCATTTCCACAATCTAAGATGTACTGGTATATTCTGGTTGACATGTTTCTGCGTAGAAAGTGAGAGATGATTTTTTTTCTCGTAGTACAATTAATTATGCTAATCAAATCAAATATGGCTGTGCCCATGCTATGTAAAAGCATGTCAATTACAATTGAATCTGACACAACTTATTGTTTTTTTTTTGAAAACTTAAGGCATTCAGATAATTCAATACCCCTGTAAACAATAGGCACTAGCCCTCTAGAGTGATTTATTTGTCTTTCTCACCACTAAAGTAAACGGGCAGATTGTCAGTGAATGGCCATTAAATGCAAGACTGCCATACCAAAAAACATCAGCATGATGGGGTGCGGTAAAAGAGGAAATTTTTCCCACCAAAATATTGACTAAAACTAGTCTTTCCTTAGCGCACTGTGCGCTAAATAGGTCATTTACGGTATACAAATCTCCTCAATCTAAGGGCCACCTGTGGAACTGCTGAGCAGCCCATACCGAGCCCAATTGGTAAAGCTCCGAGTCAGCCCAAGCCACACCCTTCAGATAGAACTGTGTGAGGGTATTATGTAGGGGTGAGACGGGGACAATATTTTGACTCCGGTTAATCCGCGGGAAATAACCGGACCGTAACCGGAGATCGTGAACATCCAAAAGCTTAATATTAGACCATTTCCTTGCAGTTTGCTTCGTTTTTTAAGGCAACAATGATCCTTTTGTCAAAAAAAGCAACACAAAATACAGTTAAACTGGATACTAGCAAAAAAAGAGAGTACTTACCTGCAGACAGGAAATGAACTATGGTTGCTATGGAGATACAGTAAAGTCATAAAATGTTGCCCGTGACTAGTAGTAGTCTGGTACCCCCAAAAATATAACCTATTTAGAATGCAAATTGTTTTATTGAATTTATTAAAATGTTTCCTGTAAGTTGTAACACTGTTAACAGTTACTGTCTGTGAACTTTATTTGAAATAAACTTGACAAAATCACTTAATTATACATGTCTCTATGTGTGTCTCTAATTGTCTCTAAATCAACTGATTCTAATCAAACAAGCTTGATGGAATATCTGGATCACTTTCTTGCTTAACTTCTGTGGCCACTGCATTAGATAACACCTTATCTAAATCTTTTGGATTTTCATGCTCTGATTTTGAGCTCATCTTTGCATCTGAATTTGAAGGGGTGGGCTGAAAATTTGAAAGGGTAGACTTAGAATTTCTATTCAAAAAAATAATTTTGTCTACAGTATCTGGCTCAAGGGCAGATCTTAATTTGGTGACTGTTTGGCCTGCAGTTGAGAAGGTTCTCTCAGAAGGGATGGAGGTGGCTTGGACAGGTAAGAATTGCCTTGCAAGTTTTGAAACTCTAGGGAATTTTGATTCACACTGTTGCCACCATTGCAATGGGCAAGCGACCCTTATTGGCTCTTCTAAGTACTCCTTTAGCTCCTTTTCTTTTGGAATGACATACCCTTTTTGAAGATCTAAGCAATCTCCCTTGATTATATCAGAAATCTTGAGCTTTTTGGGAGAAGGAGCTTCATCTGCTGCTTCCTCCTTAACAGTAACATTTGATTGAGGAGTAATGTTTTGCATGAGAGAGAGAACCTCCTTGTGTACAACACTCAGCTGATCTGGGGACAGAATATCTCTACCTAGGAGGGCCTTGTATCTGGGATCAAAAATGCAAGCTAATATCAAGGGGGACTTCAGTACCTCTTCTCTGGGGAGGCCATTCTCATCTATCTTAAATCTTTTTTGGAGGCCAGCACGAATTTTTGATTTCATTTCTTTGACCACATTTGAATCAGTCTGTATTTCTTTCAAAATATTGCCAACTAGATTACTAAGGAGTACAAACACTGAACTTCCTGTAGGGGAATTTGCAGCACCTAGGACCTCAGTTACTTGAGCTAGTGGCTCCAAGATTGGACAAATCTCTTCAATTATTTTCCAGAAAGAATCTTTCAGATCTAATTTCAATCTGTCAGAGGGTTTGGTCAAATTGTCGTCAAAAATGATACCATAAATTGGTACACGCAACTTTAATAGCCGTTGCATCATTAAAAATGAGGAATTCCACCGAGTTGGTACGTCTTGTACCAACTTCAGTTTCAGATTACCATCTTGTTTGGCAATGAGAGCATTTGTAGACAAAACTGAATGGCTAAAATGGGACACTAATTTCCTAGCAGCCCCCAAAGTTTTGGAGATTTGTCCAATCTTGAGCCCATCCTCTATAGCTAATTGCAGGGTGTGAGCAAAACAGTTTATATGAGGAAGTTTAAGCTCTTTTGCTGCTATGACCATATTGCTCGCATTGTCGGTCACCAGAGATGTAACATTGGCCACATTGAACTCTCTCAGGATAGACTCCACCTCTGTCGCAATATTTGAGCCTGTATGGCGCTCCTCCGTCATGCGAGTTGCAAGCACATAGGAGTTTAACTTCCAATCAGGAGTGATGAAATGGCTAGTGACTGTAATATATGCTTGCATAGCATTGCTCGTCCACAAATCTGAAGTGACGGACACTGATTGGCCACCAATCTTTTCAATCAGTTTTGATTTTTCTTCCTCATATATAACATCCAAATATTTTGATACAGTTTTCCGACAAGGAACTCTGTACTGTGGATTTAGAGCATGCACAAAATTCTTAAAACCATTGCCTTCAACCAGACTTAGGGGCTTCAGATCAAGAGCACACATAATAGCTATTTTTTTTGTGATAGCTTGTTGGTGGGCCTCAGCAAGTGGGGTAGCTCTTTTGGTAAAAGAGGTCAGAGTGGTCTGCTTAGATCCAAGGAAATTGCTTGGTTTTGAATCTTTGGTCAAACTTATCCCAGGATGCTTGAAAGACAGGTGACTTCTCATGTTTGATGTATTTCCACCTTGAAAAAAAAAAAAAATTGTTTAGTGACTTGGTCCAAGAGCTTCAAAGTTTAATCTGATAAAATAAATCCATCATTAAAATCGAAAACTGAAAAAAACATACCTTTGAATGCCAAGCTTGTCTGACATAGCTGACAGATAGTTTTTGACTTATCATCATTTGGCACAAAATACTTCCAAACTGTACTTCTCTTTGAATCCATTTTTGAAAAAAAAATCAATCCAAAAGATTGTAGATTTATCTTTTGCAATGGTTTACAGTTCAAGGACGCAATTAAAAAACGTCACATAATTCACGGTTGAAAAATTTCGTCACAAGCCTGTTGCTATAGTTTAGTTGATTACGGTAAATCCCCAAACAGGAAGTCCAGGTACTTAAGGTGTACTGAAGCTCAAGTTGTGATAAAATATGATAGATAATGGAGTTCTAGGGTAAGTAAAACACTTTTTATTGTTATATTTATTTTATTCAACACAATTTGTACCTTTTCTGTAAAGGAAGTATAGATTTTCGGTTTCCACGAACGTTAAAATATACCCGGTAGTTTCATAGATTGTCACCGTCTTTCGGTGACCGGGCACCCTGTCACACCCCTAGTATTATGTGACTTCAGTGGCAGGCTGACAAGATTGGATCTAAGGAGACTCCCGACTGGAAGACCTTAGGAGCAGCAAAGGCCCCGACATCATGGGTTTTAACCTGATGTACAGAGTGGGCCTCCTGGTCAGAGAGCTCATAACATAGGATCACAGTCTGCTTGATCTAAGAGGAGATAGAGGCAGATGTCTTTGTCGAAACCTTTCTTAAAGGAGACAAAAAACACCTCCTTATTCTACTTGAGGTCTGAGGTCCTGTCCAAATAGTAGCACAATGCTCTAACTGGAAAAAGAGACCAGTCAGACTTGAGGGATCTATCCAGAGATGGGGGCCAGGGCTGTTATAACCACTGGGGCCACACTGTCTGGACCCTCTTGGCCAGCTGATTCTTGGATAGAGAGCTGGGTAATGGATACGGGGACACTGTTGACCAATCGGATTGGTGTCTAATATTTTTGTTTTGCCAAGCATGAATCTCATTCCGTGCTTGCCCGACCCAAGGGCCAAGAGGAATACCATCTTGAAGGTCAAATGCTTCTAGGAGGCCTCCTTGATTGGTTCAAACGGAGCCTTATTCAGCTGGTGCAAGACCAGTGAGGGGTTCCAGGAGGGTATGCCCCTCCTGCCTTTGGATCTGTCTCTGTGGAAACTATCCAGGAGACGAGCGAGATTTTTGTCCTTGCTGATGTTGAAGGGTGAATTTACCAGTTTATCAGCAATGGCTGAACTGTAACCATCAATGGTGCTGGGCTGTAGCTTCCTGTCCTCATAAGGTACATAAGGAAGTCAGCAACTGACTTTACAGGGGTACCCTGAGGTCCACCCGATTAGTGACGCACCACTTGTAACAATGGTCCACTTTGCCTCATAGACTGATCTGGTTGATCCCCTTTGAGGAGTCTGGTCTAGCCTGGATAGCTTGTCTGCGACCACACTCAGCCGGCTTGGAATGTGTCGGGCTTTTAGAGTTACTTGATTTCTGGTGCACCAGGTCAAGATTCTCCATAGTAAAGCGCAAAGTGGGCCCGACCTCATGCCTCCTTCCCTGTTTATGTATGACACCGCTGTGGTGTTGTCTGTCTCTACAAGTACTATCTTGTATATGCAGAGGTCTTGGAACTCTTGTAAGGCTAGAAAGACTGCCTTGAGTTCTAGGTAATTGATATGCAACTTGCTTTCCGGAAGGGACCAGGTGCCTCTTGCAGTTCATTCGTTTAAGTGAGCCCCCCACCCTGATTTTGATGTATCTGTAAAACAATTTGCAGATCATTTTTTATTTGGGTGTAATGGTTGGCCTGTAAGGACATTGTCCTCTTGCAACCACCATTGTAAATGTGGGTGCAATCACCTTGGTATTGGAATCACCTTTTCTAGTGACTCTGGTACCCTCCAGTTGTTTTTGAGATGCCACTGTATGGGTCTCCTATGAAGTCGGCCTAGGTAAACTTGCTTTCCTGTGGCTGTTAGTAAACCTATCAGACATGAACTGCTGGACCGGACAAACCGGTAGTGACAGTATTTCTAGTATTTTGTCCTGAAGGTTCTGCCAACGGTCCGGTATAGGTCGGATCCGACCGGCCATGAGGTCGAACTGGTAACCTACAAGGTCAAAGACCTGCTTTTGCCTCCGGTCACTGGTCCGGTCTGGTGACAATGATCCAAGTAAACAGTCTCTCAGTTCTTGCTGTGGTCCGGTCCGGTGGGGCTGACACAACTTTTCACATTCAAAAGACTCTTGCCCCAGGCCAGCATCCTGCAAGGTGCAGCATTTACACAGTGATTGTCATTTGTGAGATGGCTGACCCTTGGCCGGACACGATGAAGAACTTGTCTGACTATAGACCACCTTAACAGGCTGTTGAGAGGTGTGATAAGGGAAGGGTGCCTGCCAGTAGCTTGGGACACTGTCATATCACCATGACCACTGACTGGTCTAAGAATTCTCTACAACCAAATTTACCTTAGGCAACTGTCCGGTACCCAGGTCTCCATAACCGGTAATTTACTGTAAACAGTAATTCTCTGTAACCGGCAAAAAACTGGACCAAGTTGGGGTGAAGCACTGTACAGTAAGGACTGTGTAGCCAGTACCCGGTCAGTAGACTTTGTAACCGGTATGTTGAAGTCATATGTAGCCAGTTGCTAAAGCAAGTGTACAAGGCTGTATAGCTGGTACCGGTCGGTACACTCTGAAACCAGTTGTTGAAGCAAGTGTACAGGGCTGTGAAGCCGGTACCGGTCGGTACACTCTGTAACCAGTTGTTGAAGCAAGTGTACAAGGCTGTGTAGCCGGTATCGGTCGGTACACTCTGAAACCAGTTGTTGAAGCAAGTGTACAAGGCAATGTAGCCGGTACCGGTTGGTACACTCTGTAACCAGTTGTGAAAGCAATTTTTGAAAACTATCTTTTGTGTTGAATTCAGCTTAATGTAGGTTTCCTCCATTAATTAAAGTATTTCTTTTAATCGCACGTCTTATCTGTAGATTTGACAGTTGCTGGGAAAGCCCTTGTGAACTATTTTTAGAAGCAATTGTTGTTCGGCGTGTCACGTGACCAGTGTGCTGGTCGGAAGGACACGCGATTGGTTGATTGTACATGACGTCAGTGGTCGCGTTCTACTGTGATACTCAACCGACAACCTTACAGTATGCTGAACTGTCCACAAAACCTCACTACCAACAACAAAGCCGGGTCTGCAAAGCAGGGACTGGAGTCACAGTAGACGCGAGTTCTGAAGAACGCAGTTCCGACCTTCCTGTTCGGTGAAAACACGTGACCAGCTTCGTGGTTTGGTCGGAAGGACACGCGATTGGCTGACTGGAGATGACGTCAGTGGTCGCGTTCTTTCCGTGATACTTAACCAGCAACTTTACAGTCTACAAAAACCCCACTACCGACAACAAGGCTGGGTCTGCAGAGCAGGGACTGGAATCACAGTAGACATTGATCAGTATTTCAATATGTATGATATAGCCATACTGCAGTAATGGATAAATTCCTTAGTCTGCAACCTCCCCCTAGCAAAAAGCTTAAAGACACCAAGGCCAGTAATAAAAGATATGACCTTGAAAAAAAGAGAAAGGTCATTTCAAGCTTCTTGGAGCTCTCAGTTTGATTGGTTTCTCTACAGTAGTGTTGAAAAAAAAAATGCATTGCACACCTTGTCGTTCTGTCTATCGCCCACTTACTTTAAAGAACTAGAAATAGGACACCCTGTTGATAGTAGCTGCGACATATGAATAGAAACAGGATAGCATAGAAGAACACACATTATCATGTGTAATGTCCACCCCATGAACCTTTTGCAAAAATTGTACAGTAGTCTTACAAGGCCCTGTTTCATTTGTAAAATATATCAATGATGCTTAAATATTTATTAGTGTACATGTAAATTATTTCAGCTTCATGCCTTTTTGCATTGGTTGGGTCAAAAATTTTGACGAAGTCACTATCTTGCACGGTTAAGAAGATAGAAGTAAATTCCTGTTTTTCTATTTTTGGCAAAAATTCGAAAAATCAAAATGGCCGCCATTTTTGGGGAGGGGAAAATTTTTTGAAAATTGCAAAGAGTACATTCCTTAGATACCCTGTGGTTCGAAAATACCGATTATCACAGTTAAGGAGATAGAAGCAAATTTGTGTTTTCAAAATGGCCGCCATTTTTGGGGAGGGGAAATTTTTTTGAAAATTGCAAAGATTACATTCCTTAGATACCCTGTGGGTCGAAAATTTCGACGAAATCGCTCTATCTCGCACAGTTAAGGAGATAGAAGGAAATTTGTGTTTTGCCATTTTTGGCAAAAATTCGAAAATTCAAAATGGCCGCCATTTTTGGGGAGGGGAAAATTTTTTGAAAATTGCCAAGAATACAATGCTCAGATACCCTGTGGGTCGAAAATTTCGACGAAATCTCTCTATCTCGCACGGTTAAGGAGATAGAAGCAAATTTGTGTTTTGCCATTTTTGGCAAAAATTCGAAAAATCAAAATGGCCGCCATTTTTGGGGAGGGGAAAATTTTTTGAAAATTGCAAAGATTACATCCCTTAGATACCCTGTGGGTCGAAAATTTCGACGAAATCGCTCTATCTCACACGGTTAAGGAGATAGAAGGAAATTTGTGTTTGCCATTTTTGGCAAAAATTCGAAAATTCAAAATGGCCGCCATTTTTGGGGAGGGGAAAATTTTTTGAAAATTGCAAAGATTACATTCCTTAGATACCCTGTGGGTTGAAAATTTCGAGGAAATCGTTCTATCTCGCACGGTTAAGGAGATAGAAGCAAATTTGTGTTTTGCCATTTTTGGCAAAAATTTGAAAATTCAAAATGGCCGCCATTTTTGGGGAGGGGAAATTTTTTTGAAAATTGCAAAGATTACATTCCTTAGATACCCTGTGGGTCGAAAATTTCGACGAAATCGTTCTATCTCGCACGGTTAAGTAGAAGCAAATTTGTGTTTTGCCATTTTTGGCAAAAATTCGAAAATTCAAAATGGCCGCCATTTTTGGGGAGGGGAAAATTCTTTGAAAATTGCAAAGATTACATTCCTTAGATACCCTGTGGGTCGAAAATTTCGACGAAATCGTTCTATCTCGCACGGTTAAGGAGATAGAAGCAAATTTGTGTTTTGCCATTTTTGGCAAAAATTCGAAAATTCAAAATGGCCGCCATTTTTGGGGAGGGGAAAATGTTTTGCCATTTTTGGCATTAATTCGAAAAATCAAAATGGCCGCCATTTTTGGGGAGGGGAAAATTTTTTGAAAATTGTAAAGAGTACATTCCTTAGATACCCTGTGTGTCGAAAATTTCGATGAAATCGCACTATCTCGTACGGTTTAGGAGATATGAGCACATTTGCCTTTTTCAGTATTCAAAATAGCTAATTACTCATTTATTTAATTAATTACTCACTCATCTATGAAGCAATTCCCCCCAAAAGCAATCCCATACAAGCTATTAACCCAATGAACCTCCATACCAAATTTCAGAAAGCTAGGCTTAATAGCATTCCTTAAAATGTCTGGAAACCAAAGAGCTACTCAAAAGTAGCAAAGTAGCTATTACTCAGTTAGCTATAGAGCGATCATCACCAAAAGCAATCCCATACAAGCTATTAACCCAATAAACCTGCATGCCAAATTTGGTAAAGATAGGATAAGAACTGTTGCCTAAAATGTCTGGAAACCAAGTGGGACGCCGGACACCGGACGCCGGAAAAAGCAAAAATAATATGTCCACCCCCCAGTGGGGTGGACATAATAAGCAAGTTATAAGCACTTTTAGCTTTGGCTATCCTCGTTTGACCTTGAAGGAGGGGCCCAAGGTCAAATCCGACCACGCCAGAAGATTCCCAGCCCATGATTTCCTATATGTTGGTTTACCATCCCAAACCTCTAGGATCAATAATAAGTGAGTTATAAGCACTTTTAAGTTTGGCTATCCTCGTTTGACCTTGAAGGAGGGGTCCAAGGTCAATTCTGACAACATCAGAAGATTCGCAGCACATGATTTCCTATAGGTTGGTTTCACATTGCAAACCTCTAGGACCAATAATAAGGGAGATATAGGCACTTTTAAAGTCTGCTATGTGGGTTACTTCAGCACTCCGTGGATAACCTTGAATTAAGAGCTTCAAGGTCAAATGTGTGCAAGGTTGTAGAGGACATGTATATCTGTTATGCATATCACCTATGAAGAGATTCAACCTTCTACCTATGAGAAACAGCCAGTAGAAAAATGTCGATTATTTTCAAAGAAATGCCCGTGGCAGCCATCTTGTTTTTCAGAATGAGGCTATTTTCCTTCCCAGAGAAGCTTACCCCCAATGAAGATACCCTGCAAATTTGGTGAACCTAGCTGCTGTCGTTTTCCTCTTAGAGCGTTAACGCCGAAAATCTCTCTACGCGCGGTGGCGGTGGCGTAGCGAACGCTAAACCAAAGTATCCACCGGATGCTTCCGCTGGATACAATAACTTGTGAACACATATTCAAACTTACCTTGTGTGATGGCATATCTTCATCGAAATCATCCCCAAAAGCATCATCCTGAAAGCTTCTGTAAAAACCAAAAGGAAACAAGATACAGATCATTAACTTTTACTTGTAAAGCTTATGAAATAAATAGACAACTTACTGATCTACTGGGAAACATTTTGGTGTTATTTTAAGTAAACCGGAGACAACATTTCATTTTGGAAACAGTTGCCGGTTGCCTACTGGAAATTGCGATTGCATCCCTTAAATAACAGATCGGCATCTCCACTAGTGGAAACTACGATTGAGATCTCCACTGGGAGACTCGCTGATTCTCCTGAATCAGTCTCAACTGAGACATACCCAAAGTTAACCCTTTTTTCTTTCTGTAAATGATCTCACCCCTACCCACAACTAATACACAAACAGAATTAAGTGTCAGCTGGTATTTATTAGAGGTCGGGCTGCTTCTAAAAATAAAAACCAATTTCCGGAGCTTTGAAACCAAACGAAATCCAGGATTTCAAGTTTGCACTCGTGCGAAAATTTTACTCGAGTGTACATGAGGTATATTGTCAAGAGAAAATATGTATTCATAAGATATTTTGAAGTTTGAAAACTTCATTTACGATGAATATAAACTTATAAAGTGAAAATGTAAGATGACTTTTCAAATGTATTTGTTCTTTATTGTTTTTCCGAAGAATGAACCAGCAGAAAGCCTAATATAATGATGTTTTCAACAACCGGTAGTTAAATATTCTTTGCGGAATTTGTCATTTGTACCTAAACAGAACGAAATGCAGTATGCTGGTTTACTGTTCACACCACTAGCCATATTTATTAGCGACGTCACGACTCCAAATATTTCATGTCGACTAATCGGTAAGTACTATTCGACACCGAATAGCCGTCGAATTTATAAAACAACCAAAAATCCTAAGTTTCATATGGTAAAAAGCATTAAAAACGATAAATATGTGAAATAAAAGTTTAATAAATTTGCCATTTTCTGCAACTTTTGCTTTGTTTATTTCAGACAGGAAGTAGGCGATATAAGAGGTATATGGTACTTCCGGTTTTACGTGAATGCATAAACAATGCAGAAAACGTGGCTGTTTTTGGATTTTAGCTTATTTTATGTGACAATATGGACATATTTCATAGATTCAGACCTTCTGCCATCTTTTACACTACATTAGGCGATTATTCTGACTTTAAAATATGAACCGATAAATAGCATTATTCTAACCGTTGTCAATTAGTCGGCTAGTCGTGACGGCCCTTATAGTTATTAGCAATATGTATAACTGTATACTGGTTTTTCATCAGCCTCTCTACATTTTTTAGAAAACCCTTATATTTTTTTTCTTGAAAATAAATGAGTTATGTCAATTTTAAGTAGTCAGTTTTTGATAAGCAATTTCTCTTTGCTCATGAATATTTAAATTTCCAATATTTGCATATGCCATGATTTGCAGGTTGCATTTGTTTTCTTGATGCTTTGATACTTTAGACAGCTACAATGCAGTTTGTCAGTACAAACTGTCTCTAAACCAGAAACACTGAACCGCATTAAATTTATGTTCCCTTTTAACAACTGTTCTTTTCAAATTTTTCTACGGTAAAAATTAGGGCTGCCAAGAGTAGTAATTTTTGTACTCGAGTACTCTCTCACCGTTACCCCAGGGTCTCAAATTTGCAGTCGCCAACTCGCCCACGGCGATTTTATTGGACGACGGTCGAGTAGAAACGCTTTTATTGTCGCCCGGCTGGCGAATTTAAAATGAAGTGAACTCTGCCAGTCCACGTTTTCTAACATATTTCTTGGATCTACGACTCCGCCATTTTATAAACAAAGCACACTCACGGTATTTCTATTCATGTACCTGATTAGTTTCAAATCGAGACGTGTCGTGACGACAGCTAGTAAAAAGCTAACATACATCTAGTAAGGGATCAATGTCATTTCTTTTCTGGCATTTCATTGGTTAAAATAATAGAATCGCGTTTTGAATGTAAAGAAATGAAAGTCTTTTTATTTTAACTTTCTTCCGTGACTACTGTTTTGAATGCAAATATCAGACATACATGGAATCGCGTTTTGAATGTAAGAACACGGAAATCCTTTTAGTTTAAAAATCTTCCGTAGCCCAGTGTTTTGAATGCATGGAAGGTGCTTTTTTATTCATTTATTTTTGGTTACTTGTACAATGTACCTGTTGAAAAAAAATATTTTTAAAAATTGGTGACATAGAAGGGGATGATTTTTTTCATTCATTTAGTATTGGTAATGAATACATTCAGACACAGTGCAAGACACATTACAAAAATATATTAAAAATTGGTGACATAGATAGGGATGGGTTTTTTTTTTCCATTTATTATTGGTAACTAATATTTTACCATGCAATACTTTATAAATTTCTTTTCAACAATGGTGACATAGATATGGATGTTTTTTTTCTTTCCTTTTTTTTAAATTGGTAACTTATATATTTACCATGCAATAAATTATAAATTATTTTTAAACATTGATGACATAGATGGGATGTCTTTTTTTTTTTGTTTTTTTTTTTGTTGTTTCTTTTTCATTTATTATTGGTAACTTACCGGTATATATTTTACCATGCAATACATTATAAATTATTTTTAAACATTGGTGACACAGATGGGGATATTTTTTATTTATTTATTATTGGTAACTAGATCGAGTTACGATTGAAAGTACATATGAAAACTGGGTCCCGAAAACTGTAAAATCTTCTGTATGTGTACGAACAGATGACTCCCACCTAAGTGAGTTTATATTCACACATAGTTTATTATTCAGAAATATGATACCATAATCCAGTCCATTTTAGATTATTCTTAATCCTTGATTCTAGTTGAGTTTTTGCATCAAAAGTCACTCAAATCATATCTAGTCATCCATGATACTCTCAACAAGCTAGCCTAAAATATGTAAATGTAAGGGCATTTGAAGTATTTTCGAATAAAGAAGGACCACTTAATATTTGTAAGGGCCACTTAAGTCTAAAAGTTACTGGTCCTGCTGGCCACCATTATTTTCGCACGAGTCTGAGACCCTGTTACCCTAGCTACTCTAAAACGAATACTCTTTTATAAATGCAACAAAAAGTGTCATTTTCCCCCTAAAATTAACAAAAATTTACTGTCAGTCACTTTTATAGATGTTTTGAAAAAGGCCACTATTTGAGTGTAAAAGAGTACTCTTCTCCTCATTTTGTACTCCAAATAATTTAGTAATCTAATCTTTATTGAGTACTCGAGTACTCTTTTAACAGCCATAGTAAAAAGTCTCAGAAAGAAATGCATTTCAGGTAAAATATGTTTAACGATTTTTGAAAATATTGGGGGCTTCCCCCCACATTATTATTAGGGGTGTGACAAGTACAAATAATTCGAGTCTGTTGCTCGCGGACAAAAAAATCAACGACATCAAGCCCTCGCGAAGTTTAGTATCCACCATTACAGGAAACAACATCCAATATGGCGGCTCCCGTATACGACAAAACTATGAAGATAAAAGCTTTGAATGACTTGAATTAGTCACCATATAATATACTTAATATTATGTTGTCACCATATAATATACTTAATATTATGTTAAAAATGGCGGATTATGTAATTTAATGCCATATAAGCGAGTTATACACACTTTTAAGTTTGGCTATCCTCGTTTGACCTTGAAGGAGGGGTCCAAGGTCAAATCGGACCACATCAACAGATTCCCAACCCATGATTTCCTATATGTCTGTTTACCATCCCAAACATCTAGGACCAATAATAAGCCAGTTATAAGCACTTTTAAGTTTGGCTATCCTTGTTTGACCTTGAAGGAGGGGTCAAAGGTCAAATCTGACCACACCAAAAGATTCCCAGCCCACGATTTCCTATGGGTTGGTTTACCATCCCAAACCTCTAGGACCAATAATAAGCGAGTTATAAGCACTTTTAAGTTTGGCTATCCTCGTTTGACCTTGAAGGAGGGGTCAAAGGTCAAATCTGACCACACCAAAAGATTCCCAGCCCATGATTTCCTATAGGTTGGTTTACCATCCCAAACCTCTAGGACCAACAAGACCACTCCCGCGGTGTGCAACTCCCGCTGAGCATTAAAGGGGAGGAAATACCTTTTCCGAGATATTCACAATTTTTCATTTTCCGCTAATATCCAAGATGACATTTTTAACTTAGGCACAGAATACTGTTGTACTACCCTGTGGATCAAAAATTCGCTCGAAATCGCTCTGTTACCATTACGAAGATATTTTCAATGTTTATTTTCTGCTAAAAATCCAAGATAGCCGCCAAAAGTGGCGAAAATTGATTTTTTTCCCCTTTTGCATAGTATACTCATGTACTACCCTGCGGGTCAAAAATTCACTCAAAATCACTCTATCTCTTACAGTTTGAGATATTAAGACTTTTTCATTTTCCGCAAAAATCAAAGTAGCTATTACTCAGCTATGGACCTACAGGTCTCAAAATTTGCCATTACACAATACATCAAAAATAGCATCAGAGATGTCCGTACCCCACAGCCTAGGGAAATATTTGCAACACCATGAGATACAGAAGCACTGTACCAGTACAAAGTTCAGGATACTTTCAGAGCACTGTCAGTTATATAAAGGTCCAAACAATGTTTAAATAGAGAAAATAATGTCTACAAGAAAGATAATGCATGTAAAAATGAAGTATTAAAACAAGACAATTCAATAACAAGATGACAGCATTAATCAGTAAACTAAACATTACGACACTCTTCGTCTACATCTGGCATGGCCGAATTATGGTTTGGATGTTTTGAATATTACCATGCATACAGAAGTGGTAATACATTCAATGAATGCTTATGTGTGGTGTTGGAGCAAAATCTGTGGCTCACTTGATGAAATTTCATCTGTTACAATGGGAAGCTGTAAAAGTAAAATTCTTAATGGCTGTGGGGTAAAAATGTGAACACATAACTGTTCCCACAACTATTTTGTTTCATTTTCTTCAACAATCGGTCAACATGCAAACATGTTTGACAAAAAATAAATGACATTTCCTGATTTACCAGGGGTTTTGGACCATTTCTCTAAAAATTTAAAAATGTTCTTTTATTATAAAACCTGTGCTAAATAGCATATATTTAGTACACATATTATATTTGTTGTGTTCTTGGCGTAAAATCAACTGTTTCCAACTATATTAAACCATTTTTAGTCATTTTATTAAGTTTTATTCAACAGAAAATGATTTAATGCAAATCTCCAGTTCTATGTGGGGTCGTGCCACGGCTCTACATGCAGGCAGTAAGCAATGACCCTTATTACTCTGATATGACTCTGATACTGAGTCTAATTATGGCTCTTGTAACTCATGAAGTTTTTTCAATAATTTTACACCTCTTTTTTTTTGTAAAGTAATGGTATATTGTAAGGTGTTAAGTATGTTGAATCCAAAACATTTTCATTTTCACTTGTAAATTTTCACTGGTCCTGTTGGCCAGGAACAATTTTATATGAGTGGTGAACACTGCCCATTTCCTGTAGTGGTGGTGGACCAATTCACGCCCATGTCCCAATTCACGCCCATGTCCCTATTCACGCCCACCCTCAGTTTTCTTTAAGGTTTATACTTTTTGATGGAAAATATATCTGCCATGTTATAGATAATGATAAAATTGATCATATACATTGGTTATATATTGTGTAACTATTAGTGCTGGGAATCGCCTCCAATTTTCATTGTCGATTATTCGTCCATTTTTCCGAGCGATGATCGACCCATAATTGATTTTTTACTCCATTATTGTATATTATTTAAAAAACACTTTCCGGGATAAAGTATAGGTCAATCCGGTAAAAAAATAACGGTGTTCCGACATTTAGAATCTACCAAAAGCACCCACTTCCTGTAAATATGGCGGTAGACATAAACAAACTTGAAATTCAAGACAAAACTGTGTTTATTAAGTAAAAATACCTAAAATATTTTTAAAATATGTGGATATTGATATAAATCAGGAAAGGTAAGATATAAGCTTAATAATCGATCATTAGAAAACGTCAGTGACCGACCGCGATTCTACACTGTCACAGACGATTAATCGACAATACGTCTAATCGCCACACCACTAGTAACTATAGCTGTCTTTGATTAATTTAGGGGTGGGCGTGAATAGGTACACCACCATTAGTCATAGCAATAGTCGAACAAATGGAATGCATCGTTTTTTTCGCTATAAATTACTCGAAAATAATTTTTTTGGTCCCTCAAAAACTCTATAATAGTGTTACGATCGAATGTAAATATGGAAACCGGGTCCCGAAAACAAAAATTCGGCGGAAACCGGATTCGTTCGAATTAGTGTACACTAAGTTGTAGTCAAGCTGTAAAACTTTCTGTGCGTGTACATTCACAATAATTTCAACTAAAATGTCATTTATTGGATGATAAAACAGATGTTTTGGATATTATTTCAGTGTATATTGGCAAAATATTACAGAAGTTAATATTTTTAAACGTTTCTGTGCAATATTTTATACGTTTTGATGTGAAATATGTGACATTTCGGGAATCGGTTCTTGGAATTTGTCACCGGATTTTGTTTACTCTTTTATAAATCGAATAGAAACCAACTATCCGGTTTGCCGTCTTTATCACTACTTTATAAACAGTTAATTTTGATCAAATTAAGCCATACCTGCAGTATGACTCAGTTTTGTATTTGAAAAATTAACTGAATCATAGTTTTTATGTATCATTTCATTTTACAGCAAAACTTACCACAACAGTAAACTGTATTTGCGCCACTTAAACAACAAACTATAGCAAGATGCACTCAGGGAGAGCAAAATGCCAGACTTGATGTGGCCAAATGTTTGTGATTACTGCAGTTTTTACAAAAACAAAACTTATTTGCTGAAGGAGAGACTTAAAGCTGTTGCATTTAAAACGTAATAATGATAATAATAAAACCTCTTGGGAATTCCTTAGGTCAAATTGCCTGTGCTTGTCCCTGCACCGAGTCTCTCATGATGATCTGGTCTTGGTTTAAGTCAGAGAGAACAAAAAAATTAAATTGCTGACACTAGGTATGAGTTGTGGGCAGGAGTTGCTATTCATGAGCTGCCATGGTCACAAGATGTTTGTATATCTTGTGGTAACCAGATCATTCGCCACAAAACCCCGTTCGCCACATAATTACTTCATATGTTTCACCACATAGTTACATAATTGGAATTATCAAAGAAACCTAACTTCTTTGAAGGTTGCCATTGTTTGAAGAGGGAGGGCGCTACCTACACAATTAAGTTGAATTAATCCTAACTTCTTTGAAGTTCTTTGAAGTACCATATATTGTGGGGTTAGCCCGTGAAATGAAATATTTTACAGGGACATCTACTCCAAGTAGAAATGGCCAGTAATAGTCTCGTCTCCCACCACGTAGTTTTGATTTGCTCATGAATATTTATAAACAAGAACTCGCTTTATTTTATATTTCTAGGAATCCCCCACGGAATTCCTTTTTCTAATTTGCATATTTTATTTAACAATTGTTTTCATTGGTTAATTGAATTACTTCAACAGTAGTTGCAGTGATTGGTCTCGAGTGAGGTTATAGCAACAATTGTTCTCATTGGTTAATTAAATTAATCACGTTTGCAGACGAAATTTTATATTCTAACATGACACGACTGTGTCCGCGATTCTGATTGGCTAATAAATAAACAAGAGGGTCAGAGGTGCCCCGAAAGGCGGGTTGCGCACCCAGGAAACAAGGTTAGCAACTGCTCTCATTAAATTTAGGAACAAGGAAAGAAATGTTAGGTTACCCACTTAAGGTAAATGTGTTCGACGTGCTAAGAAATGTAATACTTCTAATCTAAGTTACATTATTGTATCTATACTATAATAACAGGATAAATGTGGACGGACAGACAGATGGACAGACAAATGGACGAAAAACAGACAAACGAACAGACACAATTTCACCAATTTCGAAAGGAACCTAGCTATGATGGAGATCTATCTCCCTATCAAGTTTGAATCCGATTGGTCAAACCATTTTCGAGTTAGAGTCCGGAAATGAAAATGTAGACAAACAGATGGATGGACAAACGGACAAAAAACAGACAAATGAACAGACGGAATTTCACCAATATCGAAAGGAACCTACCTATGATGGAGATCTATCTCCCTATCAAGTTTGAATTCGATTGGTCAAACCGTTTTCAAGTTAGAGTCCGGAAACGAAAATGTGGACAAACAGACGGATGGACAGACATTCGGACGAAAAACGGAAAAACGAACGGACAGAATTTCACCAATATCGAAAGGAACCTAGCTATCATGTTGATCTATGTCCCGGTCAAGTTTGAATTTGATTGGTCAAACCGTTTTCAAGTTAGAGTCCGGAAATGGAAAATGTGGACGGACAGATGGATGGACAGACAAACGGACGAAAAACGGACAAACGAACACACGGAATTTCACCAATTTCGAAAGGAACCTAGCTATGATGGTGATCTATCTCCCTGTGAAGTTTGAATTTGATTGGTCAAACCGTTTTAAAGTTAGAGTCCGGAAACGAAAAATGTGGATGGACAGACGGACAGACAGACGGACGTCGGACACATCAATCTAATAGGCTGGGGTGGTTACACGCAACGCGCCTAAAAATTGCTCTGTAAAACCCCCGCATCACCTCGTGAGTTCTATTTTATCGCTAATCGTTGTAAAATCTCATATTTCTAAGAAATCCCATGGAATATTTTAAACTGTTGGGTAGTTTTTACTTTACCAGTACGAGATTTGGACAATGATATAAATTCTATCTTTTAACAATTTAATCTTTTTATTTTGTTTCAAATACACATCCATATTATTTATGGGGGTTGGGGGCTTGCCCCCAATTATAACTCTCTTAATTTAATTTTAAATTTCCTTGAAAGTTTCTTGTAATTATCCAATATGGTGGATCTCGTACCGGTAAAGTAAAATTGCTCCAAACTGTTGACAAAGGTTTTCTGTTTATTCTTTATATTGCCTGTTCCTCATCCCTGGTTTGTGGCTGCTGCAATATTTCTTGTGGCGAAACGTCTACAGTAATATGTGGCGAACGGGAAATGTGGCGAATGATCTGGTATTCTATCTTGTTACTTACCCATCAAACAGCGGTCTACTTCGTTTTCTCCCCTTCATTGCAGGACTTTCTGGTGTGAACGGGTTCACATTAGTTTGTGGCCCTTCAGGATCTAACAAAGTTCTACACAAGTTTACTTTACTTGTATCCGGGTCAATACTGGGTTTGGCACTGCTTCGTACAATTCTTCGTTGAGCCTTCTGCAACAAGCTCTTTGGTGTATGTGGTGTGTCATACAACCGTAGAGACTTGAATTTTTTGTGTGGCGGTGTGAACGGTGTTGGAGGACATGAAGGAATGTGCTCTAAGCTTTCCTCTGAATCACACATGTTGAAAGGAATGGGCGACATGATGGAACCCCTCGGACTGCCCTTGCAACGTGGACTAGGTGTAGTAGGGGTGGGGCTTCCTAATCCTGAATCCCATAATCGGCCTGGCTTCACAGGTGAACTAGTAGGCGTTTTCATCCCTGGCATATCCTGAATGCAAGTAAAACTAGGCACCTCATTTTCCAAACCGTCACAATCCAAATCCGACTCTTCCCCTTCAAAATTCAAAGACTGAACAATCCCCAAATCATCCAAATCACGCTCTCTTTTGATATCAAAAATAAGCCTTCCTCTGCAGAAAGACATCGTCAAACTCCATTCAATATAACTACATTGACAAGCACTAAAATACAAATTAAAATCCACTAAAAGTCGTTGAAATTTAAAAACAGTAAACAATATTTTTCTCAAATCACGCTTATTTTTGGCGGTAACTAGGTCCACGTGAGTTTTTTAAACCAATCAAATCGCTTCCTCTATATTTTGTTTACAGTGTAGTCGATGCCATTTTAACGTCCAGAAATATTTAAGGTAGTATAACAAATGTATACAGGTGCAAGTCATGTAACAGTTTGTAAAAGTTACACCCTTAGATTATACACTTAGATTATAAGATTAAATTGTACCAACTGGGCAAACCCTTATTTATATAATTGCACATTTTAAACAGTGAGTTTATGCAATTCAAATAAGTAAAAGGGTGCATGAACATAATGTCTAAGTGTGCTATATTTCCAAAATTTTAATATATATATATATCAATTCATATATATTTATTTGCGTATATAACCATTCACATGCAAGTTTGTGTTATGTTATCCAATTAGTTCAAAAGATTTCTCTTTTTCTTTTTTCTGACATCTCTTGAATCATTGAAAAATTAGGGCTGCAAGATAACTCTTCCTTCTCATCAATCAGACAAATCCTTGGCAAACCAATTTGCTTCCTATTTTACTCAAAAATCAAAAGGATTGGTAAAATGTTTCCAGCACGTCCTCAACTGTTATACCATCCGTGGATTCACCCACCAAACCGGTGTAACATTAATGAGGTTTCAGATAAAATAATTAAGATTATCAAAAATACCTCCACAAAATCATATCTTTTAGACCCAGTGCTTACTTTCCTTCTTAAAGATTATGTGTATTTACTTCAATAAATTGAAAAACTTGTCAAGTTGTCTGGCTGAAGGTGTGTTTCTCCAAATATTAGGGACGGCAGTTGCAACCCCCTCATTAAGAATGCATCACTTCCAAATGAAGATGTGAAGAATTCTCATCCGGTATGAGGACTACGATACAAAATGATGTGAAATAAAGTGAAATTACTGTTTTATAAGCTGGCTTGGAGAGGGTCAGGTTCAGTCAAAACAAAATTTTTTTTCCTACACTTTTGATTCTTCTATCAAATTAAATTAAAATATGGTGTGGTCACACGCAAATAATGCTCTTCTATCATAGTAATTAACACTACAATTTGACTGTAACTTTTGTTCAAAACAGTGAATAACTGTGTAGGTTTTAGTGTAAAAATGCAGCTTCTGATAGTGTGTCAGGTTTTAAATGTACTGATAAGCAAGTTCTTCACCCAGTTCTTGTCCACATTTTCTCAAAGTGTGATACAATTTACAGCACTCTTGATTATCCAAACTCCTTATTATCAGAACAGAAAAAGTTAACCCAAGGTTCAATAGTTAATTCAAATTTTTGTTTTACTGGGACATTTTAAGTTGACATTACTTAAAAGAGCAAACTACTTGGATATTTTAAGTTGATCTGACACAAAATGTTTAAGTAGAAACTTTTAAGTTATGCAAACTTAAGAATTTTGTACTATGACTCCAAAATTTTAAGTAAAAACCATTCAATTGTTTTAGTTTCAAGATACTTTATTAAAAATTTTGAGTAAGAATCACTCATATTATTAAAGCAGAATCTTCTAAAAAAATTTGGTCCACTAGGTGCATCAAATTACAGTTAACTGTTTTGAGCAAAGTGTTGCCAAAAGTATTACAGTGAAGGCATTGGTAATGGAAAGAGGAATGTAGCTGTGCATTTTTTCACTAGGAGAATATTATAGGAGTGTTAGTAACAATAATGTCATGGATTCACAGGAATATTTTGTGTACACACAGTTAAGTCACCATGAAATTGTTTGAAACTTGTCAAATAGTTTATGTATCCACAATTGGACAGAAAAAAAGCATTTATTGTGGTACACATAAGTTACATAAGACTTAGAAGTCAATATTCAATAGTGCAAATGTTACTAATAAAAGAAGATTCGTTAATTCTTATCAGCTTTCAACACAAACATTTTAATTTTAAAATGACACAAGCATGTTAATGTTTATTTTATAAAACATGCTAATATAACATGGAAATAATAGAAGCTTTTGAATTTAGACATAATCCCTATCCAAACATATAAGGCGTATTTCACAACCGTAATCCGTCGAATCTAGATTCGTCAGATCAACGGATTCGCTTGTGATGTGACTTGAATCTGAATCTGGATTACGAATCCGTTGATCTACCTCTCGAGGTAGATCAAGGGATTCATTGATCTTGGATTACCCATAATTCTTTGTAAAATAATGGCTGCAACATGTGGCAGGAAATTTTAATATTTGGGGAATTTTTATTATATTGTTAAATTATAATATTATATTATGGCATCTTATTTTGTAATAATATATGATATATATGTTGGTTTATGTTATGTTTTAAATTTGGATTCAGATCTACAGAAAATTGCATTTCACGGATCTAACTAATCCATGAATCCAAATCTGAATCTAGATATTCGACGGATTACGGTTGTGAAATACGCCTATAGACTAACCAGCCAGCAGGGTTATTGACCGTTCCATAGGCCACGCCCACTTCCTGGTTTACGGTATTTTAGTTGTCTCCATGTCAGGCCTTGTCTGACAAACAAATGGCGAAAATGGCGGGAAATGAAATGTAAACATTGAGTATTTCTAGATACAAGAGAAATAACACGCATTTTAAATGATTGGATGTAGCATATAATTAGAAATTATATAATAAAGTATATTTGCTTTATTGTGACAAAAATTATAAAATAAATAAATAAACAATTTATTGATCAAAACAAATCCTCGTGCATTGCAGTAAAATATAAACAATGGCAGCTTGGGAATATATGTATGCATTGCGGACATTTTAAAGTAGGTAGGATTGATGATATAATTTTTTTTATGAAATTACACTGTGGTTTCTTTTTGTTCCATTGTTAGAAAGCAATAATATTTACAAATATGTCCCTAAAAATGACCACGTTTTTGTGATTCAAAATGGCGCCGATGAAAATCGGAGGAAATGATTGGTTGTTGCCATTGTAGTAAACAGGATATTTGCCGATTTGCGGTAATTTGATTGACACCGTGGAAAGGTCTATGGAGACAGATGGCATAAGTCTATGGACCTTTCCACGGTGTCAATCAAAATACCGCAAATCGGCATATATCCTGTTTACTACAACAACCAATCATTTTCATCGGCGCCATTTTGAATTACAAAAACGTGGGCATATTTAGGGACATATTTGTAAATATTATTGCTTTCTGATAATGGAACAAAATGAAACCAAAGTATAATTTGATAAAAAATTTATATCATCAATCCTACCTACTTTAAAATGTCTGAAATGTATATATATGTCCCCAAGCTGCCATTGTTTACATTTTACTGCAATGCACAAGGATTTGTTTTGATCATTAAATTGTTTATTTATTTATTTCATAATTTTTGTCACAATAAAACACATAAACTTTATTATATAATTTCTTATTCTATGCTCAATACAATCATCTATAATACATGTTATTTCTCGTATATCTTGAAATACTCAATGTTTACATTTGATTTCCCGCCATTTTCGCCATTTATTGGACCTTTCCACGGTGTCAATCAAAATACCGCAAATCGGCAAAGATCCTGTTTACTACAATAACAACAACCAATCATTTCCTCCGGTTTTCATCAGCGCCATTTTGAATTACAAAAACGTGGTCATTTTTAGGGACATATTTGTAAATATTATTGCTTTCTGACAATGGAACAAAAAGAAACCACAGTGTAATTTCATAAAAATATTATATCATCAATCCTACCTACTTTAAAATGTCCGCAATGCATACATATGTTCCCAAGCTGCCATTGTTTACATTTTACTGCAATGCACGAGGATTTGTTTTGATCAATAAATTGTCTATTTATTTATTTTATCATTTTTGTCACAATAAAGCAAATATATTTTATTATATAATTTTTTATTATATGCTACATCCAATCATTTATGATACGTGTTATTCCTATTATATCTTAAAATACTCGATGTTTACGTTTGATTTCCCGCCATTTTCGCCATTTGTTTGTCAGACAAGGCCTGACATGGAGACAACTAAAATACCGTAAACCAGGAAGTGGGCGTGGCCTATGGAAAAGTCTATTTTAAATAGTGCCAAGTCAATAAGTGACAATATTAATAGCAGAGTCACAACTTTGGAAATTTAAATATAAACTATAAATATTCTTCACAAAACATGATACTGTTGTTTTTGGGAAAATTATGAAACTGAAGAATCCCCTTTGTTCACACAATCAACGCTAAACAATCCATCCCATTCCTATCTAACAATTATTGTTTCTCATATAGCTTCATTTATTTTCATTACCATGTTTTTTTGTTCTTCTTTTCATTTCTTTCTTTTCCTTTCTTCAAAAAAAGTGTTACGTATATGCAATTTTTCTTGTACCGCTAGTGAATTTGTGTGTGGATACAACAATAGGTTGCTATTACATGGACTTTGATATAGGTGAGTTGCTGTCATGCAAGATACCAGTGATGCATAGTGTATGTGTCCATATATAGTTTTAATGCTAGGGGTCTAACCAACAAAGACAAGTGAGTTTCCACTTTTAGTTGGCTGCAATAAAAAAAATCTGGTATCTTTTATATTCAAGAAGCTCAGTCTTGTTCAGAAAAAATATGGAGGCAGGAATGGGACGGTCCTATATTTTTTTAGCATGGGAAATCCAATAGTAGAGGAGTGGCTATCCTTGTTACAAAAAACATAGATTTTGAAGTAAATACTATTGATAGAGATGACCATGGAAGATTTTTGTTAATAGATTGCTCTATCTTTGGGTCTAAATACATTCTAGTAAATAACGAACGGAACAAGCTGATTTTGGTTTCTTTTTATTTTCTAAGCTTGAAAAATATTTAGGATGTAATATCATAGTTGGTGGTGACTTTAATATAAATATTCAGAAGCTAAAAAATTCAACTAAGAGTTATCAAGCACACTATGATGACCATATCCTGAATGTAATAGAAATTTTAGACTTAGTAGATATCTGGAGATTACAACATCCTGATACAGACAGGTATACAAGAAATGAAAAAACAAGGTATGGATTTAGCCAATCTAGGATTGATTTTTTTCTTATACCTAGCTTCTTGGAATTTTCTATAGATAGTACTGACATTATACCTGGATTTAGATCTGACTATAGTTTACTTTTGGTTAGGTTTCAAGAAAATTTTTGAATCTGCTCCACTATAGAAGATCTATTTATTGTAAAAGGTAACTCAAATGCTTTCAGCTGTTCTTCATACTTTTCATGTATAAAAATTTGGAGCAAGAAAAACATATATATCTTTTTATTCTCATAACATTACTTTGTGTAAATTTGTTTTTTCCTCGTTTATTGTTATTTTATTACTAATGTGTGTATTGTTTTTCTGTATTGTTGCTGTCCAATAAAAAAATAAAAAAATGTAGAATTCGAACTGAAAGTATAAGCTATGCCATTGCCAAAAAACATAAAGATAACATATATGGAGGCAGGAATGGGACGGTCCTATATTTTTTTAGCATGGGAAATCCAATCCAAAACGTAAAGATAACATATAGAAAAGTTAAATCTTAAACTTAAATGAGTTACAAGAAATCTGTGATTGTACCCCTACTCCTCATGTCTTGAAAGAAATTGATACAGTTAAAGCAGACATTGAATACTATTTCAATGAAAGGGCACGAGGAAGCATTATTCGATCCAGATATAAAATGGTTGACGGATATGAAAAACCGTCAAAATATTTTCTAAATCTTGAGAAAGCAAATCAAATGAAAAGGAACATTCGCTCACTAATGTATAAAGGCGATTGCATTACAAATCAGGAAAAGATTTTGGCCATACAACGTGAATTTTATGAAAAGCTGTATTTGCAAGATAGTAATTATGCACTCAATGAATATAATAATTTCCTTCAACAAATAGTATTT
The DNA here is from genome assembly GCA_964017235.1 of Sabellastarte sp. h YS-2021. Lineage (NCBI taxonomy): Eukaryota > Metazoa > Annelida > Polychaeta > Sabellida > Sabellidae > Sabellastarte > Sabellastarte sp. h YS-2021. The sequence goes on from OZ024927.1 coordinate 11,768,760, forward strand.
CCAACCATCTCACAAGAAACAAAATCTACTTGTGATGCCAAAATTTTACTCTTGATGAAATAAAAGAAGCCATTAACGATTTACCAAACAATAAAACCCCTGGTACAGACGGACTTCCTATTGAATTTTACAAGTTTTTCGGCAATGATATATTAGACATATTGAGCAAAAGTTTTGAAAATAGTTTTGAGCTAGGTCATTTAAGTAATAGTCAAAGAAAAGGTGTTCTTTGTTTAATTCCCAAAAAAGCAAAAGATTTAACAAAGGTAGAATCTTGGCGTCCATTACCATTATCTTGGCTGATGACATGACTCTATTTGTTGAAGATATTGATTGAATATGTCATGAATTTTCAGTGTTTGAGGAATTTTACAGGTATGCAGGCTTGAAACTCAACAAGGCAAAGACTGAAGCAATTATTATCTATAACGATGGGTCACTTCTACAAAAAAATTTAGGAATAAGTTGGTCTAAACCACCTTTCAAAACCCTGGGTACTTATTTTTCCACAGACTTAGAAGAAGCTAAGTTACTTAAAAATCAAAAGTATAATAACTACATGGAAGGGGAGGGCACTAACATTAAAGGGAAAAATAACAATTATAAAATCATTAATAGTCCCTCATATACTAACACTGATCTCATGTCTCTCACCAAGTGAAAAACTAATTGCAGATCTAGAGAGTCTTGTTACCAAATTTGTATGGAACCACCAAAAGGCATTAATTGCCAAAAATACATTAATTCAACCTATAAGCCGCAGTGGCTTAAAAATGCCTTGTATTAAGAAAATTGTTTAGACATCTCAAATTATGTGGGTTAAGAGACAAACAAATCCCATCAATGCAAAATGGAAACAACTGTCTTGGTTTCTTTTAAATACAGAGCCTCACTATATCTTTAAAAAATGTTTATATTATGCGATCAAAAAAAAACCAGCAACCGAATACTATCAAGACCTGCTTCGTAATTGGTATGACCTCATAAGTTTTGAGCCTGCAAGACTGTGTGAAATATTAGAACACCTTTTTCAAAATGATTTGTTTCATATTGGAGGAAAATGGATATTAAATGAATATAAAGAGTTAGACAATAAAGGAATTAATTTGGTTAAACATTTTGTTAAAGACAATGTAATACCTTATCAAAGATGTGAATTTCAAGTTAAGTACAATATAAGGATTGATGTCATGAAATATAATAAAATTACCAGTGTTATACAAACTAAATTAAATGGTCTGCCCAAGATAGAGCCATGTTCCTATGATGTACCCAAGCAATGTTTGAAAGATCAAAGTAAAATAAAGAGTCGACACATCTACAATGGGGTTCCGGCACGAAATACTCACCAGGGCGGCGCCACAATCGATGTGACCTAAACAAAAAACGTATGCGACAGAAGAACCAGGAAGTAGCGAATATTAATTTATCTGATTTCTGGATATACACGCATTTATCTTATAAAAAATATAATGGAAATAGTGTAATAAATAGCATAAATTAGTTCCGTGAAGAATATAGAATTTGTATGAGATATTTGTAGCAGTTTTAACATAAATCCCCTATTTTCGCCCAGATGTAGCTAAACAGAGTACTAGTAGTGACATTCTACCAGTGAATGCCAGCCTACCAATGAACGCCCACCTTATATATCGCGTGATATGTCCCGCTACAAAAGGTCCAAATATGAAAATCCATACCCGCGATAACCCACGCCCCCCCTTTCGGGAAATCCTGTATCTGCCTCTCAGCTTATTAAAGTGAGATTTTTTAACTATTTTAGCTGATGAGCTTGGAGAGTAAAATTAATTCCTAATGAAAATTTTAATCTGTCCCTCTCAAATAGAATCTAGCCATTAGTGAAATTAGTTAAAATTTCTTCTTACTAAAATTTTGACTTATACATGTACTAACCACATGCATAAATAAACCTCCCCATCCAAAAACAACCCTATTATTGCCAAATATTTACAAACTAAATCATGTAATATCAACATCCTGTCTGCCCAAGGTAGTTTCGACTTAACTTAATATCTAAGTATGGGCTTTAAGGTCACCTTAGAGTTAGGAACGTTTGTGAATAAGGTTTCATAATTTCTTACTTGAAATCTAAATAATACTTAAAATCTAAGTTAGGAATGGCCTAAGTAATGTTCGTGAATCCTGCCCCTGTTTCAGAAAAAAATATTGGTTTGAATATAATGAAAAGAAATTTTTAGAGGAAATCAAAAAAAGAAATATTTAAAAGAAATTCATTTCATCAATAAGGCCTCATTTTCTTCGATATTTCCAAAAATATTTAAATCACAAATATGTTATATACATACAATTTTTTTTTGTAATTTCATCCCAAATTTTTTCAATTTTTTTTTTATTTATGGACTTATGTTACTTATTATTTAAACAAACTGATGGATAATAAATAAAACACCCAATAAATTGTTTCATATATTTATGTACCTATTTCCTAATATTTTTGTACTATTTTCCCATTAATATCCTATTATAAATTAAATAATCAGTCAAAAATCATCTCCAAAAAACTGTACAGGTTAAAGAAACCCCATTTCGCCCACCTTAGAAGAACAAAAAAAAAATTTCAAAGTACCTTTTCTTGGCCAAAAAACCCCACTATTCTGTAGATCTATATTTATATTTGTATATCAAAAATTAAGCTTAGTGTGTGTAGTGTACATGTTATTTTATCTAACATTTTCTCAAAATTTTTTGCTGATTTTTTTGGCAAATACACAAATATTTTCAACTAATATAACATGTACATACCAATTACTGGTGTTCTCAACCATTTTCTAAATTTATTAGCTAATATTTTAATGTTTATTTCAAATAAAAAAAAAATTTCAAAGAAATGCCAGGAAATTCTGTATGGATTTTATTTATTTATTTGTTTGTTGCTTTACGTCGCGCTCAAAAGCCAGGGTCATATTGCGACGGGTAGTTTACAGGTGTAGGAAACCAGTGCATACTGCACTGGAAACCACCGGGCATCAACAAGTAACTACCAACTTTCCAACATGAAGCGCCCGGCCCGAGATTCGAACCGTCGGCCTCAGAGGTTGGAGGCGAGAACTCTAACCGCTACACCACTGAGCCCCCTAAAATTACATTTTACAACAATAAGTAATACAGTAGCATATTCTGACATATTGGGAGACCTGGGTTTGATTCCCAGTGGTGTTCCTCCAAAAACATTATAGCTTAGTGATAAAGCACTCAGTTTGTCAGTTATGTTACTCTTTTATTATTTATTCAAAATAAATTCTGCATGGATTTTTAGGGACTACATATGAGCAGAAGCACTGAGGAAATACCTTACTAGTGATATATAGAACACATCTCTGGGTTACATAGTGTGAAAGGTCATGATGTGACCTTTGACTTTGCTGTAGTGACCTTGAACTTTAAAATCTTACAGTTTCTGCATGTGATTAAAATTCTTTTCCTGGCTATATCTCAGAAAGTGAAAGTTGTTGGAAGTTGATACTTGGTAGGAGCATTGCTCTCTTACCATATGATATTTGTGTTATGTACAATGAAATAGATTATCAATTAATTAATTTAATTTTTTTTTCATAACATATTACAGTGAACAAGAGCCCAATGAGTCAAACACCACTAATTATGATACATCTTTACCCCCAACGCCCTTAAGGGCTGTCAGGACATTGTTTTCACCCATGGTGTCCTGATGGGCATTCGGGCAGGTGGACGACCGGAAAAAGTTTGATTTGACCTTTGACCTTGCCATAGTGACCTTTAGTTTGCAAATCTTGTCTGGGCTATATCTTGGGAAATGTAAGGTGTATGCAACATTATGGTGTGATCTCAATTTGAGGTTTGACCTTGTCACAGTGGCCATGAGTTTAAAATCTTGTCCCCATTTCTTAGATTCAGTAATGCAGGTGTTCCGTTGGAGCTGACCCTACGGCTTGGGTCAGCTACAAAAGTCGGGTGGTCAGGGATAAAAATTCAGAAAAAAGGGTGGGAAAATACTGGGTCGGATGCACCTCCCCGACAGGATGGTACACTTACAGAATTGCAAATTTAATAAGTAAATTAAATTTTTATAAGTTGATACCCTATCCAATAGACTGGAAAGGCCCACCCATCCAGCCCCGCTATCAGCCTACTAGGGGTCTTCATAGCACTAGACAACAAAAAAGATGCTATGATGTCATGCTGTCTGGACAGAAATGAAGTACAAGGTGACACCTAGCGAATGCACACTCCATGACCGGTCCTGCCAGTATTATATACAGGATGTCTTTTTTGGAGTTTGGTGGGATCGGTCACACCCCAACCAACATCCCTACCACATAATCCAGCGGCAGTGATCAATCGGTCGCACCCCCAACCAACATCCCTACCACATAATCCAGCGGCAGCGATCAATCGGTCGCACCCCCAACCAACATCCCTACCACATAATCCAGCGGCAGCGATCAATCGGTCGCACCCCCAACCAACATCCCTACCACATAATCCAGCGGCAGCGATCAATAGGTCGCATCCCCAACCAACATCCCTACCACATAATCCAGTGGCAGCGATCAATCGAACCAACATGAAAACAAATAAGCACTCCCAACAGTCTGCTCAATAACTCTTGGGAACCCTTATTATAGTCCAGGCAACAAGCTAAATACACACAAAATAGAATATGGCTGCTTGGGGTCAAAAAGGGTCAAAAATTTCTTTAAAATATATATATATTTTTTTATCTTATAGTATTGCAGCAACAAAATAACAGACTGAGTGCTCTGTCACTGAGCTATGATGTCTCATTCCACATCACTGGGAATCAAACCCAGGTCTCCCAGTCTGAGCGGACACTTAATATTTTGTTACAAGAATGAAAACAAAAAAAAAATTCTGATATGACTTTAAAAAATATTTTGTCTTTGAGCAATATGTCTCAAATAATGGATATTTTTTTTACTGATTGTACGTATAGGTTAATGGCCAAGTAAGTGTCCAATATGAGAAAATAATGGATTGTTTACGAGGTCCCGAAAAATAACATAATAACATAAATAACATTTTACAGGGTCAGAGTGCATGAATCTGTGTGGCTGTGAATGTAGAGTGCTAAATGTTTTAATCGTGGGGGTTGGGGTTCGAATCCGAGCATGACAGTTTAATTTTTTTTTTTTTTTGCATTCAGCTTTTTAAAGCAATATTTTAAAAAGGGTTTTAACATTAAAAATACTCTATCTACTGAAGTTAAAAATTATTTTGAGCATGTTTACAGTTACAGATAAACAATTGAATCAAAATATTTGGTTTCCTTTGAAGTACTACAGTTTTGCAAGAAAATGTTACAAATAATACTTAATATTTATGAGAATTTAGTTGAATAATAATGACATGCAGATCTAATAATAATAGTAATAACCTAATAATAATAGTAATAATGGGCCTCGGGCTGTAATGATTTATGGCGTGCCTGTAAAAACCTATAATTCCCTACAAAATCACATAATTGTACTAATATTGGGCACTTACGAGGCTATTAACCTATTTAAATTACACCTCTTCTCTAATTTGTAATTCTTAATATTGAAATACTAAGGTAGCCAGGGTCTTTTTATTTACTTTTTGTTTTTGTTTACTTCAACATCAGTGATAAGTTAGACTTTTAAAAATGGAAAATAAAGGAGCCAGAGGGTTTTATTCAAATTTTATTACTTTAAGGACGACATATACTGCTCAGCTACCCAAGTTCGTCGCCTACCCAAGTTCGTCACCCACCTTAAAAATTGTTAAGGATAAGCAACAATTAATGATACCAAAACAAATGGAATGCATACTACTAATAATAATGTATAACTGTACAATGAATTGTGAAGAGGCTTTTATATTGTAAAAAAATGCCAGTGATGAACTTGGGTAGGCGACGAACTTGGGTAGCTGAGCAGTAGAGCTACATTAATATTTACAATTTAAGGTAACCACAAAATCGATGTATCCCCCTAAATTCTCATCCCTATAGTTTAAAACAAAGTACAATGAAGTAAAAACAATTCCAAAGACAAAGTAGTTATTCAAGGGTGGCCATAATCCGGCGATGGCGAACAGGTGTACCAATGTAAAACATGTAAGCACTCGCTCAAGACAGGCTGTTTGAGTTTCAGATACCCCTATTATCGCCCATTTCACATGATAAATACACTAAAAATAAAACATGGCAGCCATCATAAACTGCATCAAAATAAGTATTATGCATCAATTGATAATTATTATATATATTTTTTCGAATAACTCTGCTGTATATAACAGGACAAGAATTTATCCTCAAGAATTACCGACATTTGTTTACATTAGTTACTTGTTTGGTTTAAAGGTCACATCGATAACGGCGCCACCTGGATTCGGGTACACGCTACTATTAGTACGCCGGAACGCCATTATTATATTAGTAGAAGCTACTTGAATCCCAGTAGCCAAAATAAATGGGTACAGTACTATCCCTTTCTTGAGAAAGCTAACTGGATCCAAATTTACTCACTGCCTTCAAAAATAGTAAAAGATTCATATCTGATAAGTTTTCAGTTCAAAATAATCCATAGAATATTCAATTGCAACTATAAACTTTTTGTATGGAAAATAAAAGAGTCCCGCAGTGCCCAATATGCCAACATATTGACAATCTGGAACATTATTTTTATTACTGTGAATGTTCCAAATTATTCTGGGTTCAAGTTGAAACATGGCTTAAAGAAAAACTTCTAGTTAATTTTGATTTTACTGTTCTAGAGAGTAGAGATATTGTTAGGTGCCATAAATATTGATAAAAGACTTTTCCATACTATAAATTACATCATCCTCCATGGAAAATATTTTATAAAGGAATGTAAGAAAAGTGAAAAGGAGTTAAGTTTATATAGATATAAGTATCTTTTAAAAATAAGTTAAACATTGACATAGTATTACATAAAAACCAAGAAAATTACATTGCTTTTAAAGAAAAGTTTAGTTGTCTTATTGAAATAGTACAATAGTAATGAACTGAGGTGAACCTCGTAGATTCTCGCGGATTTTTATGACAGGAATTCGCGATCGCGAGTTGCTTGGTGTAGACGGTAAACTCACCATATTATTATAGTATTTTTGAATATGACACTTTATACATACAAGTTAATTAACACAAACACAATATATACTAAACTTACTTTGATGTGAACTGTTTGGGATCTAGACTTCAAGTGCTGACAGGCGCAGGAATCTGCAGACACAAGTCACGACCGCCGATTGACTCACTGTCTGCTTAAGGCGCGGCTCCACTTCCTCGAACCTAAAGGTGCGGTCACACTTGCGCGATCGGCGACAGTCACGACACTACTCCCTATCTTCTTCTTGAAAGAAATGGCCCTCCACCTGTGATGTCCACGTGGGTGCTTCCTTTGTTGATCTGGAGTCGTCTGCCTGTAACTTTTTACTAAAACACCAACTTGAATTTCCACATTTCACTAAAACACCAACTTGAATTTTCGCTTTTCATAAAAACACCAACTTGAATTTTCACAGTCTATGGCACTCTAGGCCCACAAAATTTGTTCACATCTATAACACGTTTAGGTATCCCCCTGGCAATTACAAAGTCTCCTAGACAGAGACTAGTCAATTACTGCAAGCTTCCAGATAGTGAAACTTCACCATCTTTACACAATGATTCAGTCACTTCAGTCTCCTGAGAAAAGACTTTTCAGTTACTTTTTCTTTTTCCTTTCCCATTCCACCACCATAACTCCATATTCTAATGTCTAGTGTATATTGAAATAAAATCTGCTCTTAGTAACTTAATCCACTGAGCATCAAAATAAAATAAACTCAATAAAATCCCATTTAACACAAAAACACCTTCAGCCTGGATGAATTTAACTACAAAATTGACTAAAATCCATGTCACTTCTTAACACATCGACAACTGTCCTCACTAATTCATCAAATCTGCTGCTTCTGCACTACACCACATTCATTCTTTTCCTTTTCACTCCCCAATACACATCAACTGACTCTCTGTCATCACAGCCTTGATACAATAACGTGTTTAATAATAGCCTTCTTTTCTTTAACTCTAACACTGTCTCTTTATCATAGCATTCTCGTCACCTTGACAGGTTTAATAATAGCTTCCTTTTACCTTCCTATCATTTCAATAGCTACTTCTTCATTGTCGTAGAACAAGTGCACTATATCACAGTGCAGAGTATGTAGCAGTCACTATTGGCGAGAAACTGAAGATGCACTCAGATAAGCTATCAGAAACCTCAGTGGAAGTATACTTGAAGAGACGAAGAGGAGAATAACACTCAGAAGAGTGTTAACGATGGTGAATATGAAACAGATGGATCGTCATTCTGGTAAGTCCAATCGAAAAATGGAATCGACGAAACTCCAATGGAAGTATACTCAAATTGACGAGAAGAAGAATAGTACTCGGAAGAGTACTAAATATGATAGATATGAAGCAGAGCGGTCGCCATCCCACAACCCAAACTACAACAACACTGTATCATAGTACAGGACATGAAACAGCCGCTGCTAGCAGCAGAACTGACGAAGGGAAGAGAAGAGAAGAGAAGAAGAAAATAACTGGTACGGCCTCCATCACACCTCCGACGCAGGCCGGGTGCACCCACTTGCTTGGGCCTCAATCTGTAGAAAATTAAAAAAAAAACAAAACAGGTTTTTCTCTCTTTTTCCTATATATATATATAAAACCACATGATATTCTGTTATTAATGCTACCATTGTCACCTGAACCTTGATTAATCCTCCACCACGGTTTCCATATAGCAACTTTCCCAAGGCAAATCAATCCAACTTCCTCAAAACACACCCCATCCCACCGACTTGTCTCTCAAATCAAATCTCTGACTTTGAAAACAACTAACGCAACTTTCAATCACAATCTTAGTCCCCTAAACAGAGACTACTAATCATTCATATTTAACTAATACTAAATTTAGTCTCCCAAACAGAGACTAAGCCATGCACACATTCCAACCAAAACACAACAAAACTCCATCAATGTTCACCAATCTCCCGAACAGAGATTATATATTGTAAAAGTCTTTAGCGTTTCGTGCTGTGTATTTCATAATTGTCAAAGTATTTTGTCCCACAATTTCGGATATTTTTTCAGCAACGTTCACAATGGACCACGGAGTGTTCTGTGGCTCTCCCACAGCTCTATTGGGTAAAAATGGACAATCCGATTCTAGCAGAATGTTTGAAAGTGAAATCCTTTTCACAACGTCTAGACACTCCACATGATGAGTACCCCATACAATCTTGGGTGAAAATCCAAAGTACATTCCTGGAAAAACCTTCTGCCAGGCCTCAAAAACTTGCATCCCCGCTGTAAAACAATGCAGGTACACTGGATGAGTCGGTAACAGCTCCGACTCAAGTACTTTCAAGCAATCAAAATACGCTGTTGAAGATCCTGGGTTGTCACGGCAATGAATGACTATCGGAAAACCACCAAACTTTGCCATACGGGCCAGCTGTTTCAGCATGTTCTTCTGGCAATTTCGGTTCACACGGAATCCAGAATAATCCAGTCCAACTTCACCCACAGCGACGACATCTGGCGACATAAGTTGCTGATCAAGTTGATCCAAAAGATCGTCCCTTGGCTCATTACACACTTTGGGGTGCAGCCCCAAACAGCAATAAACAGGAATCTCTTCCATCTTCCACGTGGCTCTAGTTGCCGCATCGGGATACGGAACCTCGTCCGGGAAACAGTAGGATGAAACCAATGCTGCAATGTTCACGTTTTGCTGAGCCCTTGGACCATAGTTATAGATTGTCTTTTTCAAACCATGTATTTCCACACCTCTTTTGCCCTGCAAAAACTCCTGCAAATGACAATGTGCATCAACTACATCTCCATACAGGATGCCGGATAACGGAACCTGTTGTTCAGTAGGAGTAAGGGCTGTGGTATCCTGATGACCCAGATAATTCATAAGGCCTGCAATTAGTCTCCAGTGAATGAGACTACCTACTGAGTTTGGGGGTGATACCGTCAGAAGAAAATTGGCTCTTCTCCCATTTATATGTCGTTCAAAAAGCTGCATGTTCTCCTGATCTGCTGCTGACAAAGCTTTGGTCGACTCGGCGGCGGGGTACAATTTCTGTTCCACGATAATTCTCAAAAGTTCCCGAAATGAATGCGCTCCCAACTCTCTTCCTAGCAACTTCAAAAACTGTTTGGCCTTCTCCAGATCCAAGCACTGACGGCTTACACTCCATGGAATATGCGTCCTTTCCACATGTTCGCGAAGCTTCTTCGTGGTTACCGTACAGGCTTCAAAAATGCAACGCTTCCTTGACGTCATATTTTTCGTCAAAACCGGGTATACCAAAGGAGGAATTGGCTCATCGCGTTCCACTTCCCTGATCCACTTGTCATACGAAATTGTTGACATGTCAGTTTCTGTCCAAGTCTCCTCTTCGGCAGACTTGATTTGAGTTTTCCCAGAAAATTGCTCATGCACGCTCCAGGTATCATCCCTAGGCACAATATGGACCTCCCGTCTCTCAGGGGCAGCCGCTCCCAACTCTTCCACTTCCAAACCCGTTGGCTGTTTTTCCAGTGCTTTCAAAACTGGCTCCACAAACATGGGTGGCTTAGAACCGTTAGTGAAATCCACTCCTACTTCAGGGGTTAGCATTCGTCTTATCAGCTCAGAATCCTTCGGTTTCTCAGCTTCCAGGACGGCTACTTGCTCTAGAGATGCGGGTACAGGACAATCCAAAATCATCAAAGATCCACTAGAAACTTTCATGGCATCTTCCACAGTAGGGAAATCTAGAGGAGTTGAAGTACGTGGGTACGGCACTGGAACTGGAGTCTCCACAATCAGAGACTCGGTAGAAACAAGAGTTTCCGTAGCAACAGCAGGACGATTCTTCTCAACACTTTGCAATTGATTCATGCAATTTACCAACAAACTTTGCTGTGTCAAGGGTGAAATCCGGTTCACAGGATCCGCCATTACCCTAAATATCTCAGCTGTAGAGATATGAGGATGGCCTGCTTTAAGCATAGCAAACACTTGTTGCTCTTCAGCTACTGGTAATTCCATGTTGAATTACTTTTATCAAGACTGATCACTCAAGTGAAGAGATAGTAGAACTGAAACTTTATCGCTGGCTAGCTTGAATTACTAGAACTCAAAGGGACTTGAACAAGGCGAACTTGACAAGTGTGCGCATACTGAAAAAGGAAACAAAGAAATCTTTAAGTTTACGCACAGCTCCAAATACTTTATGTGTAATTTCGTATTAGTAGTAAGCATATACTTAACTATGCATTAACTACAATCAAATCAAATAATCTTTCAAATGAGCAGGTTTTTTCCTAATCCTAGCAGTTCTAACAGGTTGAGACTCAGATCGAATGGGTACCTCTACAGCTTCCTGATTTGAAAATAGGGGTTCTGAGTTTAACTCAAATAAGTCAGTAAGAACTGTTTCCGAACCCTGAGACAAATTAGTAACAGAAGTCTCCTGATTAGCAGAGACTTGAGAACTATTTTGAGCTTGTACATTGTCCTGTTGAGGCTGAGGTGGTTCAAATAAAGTGGTTAACCCTAACTCGTCGTCATCCTCCTCATACGGCAACGTCTCGTCCAAGTCCAACACACGGTGTCTGAGGCGGCGCATCCACATAGGAATTGACCTGTCCATACAAGGCTTGAGCCTGTCATGATGCACAACAACCTCCTTTTTACGACCTTTGATCCTGAATAACACAGGAGAGATCACTTTGATCACGAGATACGGGCCATTCCAAATCGGTTTCAGTTTGTTACTTTGACCTACTTTCGAACTGGAGTTTATAAGATATACTAAATCTCCAACATTGTACTTTCTTTCAAGTACTTTGAGATCATAGTCTTTCTTTTGTCTACGCTGAGCAGACAAAAGAGTATCTCTAGCTTGTTTATGGACACGTTTAAGCCGTTCTTCAAGTTTTTTGACATACTCCACAGGAGTTTCTTGTCGTAAGTGTTGATCAACAGTCCCTAGCATCAAATCAATTGGCTCCAGAACTTCACGTCCTAACATCATTCGATTTGCAGTAAAACCTGTCGTTCTGTTGACTGATGCACGAATGGCTCCAGCAAGTAACTGAAGATTCTCGTCCCAGGTCCTCTGGTTTCCTTTCAAGTAAGCACGAATGATTTGAAGTAACGTCTTGTTGAACCGTTCCACCTGCGCGTTTGATGCCGGATGGTACGGAGTCGTTCTAGTCTTCACAATTTGTAGAAGTTGGCACACTTGGGTGAACAAATTCCCAGTAAAGTTTCGACCTTGATCCGTATGGATCTGTAGCGGGCAACCGAATCTGGCAATAAATCCTTCAACCATGGCCTTGGCTATCGTCTCCGCATTCTGATCAGGTAGTGGGTAACACTCCAACCATTTGGTGAACTGATCCACCAACATCAGGATATAAACGTTACCACTATGGCTTTTGGGAAACGGACCTAAAATGTCTAAATGGACTCGCTCCATGGGCACGCCAGCATGAAAAGTTCCAAGTTTAGCCTTGGCCTTTCTGTGAGGTTTCTTGTTAATGCTACATTTTCGGCACGACTTTACAAATGTCTCTATATCTGATCGCATTTTGTACCAGAAAAAGTTGCGTTTGAGTTTTGCCAAAGTTTTGGTTATACCTAAGTGTCCAGAAGTTGGAACATCATGGGCCAATTCAAGTATGTCTTGTCGCAGACTTTCTGGAACTACCAACTTGTAGGTCTCAGGTTCAAATGGATCATCAGAAACATATCTGTAGAGTAAAACTCCATCCCTCAGTATAAACTGTTCTTTGTTCAACCAATAAGCCTTGGTTTCAGCACTAGCGAGCATCAAGAAATATTCTGTTGGCTCTTCTTCAGATTCAAGAAATTCAAGTAGAAGTTCAAGATTGGCATCGTCTCTTTGAGCTGTGACAATCTGGTCAACTGTATAACCAGCAGGCAACCAATGATCCAGCTGCAACATCTGTATGGCGACTGTAGGAGTCCTAAATGATAATGGGATCACGTCATCCACTTCTTCATCAAATCTTGACCATTGGTGATGCGCTCTGGTGCAATATGGACAACCTCCACACTTGAGATTTTTGAGATCTGTCCCAGCTCGGTAACAGTCACATGGTTCCAGTACATCCGGAATTCGGGATAGAGCATCTGCGTTGCTGTGTTTCCGACCCTGGCGATGCAAGATCCGCATGTCGAACTGCGACAACTCTTCTATCCATCTAGCTAGTTGACCTTGAATCCCCCGAAATCTCATCAACCATGCTAGGCTGTTGTGGTCAGTCCGGATCATGAATTTACGTCCTAGCAAAAAGTGACGATACTGTCGAGTGAAACACACAATTGCAAGCAATTCTCTGCGAGTCGCGCAATATCTTTGTTGAGCAGGAGTTAGTACGCAACTACCATAAGATACAACTCGTTCTACACCATTTTGCACCTGCAAAAGTTCAGCTCCTATAGCTGTCTTAGATGCGTCTGTATCCAAAATAAATAAATCAGTTCTATTTGGGTACACTAACAAGGGAGCTTCAGTTAGTTTTTGTTTCAAAGTTTTGAAAGCTGACTCATGTTCATTTGACCACTGAAAGTTATTTTGCCTAACTTTTGAACCTGTCAATTTGTACAGTGGAACAGCTGTTTCAGCAAACTTGTCAATATGGTCTCTGTGATAGTTAGCTAAGCCCAAAAATTGCTGTAACTCCTTCCTGTTACGAGGAACAGGCCAGTCTAGAATCTTTTGAATACTTTCAGGATTTGGTCTAATGCCTTGGGCACTCACAATCTTTCCAAGAAATTTAACTTCCTTTTGGAATAAAAGACATTTCTTAGGTTTGAGCTTAAGGTTGTAAGTTCTAAATCTGTCCAGAGTTTCCTTCAGATTTTGAATATGATCTGAAAAGCAGTTCCCTAGAATTACAACATCATCTAAGTAGGCCAAAACTGTCTTCCATGTAAGGCCTCTTAGTACCAATTGTATGATTCTTTGAAATGTCGACGGCGCATTACACAACCCAAAACCCATTCTAACATGTTCAAACAAGCCAAAGCGAGTTTGAAAAGCAGTCTTATGCCTGTCCGATTCTGCAATTTTAACTTGATAATAGCCCGAAGCCATGTCCAATGTACTGAAATATACACTTCCATTCAAAGCCGAAATACAATGTTTGATATCCGGTAAACTGAATGAAGATTTGACAGTACAAGCATTAAGGCGTCTATAGTCTATTGCATAGCGAATTGTACCATCTTTCTTCCTAATGAATACAGGCGGTGAAGCCCAATCTGAATTGGACTCCTGTATTACTCCTGCGTCTAACATTTTTTGAATACAAGCTTCCTCCTCATCCTCAAATTGCAAAGGAATTCGACGCATTTGTTGTTTGATTGGTTTTGAATCTTTGGTATCAATTTCATGATCAAAATGCTCAAAACAACCAATGTCTAAGTCATGTTTTGCAAAAACGTCCTCATAGTCTGTTAAAACAGACTGAAGTACTTTTCTCTCATTTTCAGATAACTTTCCCGAAGACTTGTCATATAAGACTTGCAAATGAACGGGTACTTCGGATTTTTCCGAGTTAGTCTCTTTTGATACTTGCATTATTTCAGATTGACCGATTTTTGAACACTTTAGATCAACCGACTTTGTTTCTGGCATAATACTGCATTTCTCTTGACTAGCAGAAGCATTTGATAGTCTGTAATCACTCAGAACTGTGTCAACTTCAATTGCACTACCAATTATATAGTCTGATTGCAAATTAACTTCAATGTCACTATCATTTACAATTTGCACAATTGGTTTATCAGAATTAAAAATGCAATTTGGTATTAGTACTTTAGTATCAATTCGTGGTTGTAACGCCATTACCTTGTTTGGTTCAGTCTGTAGGATTACTTTCACACTTTTCACTGTTCCAGGTGGAATATGTACTTTCTCACTTAAACTCACCTTACTGACACAATATCTTTCGTTGGCAGCATTCCTCATAAAAACAAATGGAATCAAGCAGTCCAACACTTTCAAATAACATTCACTTAAATCAATAACCACTTTATGTTTCAGTAGGAAGTCAAGTCCCAACAACATGTTATCAGCTATTTTTGCTACATATACATCCTGTAAAACAGTCACTGAACCAACTGTAATTGGTATGTTCATATACAGTTTGGCTAATAAATACTGATTAGCTCCGGCACATTTGAGCCTAATTGTTTCTGTAGGAGCTATGTCTCTACCAAATAAGTTTGTAAATACATCCACATTAACTACCGTCACCTGTGCGGCGGTATCTACAATTGCTTCAATAGGATAATCTGCTAACTTTACATCAACAATAACAAAATTATTTACATCTTTACATGAAAGTTCAAGTTCTTTCAACTGTTTGTCAGTTTTGGGGTCAATATCTACTGTTTTTGGGGAGGTGTCCCGACCCTCGGACTTCCCCTTTTCCCATTTAAATTAGCACCGGAGAATGAAACATTTCTTCGGATTACTTCCGGTGGTTGCTGGTACTCATAGTCTTTATCACTACTCCTATCTCTCCAATTTTTGTCTAGATCTGCTGGTGAAACAGACCTATTTCTGTTTTGGAACCTAGGCGGAGTAAATCTGCGATATGTGGGCGAACCCCTTCTTGAATTGTTTCGATCGCTATCCCCGTTTGGCGATGAAGTTTTGAATTTGTTTCGCCTATTTTGAGGTGAATTGTTCGGTGATCCACGAAACCTATTTTTCCTTGGTAGGGGACACCTACGTTGGATATGTCCAAGTTCACCGCAGTTGAAACACCTAACATTCCTCGGGGACATACGTGAAGGACAATCCCTACTATAATGTCCAAAACCACTACAGTTGTAGCACTGATCATCCCTACGATCTGGTGAAATCATTTTACCTCCCACATTTGACTGTTTACCATCCCTACTATCAGGGGAACTTTGGGGTGTACCTTGTCGAATGTCTCGCCCAAGTCTACTAATGTTTTTGTCATACTCATTTTGCCTATCTGACACTCCAGAAGGTTTACCTAGAATCAACGTTTTGTTGCTCAACGCCATTTTCATTTTGTCGATTGCATCTTGAAGAGTTATTGGCCTATGCATTGAAATCATATATGCCTGTTGTATCTCCCTGCAACCCTTCAGAAATTGTTCAACTGCGAGCCCTTCCCTTTCTCTGGGTTGAATCATAGGATAAGCAAAATCTGCTATTTTTAAAAGTCTTTCAGCAAATGTTTCTAAATCCTCAGACGGTTCTTGTTTTAGGTTATGCATGATCGACCTAGCAGTACTCGGTTCCATAGGTTTGTCAAACTTTGCAGCGAACCTTTGTTTCAACTCTGCATAATTTTGCTTTGTTTGTTCTGGGACTTCTAGCGCAAAGTCATTTGCTTTACCTGTCAAAGCTAAGAGGAACCTTCCTACCTTATCTCCCTCAGGTAAGCCATAAGCAGAACACCATAATTCAAACTGGTGAATAAATCCCTTCCAACCTGTTCCATCAAATGTTGGTGCCTTAGGTAATGGGGCATTACCTCGAGTATTCACTAACCTGTTCACAGTTTGGTCATCAGTCACTAGTGTTGGTTGGGTATTAGCTACACGACCTGAGTATTGAGTAACTGGTTCACAAGGAAAGTTTACATTGTCAATTGGTCTTATACCTTGTGGTTGCACACCTCTTGAAAAACCAGAAAATCCCTGTGTCTGCTCAGTACCAGACACCTGAAATGTTTGAGGTACTGGTTGACTTAGTTGACTCACCTGTTGTGATTGATACAAGTTTTGTGACAATGAAACCCTACCCTGACTTGGTTGATTAGGATAACTCACTAAGTCATCAACCGCTGGTTGAGTGAAAGCAACATTGAACTGACTTTTATCAACCGGGATATCCAATTGTGGTGGTGGCCTAGATAAATCAACAGTTTTTATCCTAGTAGTTGCAGGGGTAGGCCTAATACTTTGGCACTCTGTTGTGTCAAGCTCTAAATAAGAAGAGTCTGGACCAACAGACTCAATACCTTTGTATTGTTTGGGTCTCCCATCGGGTCTACTTTCTATACCTGGTTTGTTATCAAGTTGAGTATCCACTTGGACACTTACCTCCCTATGAAGTGATTTCCTCAACTCATTGTTAGTTTGAGCCAAGTTTTCAGTTACTTCCTGAAATTGTCTAACAATCGTTTTCTCACTATCTTCCACTGCCTGAATGTTAACCTCACTTTTGAAGTCTATTTTGTCTGACACCTTACCAAGTTCTTCCCTGATCTGTCCTTGGTTTAACTTAACCTCGTACGTACCTTGATGCACAGTACCTTGTACCTTGTGTATTTGCTTACCCAAAGTACCTGACACACTTTGCAAGTTTCGATCCATTGCTTTCATATCACTTTTTGTTTCTACAGTAACTGAGTGAACATCCTTCACCACCCCTGAACACTCCTCAATGAACGACAAGCAAGTGTCACTTTTATCTATTAGTTCAGTAACCGCTGAGCGAACAACTCTCTGACGTTCCGCTGAATGAAACAGAGCATTATCGCACTCGTCCAGTTTATCTCGTAACACATCAAAATGTTCATGTTCCGTCTGTCGAAAGTTCATAACGGAATCCGACAGTTCAGTAACTCGAGTATGAGTATTTCTGGTGTCCGACTGCTGTTGAGTGATTTGTGACTGAACAGCATCAATGCGAGTTTCATTTTCAGTGCTCTCCCGAAATCTAACCAATTTTTCATTCTCGAACTTTTTTTCCATTAACTCAATTTTTCTCAGATTTTCCTCACCTTGCCTTTCCAATCTAGTCATTACTCTGTCAAATTTGATATTTGACTCCTCAAAATATCGTTCAGTTTTTTCCTTATCCGTCTCACGATTTTGTTCTATCTGTTTCAACAGAGAATAGAATTTCTCATCGTTCTGATCCAATTTTTCAACCATTTTTGTCTGAACTGCTAAACTCTGTTTAGCTATGTCAATCGATTCATCAGTTTGTCTTGAAAGTTTTTCAAGTACCTTTGTAGTTTGAGTAGTGTTCTCAACTACTTTTTCTAATAGTTTTTGCTGTTTTTCTGCTGAGACGGTTAACTTTTGTACACCCGTTCTGATCACGTCCTCGCCATCTTTTTGACCAAAAAACTCTATCTTTTGCAATCGAAATACTTCCTGTTTAATATTTTTTGGTAATTTTGTATCCCAAAATTGGGATTCAGTCAATCGACCACAGACTTTGTCACGTTCGGTGACAAATTGTTCCGCTACCTTCTCTTTTTCAAACGGTCCACCTAGACTAATCAATTCTTCAATTGTAACCGTTTCCACCGAAAATCGTTTATTCAGTGACACTGCCATTGTTTATTAACTTTCTAACACTTAATTATTCACAACATCCAGTTTGGGGTCACAACATCAAATGTTAGTAGACATGTATCAATGCAACGACATGTATATCAATTTATATCAAATGTATCAAAAAGTATCAAATATATATCCAAATAATATTAAGTACCAATATCAAATGTCAATTTACTGTTAAATCACACAAAATGCATTAAATATTCATCAAATGTCACACAAAATATCAAAGTTCACTTTTTAAAACAATAGATGCTTGAGCTTTTATTATAAGTTTTACGGTACTTTGATTTAACAGTTACTTTCAAAGTTCTAATTTAAACACATCAATATTTTTATTCGATGACAGCAGTAATGTCAATGCTCAAGTTCCGGCAATAACCATTCACTGAGCTTCTATTATGTAATTTACGGTAGTCTTTTTTTTTTTTAAGTGTTTCCAAGAGTTCTAATTTATTGCTAATTCACTTTCCTTCAGATAATATGTCAGTAAACAGTTTTCCCAATTTATTCAATGTCTTTCTGCACAACTATATAATTTTACAGTTTAATTTTTTTTTCAACACAAATCAAATGTTCATTCAAGATATACTATGTCCACAATTTTTTCAATGTAATTTCCAATATGTACCACTCTGGCACAAAAAATGTTTTTTTTTTTTTTCCAATGTTCAGATGTTTCAATCCTTCACAGAGCAGTATTTAAATAAAAGCTCAGGTGGGCGTTTATTTCATGGAATACGGTATTGGTTCACATAATGCATGTGGGTTTAATTGAGTACAATCAGTATTTCAATATTTGCACTGTCTGTTCAGACAGACAGAAGAAAATAGTACAGATTTATAAATTCACCATCCATTTCACACATGTAATAGTTCATACATTTTTTTTTTTTTTTCCAAGGTGTGAAAAGTTTTTTTTTTTTTTTTTTTTCCTGTACTAATTTTCAATGCAGAAATAAATCTATTTGGGGATTATTTTCAATTTCCTGGCCGAAATGACAATTGGAGCAGAATTTCTGTATTTTACTGTAGCAACACGCTTACAGTGTGGGCTATTTGAAGTACCGGTATCAGTTACTTCATTCTATTTATAGTGACAGGCAGTATACATTCATGTGCACTCAATATTGCTGCATATAAACTTCCACTGGCAAACTTCCAGTATATTCACACACTCCTATATCAAATCAGTAACAGTATTCTAAAGCATATTCCGGTCCGGTCCGTTTAGTGCAAGGGTTCACAGGGACAAATCTAATCAATAATCTTGATAATAGAATCAGTTTCCAGTACTCAGAGTCCGTTTTTAGTTATGCAAATATTCATCAAGGACAAGGACATTCAAATACTGTTTTGATCATAAACAATACAACATGGCTGCTCCCAAGCCATGTGTACAAAACTGGGCCAAAATTACACAGTTTTTCTACTACTTCTATAAAATGTCACCTCATAAAAATTAGTTTATAACACTCTACACACTCTAGTTTATCATTTAGCAGCAATATTTAGACACAGGAAACCGTCATTACACCGGAATAAATTGATAAAGATACTTAGCAGAAAAACAACATCTCCTCTTACCAAGACAAGATGGATGCACGAGGTGCTTTTTCACTCCACCTCTAAACAGTATCTCTACACGTGCATATAGTTCCCTCTTTGTCTTATTAAGTTCAGCACAAAACAACACCAAATCAACAAGTTTTTGGTACCAGTTATAGTATTTTTGAATATGACACTTTATACATACAAGTTAATTAACACAAACACAATATATACTAAACTTACTTTGATGTGAACTGTTTGGGATCTAGACTTCAAGTGCTGACAGGCGCAGGAATCTGCAGACACAAGTCACGACCGCCGATTGACTCACTGTCTGCTTAAGGCGCGGCTCCACTTCCTCGAACCTAAAGGTGCGGTCACACTTGCGCGATCGGCGACAGTCACGACATTATCGCTCACGATAGAAGACGTTTTTAGGAAGTTATAAAGCGATTTTACAATAAAATATTGCAGAATATTGGGTTTAAGATGTTAGAAACAAATATATTTGTCATTTTATTTTATTCTCGCGAGATTCACGTTATGCAGCGAAATTTTGAAATACTTGCTCTCGTTGTTTATGTTGGACACCGGCAGACGTGTGACGTCACACTTTTCTGTGTAATACGGTGTTTTACGGTGTACTCCGGTGCTTTCACAAAGCATTGTGGGATACATCGAACGTCTATTATAAGGGCGTCGGATCCGGAGATTTACGGAGTTTTTGGTTGCTTGACAACCTTGAGAAGAAGTTCCAAGAACTGTTTTTTTAAAAACAGCTTAGTTGCTTGGACCAGTTTGTTTGTCTGAAAGATACTGATCATCTGTGATTCACTCCAAATAAGCATCTTGCTTGAGGCAGAAAGGTGATTATTATTTTTAATGTTTACCGGTTGATTTTTGGTAATTTATATTGATTTTGAAGTGGCCTTCACCTCATCATTCCTTATTTGGAAATCTTACTATGATATTTTGATTTGTCTGTAGTAACTGGGAAGTAAGTAGTTCATTTGTACTGAATTATTAGGATGATTTAGGATTAAATTGTAATTATAATATTGGTCTGAACACTTATTTGGGCTATTTGGCTTTTGATATTTAACTGAAAGATAGAATTCATGTTTATATATTAATTTTAGTGGAGTATTTTTAAATGTAGGATTATATAATTAATCCATAGTCTAGATACTGGCTATATTTATTGTGTCGAAAAACACTGAAATTGATTATACTGTGGTAACTGCTGGTTAAACCAATTTTTATATTGGTCTGAGTGAATCGGTGCATTTATTGTAAATATATTTTAACCAATTTTAATATTGGTGTGCGTGATTTATTCAATAAATTACATTGTTGATTTTAACTCATATTTTTCTATTGCAACTGAATATTTAATTGATATAGGAGTCCTTTTGATACCAAGCCTCATTGTCAGTGGCTCTTATTTTGAAGCCTTTGAGCCTGGTTCACGTTTTGAATTTCTGAACACAACGCGAGACTTGTACATTTTGAACTGGCCATACAAATCTGACCCAGCGACCTGACTGAAAGGTCGCCACAGAACAAAGACAATGTACATAGTAAATAGCACCATACTTCAGTAAACTCTAGTATAAAACTAGATTGGGCCAACTCGGCGCCAACATATCCCCAGACAGGTCATCACTCACGCCACAGGTTTTGATCGGGAATTTTTTAAAACATAATTACCCATTATTATATGAACTTCAGCACATCAATCTACTCTGTTTATATCTTCCCAAGGAAGATGGTGTATCCCCAGACACCGAATACATAACTCAAATTATATTTTCAATCTTCCTGCAATGATAACTCTAAACCTATTTTCAAAGTATTTAAATGATTGATGATTGAATGTCCATTCTAAAATAATAATCCCAAAAGAGCATATCTGTTTCTATATTTGTTGACAAATAAAATATTATTTTAACTCAACTCATCATACTTTTCAATCTTCCTTCAAAGTATTTAAATGATTGATGATTCAATGTCCATTCTAAAATTCATAATCCCAAAAGCGCATATCTGTTTCTATATTTGTTCACAAATAAAATATTATTTAAAAAAAAATTATTTATATTATTATTTTATTATATTATTTTTAGAATTTGCAAATTGTTTTCAGTTATTCATTTCCTCTATACCTATATATGTGGTCCATATATATGCAACCTAAATATGTGACACAATCTCAGTTCTGACTCCCCTTTGTGTTATATGTAATGAAGCCCACTACCTCCCACCCCCACCCCTCTCCCCTTCTCCACACCTCTCTCACTATTACACAAGATCTGCAACCCCATTGAGTTCTTTGTTTCTCATCTGATATCATTAAATACCTTTGTTTATTTAGTGTCACTCAATATAGCTGGAGGTCCCAGAGGTGGGTGAGGGGAATCCGGGTGGGGGATGTGGGTTGAGCATAAATGGTAAACAAACAATCTATATAAAAGGGGTACTCAAATACAAAAAGAATTGAGAATTTTAAGTATGTGATTATCAACTGAAATGAGTTCATAACTGTAGGAGCTGTGCCAAAATTAACTGAGGCAAGTTGAATAAAACTGGGCTAGTTGATGGTTAAAAATCCCCTAGTTTTACTACATAAGGATATAATTTCATTAATATTGGGACTTAAAGCTCACTTAAAGTGTCCATTTTGTCTACTTGAATATGTTTAACCAGTTTCATTTTAAAAAGTGAAAAACTCAGCAAGCAGAGGTATAACACACAAAAATAAGTTCTTAAAAGACTAAGATAGCCATAACATTATTAATATTCAAAATTTAAATAGACAGGCATTTCCTTTTAAAAATTCAAAGATTTCAGCTCTATAACCCACATAGTTTGACAGTTACTGGGCTTTAAAGTGGCATAATATCCATAAATTGGGTTTCTGTGGGCATTTTACAATTGTTAAAGAGACCTTAGCAATTAAACTACAGATCTGAAACTTTTTGGGGGACATACATAACAAACAAAAATTATATATAATACAGTTTAAGACTTGTCACACTAAGCATTTCCAAATAACAGGGCAAAATACGGAAAAAATGTCAAAAAAGGCACTTGGGCGAGTGTCTATGGCCCTCATACACAGGTTAAATGTCTACTAAAAACCTTGATTTTCGGCATATGTAAAAAGGACATAATAATGCATTCCCAGATGGGATTTCAGCTCCATCAATCACATAGTTTAACAGTTACAGGGCTTAAAGGTGGTAAAAAGTCCAAATATTGGGTCATTGTGGGCCTTTTAGAGATCTCGATGTGGCTTTCAAATTAAAGCTTCAGACTTAAAATTTGTTACATACTAAGATTACACATAGAATATGTATCTAATAAAGTTTGAAACTTCTCAGACTTACCATTTCCAAGTTACAGAGCAAAATATGTGAAAAATGTCTTAAAAGGGTCACTCAGGTGGGTGTTTAAGGTCCTCATACACAGGTTAAATGTCTACTTGAAGCCTTGATTTTTGGCACATGTAAAAAGAACATAATAATGTATTCCCAGATGAGATTTCAGCTCTATCAGTCACATAGTTTAACAGTCACAGGCCTTAAAATTGGCAAAAAGTCCAAATACTGGGTCTTTATGGGGCCTTCTAGAGACCTAAATGTGGCCTTCAAATTAAAGCTTCAGACTTAAAATTTGTCACATACTAAGATTACACATAGAATATGCATCTAATACAATTTGAAACTTCTTAGACTTACCATTTCCAAGTTACAGGGAAAAATATGTGAAAAATGTCTAAAAATGGTCACTCGGGTGGGGATTTATGGTCTCATACACAGGTTAAATGTCTTCTTAAAGCCTTAATTTTTGGCACATATAAAAATAACATACTAATATCTTCCCAGATAGGATTTGAGCTCTATCAGTCACATAGTTTGACAGTCACAGGGCTTAAAAGTAGCAAAAAGTCCAAATATTGGGTCTTTGGGAGCCTTTTAGAGACCTCAATTTGACCTTCAAAATTAAAGCTTCAGACTTAAAATCTGTTACATACTAAGATTACACACAGAATATATATCTAATACAGTTTGAAACTTGTCAGACTTACCATTTCCAAGTTACAGGGAAAAAGATGTGAAAAATGTCTTATAAGGGTCACTCGGGTGGGTGTTTATGGTCCTGATACACAGGTTAACTGTCTATTAAAGGCCTAAATGTTGGGGCACATATAAGAAAACACATAGATATATTCCCAGATTATATTTAACTTAGATGAGAGACATAGTTTGAAAGCTACAGTGCTTGAAAGTGGCAAAAAGTGCATAAATTGGGTCTCTGTGGGCACTTTTGAGACCTTAAGTCGACCCCTTTGGGTAAACCTACAGCCCTAAAATTTTCTACAGACAAGGATTACATATCAAAGTTATACCTAGCGCAGTTTGAGACTCATCAGAATTACCACTTCCAAATTATAGGACAAAATATATGAAAAGTATAGCAAAAAATCCCTAAGTGGGGGTATTTATGGGCCTCAAACACAATTTTCTCCTCAACTTAAAGTCGTGATTTTCGGCACATGTACTAAGAACATATTAATGTGTTGTCAGGTAAAATTTCAGCCAGCTGAGCATCATAGTTTGTGACCTACAAGGCTCTAAGTGGCCAAAAGTCCAATTTCTGACCTTAAGGTGGCCATAAGTTCTTTTTTACTGGGAGTTTAAGGTCACCTTAAAATAGGGATCTTCCTTTGGGCACCCTTAACATGTGTACCAAGTTTGAAAAAAAAATATTAATTTGTTTTTGAGTTATCGCGTCCACAAGGAAATTTCTACGGCGGCGGCGGCGGCGGCGGCGGCGGCGGCGGCGGCGGCGGCGGCGGCGCGACGGACCTGAATCCAATATATCCCCGACTTTCGTCTGGGGATATAATTATACTCATCTGATTTAGAATTTATAATATCCACACATGTCATTCCTCTTCAATATCTATCTTGTATATGTTTTTGTTTAAAAACTACTCTATTTGTTGAAGAATATTCTTTATTGTAATAGATATGTAATAGAATGTTTTTTCATTTTTTTTTGTAATAGTTGCATTGTAACACACCAAAAAAATAATTTAAAAAAAGTTACAGAAGACTTTCAACATAGCAGATATGAAAACTATTAAATGACAGGATGCCCATTTAAGGAATAGAAGGAAAATGTGCAGAATGCTGGTAACCTTTCATCCCTCTTTGTGGCATATTAAAGCTATGTGATTGGTGTGCATTTTTCCAAAGACTGTTCTAGGGTCATGCATTCATCATTTGATTAATCAGTATTCACTTTCATCACAAGCTGACAGAAAACCCTGTGCTTTTTGAGATATATATCAAGGGGGGGATTAATGTATGGGTTTAATTAACCATGATGCTTTTTAAAAGAGTGAGATTATTGAAATGGTCAAGAATGGTAGGAATCAATGGCATACAATACATTTATTCAAATTGAAGAATTTATAGCATTGTAGCTAGTATGTACACAACAAATTAAACATGTACAAATTAAAGCTAACCAAAAAAAGTACACACACGTAACAGTCAAGCTTTTTTCCCACATCACAATTTTTTCCTTCAAAAAGCCAGTTAAAGGGGCCCAGTTTCACATTGTCACAGCAGCCTTTCATTAGACGCCGCATATAATTCAAACCCAACCCCTTTAATTTAAACCAACCCCTGTACATTATTATATCCCCAGACGAAAGTCGGGGATATATTGGATTCAGGTCCGTCGCGCCGCCGCCGCCGCCACCGCCGCCGCCGTAACAAATTAATTTTTTTTTTTCAAACTTGGTACACAGGTTAAGGATGCCCAAAGGAAGATCCCTATTTTAAGGTGACCTTAAACTCCCAGTAAAAAAGAACTTCTGGCCACCTTAAGGTCAGAAATTGCACTTTTGGCCACTTAGAGCCCTGTAGGTCACAAACTATGATGCTCAGCTGGCTGAAATTTTACCTGACAACACATTAATATGTTCTTAGTACATGTGCCGAAAATCATGACTTTAAGTTGAGGAGAAAATTGTGTTTGAGGCCCATAAATACCCCCACTTAGGGATTTTTTGCTATACTTTACACATATTTTGCCCTATAATTTGGAAGTGATAATTCTGATGAGTCTCAAACTGCGCTAGGTATAACTTTGATATGTAATCCTTGTCTGTAGAAAATTTTAGGGCTGTAGGTTTACCCAAAGGGGTCGACTTAAGGTCTCAAAAGTGCCCACAGAGACCCAATTTATGCACTTTTTGCCACTTTCAAGCACTGTAGCTTTCAAACTATGTCTCTCATCTAAGTTAAATATCATCTGGGAATATATCTATGTGTTTTCTTATATGTGCCCCAACATTTAGGCCTTTAATAGACAGTTAACCTGTGTATCAGGACCATAAACACCCACCCGAGTGACCCTTATAAGACATTTTTCACATCTTTTTCCCTGTAACTTGGAAATGGTAAGTCTGACAAGTTTCAAACTGTATTAGATATATATTCTGTGTGTAATCTTAGTATGTAACAGATTTTAAGTCTGAAGCTTTAATTTTGAAGGTCAAATTGAGGTCTCTAAAAGGCTCCCAAAGACCCAATATTTGGACTTTTTGCTACTTTTAAGCCCTGTGACTGTCAAACTATGTGACTGATAGAGCTCAAATCCTATCTGAGAAGATATTAGTATGTTATTTTTATATGTGCCAAAAATTAAGGCTTTAAGAAGACATTTAACCTGTGTATGAGGACCATAAATCCCCACCCGAGTGACCATTTTTAGACATTTTTCACATATTTTGCCCTGTAACTTGGAAATGGTAAGTCTACGAAGTTTCAAACTGTATTAGATGCATATTCTATGTGTAATCTTAGTATGTGACAAATTTTAAGTCTGAAGCTTTAATTTGAAGGCCACATTTAGGTCTCTAGAAGGCCCCATAAAGACCCACTATTTGGACTTTTTGCCAATTTTAAGGCCTGTGACTGTTAAACTATGTGACTGATAGAGCTGAAATCTCATCTGGAAATACATTATTATGTTCTTTTTACATGTGCCAAAAATCAAGGCTTCAAGTAGACATTTAACCTGTGTATGAGGACCTTAAACACCCACCTGAGTGACCCTTTTAAGACATTTTTCACATATTTTGCTGTGTAACTTGGAAATGGTAAGTCTGAGAAGTTTCAAACTTTATTAGATACATATTCTATGTGTAATCTTAGTATGTAACAAATTTTAAGTCTGAAGCTTTAATTTGAAAGCCACATCGAGATCTCTAAAAGGCCCACAATGACCCAATATTTGGACTTTTTACCACCTTTAAGCCCTGTAACTGTTAAACTATGTGATTGATGGAGCTGAAATCCCATCTGGGAATGCATTATTATGTCCTTTTTACATATGCCGAAAATCAAGGTTTTTAGTAGACATTTAACCTGTGTATGAGGGCCATAGACACTCGCCCAAGTGCCTTTTTTGACATTTTTTCCGTATTTTGCCCTGTTATTTGGAAATGCTTAGTGTGACAAGTCTTAAACTGTATTATATATAATTTTTGTTTGTTATGTATGTCCCCCAAAAAGTTTCAGATCTGTAGTTTAAAATTGCTAAGGTCTCTTTAACAATTGTAAAATGCCCACAGAAACCCAATTTATGGATATTATGCCACTTTAAAGCCCAGTAACTGTCAAACTATGTGGGTTATAGAGCTGAAATCTTTGAATTTTTAAAAGGAAATGCCTGTCTATTTAAATTTTGAATATTAATAATGTTATGGCTATCTTAGTCTTTTAAGAACTTATTTTTGTGTGTTATACCTCTGCTTGCTGAGTTTTTCACTTTTTAAAATGAAACTGGTTAAACATATTCAAGTAGACAAAATGGACACTTTAAGTGAGCTTTAAGTCCCAATATTAATGAAATTATATCCTTGTGTAGTAAAACTAGGGGATTTTTAACCCTCAACTAGCCCAGTTTTATTCAACTTGCCGCAGTTAATTTTGGCACAGCTCCTACAGTTATGAACTCATTTCAGTTGATAATCACATACTTAAAATTCTCAATTCTTTTTGTATTTGAGTACCCCTTTTATATAGATTGTTTGTTTACCATTTATGCTCAACCCACATCCCCCACCCACCTCTGGGACCTCCAGCTATATTGAGTGACACTAAATAAACAAAGGTATTTAATGATATCAGATGAGAAACAAAGAACTCAATGGGGTTGCAGATCTTGTGTAATAGTGAGAGAGGTGTGGAGAAGGGGAGAGGGGTGGGGGTGGGAGGTGGTGGGCTTCATTACATATAACACAAAGGGGAGTCAGAACTGAGATTGTGTCACATATTTAGGTTGCATATATATGGACCACATATATAGGTATAGAGGAAATGAATAAGTGAAAACAATTTGCAAATTCTAAAAATAATATAATAAAATAATAATAATTTTTTTTAAAATAATATTTTATTTGTGAACAAATATAGAAACAGATATGCGCTTTTGGGATTATGAATTTTAGAATGGACATTGAATCATCAATCATTTAAATACTTTGAAGGAAGATTGAAAAATATGATGAGTTGAGTTAAAAATAATATTTTATTTGTCAACAAATATAGAAACAGATATGCTCTTTTGGGATTATTATTTTAGAATGGACATTCAATCATCAATCATTTAAATACTTTGAAAATAGGTTTAGAGTTATCATTGCAGGAAGATTGAAAATATAATTTGAGTTACGTATTCGACGTCTGGGGATACACCATCTTCCTTGGGGAGATATAAACAGAGTAGATTGATGTGCTGAAGTTCATATAATAATGGGTAATTATGTTTTAAAAAATTCCCGATCAAAACCTGTGGCGTGAGTGATGACCTGTCTGGGGATATGTTGGCGCCGAGTTGGCCCAATCTAGTTACCTTTATTTTTAAGTAATTACCTTATTTTAAAGTTTTCTCGATGACTGCTATTTAATAATACTGGAATAAGTAAGAATCCCTCAAATACATCAAAGTCCAAAAATTTAAATATAATATACTAGAGTTCAATGGAAAGGCTATTATTCCCCATTGACAGAGCCATTCACACAGCTGGTGTCATTCATCATTAAAAAGGTCTTGTTAAGGAATTAAAATGTATAATTATAATTGTTTAAAAGGTCTTAACTCTGCGAGGGATAGTCGGATTTTAAAAATTCAAAAAGCGTCTTAATCAGACAAACGTTTTGATATCAAACTTAACCATATATGAGCAATAACGCGGAATCAAATTTTAACTATTCCAAAGCGTTCATTATGGTATAACACATGTGACACCCAATACCACCCATGTAGCACATGTCACGCCACAAATGTAACACATATGACCATCACAAATCACACACGTAACACATGTGACCCTCACAAACCGCACATGTAACACAATGTGCGCACATGTAACACACGTGAGTGGCACAAACCGCACATGTAACACAATGTGCACCGCACAAATCGCACACATAACACATGTGACCCTCACAAATCGCACATGTAACACAATGAGCGCAGATGTAATACATGTGACCCTCACAAACCACACATGTAGCACAATGTGCACCGCACAAATCGCATACGTAACACATGTGACCCTCATAAACCGCACAGGCGACCCTCACAAACCGTGTGTATAACGCACGAGGCTGATTAAGCGTAGTCCATCACAGGGTTTCCTGGTCCCCCCTTCCTCGGAAGGTATTATTCATTCAAAGGCGAGGGTATCGCCTCAGAACCCCAACCGAGACTCATTGTTGCCAGGATTATTATTATTTTTTTTTTATTTTTATTTTTTTAAATATTTTATAATTTTAAAACATCTTTTTAGTCGTTTTAAATTTTTTTTCACCCAAACCCTAGCCCCGCAACGAAGCCCCCCTAACCCCCTAGTTCAATCTGGTTTTATTTACGTCTCCTCCCGCGTCTTTTGCCAGAGTTTTTTTTCGAAATTTACCCCTCTTCTTTTTACGTTTGCTCTTCTCTAGAAAAAACTATAAAAGACCGATGTAGGGCATTTAATTTCTAGACAAAATGAATAAAACCTGCAATATTTGTTCGAGGAATTTTGCTATGCCTTATTCCTTCTGGAGGCATGCGTTTGACAACACGGTACGGAATGCGATCGGGAAAGCAATGCGAGACATTGGGCAAGTGTGGCACCAGAGGCACCCCCTAACTCCCCCTCGACTACGGATCAAATAAGTGAGAACTGTAGTGGGCAATTTAATCCGGAACTACAACCGGAAAAGTCCTTTGTGTTTCGACATCTGTTTACAATGTTAATAGCGGGCCGACCTGCTGTGGGAAGATCACCTGGATGAAAAATCTTTTGCATCAGGCCAAAACGATGATATCACCTGTTCCGAGAAAGGTTGTATGGTTTTACAAAACATGGCAGCCGGCTTACAGCGAATTAGAAGAGACTATTCCTAATATTGAATTCGTAGAGGGCATCAAATCGTGAGATCCCGATGGCCAACCCTCCATATACATCTACGATGATCTCATGAAAGATACCACCAGGAATTCCGACATATGTGAAATGTACACGGAAGGATCGCACCATCTTAATTTGAGCGTGATTTGCTTATTGCAAAATCTGTACCACCATGGCAAAGAAAATAGAACCATTAATTTAAATACGCAATATATCATACTTTTTAAAAACCCAAGAGATCATCAAGTCGGAAATGTGATTGCTTAGTAGAGAGAGTTTTTTTTTCAATACATAGTCAAACTTACTTTATGATGACAAATAGGTGTGTTTTCAATCCAAAATAGCGTGGCAAATGTAATGTGCAGTTGTGTGTAAACCTTAGAATTTAGTAAGGATTTTCCACGATGACTAAAGGTCGTTTTTCTAATTTCTACAGGGTGAGGCAAAAGTGCCCAGGAGACTGAAGGTGTAGTTATATTGATATATTAAACCAATAAAAATCTGCATAATTGTAGATGTATATGCAGAGGCGAATACTTTGATATATAAATATAAAATATATAAGCACAATTGGTAATCTGTATACATAGTAAAGAGACTTAATTTCAATTTATAATTGTCACTCAAAATGTGCCACATCATCCTTGAATAATTACAACATAAAATATAACACTGGTTCACCGCTTCAGTTGTATGTAAGTTTGGAAATGGCTATTAACTTCCATGAAGATCAATAGTGTATTCCTATTTCTGTGATAATGCATAGGTACCCAGATGGCTGATGATGTCATTGTTAGACTACTTCAATTATTGAAAAAGAATATATACCAAAGTATAAATGTCAGGCCTTTACAATTTGTATCTTAGATCTAAATAACAGCAGTAACTCTACATATGGTGTAAAACAACTGTTTGTCATTGTGCACCAGAAATTTTTTTTTTTTTAGAATATAAATATATGCTAAGCCAGTATTTGATAGAGAGAAAGGATTGAAGAACTGCTGAAGGTCATGAGTAAAAAACTTTTATATCTCGGATTGTTGAGATGAACTTGCTTAAAGCTGTAATGTTAAACATTCATGCTTTAAACCCTAGTTACACTCGGTTGTTTTCTATTAATGTAGATTTTGTAGTTTATTTGTTTGTTGTAAATTTAGGAGTTTTCAACTATTACCTGTTGATTAATATCCAAAATCCTAGCAAGTCAAATTTAGTAAAATATAAAAATACATTCTCAATGAGAGTAGAAACAAGCATATGTATAAGTATTGAAATTGAGATGGGGTGCGGATGGAGAGAGATGCATTAAAAATAGAAGGCAAAATACGTAGTCAAATAAAAGTGTTGTCTGCAAACTGCCAAGGTCTGAGAGATCCTAAAAAATGAGCTGACGTGTTAAACTATTTAGATTCATTAGGTGGCAACATTTTATGTTCACAAGAAACACATTGGACAGAAAACGATTTAAGCGCAATAAAAAATCTTTGGCAAGGAGACTGTTTTTTAAGTGGTACCAAGACGAATGCCAACGGAGTGGCAATACTTATTAAATCTAACTTCGAATTTGAAGTAATAGAAAGCTTCAAAGATAACGAAGGAAAACTTATTTGGTTGGATATTTTAATAAGTAAAAAACTAAAAGTGAAGCTCATTAATATCTATGCTCCGAACAAAGACAACCCGGATTTCTTTAAAAAGGTTGGAAACATAATTGAATCAAATAAAATGGACTATGCCTTCCTAGCAGGAGATTTCAATATCACCCTAAATCTGCACTTAGATAGCTATAATTATAGGCAACTCAATAACCCTAGTGCTAGAAATGAAATGCTGTCTATAATTAATAAATACAATCTATGTGACATGTTTCGATTAAACCACCCAAATGAGAAACGCTATACTTGGAGGCGAAAAAATCCGGTAAAACAGGCAAGATTAGACTACTTTATTGTATCTCGACCGTTCTCTGACCTAGTAAGTAATTGTTCAATAAGACCATCATACAGATCAGATCATTCAATACTAGAATTAAGTATTACTGTGTGCAAATTCCGGCAAGGGAAAGGAGTATGGAAATTTAACAACTCATTGTTAAAGGACAAAGAATATTTGATAAAAATAAACAATATTATTGATGAAGAAAAGTTAAGATATGCTGTCCCGGTATATAACCCTAATAACATCAGATCGATAAAAGACAGTGAGTTGCAATTTAGTATATCAGATAACCAATTTTTTGAGGTATTGTTGCTAAAAACAAGAGGCGAAACAATAAAATTTTCATCACTTAAAAAAAATCCATGGACACTAAAGAATCAATTTTGAATAAGGAAATTGCATCCCTTGAACAAGAAGTACCAGATTTGGAATTATTAGACAAAAAGAAAAAAGAAGTTGAAAGCATTAGAAGTGAAAAAATAAAAGGCTCAATAATTAGATCAAGAGCCAAATGGCTTAGAGAGGGAGAAAAACCATCAAAATATTTTTGCATGTTAGAAAACCATCGATACATAGAGAAAACTATTAAAAATATCAAAAATGAAAAGGAAGAAAACATTAATGAACAAGAGAGCATCCTAACAGAAATTCACAAATTTTATTCTAAATTATTTAACAAAACTGAAAATAGATGTATGGAAAATTTTTTCAGTAAAATTAATCCTGATGGTTATAATCAGCTATCCAAATAAGACGCAGATGCCCTTGAAGGAGAACTTACTGAACATGAAATTAGTCAATCCCTACAGAGATTGAAACACAATAAAAGCCCAGGGATAGATGTATTCCCATCAGAGTTCTATAAAAAATTCCAGGTTTATTAATGCTAGTTGATTTCGAAAAAAGCATTCGATTCAGTGTCATGGGATTTCCTAATTGAGGCTTTAATCAGATTAGGTTTTGGACAGAATTTTATGAAGTGGATAACTACCTTTAACACAAAGGAGACCCGATTGCTCCATATCTTTTTATAATATGCTCGCTTTTTTAACACTCTTAGTAGAAGCATGTGACTCAATTAAATGATTAAAAATAAATAAACGGTATGTAAAAATTACGCAGTTTGCAGATAACACAACACTATTCCTAGATGATTCGGAAATCTCTCTCCAATCGGCGCTAAATGTCCTTGAAATATTTGGCACATACTCTGGCTTAAAAATAAATAAAGAAAAAACTCAACTAATATGGATTGGTTCAAAAAAGGGAAACACAAGAAAAATGTATCCGCAGGCCAACTTGAAGTGGGGAACAAATACTTTTAGAGTTCTTGGTATCACGTTTTCAGTAAATCTTCTTGATGTGCCTAACTTAAACTATAATACTATAATAACAGATGCAGAGAGAACCCTTGTGCCTTGGAGGCAACTAAACCTAACCCCAGTTGGCAAAATATGCATTTTAAAAACGTTCATAATACCAAAGTTTGTAACACTATTCATGACGATTCCCAGACCAAGCCCCCAAACTATAATATCCTTAAACAAACTCCTTTACTCTTTTATATGGGATTATAAACCAGATAAGATAAGCAGAGCAAAACTAACACAAAACTATTCAAGAGGAGGTCTTAGAATGATAGATATAGATACCTTCATAACTGGGCTCCAAATTTGTTGAGCAATGAAAGACTGGTGTGGAAAACTACAGAAATACATTGTATCAAAAATCCTCTTAGGCTACAATATTTTGGTTCAACTTGGCCCAAAAACTTTGCACAGAATATAACAAATATGGTTTGGAAGGAGGCTTTGCTATCCTGGGCATGTCTATTAGACACAAACATACTTGATGAAGAAAACAAGAAACTTTCTAGCCCAGTATGGTATAATCCAAAGGTTTCTAAAACGGAACTCTATTTGCCATAGTGGTGTAATAAAGGGATCGTTTTTGTATCTGATTTAATTGATTCCCAAGGAAAATTTTTCTCACACCATGACCTAATCTCAAAATACTCAGTACCCTATAATTTCTTCGACTATCATAGAGTCAGACAATGTGTGAATAACTTTATAGGCAAATCCGATATCTCGACAAGCATAAGGCCCATCCATCCAGAAACATTATATTTGCTCTCCAAAGGCACAAAAGGGTCAAGAGAATATTATAAAACTTTACTGTTGCAGAAATCCTACAATGATAATAAGCTTAGGCATAAATGGGAAACACTACTAAATATTACAGTTACAGAAAAAATGTGGCAGCAATGTTACCTCATTTGTTTCAAAACCATACAGGACAATTACTTAATTTGGCTTCAATATAGAATCCTAAATCAGATATTGGGAATTAGAAATTTAAAATTCAAAATGGGCATAACACAAGATAATGTGTGCAAATTATGTAATGAAAATGAAGAAACTCTAGTACACTTATTCAGCCAATGTGAACCCACAAGAAAATTTTGGGAGGACCTATCCAGGAAAATTAAAACCAACACAAATAAGGAAGTAGACTTTTCAAGTAAAGACATAATTTTGGGCTTCCAAGAAAAACAAATGAGACCTGCTAATATTTTATTAATAATAATGAAGAAATACATTTTTATTGCATCCGAGAAAGAAAAAAATTCCACAGTTAGTCGAAGCTCTTGAAATGCTGAAAAGTGTCTATGTGGAACAGGAGTATGTGTCAAAAATACAAAACCAAGAATGTAAATTTAAGAACAAATGGGACTTTATCCCAGAATTGATTTGGTAACATGCATTTTGTACAGCATCTACTCTCATAATGTAATACTATGATTGTTCTTTTAACAGATTATTGAAGCTTGGTATTGTTAGGAAATACAATATATGTAAATGTGAACTCCTTTGAAAAAGAAATAAAATATAAAAAAAACAAAAACAACAAGTCGCTCATTTGGCGAGGCAGATGTACCCAAATATTTGGCGATCGTTTTTAGACGCCTTTAAATCGGCGACGAAAGAACCTTACGGATATTTATTAGTCGATCTGAAACAAGACACCGAGGATGACGACAGACTAAAACCTAAAGTTATAAAAGGGGTAAACAACCTTAAAACAGGAGAGCTAACAGTGAACGGAGACCTTGCGATAAGTACTGAAAAAGAATCTACGATGGATAGGAGACATTGTTCTTGCATCGGTTGCGGTTGTATCTTTGCATCTTCGAGGGACGTACAACAACACATGAAAAGAGGGTGTCCCGAAAACGAGGAGCCTCCCGTCAAAAAGCTTTGCATGGAAAATAAAGACAATATAGACGAAGCAGTTTGGGATAAGATTGTGCAACGAGTTTATGACCGATATCACGATCAATATATTGAAAAGGTAGAATCGTACAAGTTGGAGGGTTCTTCTAACCTAGAGTCCAGAGAAAAGGCCACACGAGATTTGTTTTTGAAGTACAGAAAGGGTATAGCGAAAGCGTATACCGATTTTTTTACTACCATGCGCGGTATGCAAAAGAGTGAGATTCAAAATTTAATGAACGAAAAAGGTTTTCGATTTAACAAGGCATTAAAAGTAGTTTTAGAACAAAAACACACTTTGTTCAAGGAGCTTATAGACAGCAATGAGAGCAGTTCCGAATCAAAAAGTTTGGACGTAGACTCGGATTCGATATGAAAATGAAAGTGATTAATACAGAGACAGAATGTTGACATAATCTATAAAAGGCAGGTGGTCATACCGATATATAACGTACTTTAAGAAAACATGTATAAAGTGTTTAGAGTATTAGCCAACCCAAGAGATCCTTATGCGGATAGAATGCCATTGTTTATGGCGATTGACCCCGGGCAAAAACTGCCCGAAGCGGTTAAAATGCCAAAGATACCGAAAGGGTCTCATCCCATTAAAATAGTAAGCCCTGTGCAACAGCAAACCAACATGGCAAAAGTGTGGGTAGATAGGAAAAATTGTCTAGAAAAGAGCAAGCATAAAAAGAAGAGGGGTAAAATTTCGAAAAAAAACCTCTGGCAAAAGACATGAGAGCAGACGTAAATAAAACCAGATTGAACTAGGGGGTTAGGGGGGGGGGGGTGTTTCGGGGCTAGGGTTTGGGTGAAAAAAAATTTAAAACGACTAAAATTTTTTTTTAAAATTATAAAATATTTAAAAAAAAAAAAAAAAAAAAATCCTGGCAACAACGAGTCTCGGTTGGGGTTCCGAGGGGATACCTTCGTCTTTGAACGAATAATACCTTCCGAGGAAGGGGGGACCAGGAAACCCTGTGATGGATTACCTTTAATTGGCCTCATGCGTTATACACACGGTTTACGAGGGTTGCATGTGCGGTTTGTGAAGGTCACATGTGTTACGTGTGCGATTTGTGCAGTGCACATTGTGTTACATGTGCAATTTGTGCGGTGCACATTTTCTTACATGTGCGGTTTGTGAGGGTCACATGTGCGGTGCGGTGGGGTTTGTGCGGTGCACATTGTTACATGTGCGGTTTGTGAGGGTCACATGTGCGATTTGTGAGGGTCACATGTGTTATATGTGCGATTTGTGAGGGTCACATGTGCGGTTTGTGAGGGTCACATGTGTTACATGTGCGACTTGTGTGGTGCACATTGTGTTACATGTGTTACATTTGCGGCGTGACATGTGTTACATTGGGTGTCACATGTGTTATACCATAATGAACGCTTTGGTATAGTTAAAATTTGATTCCCGTTATTGCTCATATATGGTTAAGTTTGATATCAAAACATTCTTCTGGACTCACTGATTAAGACTAAGAAATGGGACTCCCAGAATTGATTTGGTAACATGCATTTTGTACAGCATCTACTCTCATAGTGTAATACTATGATTGTTCTTTTAACAGATTATTGAAGCTTGGTATTGTTAGGAAGTACAATATATGTAAATGTTAACTCCTTTCTCCGACTATCCCTCGCAGAGTTAGGGCTGTTTGAAGATTGTGTATTACGAGTCTCTTAACGTAATTAATAAAAAAATTTTTTTATTAACGGTTTAACAGCAGCTTGTTTGGTCTCAAAACGTTCGTCTGGACTCACTGATTAAGATGCTTTTTGAATTTTTAAAATCCGACTATCCCTCGCAGAGTTAAGACCTTTTAAAAATTATACGTTATAATTCCTTAACAAGACCTTTTTAATGACACCAGCTGTGTGAATGGCTTTGTCAGAGGGGGACAATAGCCTTTCCATTGAACATCTAGTATATTATATTTAAATTTTTGGACTTTGATATATTCTTACTTATTCCAGTATTATTAAATAACAATAATCGAGAAAACTTTAAAATAAGGTAATTACTTAAAAATAAAGGTAATAATGGACAGGGGTTGGTTTAAATTAAAGGGGTTGGGTTTGAATTATATGTGGCATCTAATGAAAGGCTGCTGTGACAATGTGAAACTGGGTCCCTTTAACTGGCTTTTTAAAGGAAAAAATTGTGATGTGGGAAAAAAGCTTGACTATTACTTGTGTGTACTTTTTTGGTTAGCTTTAATTTGTACATGTTTAATTTGTTGCGGACTCTATAAATTTGTGTACATAGTAGCTACAATGCTATAAGTTCTTCAATTTGAATAAATGTATTGTATGCCATTGATTCCTACCCTTCTTGACCGTTTCAATAATCCCACTCTTTTAAAAAGCATCACGGTTAATTAAACCCATACATTAATTTCCCCCTTTCACCCCCCCCCCCCACCCCACCCCCCCGTGTGACTATAATCCTGTATGATGAATTACTGTGACAGGTGGTCCGTGTTTTGAACTCTGAGGGGGCTGTATGGGGACACTTTTTCCCCCCTGCAGGAAAAAGTGTCCCTATACTATCCCCTTCACTACTTGCTGAAACAGTTGTACAAGATTCCTCCTCATATGGAATGATAATCTCCATTGTGCTTTTGTAAAATATTTATTGACTTTTTAGGTTAAAGTTTTTATAGACTTGTATGTCTATAACAGTTCATTTTTGTGTGTGTGGATAGATAGCATACATAATTTGCCATTTATGCTAGAAAATCTTACACAATGTCAGCAGATGAAAAAGATCAGTACCAGTGTCTGTGGGGGTAAAAAAGGAACATTAGTGGAGAGTTCCAAAATTTTAAAAAGAGATTATACTCTGATATCACCATCTTCACCTGAAGGTACTGTGTCTCTAGCAAACATAAGATCATTGTTCAAGGAAGAATTAGTACCCATAAATAATGAATTTGACCATTTGCAGAAGTCTGTTGAATTCACCTCTGAACAAATGAAGGACTTGGTTCTTTTGAATGAAAAAATAGTTAAACTAGAAAAAAGACAATAATCTTTTATGCCAAAAGCTCAATGAATCTAAATCAAAGTGCTGTATATTGCAAAAAAATGTCACTTCAGGTTTATACAAGAAGAAAAAACCTAAAATTTACAGGGATAAGACCACCTCAACAAGAATCCACAGCAAACAGTGGGAAAAATTGCCAAAAGCTGGTGGTAACTCTTTGCCAATAAGCAGGTGTCACTATTAACTAGAAATAGAACATGCACATCCAATATGGCATTTTAGAGCAAAGAAGAGACCAATCGTAGCCCGTTCGTAAATAACAATTCTTGTCAGAGGATTTTCCAAAAATAAAAGAAATTTCAAGAACAAGATGTTGTTGTGACAGAAGATTTTCCAAAGGAAATAAAGGAAAAACGAAAGCTTTTCCAGCCAATTCTGCAAGCTGCATACAAGTCCTCAGGGCAATATAAAGCACACTGAAATGTTTACAAAATGATCTTAAAGGAAAAATCATATTCATCTGATGATTTTTCAAATCTGCCAAAAGAACTATAACCACAAAATCTGTGTAATGTTGTTCAAGGTGATAAACTTACGTTTTTCACCAGCTACTCAAAGTTGTCTAACCACTACAGGTGCATATTCACACAAGATGGCAACTGTTTCACGTTATCAGACCAATATTACAACTTCATGAAAGCCAAACACTTCAAGGATGATGAACATGCAGCATCAATACTTGGTACAGATACTCCGGTTGCAGCACTAAACATTGGAAAAGGATAAAAATGTTATGGCACAAGAGTGGGAGGAAGTATGCTCCACAT
Organism: Sabellastarte sp. h YS-2021; assembly: GCA_964017235.1. NCBI lineage: Eukaryota > Metazoa > Annelida > Polychaeta > Sabellida > Sabellidae > Sabellastarte > Sabellastarte sp. h YS-2021. Next base: position 11,808,287 of record OZ024927.1, read on the forward strand.
ACATGATGCAAGGTCTGGAGGCAAAATTTCGCCAAAATGATGAACTTTCTAAAACTATAAAAGAAACTGAACAGATGATGTTGATCGGCCAGCCCTTTTGACAATTATTGGGGTATATGCATTTTTCTGACAGTTCACTCTAGGATGAAAACAAATTATGAAATCTTCTTTTTTGACTTTTGATTGATACATTAGTTTAAATGACTTGTATTTAAAGTATTTAAAAAGTTTGATTTTTGTTTATTTGTTGTTAATGGTTCTTTGCAGCAGTTATGTTGTTAGTTGTTAAATTTATATAGTTGCAAAGAAGTAAGTATATTAGCGTAACTAACTTGTACTTAAACTTTTCATAAAGCTTGATTCCTGTTTATTTGTTAATGGAAATTGTTCATTTGCAGCAGTTAAATTGTCATATCTATAGAGTTGCAAGGAAATATATTTTACCCTAGTTTCTACTTTACAGTATTTTTCTTTTACTCCAATGGAGAATAAAGAATCCTGAGAGTGTTCGTTAAACTCGGAGGGAACAAACTTGTTTGGTCTAAAACAGTCTAGATTTGAATTTTTTCTGGTTTCACAAAATATGGAGTATTTAACAAAAAAAGCAGATATCTTGTCCTGTATTCAAACTGATCAAAGTTTATTGTTCCTTTCTTTCTCAATGGAAAAAGAGCAAAAAAGGGTAAGAGGCTTGTGGAAATTAAACAAAAGTCTACCAAATGATAGTGATTGTGTTTCACATATTAAACAAGTGATAAAAGAGGCTTTTTCTGATGCTGCAAACTTAAATGATAATTTTCTTCCCTGGGATTTCATAAAAGGTCGACTTTAGAGCCAAATCAATTACATACTCAATAAATAGATCCAAGAAAAGTAAATGCTGTATTGATTCACTAAATAAAAATTAACTGAACTAGAAAATAATATTTGCAGTGATCCTTCACCAGATATTCTAGAAGAGCATCTTGAGGATTTTGAAAAACCGACTAATTACTTTCTTGGTCTAGAGAAGCCTAGTCATAAAGTAAAGCACATACAAAATTTAAATTATGAAGAGGAAAGTTATTCTGTTCTTGCTGAAATTTTACAGATTCAACATGATTATTTTTCAAAAATTTACACTAAAAAAAACAATGGTAGCTTTGACACTGACATTGATAAGTATATAAATGAAATTGATATACCACAAATATCAGACCAAAGTAAGTTCCTATGTGAAAGTGATATTACACTACAAGATGTCAAAGAGGCAATTAATAGCTTAGCTAATAATAAAACACCTGGACCTGATGGAATACCATCCGAGTTTTACAAAACTCTTCGGACAGAAATTGGTAATGAGCTCTTTTAAAGTTTAATTAAATCGATTGAAAGATGCAAACTCACAAATAGCCAAAAAAAGATATTATTAATCTTATTCCTAAAAAAGGAAAAGATCTTACTAACCTGAAGTCTTGGCACCCTCTCTCAATATTAAACACTGACTATAAAATTTTGGCAAAAATATTAAGTAATAAATTAAAGGTTGCACTGAAAGAAGTAATTAGCCCAGACCAGGTATGATATGTAAAAATTTGGTTCTGTGTGGTGAAAATATAAGGATCATAGCAGATGTAATTGACTACTGCTAGTATCATAAAATATCTTGTGTTATTCTTCTTGCAGACTTTGAAAAAAATTTTGATACAGTTAAGTGGAACTTTTTAAAAATTTTTTGAAAGATGGGTTTGGTAACAATTAAATAGTGGAAACAATCCTATATTATGACTCAAAAAGCTGTGTTACTAATAATAGGTATTTGTTTCCTTATTTTAAATTATCACAAAGTATTAGACAGGGCTGTTCAATTAGTACATTATTGTTTTTGCTGGTTGTTGAAGTAATTGCAACTATTTTAAGAAAATCAAACAGGGTCTCAGGTTTATGTGTTAGCCAAACAGAAATAAAACTATGTCAACTTCCTAATGATATGACTGTATTTTTATCAAGTATTGTGTCTGTAAGAACAGTTATTAATCTCTTTGAAGAGTTTCATAGATATTCAGGTTTAAATTAAATAAAGCAAAAATTGAAGCTTTTCTAATTGAAGGTGAAAACATTAAACTTTGTGCAGACAATACCATTAGTATCAGTTGGTCATCAAAACCTTTCAAGACTCTATTAATGTGGTTTTCTCTTGATCCAAATGAAACCTACAACTTAAATTTTACTGAAAAAGTAAATACTATGCACACACGGTATTTTAAAGGCCTGGCAACCAAGATGTTTAACTTTAAAAGGAAAAATAACTGTTCTCAAATCGCTAATTGTTCCTCATATTCTGCAGTTGGCATCAGTCCTTCCCTTTTGGTAGTTCCTTACTTGCAGAATTAGATACAATGTTTTTCAACTTTGTTTGGAGCAATGGGCTGCATACTATTTCAAAAAATGTTTCCATTTAACCAGTAGAGTTAGATGGTTTAAAAATGATATCCAGCAAACATATTGTTGAGACTGCAAATGTAATGTGGATAAAAAGGTTTTACAACGATATCAAAAACAAAGTGGAAAGTGTTGGCTATACAAATGATTGGTATTGACAAAAATATATTAATAAAAAAAAACTGTTACAGGACATTAAAAAGAAAGTAAAGAGCAAGTTTTACAATGACTTACTAACTACCTGGTTCAGTGTCATTAATAATAATGTTAGGACAATCTCAGACCTTTTAGATGAAATTTTCTTTGATAATCCATTATTTCTTACTGACAATAAAATGTTATGTGCAAAAGGCAAAAACTGGACTAATGTTGGTATAAGGACATCTGGAATGATAATAGAAGAGCCTTTCTATCCAAGGCAGAGTTAGAAATAACGCCTAGAATTACTATTTCTGACCTAATGTATTATCAGATTGTCAGCATTCTATCTTGTCAGATTAAAAAATATTTAAAAGTCAGAAATGATTATTCTATTTTGAAGAACATAAATTTACCAAATCAATGTATAAATGATACAAGAAAGAGTAGCCATGTTAATGCATATTTCACTGCCTTAAATTATTCCATTCCAATAAGTCAAAATAAATGGATGGACTTTTATCCCTTTTGAGAAAGCCTTGACTGGGAGAATATTTATCTCCTGTCTTTTAGAACTGTTTTAGATACATATTTTATATTATTACAGTATAAAATTCTACACAGAGTTTTTGCATGTAATTACAACCTATTGCTTGGAAAATTAAAACTGCACCAAGTAGTGGCTATTGTGGTCCAATTGATAACTTAGAACATTTCTTTTATTATTGCCAGTAACAATATCTTCCTGGGATGAAATTCATATCTGGTTTTCTAACTTTGTGACATGCAACATCAAATTAACAGTTCTTGAAGTGCTTTTTGGCCTGATAAATTTACAATCTCAATTTTATTATCTAGTTAATTATATTTTACTTGTTGCAAAATCTTATGTTTGTGGTTGTAAGAAAAAGAATAAAGATATAATTGTTAACTTGTTTCTAAAACAATTAAAATGGAAACTTAAGTTAGAAGAAGTTGCCTATGCAAATAAAGGTCAGTCAAAAAATATTTGGTGAGAGACTTGCTTTTATAAAAGAAATGCTATAATTGTGTAACAATATTAGTGTTGAAGTAGTCTTGAATTTTAATAGTTATATGTATACATGTTATCATGAAAGTATGGCTCTGTATTTATGGATCTGTTTTTTTGTTGTATGCACAAGTTCAAAAATAAATTAAAAAAAGAAAGTTCCTTAGATTTAACAAAGTTGGTTCCTCAAACAAAGCATTCTGTTTACTCCAACTGAGGTGATTGGTTTGTAATACCAGATGACTTAGTTTATCTAGCCAAGTAAGTTAGTTAATTGAACAAAGTTGGTTGGTTAGTGTGGTTACTTTTATTAGTTAGACAGACCAATGTAAGTTGGATACCTAAACCAATATCATTGGTAAGAGCTATAAGTAGGTTTGTCAAACTAGATCAGTTAATTACTTTTATTAATTGAATTGATAAAGTATTACTGATCTGCTGCATGGTCAAATAATTTTATTACCTCATCCTTTTCAAAAAATGTTTTATATGACAAAAAACAAGTCATTGATACTCTCAAAATGTTTTATTGAAACATATTTCATCAGAAATAAAAATTTTAAAAACTATTTTTACTGATACATGTATTTTTTATTTCAATTGCCTTGAATGTCACTTTCAACACATTTTATTTGTAGGTCTAGATTCTGTGCTGTAAACTGATGGGCATCAGTATAAGCAACTACCAACTTTTCCATTTTGTGTTGGGTCTTCAGTGGTGGGAAGTGAATGTGTTGACCAACACACCACTGAAGCCATCTTTTATGCATCTTAAAAATTAGTGCTGCCCAAAATAGTATTGTGTCTGATTAAGTAATTTCCTAATTCCCCAAAATGTACATTTTGTGATAATGGAAACAAAATGTTACAGAAGGAAAAAAAACCCCCGGAAATCGATCATTTATGCCAAATTTTGTAACTATACAGCAAACTGCTGATGTTCAAGATATAAAGAGCACTGTTTTTGTGCTGTCTTCTTAATTATACATGATTTTATTCATTAACAAGCATGATCAGGGTCTTAAAAATGCAGAAAACAAGGATGATAAAAGTAACTTTAAGACATCAAGGTAAATAGTTGTACCAAGAACTTCATTAATCCAGGAGTATTACACGTGGCTTAACTAGGAACTTTATTATCCAAAATAGATATTTACAAAATTATAATCCATTAAGCAGAACATAGCTTAGTTTTCATTAAATTTGATATATTTAGTTTCAGTGTTGCTTTCAACACATGGTATAAGTTATATCATGACAGTTGTTTTGAAGACAGAGGAAACAAGTACATACTGGTTGGTCAAGAAGATCTGCAGTGTAAACTGTGGGTTCAAACTACCAACCTTGGAAGTTGATGTCAACATAGCTGACTAAAAGCCCATTTCATATGATGCAAATTACAATACAACTAACTTTAGGTCATCTCATAGCCTTTTTAGTTGAAATTTATCCTGTTACTTGGAAGTTTCTTTCTTAAGCAAAAGGGTTTTTCAGGTCTTTCTAGGTTAGACACAAGAGCTTTAAACTACATAAATCAACATACTTTCATATTAACATTTGAAGGAACACTGACAAAAATGTTTATGCGTACATAGACAAAATAAACTATAATACTAACACATTTTAATATTAAACCTTACAATACTTCAAAATAATAAAATGATCATTGTATTCCAAGGCTAGTATTCACAGAGGTCTTAATTCTGAGACATAAAATAGTGTCAACTTTTATAATATATATGTTAGTAAAGAGGAAATAATAACACTTGAAACTTTTACTATAATATCTGAGACAACAATGTATCAGTCAAAGTTGAGATTTGGTCTATCTTATTTTGTGAATAACTAAGTAGTTTGAAATAAACATTGTCTCATTCTTGAGACCAGAACTTAAACAAAAAAGTCTCAGCATGTTTTATGAAGCAGGCCTTGTATCTCATTCATTTTCGGACTAAATTTATCATAAATGTAGCCAAAATAAAGACATCTTTAGAAATCAGTTAAATCTCACTAGTGATAACTGTAATATAAATAACTTTAACTGAAAGCAATTTATGCTGTATATTTTACATTTAATCCACACTGCAGAGTGAAGATTTTAATGTTGATATTATATACAGGCTCAAATAATTTTAAGTCAATCTGTTCCAACTACTATATCTAGTCTTTCTTCATCTCTGTAACCAAGTCCACTGAGTTGTATGAATGATGTTTAATTCCTTTTCTTTCTTGCCATGTTGCAGAATCATAATTATTGGATTGTGATCACTGATATGTCTTCAACAATGTTTTAAGGCTGTAAAACAAAAATGTGGTGTTTGTCGGTGAAATAAAGAAGTTCTTCATTAGTTTATGTTCAAATTGTGAAAAATTCGAAAGCATTTAATCTGTGTATCCAGTTTTAATGTGACATTAAATTTAGACATGAAATATTCAACCACTAAGACACACAAATATGGCTGATACGGTAATACAATTATGGGGTTTGACATTGGCAAATTGTCCTTTTTAGTGTACCACCAATGTGAAACTGTTCTGATTCCAAGATTTTGAAAATGGTATGTTTTAGTACATCCCCAATTTTATTGCTACATGAAATATGTAGTTTGTTCAGGTTGAACTGATACCAACACGTATCCAATGATTATATGAATTAAAGTACACAAAAAGGATTAAAAAGAGTTAATAATTTATGTATAGAAACTTCAGAAGTTATAAAGTGAATGAATTACTGTAACACCAGTATTTTTAAACTTAGATTTCAATGAACCAAAACTCAATGCTATAAAATATTGGACAAAATTTCAAAACTTTTCTATTATGCTATTACATTTAACATATTTTCATGTCACTAAATAAGGAGAAATAGTGCAGCTGTCATTTGATGCAGTTTGCAATACATATAAATGCCTCAATAAACATGGAAAACAAGATTAAAATTTTATATTGATATTGCAAATTAATACTAAACATTCATACCTTAAAATTTGCTGACTTTACTTGAAAACATTGACTTATCCTCATGTCTTCTTCATCAAGCTCAATCAATTGGCTACAATGGCATCAACAGTACTTTCTTGTTTTTGCATTTGGTACTTCTTGTTCTGTCAACCATCTCATTGTTTTAAATAAAGGCGGCTACATAAATATAAATAAAATGATTTTAATATTTTAGTGTGCACAGAACTTTACCTGAGATATGTAATATTCAAATTTAACAGATTTTTAATTGACTGGGGTGGTATTCACTAACATGGATCAGTAAAGATCAGATCAAATTTGAACAAAAATGATCACTTTTTGATCAGATTTTTGGATCAGCTCAGATTGGTATTCATGAAACATTTGATCTGATATTTTGATCACATTTTGGATTAACTATGATCCATGCTCTTTGATGGATTAACTTTTGGATCAAGACAGATCAAAAATAACTGATAGAAGATTTATTTTCTCAAGGAAGATGAATGTTTTAATCAGTTATTACAGAGGCAGACAGTATTTCACAACTCAATAAACCTTTTAAAATTGTGTGAAATTCATACAAAATCAGATAAAATATTTAAGCTTTCCAGTTCAAGTGATCCATGTTTTCTGAATAGCTATTTGATCCCATGGCTCACTTGAAACTTTTTTCTCAAATTTGATCTGATCTTGATCTGATCTTAATCCTTGTTAGTGAATACCGCCCCTGGGGCCGTATTCACAAAAGGGATCAAGCTCAACTTGAGCTGATTTTTGGCTTAACTTGAGCGGAAAAATTTATCAGGATCAAGTTAGTATTCACAAAGAAATTGAGCTGATTTTTGGCTCAACTTTTGGCTTAACTTTGATTCACCTATGTTGATGGATTAAGTTTTGGATCAAACTTTGTAGCTTTATAATCAACTAAAATAGCAAACATATGAAAAATAAATCATTGGTTAATAATCTTCAATCCTTTATATTGTTAATTATTAAGTTTTTAATACTTTTTTCCTGCTTAAGTATGCTTATATTAATGTATAAAATAGGTCATATTTTGTTGCTTTTTCTGGATCAAAAGTGGGTGGAGCCTAAATTTTTGGATTAAATATGAAATATTTAAAAAATTTTCAGTGAAATTTGTATTTATGTATATTTTGTGGAAATTCAGGCATAAAAAGGCTCTTTAAAACATATAAAAGTAATTAACTTATGCGTTGCTATGTGAAATTTTTCAAAATTTTTGGCTCAGCTAATCCTTCTTTTGTGAATACCGATTTGAGCCAAAGATCAGCTGAGCCATTTTCCTTGATCTTGATCTGATCTTGAGCTGATTTTTCGCTCAGCTTGATACATGTTAGTGAATACGGGCCCTTGCATAAAGCTAAAAAATAACATTGTGAAAATAAATATTGTAAAAGTTAACCAACATAGAATAGTTCGGACAACTAATTCTAACAAATGTATTTTGGTTTGACTAACCAACTCAAAGGCTGTAGCCCCTCCAAATCAGATTGGTTAACCAAACCAGTGTCTTAGTATCTCTAACAAATACAATTAGTTGAACAAAATAAATTTTATTATTACACTCAATTTTGTATTGTTAAAATATTTCAAAAGAAAGAGAAACAGTAATAATATACAAAGAATTAATGTTACTGTAAGATTTCCCACAAAATACATGAAATGAAGAGAATAATTAGCAGTATTTATTTTAATGGGTGATAATAGAAGATTCTATTCACCTCAAATTTACTCATATGTAAACGAACAACACTTCGGCCACAGTTTGGCTTTGATCCTCCCACAGTCTGAAATGGACAAACTCTGGTCTGTTTAAGGAGAAAAGCTAAAATCTCACCTCTTTGAAAAGACTTTTCCACTTTAACATATAAACTATCTGGCGTCTCTGTGGTATTAATCTGGCTGTGTCTAGAGAATCATGATTACTGGATTAGACATGGTGTTGTGCCTTATAGAGTCTGCCTCGGCAGAGAATAAGCATTATAAAAGTATGGAATAGAATAGCCATAGAGGTTCACTGTTCATTATGGTCATTCAATGGTCCCATGGTTATGTCATGGCCATTAATTGTTTATAGTTGCTCAGAAATAACTTCCTTATTTATGGATAGATTTCGAGTAAATATACATGAATGAAATTAAAGCACTTTTTATGTTCCACAAGATTATGGCCACAGATAGGGTCACAAAATCATTAATCATTCTTTGTAGTTTTGTTATGGATGCTGTTAGAATATGTTCTTTATGTTCTTGTGAATGGTTTAGGTTGATCACATAAATGAGGTTAAGGAAAGTTCTGCCAAAAATAAGATTAAGTAATACTGTGTCAAATATATTTATCCTGCATACTTTCTCTTTATGCTTGTAATACATGCATAAATGCTTACTATCCTGTCAATGTTTATTTCATTATAAGTTGAAAAAAACCATTCGGTTAAAGAAATCTTAGTTTTATATTGGAAAAAGAAATTATAAAGAATTTTATAGTAAGACAAGAAAAACTACTTTTGTAATTCTAGTACTCTGTATATATGATAAATTTAAATTAGTTTATCAATAGGAAGCTACTACCATGCAACAGGGAAGGTTCGGCAGAATATAGAGGGCTTCAGTGGCCTAGTGGTTAGAAAGTTTAGCATCTAATCACAGACTGTCACCTCTGTGTGGGTTTGACTCCCACAAGTGACAATGCTGAGGCCCTGCCCCAATATGACTCTGGCTGTTGAATTAAATGGATGTAAACCCCAACTATGAACTTTGACAAAATATATATGACTTGTATAAAGGTTTTATCTGCTAACAGTCGGGAAGAGAGTTGATGTTTTGACATACTTAAAGTAAACTGGTCCTTCTATTGTTTGTCTCAAAGATTCTCACTTAATAGGAAAAGTCTACCATCTATTATGTGAATTTGACACCAACATTACTTTTCATGGTTCTTTGATACTTTTTTCTGGGTTTCTTCTTAACAATAAAGAGGGTAGCATGCTTCAAATATTAATTTCATGCACTTCAGTAAAAAACAATGTAATAAATATTTATACACCAAATTTTAATGAAATACAAAACTTATCTCAGAATAACAGGAGAAACCACTGTGGTTACTTTGATTTGGTTCTTGCAATTGATGACAGTAATGACTGCAATAACTATTTATAGTCAACAATCCAAGAGCTCAAAAAGAGTTCTAGAAATGATGAATGAAAGTAATCTTGTCAATGCAGATCAAAATGGTAATTCAGACTCTTTCTTTTTAGTCTGTAAACAAGATCCTTGCAATTAGTGGATTAGTGGTTAGCAAGTTTGGCATCTAGTTACGTTGTCACCTCTTAGTCAGTTTGAATCCCACAAGTGGAAATACTGAGACCTGTCCCAGCATTACCCTGGCTATCGAACAGGATGTGAAACCCTAACTTTATCTTTGCAGTCATAAGCATGCAATGCAGTACAGAGCATTTTGAACTTTCTGAAGTTTAGTAACTCTTGCTTTGTTGACCCCACATAGTAGGGAATTACAGTAGTCTTGTTGACTACTGACCAGAGCATTTGCCACCAGTACTGCAGTATCAACATATCAGAATGTATGAATGCATACCAAATTCCTTAGATGATAATAACAGGTATGTCAAACCTTAAGCTCTATAATTATCAATTGAATTTTTTGAAAGATTTTTACTTCCTCTACCAGAGAAATAGAGCTTTGAAGGAATGACCAAAATATTTATCATTTATCAACTGACTCTCTTACAATTCAATTACAATTTGCTAAAACATTACTTAGAACTTACTAATATATATTACCTGTATTTTCAACTAAATACATAAAAATGATGATGAAACATTAAATTTAATATAGGTGGTGATAATTTTCTTGGAGAGGATTATTCCTTTGAATCAGAGGTAAGACAATCAAATTTGACAGCTACTTGTAATAGTAGCATCATATGTATGAAAAATCTTTGATAGGTTCCTTAAAAAAACTTGAAAGTTTGTCAGATTAGCAAAAGTATATTAAGTTTACTAAAGGGGCAAGAACTTGGAATTGAGAACAGTAGAATTTAAAAAAAAATTGCAAAAAGATCTTTAATTCAGTTGTTGAGGGGTCTGGGGTAGTGGAAAATCTACATTGTGTTTTTATTATATGCAACTTGTGAATGGTAAACTGCTTGAAAGAAACAAATGGCATTAAAGTCTCACACAAGGGTGCAAGCAAAGGTTCAGGTATTGGATATGTGGCACACATGTTTAATGGATATTTAATCAAGTCAAATTGTGGTTCAGCTCAACATACACTAAAAGTGCACCCACATCTGCGACCCAGAAATTTGTCGAATTTGCAGAAATCCAAAGTGGCTGTTCATAAATGCTGAAGTCTAATAGGCCAGTTACAAATCCAAGGATACCCCACGGATATAGGCCATGGTTCCATATATGGTAACTGACAAGGATTTCCTGCGGATCGAGGGTTTTGGGGAGGGGGAAGTCTTGACGAGTGAGTGATTGACGGATGTGTTACAGACAACTCTACAGATGATAAGCATGCCACAAGGATGTTAGGGACATGTTTCGTTGCTTGCGGATGACCCGCAGATACACATCTGTGACCACCCGCAGTGCAGCGGAAACACTACAGGACATGCCAGGGCTACACAGGGATGTCCAAGGACAGAAGGGTATACAGACCTTGTGGACACTCACGGATGGTGTTTAAGGATCGTAATTTGTTTTCTCACGCACGTCAGCTTATCGATAAGGGAGTTTTATTATAACATTGCAGGTGTCCTAGTGGGAGCTAATGACCACTGCATACCTGGATCCCAATGGCTATAAAAAGAATAAGGGTCAGGGCACTAGCCAGATAGAATTTTAATGCCAACATGAACAGACAGGACAGAAATCTTGTACAAATTCAACTCTTAATCTTACAAATGGAGAGACAGTTAGTCATCATTACAGCTATGATAGAGAGGCTGAGGGGGATATGGGGTCTTCTAGAAAGACAGCGAAGACACAGAAGATATTGGGTCAGGCCATGGCTAACCCAGGCAGAGCATGAAGAAGAGGGTCAGTTCACAAGTGCTAAGGCTCGAGTTAGATGACCCTGTGGCATACCGAAACTTCATTCGGATGCCACCCGAGCTCTTTCAAGAGCTCGAGCAGAGACTCGCTCCTGAGCTCCAGAGGGAGATGAGAGAGCCCAGGACTCAAGTTGGCAGTCACCCTAAGACACCTGGCCAGTGAAGACAGCTATCCCACCCTGCAGTATGCCTTGTGGGTGGCCAGGTCGACCATCAACAAATTTGTGCCAGTAGTCTGCAAACAGTATCATCAGGGCCTATCAAGATGAGGTGATGACGTGCCAACAACCCCAGAAGACTGGTTGGAGGTCGAGTCCGTTTTCCATTGGAGGTGGAACATCCCACATGCCCTGGGGGCCCTGGCTGGAAAGCACTTCCCAATCAGATATCCACGACACGGTGGCATCCTCTACCACAACTACAAGGGCTTCCACTCTATTGTACTCCTGGCCCTGGTGGATGGAGATTACAAGTTCCTCTGGGTGGACATGGAGGCAGCCGGGTCAAGCTCTGATGCTAAGATTTTCAAGCACTCCGATTTGAGGCACAAAATAGAGGACAGCAGCATCGGCTTCCCAGAGAGTGAATCCCTGTTTGCTGATGGGTCAAAGGTGAACTTTTTTATCCTCGGAGACGATGCTTTCCCCCTCAAGATCTGGCTAGTGAAGCCCTACTCAAGACAGGGTATGGACTTGAACCAGAGAGTCTTCAACTACAGGCTCAGCTGGGGAAGAAGGGTCGTAGAGAACACCATCAGAATCCTAACGTCCCACTTTTGGATCTTCCAGAGGCCGATCCAGCAGGAGCCCCAGGGGGTGGCCAGGGTGGTCATGGCCTGCCTTGTACTGCACAACATACTAAGGATGAGATACCCCACAGGTCAACAGATGACTTTGGGGGAGAAGGCCAGGCCATGATAGTGCCTGAGGGCAATGACATTCCATATGAGGGCCAGAACCCACTGGAGGCAGCAAAAGCCAGAGGAATATTCTGAGGGACTATTTCATGAATGATCGGCAGGTCCTTGGACAGACTTTAAAAATGTAAATATTGTGATACTGTGACACTTTAAATGAAAATAGAACACTTTAATACATAACCAAAATTAAATTCTATGAATGACGATAGTGCTAAGATTTATGTACTACCTCACAGGCTATGTATAACTTGACAAAATTATTACATGGACAGTTTGTGATAAGCTAAAGTATTATTTGTGCAGTTTTGTCAAACCTTGTTGTCCTTGCTTATGTCATAATTTGTCTATTTTACACTATTTCCAATAAAATGTTTTACTTTGTTATAATCTGTGTGATTTCTAATACTACCAAGAATAACTTCATCTATTTAGTCAAGGGGGACATTGTTTACTTAAAAGACAAACTTTGCTCTCCGGTCAAAGGGAACTTGTTAATGGTCAAACAATGCACAGCTAATGAAAAGAAAATACCTATTGTTGAAATGGCAAACATTGCATTCCTTAGCTTCTGCTTGTGTACATAAAAATGTGTGTCATCCCACTGTGTGGTGACAAAATCAAGGGGTTCAAAGGGTTCATACACAGTGGTTTAAAACAATGGACAATCAAGGAAGCAAGGAAGACTTCCTCCATTGTAGCAAGACAGAAATAAAATGTGCCCCTCCCCCTGCCACCTCAAAGAATAAACTGAAATAATAAATGTGTTTATTGTTTGAATTCAAGCACCCAATTTCTTCTTTTTGTTATTTAGTTTTTTGGGGGAGGGGTGGGGGTGTTTTTATAGTCTAGTACTGCAAAGTATTACATCAGTTGGGGCTTCTTTTTATTTTTTCTTTAGGCTCTTCGTCTTGAGGGGGTGATTAATAGTTAAGTCATAGTTACTGTGTTTGTTGGGGGAGTTAATTTGTTCTTACATAGTAGGACTTTGGTAGCTGTATTATGTTATATTTGCTTTTTTGGGAGTTTGGTGTGTGGTGTGGGAAACTTTTTATTTCATTTGTTTGTTCATTTCTTTTATTTTATAACAACGACATAGCTCATATAATTGTTTTGGGAAGATATGGTGCCCCTTAAAAGAGCCTTTAAAAATGATCAGCTTTTGCCGATATGTCGGCTGATAGTGGCTGGCCACTGGTCCCCTGGGGCTGGTTGGTCTGGTTGCATGGTTGATGTCTCGTGGACTGGCTGAAACTGAGGAGTGTAGATGGCCCCAAAGCTGACGTCTTGTGATGTGTTTGGTATGTTGGTAAAGTACTGGCTGTCAAGTGAGGGTGCATTTGCTGGGCTGCTTTCATCCCTAGTGGCTATAGCTGTAACTGGTGGGATCATGGGCATGTGGTGCTGTGACTGCATGCTTAGATGTGGACCCTGACAGTGGATCTGTTGTTGCGCTGGTGCATGTGGCTGAGTAAATGTCTGTTGAAAGTGCTCCTGTGAATGCTATACATGCTGCTGCTGTGGAAGTCCTTGTGGTATATGTGTAAATGTCTGTTGCATCTGCTGCTGTGGTGCCTGCATCTGGGTGTGAGACACAGGATACTTGTGTGAGGTCAAGGCCTGTCTGTGCATGGCGGTCTGGGCCATACTCATGCCGATTCTGTGTTGGTACTTTTGCTGCTGCTTGTCCCTATGTTTAAGTTTAGGACGCCTCAAGTTAAGTTAAGTTATCACTAAGTTGAATGTCTCTTGTTGAAACTTGTCATGCAAGTCGCTGGTTAGTTGTACGACCTCCACCTTTAGAAAGTGACAGATGTATTTTAACTCTGTTATTCCCTTCTGAAATTCCACAAGAGCTGATTAGAGGTCGGAATCTGCTAAGCTTGAGGTCATACTGATGCCACGTGATCTAGGAGTAGGCATGTATGTGTATCCAGGTGGGACATGTTTGGTGGACAAGAAGTATCCTGGAACGGTTCCATGTGCACAATCTCCCATCTGGATGCGGAGCCTGCTGCTGTACTGGCTTGGGAAGCTGACCCCCTGGGAGCCCTGAATTCGCTTTTTATTGTAAGATGGCACACAAAGTGGTCCCTGAGGAAGTCGAAATTATCTCTGGTCCATTTCTGTCTCTCTGTCAGCTGTGGTTCCCCCTGGCCTGACTTTATGTGAGTGACCTTTCTGAAGAGTGTGCCCTGGCTCTGGAATCATCTTTGGCAGGCATCTTTATCCAAGAAGTTTTCCTCACAAAACTTATCCCACACAGCCTCCCTCTTTGACCTATCCTTGTGGTCAATTAAACACTTGTTGTAAAGAATTTCATTGTCACATAAAAAGTCCACTAATTTCTGCTCCTCCTCATCACTGAACAGAACAGTGGGTTTCTTGCTTCTTTTGCCAGCCTTCTCTTCTGATACATGTTTCCCCGCCCTGGTCCTTGACTTGCCCTTGCCCTTGGCCATCGGTGTCCCCCAGCTGCCTGTGTGTCCTGTGTGTCAGCAATGTCCTCATCATTTGAATACAAAACCTGCTGTGTCTCATGTGCAATGTCACCCTTTTCTGTATCCGACATCTCCAGAGGATCCTCCACTCCCACCACCACCTCCTCCACCCCAGCTGCCTGCTGGCTCTGCTGAGTCTCTGGGACACAACTCAACTCGTCCACCTCTGGACTCCTGGCCTGGGCCTGTTTGGACCTTCTCTCCCTCTCCTGACTACATCTCCTCTTTGACCTTTTCTTTGGTGGCATTTTACAGAAATATTCACCAAATTTCTTATTTTGAAAAAAAAAAACCAAAATCTCAATAATTTTGACTAAATATACCAGCAAAATATATCCTCAAACATACATAGTATATGCTGTAAAGTTCCAAAAATTGATGTATCCTCATCGAAATGCAAAATGTGCATGAGCAAAAGCCAAGCAAAGTGCCCCTTATATAGGCTTTCGTCCATGCAAAAGCATCTTTCCATAAATTCCTGAGTGCCTTGGGACACCACTAATCTATCCGTGAACCCCATCCTTATTGTCCTTGAGGCGTCCTTATCATCCGTAAACCCTGTCCCTATCATCCGGGAACAGGTCCGTGAACGTCCGTGCATATCCACAGAAAAATTTCATATCCGCGACCTTCTTCCAGGACCATTGTTATAGGCCCTTGAGGTTGCCGGCAATGTCTGTTAACATCCGGTGGCCTCCTTACAGCCTCCAGGAATATTCGTAAATATTTTCCGAGCCTTTATGGCTGCAGATGAGTCAAGGATGTTACGGATGCCAAAAGGACATCCCCGATGGCTTTAAGGAAGTTACGGAAGACTTACGGATGAGATACGGATGAGTTACGGATATCAATTAAAGATACAGTCCACAAACCATTTACGGAAAAATCAAGCAGTTTGACAGCAGATGCCACAAGAACATTAATAATAGTAGGATTTATATATAGCGCAAAATTGATACAAATCCTCTAAGGCACTTGAGACCGAGAAGGGAGAGTCCAGGGACAGGCATGGGTCGACATCTAAAAAGCGCCCACCAGGGTATGACTAAGGTGGGGGTATGCCAGCCTAAACAAGTAGGTCTTTAGCTGGCTTCTGAAACCATCTATTGTTTGCTGAGATCTGACAGTCTGTGGCAGCTTGTTCCATTCAGCTGGTGCAGCTACTGCAAAGCCATGCCTGCCTATGTGCTTCTTAGGGCGGGTTGAGGAGATAGATAGCCTGTTGCCGCGAGTGAGACTGCTCGATCTTATTAAAGCTGAGAGATACGGGGGCTGTGAAAGATTAATAGCCTTGAATACCAAAAGATTATACTTAAAGAGGATGCGATGTTGAATTGGGAGCCAGTGGAGTTTTTTCAAAAAGGGTGTAACATGACTCATTTTGTCAAGTCTGAAGATGATGCGGCAAAGAGCATTCTGGACTCTCTGTAGTTTGGCTATGTTGGACTTGCTTACCCCATAGAGTAAAGAGCTACAGTAGTCTAGACGACTACTGACCATAGCATTTGCTAGAAGTATTGCTGTCTCAACTCCAAGGAATTTGCGAGTTTGAGTCCAGAATGCTCTTTGCCGCATCATCTTCAGACTTGACAAAATCAGTCACATCCTTTTTGCAAAAACTCCACTGGCTTCCAATTCAACATCGCATTCTCTTTAAGTATAATCTTATGGTATTCAAGGCTACCAATCTTTCACAGCTCTCATATCTTTCAAGATGGAGCAGTCTCACTCACAGCAACAGGCTATGTATGATAAATATTGTTAACCCCTGTTTGCATATTATTGGTCCCCGGGAATGAGTAAATAAGTGGTGGAAAATTTATTAAATGGTCGGAATGAGTTACTAAGTGGTGGGAATGAGATAATAAGTGGTGGGAATAAAATAGCAAATTTAATAAGTAAATTAAATTTTTAAGTTAATACCCTATCCAATGGACAATTGCTTTACAGGTCGGCCGCCAAACACCAGAAAAAGATGTATACTACTGGCAGGACCGGTCACAGAGTGTGCATTCGCTAGGTGGCGCATCATACTTCCTTCCTGTCTAGACATTGTGACGTCATAGCATCTTTTTCGTGTCTAGTCCTATTAAGACTAGACGGATGGTTGGGCCTTGCCTGTCCATTGGATAGGGTATTAACTTATAAAAATTAATTTACTTATTAAATTTGCATTTTATTGCGTTAATACATTCTATCCAATGGACAATTGCTGAATAACTACCGCTTGGGGTCAGAGAACCATGTAAGGTCAAGGTCGGCTACCACTAACCGGTTACCCAGAAGTCTACCGACGTTGCCCCCCCTTTTTTCTCAGACCTGCTCTGAGAATAGGAGGGTTGAGTTCAATCCCATAAGAGATAAACTACCCAAAGGAATCAAGTCACAGTTTTTTTTTTGTGACATTATATACAATGATACAATATATGTACATATATACATATTTACATATATTCTCATTTTTGGGATTGGTGGTGGACCTGTTGAGCAGCCACCACTAGCCCCAAATGAAAAAGCTCTGTATCAGCCGTTACATATATGGGCACTATATAAGTGCATTCTTTAATCTCGGCTTTATGTCTATATATTGCCATATAAGGTAATTGTGTTATGGATTCTTTTTATGTGTTCTGATCTATTTATAGACTGGGGAAATTCTTCTAATAACCTCAGTGATTATATTAGTAAATTTAGGGAAACCCAATTACCAGTAGTCTCTAGAACTTCCTTGGTGAATCTGGTAACAGTTCTTAAATTCAAGTTATGTCTGTAACTGTCTGGAAGTTTCATTGCATGTATATAAGCACTTTATACCTGACCACAGATGAACATAGTATTCACTGGCTGTACAGAAGGCTGTGTTTTAGAGCTACATTGTACTATCAAGTGGATATATACTTTCTGTGTACTTTATACTTCATGATTGAACTATTACTGGAGCGAATTGAATACAGTGTCTGGATATATTTGCTGTGCTTTGGATACTTTTTTGTCTGCACACGGTGTGTGATTCTACCAGATAGTGGATTTATTGCATTTTGGACATTGTCATAATCTTGAAGTGGACAGTACAGTTGTGCAGACTCTCTGAATTTCTATACAGACATTTGGTGTGATTGGATATTGAAGTCATGACAGGATAAGGATATTTTGTGTTATTGGATACTGAACGGATCACAGGATACAGATATCTGTGTTAGTTTTTATTTATTTATTTATTTGCGGTTTTACGTCGCTTTCAACACTGTACAGGTCATATCACGACGGGTAGTTGGAAGAGCAGAGGAAACCAGTACATACAGTTCGTTAGGGTTCTGTACTGTAAACTGCCGACCAATGGCAAGCAACTACCAGCTTTCCCACTTGAGGCCGTGCTGGGGATCGAACCCCGGCCTCAGAGGTGGGAGGCGAGAGTGTTACCACTCTGCCACCGTGGCCCCGATATATATGTGTTAGTGGACATTAGACGGATCACAGGACAGATCACGGGACAGATTATTGGATACAGTGGACGAACTTTACTGTCAGTAACAGTGGCCAGGCCAGATTGGTTTCATTATTGTATCATTGTATGTACTATTGAGAGCATACCAGTTGACTGTAATCTCATTTTAATTGTTAAATAAATTTGTTAAGTTAAAATTTTTGTCTTTTCCTGTTGCAACTAAAGGCAACCAGTAATTGCTACTGCACATGCTCGTGACCGTAACAAGCCCAAGCTACATCCTTCAAATAGAACTGTGTGAAGGTGTTATGGATTTCCAGTGGCAGGCTGACAAAATCTGCTCTAAGGAGACCCCCGACTAGAAGGCCTTAGAAGCAGCCAAGGCCCTGACATCATGGGCTTTAACCTGATGCAGTGTAAGGGCCTCCTGATCAGAGAGCTCATAACATAGGATCACAGTCTGCTTGATCCATGAGGCAATGGTGACAGGTGAGATGTCCTTGTCAAAATCTTGGAGGAGACAAAGACTAACTCCTTGTTCTGCCTAAGATCTGAGGTCCTGTCCAAGTAGTAGCGCAGGACTCTGATTGGACATAAGGACCTGTCACCCGAGTGACTTATCCAGTGTGGGGGCCAGGGCTGGTATGACCACTGTGACGACACTATCTGGACCCTCCTTAGCCAGCTGGTTCTTGGATAGAAAGCTGGGTGAGGGGTACAAAGACACCTTAGACCAGTCTGACTGGTGTCTGATGTTCTTATGTAACCACGCATGGATCTCACTCCTGCATTTGCCAGAACCCAGGGCCAACAGAAAAGCAATCCCCTCCAGTTGTTCTTCAAGTGCCACTGTATGGATCTCATATGAAGTCGACCTAGGTGGACTTGTTTTTCGGTAGCTATGAGAAAAGTAATGAGGGACATGAACTGCGGGACCGGACACACCAGACCAGACAGTATTGACTGAATTTTGTCTGTCAGGGCCTGCCAATGTTCTGGTGTAGGTCTGACCTTGCCCTCTGCCAGATCGAACTGGTAACCTACGAAGTTGAAAACCTGTTTTGAATCCAACTCTGACTTTTCCTTGTTCACCAGCCAACTTAGTTCTCGATAGAGAGCTACTAAGGTCTGTGTATGCTGGAGACAAGTTTGGTGGGATGTGGCTCTCACCAACCAGTCATCTAGGTACTGGTGGATTCTTATACCCTTCTGTAAGGCCGTCAGTTTGACCTCTTTGGCCACCACTGTGAACTCCAAGGGTGCTGTGGACAGGCCAAAGGGTAAGGCTTTGAATTGGTAGAAGCGACCCTGGACATGAAAACGCATGTACTTCCTGGACTGATTGTGAATTGGTATGTGGAAGTATGCGTCTTTGAAATATTTGGAGGTTACCCACTCCCCTGTCTGCAGGGAGGTTCTTATTGTCTCTGGGGTCTCCATTTTGAACGTTTATGTTTAGGAAGGTGTTCAAGGTGCTCAGGTCCTAGATAGGTCTCCACTAGTTGTTGGGTTTGGGTACCAAAAATATCCGGTTGTAAAATCCCAGGGAGTTTTGATTTTCCACCGGTTCTACTGCAATTTTGTTCACCAGCTGATACAGGGCCTCCAAAAGGTTGAGATTTTGTGAGGATTGGTATAGCTGCTTACAACAGTTGGTGATCTGGTTAGGCTGGGTCTGAACCAGAAGGGAGGGTGTAGCCCTCTCTGAGTAGTGTTACTACCTTTGGACTCGCCCCAGGGCTTCCCATTTTTCCCAAAACTGGTGTAGCCTTGCCCCTACATGTAGATCTATGGCAGCAGGTGGGACATTTGTGACAAGATTTACAGAGCTCAAGTGACCTACACAGGAAACATCTTTCACATATTTTATTTCTGTGTACTTGTGACAATAATTGGGATTTAAGCCTTTCTTTTGTGGCAACCCGGTAACAGAATGAGCATTTTTACAAGTAAATTTACAGTCTCGCTCTTGCTGGAAAGTCACTGGTGAAGGGTTCAAACCTAACTGACCAGGTACACAAGCACACTCCTTCAGCCCGGTAACACACTTTACATAGTAATTGTCATTTATGCAGTTTAAAACCTTTGGCCAGTTTCTGTGAAAAAGTAGAAGGCTTACCACGACTTTTCCTGCTTTGCTGGTGTTCTCTTATCTGCTTCCAAGCTGGGACAGAAGGTTTCTGGTCCGTCTGTTGAGAAGACTTGTCATTGGAAGCATATGAATGGAAACGACCGGGTTTCCTGTGAGACTGGCTAGAAGAACGCCTCTCTTCACTTCTGGCCACTTCCTCTTCAGCCTTAATAAGAAGCTGGTCTGGGAAAAGTGACTGCAGATGAATGGGAGCAGTACGCAGTGTAGTAGTGAGTGTGTCCTGTTTTACACCCGCGAGTAAATAGTCCAAGTAGCTATCTCTACGTGCTAGGGTAAAGTTTGCGACACTAATCAACACACCTCCTGACAAGTCCTGCATTGTCCTGGCCATGGCTTGAGAGATTGACCAGTTAAAAGTAACCAAATACTCCAATTCATCCACAGCTTGCTGCATTCTCTCACAAGACTTGTCCTTGCCTTTCACCATGTGCAAACTCTTGAGTTGTGCAGACATAGCATCCCGTACTCTAGTCAAACACCTTGACAAACCGGCAGCCTGTTGCACATGACAGTCTGCTCCCTCGCTGATCTTTCCCAACGTTTCAAAATATCCTGACTGAGGGGCCGGGAGGGTGGGGCAGCAGGTAAACTACATCTGGCCACCCTGCTAAATGCACTGTTAAGCTTTGCTGATTCCGGAGACCAGGAACACACAGTGGCTGCATCAGAGTCTTTCTTATCAGCATGCATGTCGTACCATTTAGACAACCTAGGTGTCTTGACAATTGGT
Source organism: Sabellastarte sp. h YS-2021 (assembly GCA_964017235.1). Classification (NCBI taxonomy): domain Eukaryota; kingdom Metazoa; phylum Annelida; class Polychaeta; order Sabellida; family Sabellidae; genus Sabellastarte; species Sabellastarte sp. h YS-2021. The sequence goes on from OZ024927.1 coordinate 11,829,685, forward strand.
CCCTGAGAAGCTGGGATGGTGAGATTCAGCTTTTCCATTTTCCGGCAAAGCCATTTGTCTACAGGCAACTTTACAGATACCTTCCTGGTTGGCTGAACTCGGGAACCGGCAAAGGGATTATTATCTGAAGATTCAGGTATCTTGTGCCAGTCCATGAATGATCTAACCCCTCTGATGGTCTCTCAGTAACTAGCTTCTTCAGAGAGTTCTTGGTCACCTGAAAAAAACATCTCTGTCTGGGAAGCCACACCGGAAGTCGTCACCAGCAGGGGAACCAGGCTCACTTTGCAGGTCTTCGTCACTGTCAGAGTGCACAGCACTATCGGTACCGGATAGCAGAATCTCAGGATCCACACCGGGAGCCTCAACAGGCTGGGTGGCCGTCCGTGCACTGGGAGCCTCAACAGGCTGGGTGGCATTCTGTTGTATCTCATCTCTTCTCCCCACTACCAGTACCAGGACCCTCAACAGGGCGGGTAGCACTCTTGCTGGCAGCCTAACTCACAACAGCAGACTCGCCGGTAGTCTGAACAAGACTGAAACTGGTACCCCAACAGTCACACCAGAGGACAAGCCACTGGTGGAGGTTCCAGGATCAAAAAAGGGCTGATCACTGGTAACCACTGAAGGGGGGTTTCCTAACGGGCTCCACAGAGACAGCAAACGCCTTTGACAGCAACATGGCCTCCAGTCTTGAAAGCGTTCTGACCACTTCTCGTCTAGGTACCTCAGTTCATCAGACCTGGGTTTGCTGCTGAATTTCTTCTTACTGCTGGGCTTAGGCGATTCGTCAGGTCTTTTCTTCTTGCCAGCAGGGTTTTCAGACTTCTTAACTGTCTTCTCTTTGTTCACCCGTCCCAACACACTGACCTGTGAAGGGTCCACGAGAGTGGGGGTGGGGGAGGTAGAAACCTTCTCCTTATTCTTCCCCTCTCTGTAGGTGGAGGTAGCAAGTTGAAGAATCTGCTCTGGGGTGAAGGCTTTGCAGATTGGACAATCATGTTTGAGGACACATGGATCGTCACCAACCCCCTTATCTCTACATCTTGCGCACTTGAGGTGGCCATCAAACAAAGTCATAATATGGCCACACGAGCCTTTTTCTGACCAGAAGACATAAGGATCAGTACTTCAGTAGAAATATGTAGCTATAAACAAAAGTTTATAAAATGGTTAAATTCGTTGTAAAACTTCAAGAACGTCTCTCTGTAGAAAACACGTCTGCACACTCCATGCGCCATATGAAGATGTTACGACGTCACTATGTCTAGACAGGAAGGAAGTATGATGCGCCACCAAGTGAATGCACACTCCGTGACTGGTCCCACTGGTAGTATATATAGGACGTCTTTTTCTGGCGTTTGGCAGGACCGGTCGCGCTGACCAGTAAAGCAATTGTCCATTGGATAGGATGTATTAATGCAATAAAACAAGGATTTGCTATCTTGTGGTAACCACTTAGTGTCTCGTTCCCACAAGTTAGTATGTCATTCCCATGACTTAACATCTCATTCCCATGACTTAGTATCTCATTACCACTACTTAATATCTTATTACCACAACTTTCTAACTTGTGGGAACGATTTGCTATCTTGTGGGAACTTTCTAACTTGTGGGACAACTTAGTATGTTGTGGGAACGACTTAGTATCTTGTGGGAATGACTTTCTATCTTGTGGGAATGATTTTCTATCTTGTAGGAACAACTTACTATCTTGTGGGAATGACTTGCTAACTTGTGGGAACAACTTGCTAACATGTGGTAACAACTACCTAACTTTTGGGAACAAGTTAGTATCTTGTGGTTACAACTTTCTATCTTGTGGTAACGACTTTTTAACTTGTGAGAACGACTAGCTATCTTGTGGGAATGTCTTAGTAACTTGTGGGAATGACTTAGTATCTTGTGAGAACGACTTTCTATCTTTTGGCAAAAACTTACTGTAACAACTTTCTAACTTGTGGGAACGACTTGCTAACTTGTGGGAACGACTTGCTATCTTGTGGTGACGACTTGCTAACTTGTGGGAACAACTTAGTATCTTGTGGTAACGACTTTCTATCTTGTGGTAACAACTTCATAACTTGTGGGAACAAGTTTTTTTTTATATTTTTATTTCTTTTTTGGTTTCTATGGAACATTTATAAACAAGAGATTCAGTTACACACTGGTATTCTATCAAAATTTTACACTTATCTAAAAACATCAACAGAAAAACAGAAGCATTGTTACAGAATTTCTGTGACATGTCAAAAAGTAGGGTAAAGTTATAGAAACTCTGTCTAATGTCAGTAAATAAAAATAGACTTTTTTACCCAAAAAAGGCTACACCACTCTGCTAACTGAAAAAACACAAGAAAAAAAAGAACAAAGAAAAGACAAATATATGTAAAGTATAAAAATAGTATAAACTAGGATTAGCGTTTATATATCTGTGAACAAATGTTGCCAGAATTGCCATCGTTTTTCAAATACTTTTAATTTAGAGTTTATTCCTGAAATATACTTTTGTTCATGAAATCTATCTTTGATGATATTTTGCAAACTAAAAATACTCAAGCTCTTTCCTCTCTTTGAGCTTTGATAGATGTAATATTTGCTAAATAGAAGTATAAAATTTAGTGGCCAATAGTATTCGTCAAAATTGTAATATCCCATAATTTTCATAGTGACATCCAGTTTGATATCTATATTCAGTTTTCTTCTAATTCAGTTTTCAATATTCAGAATGAACACATGTTATCAGTTATCAATTTTACCTTATATAGGTAAAGTTTGGTGTCTAAAATATCGTGGATAATTTTGTATTGAAACCAAACTATTTGATTGTCTACAACCGATTTAAAACAGGCTTTAAACACTTTAGCCCAGAACACTTTGGCATCCTCAATATGGATGCCTAATATTTCAGACCATTTTAGTGTACAATTTGGCAATTTATTGCAGTTCATTCCAAGTGTTTTGTAAAAATTTTGAAATCCTTTGTTTGCTTTTAGCAAAAACTGCATGTGGAATGGGAGAGGAGGTCTTGAATAGGGAAAAAATTGTCCAATTTTATTAGTTTCTACAAAGGTTTTGACAAGTGCTTTGATTCTGTAATATTCCAGTATATTTGGATTAAATCTGTAGATTTCTTTCAAGTTCTCTAAGCTTATAACTCGACCATTTGAGTCAATAAGGTCCCCAACAAGGTATATACCTTTTTAAAACCACTTAGGAAAATATAAGATTTCTTTTAAAATATGACTATTATACCAAAGACATGACTGTGTTATATCGTAATTACATGATGCATTTAAATTTCTGTAAAAGGACAGTATTATACCAATCATCTCCCATCATCAAGAAGTTGTTCATGTTTAAGAATTGGATGTAAGTTGTCCTCAATAACTTACACCATTGTGACTCACTTTCAAATACAACTCTTTTAACCCAAGTAAGCTTTAAAGATTTGACAAAGTCATAGATATGAACCATTTTTAGCCCACCATCTAAATAGTTCATACAAATAGAATTTTGTTTAATTTTATCTGGCTTCATATTCCATAGGAACTGGAAGAATATTTTATTTATATCCGTCAAAAAGCTATTTGGAATTGGCAGTGATGTTAGCAAATCTATAAGCTTTGAGAGCAACATGCTTTTTATCACTGTTATTTTCCCTAATGGTGTTAATGGTCTAGTTTGCCACTTAAGAATGTCTGTTTTAATTTTTTGCAATACTTTAGCGAAATTAATTTCTGGCATAGCATCAATATCTGTTGAAAAATCAATGCCCAAAAGGTTAAACTCTGATTTACCCCAGTCTAAACATTCTGTAACACTAAGCTTATCCTTTGATAGTCTTTTCTTTCCTATCCAAATCACTTTTGTCTTTTCTTTGTTCATCTTTAGCCCAGAAAAAATTCCAAAAATTTCAATTGTGTTTAAAGCTGACTGTAAGGAGTGGTGAGTACCATCAAGAATAAGGGTGGTATCATCTGCAAACTGTGTTAATTTAAATTCTTGTCCATTAACAGCAAATTCAATAATGTTAGGGTTTGTTTTTATTAGCAAAGATAAAACTTCTGCTCCAAAAAGAAACAAGTAAGGTGCTATGGGGTCACCTTGTCTACATCCACGCCCTATTGTGATTGGATTTGACAATATACCACATTGTGTAATAAAAGCTTTAATGTCATTGTTGAACAATTTTATCCAATTTATGAAGCTATCACTATAGCCAAAGAGGGCAAGTGTTTTATAAAGGAATTGTCATGAGATAGAGTCAAAGGCTTTTTCGAAGTCTATTAACATGAGAAGGCCCGATAATTTTTTATTATTTGCTGTGTGTATAATGCCATATATAAGTCTTGTACTATCACTTAAATGTCTACCTGGAATGAAACCAGTTTGTGTTTTTGATATGGTTGTGTCTAATGTCTGTTTTCATCTTTCTGCAATTGCACCTGATGCAAGTTTATAGACTACACTCAGAAGAGAGATAGGCCGCCAATTCTTTAGTTGACTTCTATCTTTATTACCCTTGGGTAATAAAGTTACAATACATTGACGTAAGCTAGTTGATAATTTCCCCTTTTGAAAACACGCGTTTAGTGCATTAGTAACTAAGTATTTTAATTTTTCCCAAAAGACTTTTAAAAATTCTGAGCTTATGCCGTCCATTCAAGGGGATTTATTATTTTTTCAATACCTGACCCAACTCACCAACTTGTAAGAGGGAGCCATTATTACAGTTTTTCACTTTGCTTATTTTTACCTTTGCTAGTAGTTTGTCGAAATGTATATCGACCCTTGGGTAATAAAGTTACAATACATTGATGTAAGGTAGTTGATAATTTCCCCTTTTGAAAACACGCATTTAGTGCATTAGTAACTAAGTATTTTAATTTTTCCCAAAAGACTTTTAAAAATTCTGAGCTTATGCCGTCCATTCAAGGGGATTTATTATTTTTTTCAATACCTGACCCAACTCACCAACTTGTAAGAGGGAGCCATTATTACAGTTTTTCACTTTGCTTATTTTTACCTTTGCTAGTAGTTTGTCGAAATGTATATCGACTAGATCATTGTCCTTATTTTGAAAAAGCTTTGTATAAAATTTTTCAGTCTCTTTCAATATGTCACCTTGAGTTGTAATATAGTGGCCTTCTTTGTCTTGTAACTTTTTAATAGTTTTTTCAACAAAATTTCTTCGCTCTAGATTACAAAAGAAGGATGATGGTTTTTCTCCTTCCATAAGCCACTGAGCTTGGGATCTTATTGCTTCACCTTTAACTTTGCTTTCTCTCAGATTCCGTAATTCTGATTTTTTGTCGGTTAACAAATTAGAGTGTATGCATCGCAAGTTTTCATCCAATTCAATTGATTCAATATCTGCAATCAACTGCTTTTCTCTGTTGTTTGTCTGTTTTTTCAGCACAGAAGCAAATTTAATTGTTTCTCCTGTGATTCGTAAGAAAAGAAGTCCAAGGAAAAAATCACTATCAATTTTAAAATAAATGTTTCCACTCCTGCTTTTCAAAAAGTTTATATCGTATACTGGCAAGGCAAATTTCATAATTTCTTCTTCAATAATTTTATTTATAGAATTGATGTAGTCATTCTTTTTGAGTAGACTATTGTTCATTTTCCAAACACCTTTTCCTCTGGTAAATTTGTTAAGTTCAAATTCAAAAGTTATTGTTGAGTGATCTGAATGGTACCCTGGCTTAATGTCACATTTTTTTTAAATGTCTGATAGGGCATTTGATACCAAAAAATAATCAAGTCTAGCCTGTTTTAGAGGATTACTTTTCCGCCATGTATACCGCTTCATATTTGGATAAGTGTCCCTGTAAATATCTGAGAGATTTAAATCAGTTTTCATGTCCAAAACGCATTTTCTAGCTTTAGGATTGTTAACTCTTCTGTAATTGTAAGCATCAATTTTTGGATCAAGAACTAAATTAAAATCTCCACAGAGAATATGGTAGTCAGCTTTTTCTGCCAGTAAAATTTCCTTAACTTTTAAGAAGAAATTTGGACTGTCGGTATTTGGACCATAAAGTGATAAAATATTCAAGACACCTACAGTTGTTTCAATATTAATACAAACAAAATTACCTTCTTTGTCTTTAGTTGATGTATTAATTTTGTATTCGAAGTTGTTTTTTAATAAAATTGCCACTCCCCTTGAATTAGTCTTTGCCCCACTGATAAAACATTCGTGTCCCCATATTTCCTTAACTTTTGTAATGTCCTTTTCTACCCAATGAGTGTCTTGCAGACAGACAATATTCGCATTCATTTCTTTGAAGTACATCAAAACGTCGCGTCTTTTTTGTAAATTTTGTAGACCTTGGCAGTTTGCAGACAACACCACAATATTATTTCCCGATAGACCCACTAATTGTAGCAGCACTCCCTGCAGAGTTTTGCAATAAGGTAAAAATCATATTTTTTTTTATATTAAGGTGGGGTTTTACATTTTGTAGTTGTGATATATCCTCACCAGATTTCATTATAAATTTGTTTTCTTCTGTAACAAATGAAACATAACAAAAACACACAATACACCAAACAACACTTAAATACACAACCAAGGCATAATAAAGCAAGGCACAGAGATACTGTTTAAACATTTAAAACACTGGTTGTGTAAGAGAGACAAGACACTTGAGTGGCGGAAAGACTAAAATGATATTCCCATTTGATACATGGACAGTTGATAGATTTTAAATACACTACTTTTTAACTATTAGTCATCATCCTGCAGCACAATATTAACATATCTGTAGATTTTGGATTGTATAATATATCTTTTTAATTGTACCCCATGTCATATTTATTATCACTATATGTCTAATAGTCATAACTTTATGAATGACGAACATTGACACTGTGAAAGAGTGTGCTTTGGACAATGTATGAACACTGAATTGTAAATATACTGAAAAAAATAACACAGTAAAGACTTACTTGTTTGAAAAATTAGCTTAATGAATAACAATGTTCTGTCATTGCTATTCTAGGATATTAACAATGAACAACAGAGAATACGTCTTTTTTTTGGAAAATATCTAGATAGCAGATACAGGCTTTAGTGCACTATATTTCAGCTATATAATCCTAGGTCACGATATTGACACATATCATGCTAATTATAACCTTGTGGCTAACACTCATAACTTTATTGAACATGATAATTTACACTGATATAAGTGTGCTTTGGACAATACAAGGACACTAATCGTAAATATTCTGAAAAAAACACAGACTTATTTTTTTGAAAAATTAGCTTAAGTGGAAAAACAATATTCTGCCATTGCTATTCCAACATATCAATAACAAACAATAGAATATATATGTACGTTGGATAACACAAGAGTGCCACAAAGTAAATATTCTGAGAAAGAAAAAAAATGGGAACAACTTACTATCTTCTAGTAACGAGATACAAAAATGCCAGGAAAACAGTTCTATGTCCCTTCCTGGGCTCCGTACATTATAACTACATAATTTTGATATGTTACATTTTGAAGTAGTTTTAGAAGCACGTCTGAAAGGTTCAAAAGCAAGCCAAGATCTCCCCAATTAATTAACTGGCTGGCAGAAGTGCTTGACTCTCCTGAAGTTTTACATTTACACCTACTTTATCTTGTTTTGACATGGGGACAGGTAGCAAAGGGTTCCAAATCACTCTTGGTAAAAATGTTTTCTAAACCTTAAACATGACTCCTCATGCTGACAAAGAGTAGCTGTGTGTGGTTTTCGTGTAGCCTTCTTATGGCTTACTCTTAATTTATAATTAACTGTCATGTTGCACAAAGGTCATATCACGATGGTTAGTTTTGTGGGTAGAGGAAACCAGTACATACAGTTGGTCAAGGTTCAGTACTGTAAACTGCCGACTGTCGGTAAGCAACTACCAACTTTCCCACACAAGGTCAGGGGTTTGAACTGCTGAACTCAGAGGTGGGAGGAGAGTGTGTTACTTCTGCACCACCGTGGCCCCTGAAACTAGTAGTAATCCTACCCCATGGCCAATGAATGAAATCAATCTTGATATTGCTATGGATGCAGTGAAAAATACCCTTCAAAGAGAGGAAGAATGGCCAGTATACAGTCAGGTATGGCCAGGATCACACACCATGGTGCCAATAGAAATTTTAAAATGATTTTCAGAACTACAGTTATTATGATTTTAATGAATTTCTATTTATAGGGCACAGTACCCTATAGCCAACTATATTTTTTCTTCTAAATATATTTCATATGCAAAATTAAATTTCATGGAATGTCATTTTCATTGAGTTTACCAATAAACTTTTTGTATTGTTCTTTTCCTAACTTTGCTTTACTTCCCACCCGAAAGTTGATCAGCAGACAACTGCTTTCTTTAACTAAGACAAATCACCCCGAACTTAATCCTCTTCATCTGTGTTGGCTATTTATCCTCGCCCCACTCATTACACCTCGTTACTGAGGGGATACAGAAAATGTATGGGGATACAAAATGTGGCTCCTGTATTTTGTATTCCCTTAATCAAAATATGGCAGTAAGTTTTTTTTCTCCCCTAAAATATCAAAGAGGGGATACAGAATGTGGCAGGGATACAAAATAGAAAATTTAATAGGTAAATTAAATTTTTATAAGTTAATACCTTACCTAACAGACTCCCACTATATGCCGCCAAACGTCAGAAAAAGATGTCCTTGGTATATCCCCGGTCGGACCGGTACCGCCCTCTCCACTCACTAGAGGGCTAATGCTTCCTGTACTCACCATGTGCCCATGACGTCACAGCCTCTTTTTCGGTTGCCATAACCATTAATGGTCCCTAGGCAGGTAGAAGAGCGGGGACGGTTGGGTGGGACTCCACCATCTGCTAGGTAAGGTATTAACTTATAAAAAATTAATTTACCTATTAAATTTTGTATTTTATTGCGTTAATACTTCTTACCTAACAGACTCCCGCTAGAATAACTACCCAGTGGAGGAGGGTAGCTGACTGAGGGACCAGGCAATTAACTCTAAAGGGAAAATGAACCCAATAACCGGTGTGAGAAAAAAAACCCGGGTGACCGGGTGGACCGGTTGGGTCCCCCACCTCCTTTTCTCTTCTCACCTTGGATGAGAGAGAGGGAGAGAAGAGTCGAGCCTTGAGGAGACAGGAAACCACAAGCCCATCAACCAAAAACCCCTGGGATCTGGCTGAGGGACCAAGATCTAAAACCTAACTACCTCACTGTACAACTATCTACACTATGTACAAGTCTTAAGAACTAAGACAACTGGCAGTAAGATTTAGGAATGGACCTACTGGGCCGCTACTGTGACTTCCAATGGCATGCTGACAAAATTTGTTCCAAGGAGACTCCTCCTTGAAAGGCTTTGGAAGCTGCAAAGGCCCTTACATCATGAGCCTTGACCTGATGTAAGGTTAGCGCCTCCTGATCTGACAACTGATAACACAAGAGTACAGTTTGTTTGATCCAAGAAGAAATGGTGGAGGAGAAATATCCTTGTTAAAATTCTTCTTAAAGGAGTCAAACACCAGTTCTTTTTTATCCCTAAGATCTTTGGTCTTGTCCAGGTAATAGCGTAGAGCTCTAACTGGACACAGAGATCGATCCTCCTTGAGAGAGCTGTCCAATGTCGGTTCCAGGGCTGGAATGACCACTGGAGCGACGCTTCCCGGGCCCTCTCGTGCCAGTTGATTTTTCGAAAGAAAGCATGGAGAAGGGGAGAGAGAAACTTTGGACCAATCCGATTAATGGCGGATGTTCCTGTTTACCCAGGCATGGATAAACCCCAACGCCAAAAGGAAAACCGTCTTAAAGGTTAAGTGCTTTAAGGACGCCTTTCGAAGAGGTTCAAACTTTGGGTCTGTCCCTGTGGAAGCTATCGATATTTACAGTAAAGTTTTCTACCTTGTCAGCAATGGCCGATCTGTACCCATCTATAGTGCTGGGTTGTAACTTCCTGTCCTGAAACAGGTAGGAGAAAATCGGCAATCTGTTCTACAGGTGGTGAATGGAAGTTCACCTGATGCGCCTTACACCATCGAACAAAAACGGCCCACTTTGCTTCGAGCCGGCCGGGAATGTGATGCGCTCTCAGGCAAATTTCCCTGAGATTGCACCAAGACAGGAGTCTCCAAAGGAGAGCACATAGAGAGCCTGACCGCATGCCTCCCTCCTTGTTTATGCAAGCTACCACCGTGGTGTTGTCGGTTGCAACTAAACTACCCGACCCCGGCAGAGGGGTTCAAAGGCCTTTAGGGCCAATAAAACCGCTTTCAATTCCAGGAAATTGATATGCAGTCTGCTTTCTGGCACAGACCAACTGCCCCTTGTGGTATAGTCTCCTAAATGTGCGCCCCAACCTTCATTTGATGTGTCTGTAAAGATCTGAACTGCCTGACGAAGGGGGTGCAAGTTTTGGCCTGGCAGGACGTTTTGGTGGGGATGAAGGGATCTGGGGATGGGGATGACTTTCTCCAAGGATTCCAGGATGTGCCAATGGTTCTTCAGGTGCCATTGGATGGGTCTCATGTGGAGATGTCCAGAAGGAACCTGTTTTTCCGTCGCAGTGAGAAGGCCTATCAAGGACAAGAGTTGTCTTACCGAACAACTGGACCTCTCCAGTAGGGAATTGATTTTGGAGTTCAGAGCTTCCCATCTTTCCGGGGTGGGTCTGACTACTCCTTGGATCAAATCGTACTGGTAGCCCACAAAATTGACGATCTGTTTGGGCTCCAGCTCTGATTTCTTGAGGTTTACGACCCAACCCAATTCCTGACACAAGGCTAGAAGTGTTTGGGTATCTTGGAAACATGTCTCTTTGTCCCTTGCCCGGATCAGCCAGTCGTCCAGGTACTGGTGCATTCGGATGTTCCTTGCCTGAGCCATGAGTTTTACCTCTTTGACCACAATCGTGAACTCCATAGGAGCTGTAGAGAGGCCAAAAGGGAGAGCTTGAAACTGGAAGGTTTGGTCCTGATAATGGAACCGGAGGAACTTCCTTGAGTTTGGACTGATAGGGATGTGAAAGTAGGCGTCGCTGAAGTCGAGTGACGTCACCCACTCTCCTTGTTGTAAAGATAGACGAATGGACTCTGGGGTTTCCATTTTGAAGGTTTTGACCTTGAGGAACCGGTTGAGGGCACTGAGATCTAAGATTGGCCGCCATCTTTGATTTGGTTTGGGGACAATGTAAAGCCTGTTGTAAAACCCCAGAGGACTGAAGCCCCACAGGCAGACCTTCTACAACACTGAGGCCATTTGTCACAGGACGGGCAGAAGGAGACAGATCTACAGAAAAAGCATCTTTCACAGGCTTTATTAGGCCATTTTCTGAATTTACACTGGGACTTACACCTTTCTTTTGTGGTGGCCCGTTCAAAAACACAGAAAGTGCAGGAGTTGCAACATTTATGTAATTTACATTTTGACTCCTCACAAAAACATTTAGAACACACAGAATATTTAGCGTCTTTCAAATAAACTGAACAATGCTTCAAAGGTCCTGGGTTTGAACAAAATTTACACATTAATTGTCATTTTTTGTTATTCTCTTTGAAAGCCTTTGGGTAACGACCTCCTGAGGAGGCACCTCTACCCCTACCCCTGCTGTTACGATTCCTTCCAAAGGAGCGCCAGGCTGGGACTTCTGAGTCTTGAGCACTAGGAGCTGACCTATTAGATTCCTGGTTGCGGTTCCAACCGCCCTGATAAGGTTGATACCGGTTCTGTTTCCTTGACCCGTAACCGCCATGGCCCGATCTGGGCTGGGTGGCACGGCGTTCTGTCTCAGATTTGGCAATTTCCTCCTCAGCCCTACGGACCATATCATCCGGGAAAAGACCAGAGGAAATGAGAGGGCTATTACGCAAAGCACACCAAGTGTCTGGCTTTATGCCCTGTTTTAGGTGATCCAAGTAGGCGTCTCGTCTAAGGAGTGTAATGTTCCCGATCTGCACAAACAGGATATCCGTTAGATACTGCATAGCCTTACCCATGTAAAAATTCACATTCTGATTAAAGGCAGTTAGATCTTGAATTTCTGTGAGAGCCTTTTCAGCCTTCTGGGATTGCTTACCTTTTGACAGTTCAGCCTCAAGGGCCCTAAAATTGTCCCTGAATGTCAGTCTGAAGTTTTGAGATGCAACGGTTAAAACTGGCAGCTTGGTTGCAGATATACGTGCCTTCACGTAAAGCCTTGTCCCACTTATGGAAAATATCCTGGGCTATCGGGCGAGAAGGAGGAGGAGTAACCGTTCATCCTGAAGGCTTAGCAATGCGACTGTAAGAGCTGTTGAGATGTGGGGCATCATTTGACCAAAATTTGACCACTTTCCCGGGATGGATGTCCACTGGATTTGGAGCCGGATGCAAACCATACCATCTGTTCTGAGTCTTGGGAACTTTTAAAAATTGGTCAGTTCTAAGCCAACCCCTTGCCCCAGAACGTGACACATGACCATCAATAATGTTCATCTGTTCGAACTTCCGACAAAACCAATCTTCTGGGGGAAAGGCTACAGAGATTTTCCCAACCGGTTGGCTCCTGGTACCGGTCCATGGATTGTCATGTCTTGATTGGGCAGTAAACTCCTGGTCCGGGATAAAAGACCATTCCATGTATGCCCTTACACCTCTAACCGTCTCCCAGTAACTCTGATCCTCTGAAATAATCCTATCTTTCTCCTGCTTGTCAGCCTCAGAACCGGAAGCCTGATCTTCCTGCAAGACATCATAACATACCGGTTCCCGGTCCGGTAGACCAAATGGGACCGGTCCGGATACAGATTTTCCTGTGGTGAGGAAAAAACCTGAGGATTTGGCTGAGAAACAGAGGATACCGACTGGTAACCGGAAGTTACTGGTTGATGTGAGTCCGCCTCTAAATCCAACACCTGTTCCTGTCCCGGACCGGGAGCTAAACTGGCCGAGGGGGGGGGGGGAGAGAGGAAACAGTGTGAGGCAGGAACGGTGAGGAAGATAAGACCCCTGTAGGTGGGGGATGAATACTTGGGCCGGGGAAAACACCGGTGCAATATTTCCTACTGCAGAAACAGGTTGAGCAGAATTAGGGTTAGAACCCATGGTTAGCAAAGCCTCAATATGAGCAAATCGAGTAGACCACTCATCTTTTAAGTCAAATATTTCCTTTTTAAATGAGTCTTCCACAGAAACATTACTTGGTGAAGAAGCAACAGAGGCTACAGACTGGTTTAAGTCAACGGGACCTACCACACTGACCTGTGACGGATCAATCAAAACATCACTTTTGGAAAATTTCTTTTCCTTACGAAGTTTATAAGTGGGCGTGGCCAGTTGTTTCTGCTGCTCTGGTGTCAGCATCAAGCAAGCTGCGCAGTTGTCCTTCCCTTGTACACAGGGGTCTGATCCAGAACCCCTCTCTCGACAATGTGCACAACGAACGTGTGTATCAAAGCTGGCCATGATGTGGTCGCAGCTTCCTTTTCTCCAGCCAGACGATGACACGATATCCAAAAACAAACATCACAGTAAAATAACCAGAACCTCACACAAATAACAGTATATTGGGGGGTGGAGCGAAAGGCCCCACCTTATTCAGTGCACCACAGCAAAGATTGTTCTTGTGATGCAATACATTTGATAGGGTAAGGGGTTATTGGTTATTGATTCTGGCGCCAATTTTAACAAAACATTCATTCAACATTGGGAAGTCAAAGGGGCAAGACGCCATTTTTAGTAAACAAAAATCTGTTTGTAACTGGCGTGTTATGTTAGTGCTTCAATGTTATCTATTCTGGATCTAGGCAGCACAGAATCCAGGAGGATTAGTGCTCTGTTTAATGCGCATATTGCTCTGGGTTGCTGGAGCCACAACGAAGGGATAAGTTCAATTTCATTTTCAATTTAAAGTCATTTTATGTTATTCATACAATTTTATTTTAGTTTTTTTAGTATTTTAGCATATTTTATTGTAATATAAAACGTTACTAAATTGTTACTGATTCACATTTTAATTACTGATAACTCATCCACTTGTTAGAGCCGCATTAGTCAGAGCACCCTGGGTGCTGTTCTTTATATATTTCAGTAACTGTGAATACACAATCATAAACGAATTATTACAAGAATTTTTAGACTGATATATGAATTTTAAGTGTCAGAACTGCAAATTTAATGTGAAACCGTGAACTTATAATATGGTGATATCCACAAGCGCCCTATAAACAGCAAATGTCAATTTCAATAAAAAACAAGTAAAGATAATCATGTTTCTTATGACTTACCTGTACATTCAGAAGATACGTCAGATCTTAACATGCAGATATTGGCTGAGCTGAAGAGCTTAGGTGGGCGTATGTCGGCTATGGAAGACAAGATGGCCTCCAAGGAAGTCACAGAAGCCAAGCAGCTCCCTCACCAGGCGTCAGCTGGAGCCAGCAGCAGCACTAGTCTTCACAGCTGGATCAGGTTGTGGTCCCGATGGTGGTTGCCCTCCAAGGAAGTCAACACATCCAAGCTGAAGTGGATCAACGTATAAGGCAGCTAGTGGACCTAAACAAAGCAGGCAAGTCAAAATCACAAAGGGGTGGCACTGAAATTGTATGGGTTAAGAGGCAGGTACCATGGCCTCAGAACTTTGTCTTGGGGGAAATAATAAATGTGGAATTTCTTATGACGCTTTGAACTGGTGTCAGTGGGTATCTGGTTTTGCAGCAATTGCTAAGGAGGAAAAAAATATTGAAATTAAAAATACCATGTTAGAATACTTAAGTGAAATCATGGAGGATGCGAATGACTTTAGTTCGCAGGCAGCAAAAGCCTCTCATGCTGTGCTGTTGTGCAGGATGGAGGAAGGTAAAGTTGAATGGCATGAAACTCATAAGTTGGATAGAATTAGATGAGTTCATGCGCAAAGGGGGGTAGGTCAAAATTCAGGGGGAGGGACGAAACAAACAAGAAGTGAACCCAAGACCACAGCATGCAGATTTTATCAGAGGAGCCTATGTCACCATCAAAACGATCATGAGACTGGGGGATATTTTACAAACTCATTTCTTCTGCATGTTTTTTCTATGGGGAGGGCAAATAGACACATGGTGAAAGATTGTTGTACATCCTCCAGGGTTGCAAAAAACGAGCAGGGCACTGCATTAGGGCAGTGCACAACAAAAATTTTACTGTTAACAAGAAGCAACACCAGTGATGTGGTGTATACTAAAACCAGAGTTATAAGTAACTACAATGTACATAATGGATGTAGCAATAACTGGAGAGCAGATTGGTCAAAATTTGTAGGTAGATCTTATGCAGAGGTGGTAAGTTCAAACCCCTCGCCCAGGTTGTATATAGAAAATGAAAAGGTACAGCAGGTAAACAAGCTACCTGCTACTGATAGTTGCAAAAGGAAAACAATTTATAAACCTACCTGTGGTAGTGTTTCACCAGTTACTGGCAAGTACAAGATCCAGAGACGATGTACTGTCACCAAACAACCAGTTAGCAAAACAACAAATAACAGTGCACATTATTGTATCCCTGTGACAAATAGGTTCGAATCTCTCAGTGTCCATGACACAGATAACACTGATATCCAGTGGGAAAACAACAAGGCGAATCTTATTTCTACTCGGTCACATTTAAAACGTGAGAATTCACAGTTTGAGTCCTCAAACTTGAGTAAAACTCCAGCTTTGACCTCTGTCCTTACAAATTTAACAAAGACTTCTGAAAAAAGTGTGTAAACACACGACAAATGTCAGATACTGGTACTTGGTGCAAAAAGGTGAACATAAATCACAACAAAGTGATTCATGTAGGTAATAATAGTGAACCATTGTTACAGAACTCAACCTTTAAAATAATTCAACAGGCAGACCAAAAACATGTAAAAATGTGCCCTAGAAATTGGGTGGCCAACGATAAATACGAATTAGCACTGACAGTCAAAAACAAAAACAAACAAAAATTGCAAAGTGCATCTTCATATCCGACTTATCAAAAATGGTCGGAGCAAAATCAACAAAAATTCGGTTTCATACCTCCAGGCTCACTGTTGTTACCTAAAAGCAACTTAAAACATGTTATGGGTAATGATCCCATTAAACTATATGATATCACCAAAAAATTTTCGGATTCTTTTAATTTAATGTCCAACCAAATTCAAGTAAAATCCCAGTTAAATCCGGATGTATGGCAACAGTGCTTGGAAGGTTACTGGGACTCTCAGTTATGTCATCTTATTGGATATGGCTTTCCTTTGGATTTTAATAGAGATTCCAAATTGGAAAAAATACAAAAAATCACAGGTCAGCTATAATGTTCCCTCAAGACGTGGAAGCTTACATACAAGAAGAGATCGAATTTGGAGCAATTATGGGACCTTTTTCGGATCTACCTTTTCAGGAATTGCACATTTCTCCCTTTTTGACAAGAGAAAAACCTGGGGGCACATAGGAGGGTGATAATGGACCTCAGCTTTCCTCATGGTAGGGCTGTAAACACTAATATTAGTAAGGATTCATATCTGGGTACTGATTTCATTTTAACTCTTCCCTCCATTGATCATATTACCAATAAAATTAAACAACTGGGTAAAGGTTCATTAATATACAAAGTAGACATAAGCAGGGCATTTCGCCACATCAAAATAGACCCTAGAGATTACTTCCTGTTAGGTTTAAAGCACAAAAATTACTGTCTGGACACTTGTTTGCTGTTCGGATACAGAAATGGATCCGGAATTTTTCAGAGGCTCAGCGACGCCATTCGCTTTATCATGAGCACTATGGGTTATGACGTCATCAATTATATTGATGACATCATTGGTTTTGGCACTATTTCCACTGCAGAACCATCATATCATACTTTACTCCAACTCCTGGAAAAATTAGATATCAGTGTCAAAAAATTAATTCAACCTTTGCACTAAAGCGACATGCCTAGGAGTTGAAGTTGACACAAAAAATTTCACTGTGGCCGTACCTCAAGAAAAATTAGCCAACATTTACAATATGTGTACTCAGTGGATTGGTCGACATAAATGTAGCAAGAGGGACCTCCAGTCATTATTGGGCTCCTTACTGTACATATCCAAATGCGTTCACAGGTCTCGTTTCTTCTTAAACCGCATGTTGGACACCTTAAGGTCACATTTTGACAAAGATGATATCTTATTAGATGGCAATTTTCACAGGGATTTGAACTGGTTTTTAAATTTTTTACCACACTTCAATGGAGTAGCTTTTTTCAATCATGTCCCAATTAGAAAGGTAATCGAATTGGATGCCTGTCTCCAAGGATTGGGTGCAGTTTATCAAAATCAAGTTTACAGCATACAAATTCCAAAAAATTTTGAAAATTACACCATCGTACACCTAGAAATGTTGAACATCTTAGTGGCTTTGAGAGTATGGAGCCAGCAATGGGCTGGTAGTAAAATTCTTCTAAAATGTGATAATCAGGCTGTGGTATCAGTCTTAAACTCGGGTAGAACACAGGACTTGACCTTAGGGGCCATGGCCAGAAATATTTCAATGCTTTTGGCCATTCATGATATTGAATTACAGGTAATACACATACTAGGTTCAGATAACAAGATTGCGGACCTCTTATCTAGATGGTTTATTACAGAAAATCCAGCTGATAAATTACAACAATTTTTAAAGGACCCTTTTTGGTTAAATGTTAATCATGACTTTCTTAAAGTGGATTGGTCTATATAACAGGTGTACCTCATACAGCTCGCCAGTTGGCTTCAAAAGCAGCAGCAAGACCACACCAGGCTTATAGACCAGCCACTCGGGCCTCATACATCAGGAAATTTCAGCTGTTTGTGGCTTATTGTTGCTTCATTGGAATTCAACTTCAACATCTCACCCCTGTAATTGTTATGTCTTTTCTAGAATTTTTAGTGGAACACAACCTATCTCATTCAGCGGTTTGTAATTATGTCTTGGCAGTGAAGGCCAATCTGGCCCTTTATGGTCTTCCATTACATTCGTTTCAAGACCCTAGAATTTCCTATTTCCAGAGATCACTCTCACTTCATAAGATTTTTTCACCAGTTGTGAAAAAGATTATAGATATACCATTGTTAACTTCCATTATCAGTATTTGTGACACAATGTGGATGGGGCAAATTTTTAAAGCGTTATATCTGACTGCGTTCTTCTCGTTTCTCAGAATTTCAAACCTAGTTCCCCACTCAATTAGAACTTTTTCACCAATCGAACAAATGTCAAGAGGTGGTGTATTCTTTGCTACACCAGGCATCCATTTTTTAATTAAATGGAGTAAAACAATGCAAACTAGGGACACAATCAGACTGCTAAAAATTCCGTCTTTGGGTGACTCCCCCTATGTCCTGTTAAAGCCATTAAAAATTTGTTACTAATCACAACAGGGAATGAAAATTCCCCATTGTTTCAAATAAAGAATGAAGCTGCTCAATGGGTCCCTCTGACTAACACTAAGGTCAGACGTAACTTCAATCAAATACTTATTCGGCTAGGTTTACAATACTCAGGTATAACTTTACGCACCTTCAGGCGTTCAGGTGCCACTCTGGCTTTCAATTCAAAACATACAGAGCCATGGCACCTGGACGTCTGATTGTGTCTGGAGATACATTGTTCAAGATCACAATGCCTCACAGCAGGTGGCTGACTCCTTCAAAAACTTGCTATTTCATCCCTAGATTTTTCTACTCCCTAGTTGGGCATTGGTGGAGGTTGCCATCTACCTCAGACATGCTATTTTTAATTATTTGTATCATGTAATAAATACCAAAGGTCACCTTACATTGGTAAAAAGTAAGTTTCATTTCAGTTTTCACTTAAGGCTACCCTAAGCTTATGTTATCATGGACTCTTAATGGACAGTAAAGTCAGTAATGTAAAGTAATCTTAAATTGATGTAAACTTAAACTTGTTTGAGGGGGCCTTAAACTTAGATTTTTCAAATTCTTAAGGTGACCCTAAGTATAGATGCCTTTTAGTATTGTACATAAAAATAGTTGAATAATAATAATAATAATAATAATAAATATTAATCCCACCTGCTGTGTCATATACTGTCTTATGTAACTATGCAATAGTAGGGGTACTGAAAATGAATTTAATCCTCGACTTGAAACACTTCCAAGTTGTTTCACGCCAAACAAAAAAGAGGCCGTGGTGTCATGGCCACCTGGCTAGTACAGAAAGCATTAGCCCTCTAGTGAGTAGAGAGGGCGGTACCAGTCCAACCGGGGATATACCCAGGACGTCTTTATCGGACGTTTGGTGGACCGGCTCGTGCCGGCATATAGTGGGAGTCTGTTAGGTAAGAAGTATTAACGCAATAAAATATATCATTACACCGGTTCTGTTCTATTCTGTACCTTTACAGTGCTTAATCTCTGCCAAGCCAGGTGTGACAGCAGAATAAATTTAATAATCCAAATTCCATAGGCATAGCTAGGTTGATGCCACAGAGGCGCCAGATAGTGTGTATGCTAAGGTGGTAAAGCCCTTTTGAAGAAATAACATTGTACTTTTTTCCTGAACCAGGCAAGAGTTGGGGCAGAATGGAAATCATCCGGTAAATCATTCCAAACTGTGGGAGCATCAGAAGCGAAGCTGTGGCCAAAATGTTTTTGTTTTATTTTATTTATGGACAGATGGGTAATACTTTATCTGGATGGTTGTATCTTGTGCCATATCTTTCACAATGAATAGACAAAAGAGGATCAAAATAGCCAGGATGACCACTGTGAAGAAAAATTTGGCTGGCTATCAATGGAGTTTTTGGAGAATAGGAGATGCCTATGTATATCTATTGCAGTTTGTGACAATCCAAGCAAGTGTGTTGTGAATACACTGCTGTTGGCCCCTGTTGAAAAGGGACAGGCTTCAGAACAGAGGTTGCAGCAGTCAAGACGACTACTCACCACAGCATTGGCCACCAGGATAGCTGCCTCATCCATCAGATACTGTATAACCCACCTGAGATCATGTATTTGAATGAAGCAAGTCTTACAAATATTGCAGAAATGATCAGTGAAGGAACAAGCAATCAGTGCCCGTGACCAGGCTCTGGGTCAGCTGACTATATTTTTTGGGTTTCAGAGTAGAAGTGAAAGAAGAAATAGACACAAAAGTTGTTCAGATGTATTCAGAAGTAAATTACCAAGTTAACTGTTAAGGAGTAAAATGTAGGTGTAAACATATTTAAACAAAATACTGTAAATGCAAGAGTTTTTCGAATTACAACTGATTCACTCAGCAGTGAGAATCTCAAAGTAGTTTTTGCTCAGCTATACAATGAGTTAAAGGGCTGCAATTTTACTATGGTATAGCTGACCCAAACGTAGGTGAATGACACATTTAAAGAAAATACTGTAAAGGCAATATTTATTAAGTTGCAACTTATTTACTCAACAGTGAGAACCTGAAAGTAGCTATTGCTCAGCTCTGCAATGAGCTACAGGTCTGCAATTTCACTGTTACATGTGACTGAAAAGTAGGTGAACAACATATTTAAAGAAAATATTTTAAATGCACTAGTTTTGAAGTTACAACTGATTTACTCAACAGTGAGAAGCTTAAAGAAGCTATTTTTCAGCTATACAATGAGCTACAGGTCTACAATTTCACTATGTTATAGCTGACCCAAAAGTAAGTGAATAACATATTTCAACAAAATTCTCAAAATGCAATAGTTTTTCAGTTAGAACTGATCTGCTCAACCGGGAGAACGTCACAGTAGCTATTCCTCCACTATTTGCAATGAGCTACAGGTCTGCAATTTTACTATGTTATAGCTGACCCATAAGTAGGTGAACAACACATTTAAACAAAATACTGTAAATGCAATAGTTTTCAAGTTACAACTGATTTACTCAACTGTGAGAACCTCAAAGTAGCTCTTGCTCAGCTATGCATTGAGCTACAGGTCTACAGTTTCACTATGTTATAGCTCACCCATAAGTAGGTGAATAACACATTGTAAACAAAATACTCTAAATGCAATAGTTTTCGAGTTAGAATTGATTTACTCAACAGTGAGAACCTCAAAGTAGCCATTGCTCTGCTTACTGTAAATGCAATATTTTTCAAGTTACAACTGATTGACTCAACTGTGCTAACCATAAAGTAGCTATTACTCAGCTATGCAATGAGTTACAGGTCTACAATTTTACTATGTTATAGCTGACCCAATAGTAGGTGAATAACATATTGCAACAAAATTATCTAAATGCAATAGTTTTCAAGCTACAACTGATTTACTCAACAGTGAAAACTTCAAAGTAGCTATTGCTCAGCTATGCAATGAGCTACAGTTCTGCAATTTTACAATGTTATACCTGACCATATAGTAGGTAAATGGCACATTTCAACAAAATACTTTAAATGCAATAGTTTTCAAGTTACAACTGATTGACTCCGATACTCCGAAAGTAGCTATAGCTCAGCTATGCCATGAGTTACAGGTCTGTAATTTCACTATGTTATAGCTGACCCAAAAGTAGGTAAACAACATATTTAAGCAAAATACTCTGAATGCAATAGTTTTCAAGTTAGCTATTGCTGAGCTATACCATGAACTACACGTCTGTAATTTCATTATGTTACAGCTGACGCAATAGGTGAACAACATATTTAATCAGAATACAGTAAATTTGAAAATTTTAATTACTTAAATGTAGCTTTTATAAGCTACAAGCTTACCATGTGGGACTTAATGCTGTTCTCGGGTTGCCACACCCGGGGCCAACGTCTTAGAAAAAAAGATCGTTCTTGTTAGCCACCGGATATACTGGTAGTTGTCGTCACGTGATAACTTCTGACCAATCGCCCTACTTTCTCGTTGAAATTTTTTAAACCTACCCCTCAGCTGTAAACAGCGGGGAGGCAGGGTGGGACTCTCCTAAGTCCCACATGGTAAGCTTGTAGCTTATAAAAGCTACATTTAAGTAATTAAAATTTTCAATTTTATTACGCTACAATAGCTTACCATGTGGGACTTAATGCTGAATTCAACCGCCCGGTGGCAGGATTACAGCTGAGACTGGAAGATATGTTATTTTTTCTAAGATTTGAATTAATATATACAGAATAGTGCCAGAAAAGCCAGTCTGAGTCCCTTTTACAGAGCCCCGATCCCGAAGATCGGGCCTGTAACGAGCCAAAAACCTGAGTAAAAAGGGACTGTGCTAAAACTGTCCAGATGTTTGGTAGTAGGACGGAAGTGCAGCGGTGCTCACTTCGAGGTCTAAGGGTCCCTAGTAGACCTTCACGTGTGACTGACCAACCCAGTGGTTGGGCATCTCATGAAATTTTTAACCTGAAATATGAGATTAACGACAACTGACTAAGTCCTTAATAGAAATTACCTGATAATTAAAAAATAAAATGACCTTACCCGTAACATCTTGAAGGTAAAGGAATACCTAGATCCTGGGAGAGACTCCTGAAGACTTGGTTGTAGCGGATGTGCCCCCCCTTTTTTCTTTCCGAGGACAGCTGGTCTGAGGGGAAGGATCTAGGACTTGTTGTGCCGCCACCACGGGTCCCAGATACATATTGTTGTCGGTGTCCGACCAAGTAAGGTCTTTTAGGTAAAAATTTGTGAATGTGTTGTGAGCTTTCCAGTGACAGGCTTGCATGATTTGGTCCACCGATACTCCACCGTAAAAGGCCTTAGAGGCCGCGAAGGCCCGGATGTCATGCGCTTTGACTTGGACCAAGTCCAAGGCTTGTTGATCTGCTTGTTTGTAACAAAGTAGAATGGTTTGTTTCAACCATGAGGAGAGTGTAGTGGGTCTGATGTCTGAGGTATGTCCTTTCTTAAAGGAGATGAAAAGGAGAGAACGAGACCCTGTCAGGTCTTTAGTTCGGTCCAAATAGAACCTCGGGGCCCGCACGGGACACAGGGTCCGGTCTTCCTTAAACTGTCTATCTACAATGGTAGTCAAAGCAGGGATAGTCACTGGTGACACACTTTGAGAACCTTCTCTTGCTAGTTGGTTTTTGGCTATGAAATCAGAAGGGAACAAGGCTACCTTTTCCCATTGGCCTAAATTAGCTACTTTGTTAGCGACCCAGGCATGGATTTCGCTGCGGCGCTTGCCGGAGGCCAAGGCTAGCAAGAAAGCAGTTTTGAGAGTAAGATGTTTGAGGTCTGAGTCTTTCATGGGCTCAAATGGTGCTTTGGTGAGCTCGTTAAGGTCAACAGAAAGGTTCCACTTGGGTAAATTTCTGGAACTTTTAGGATGATCCCTGTGAAAACTGGAGAGTAACCTATGAAGGTCTGCATTGTGCGCAATGTGTTGGGCCGTTGGGCCCAGAGTGTCAACGATAGCAGTCCTGTAACCATCAATGGTCGAGGGGCGCCTGTTTAAGTCTTGGTACAGGTACATGAAAAAATCTGAGATTTGTTTCACAGATGGAGTGGAGAAATCCACCGAATTTTCTCTGCACCATTTTTCAATTAGGGCCCATTTTGACCTCTAGATGGTCCTTGTTGATGACCGCTGAGGGGCAGCAATTCTCTCTGCCACCTCCACAGAGAAGCCTTGTTCTTGGAGTTGTCCGCTCCTAGACACCAGGCGTGGAGGTTCAGCTGTTGTGGATTGTTGTGGAACACATAGTTGTGGGACTGTTTGAGTAGGGTCGTTGACACTGGGAGTTGTAGTGGGATCTCTGTTGAGAGCTGCACTAGGTCCCAAAACCAGGGCATCCCTGGCCAGCCTGGGGCTAGCAATGGCATTGCTTGATCTTTTGGATCACCTTGTGAAGGAGAGCCGTAGGAGGGTAGGCGTAGGCCGTGAGGTTGGTCCAGTTTATGTTCAGAGCATCTATGTTCCAGGCCCTTGGATCTGAGATAGGAGACACATATAGAGGGAGTTTGTGATTCAGGTGAGTGGCGAATAAGTCTACATGAGGGGTGAACCACTTCCGGCAGATTTGCTTGAAGACCTGAGGGTGCAGAGACCATTCTGTTGACTGCACTTGGTTGGACCTGGATAGGAGGTCGGCCATCACATTCAGACACCCTGGAATGTGCCTGGCTTTCAATGTTATATGGTAGTGATGGCACCAGGTCATGATTTTCCACAGGAGAGCGCACATCTCTGCTGAGTGAGTTCCCCCTTGCTTGTTGATGTAGGCTACCACTGTTGAGTTGTCCGTCGCAACGAACACTGTTTGATTCTGGCACTGGTCCTTGAAGTCTCGAAGGGCCAGGGAGACCGCCTTCAATTCTAGGACATTTATGTGTAGCCTTTTTTCCCGCTCTGACCACAGCCCTTTTGTAGAATTTTGATCTAAGTGAGCGCCCCAACCTTCGTTTGAGGCGTCGGTAAAGAGTTGGATACTGTGGCCCTTGGGATGAAGGTCTGTGCCTTTCATCACATTTGTGGGGTTTTGCCACCAATCTAGGTGGGCTACAATGGCTTCTGTCCAAGGAAGGAGGTTGTCCAGCGACTGAGGATATCTCCAGTGCTCCTTGAGATGAAACTGAAAGGGCCTCATGTGAAGGCGTCCCTCCGGGACCATTTTCTCCGTTGAGGCTAGCAACCCAATTAGAGACATCAAACATCTTGCAGTCAAAATACGTTTTGACTTGAGTCGTAGGATCAAATCCTGAAGTTTGAGCCATCTCTCATGAGTGGGTCTTACAAGGGCTGAATCTAGGTGGTATTCGTAGCCCACGAACGAAAACACCTGAGTAGGTTTCAGTTCTGATTTTTCCTGGTTGATTATCCAATCCAAGGACTGGGTTAGGTCTACCACTGCCTGTGTGTCCCTTTGAGATTCCTCCTGAGACTGGGACCTGATCAGCCAGTCGTCCAGGTATTGGTGAATTCTGAGTCCTCTTGAGAGGGCCATTAGTTTCACTTCCTTTACAATCATCGTAAAGACCTGGGGGGCTGTGGCCAGTCCGAAAGGTAGGGAGGTGAACTGGAACACCTGGGCTTTGTAGCAAAACCTTAGGTACTTCCTTGAGTTTGGATAGATGGGGATGTGAAGGTATGCGTCTGACAGGTCTATCGACGATACCCACTCCCCTGGGACCAGGGAAGTCCTGATGGACTCCGGGGTTTCCATTTTGAACTTTTCTACATGTAGAAAAGTGTTGAGCCTGCTTAAGTCTATGACTGGCCTCCACCTTTGGTGAGGCTTGGGTACTAGGAACAGGCGACTGTAAAACCCGAGAGATTTTACGTTTTCCACCCTTTCGATGGCGTTCTTTGACAAGAGAGACTGGATACAAGTGGCCAAGGCTTGGTCTTTTTGTTGGGCCTTGTACTCTGATAGAATCAGAGGAAATCTGATCAAGTTTGGCTTTGAACGGAATGGCAGAACGTAGCCATTGATGATAATGTTTAGCACGTTTTGAGAACATTTGTTTGTTAGCCAGTCTCTCTTGAAAGAACGGAGGCGACTTCCTACTGGTGGACTGAATGAGGCTTTGGAGGAGTCATTGCGAAGGGGGGTTTCCACGCCCCCTTCCCCTATTGTGGGGTCGAAAACGACCCCTGGAGCCTCTGAAGTTGGATTTTCCTCTTCCCGAGGGAAAGGATTGGTTACTGCTTTGAGAGGTATTGCCCCCATAGGGGCATTTCCTGTGAGAGCCTCTTTTCTTGTGGGGGCCACGAAAGGGCTTATTCTGGTAGGGTGCAAACCCCTGAGAATCTTTTGAGGTGCCTTTTTTGAGAAGGAAGTCCTCACCTCAACTTACAAGTTGAGACTCGAACAAGGAGGAGTCCCAGAAGGACGAGTTCCTAAGTTCTTGGCATCTCGTTTCCCCTAGCTGGGGATGCAATAGAGTCATTTCGGCTTCGCGCCTAAGCAAGCCGGTATTAGCCATGGAATATAATTCCCTCTGGAGAATATGGGCTAGCGATTTGCTGAGACAGGTAAGAGCTCTATGTTGAACAAGAACCGTCTTGTTCCAAAAATCCAAGTACTCAGCAACTTCCTCATATCCGCGCTTTGCTGCTTTCTCAGGATTGGCACCTTTCTGGATCTGAGACTTTATCTTCTTGACAGTTGACTTGATGCTATGTTGGCACTTTTCCAAGGAAGCATTGCAAGAAGAAGAGGTTTTGGCAAAGGCAGCGGTGAAATTGAGGGTTGAAATATTTTGTCTAGCCTGATGTTCCAGCTCCTTAAGGACTGGCATAGGGACTTTGGCTACTGGTGCCCCAGGAGGTCTAGGAGTAATACAGATCTTGGCAAAGTCCGTATTCAACTCCTGGATTTTGTCTTGAAAAGTGGGCTGTCCAACCTTATACCACTTAGAAGTGGATGGAGGAGGCTTGACATATTTTCCCTCAGATAAATTGGCAGCTTTGAAATCATGTTGAAATTTATCAAAGGCCTCCTTGATAACTGAGCTAAGTGGTAGGATAGAGGAAGGACCTCTAGGTCATGAGCTCTTGACGGCCTTTTTTGTCATCCAGACCCAAGACTGAAGTTGAAGACCTAGGCATAGAGTCCCTGGGGTCAGGGAGAGAAAGAATGCGCCTGAAGGTGTCTACCTCTTCAGAGTATTGGGAGGGAATGTCAGACAGGGCTACTTCCCTGTAATAAGGGGGGTCTGGATCATGTTGTGGGAGGTCTTGATCAGAAGCTGCGCCTGAGGGCTGAGCCCTAGAGGGTTTAGAAGACCTGTGTCTGGCAACAGGGGAGTGATCTTCCTCTGAAGATGACACATATCTGGACCTAGATTTATGCTTGCTCTTGTCAGAGTGTTTCTTAGGTCTAGGATGGATCCGAGGTTCGTCGGAATCCTCATCCAGTTGGTCCGAGGCAGAGCTCGGTGCTACTGTTTGCATGTGGCTTTGTTTTTTGTGTGAGTACGAGGAATCCTTCAGTATAGCTTCAGAAGGGGCAACGTACTGATCCGAGGAAGTTTGGTTAAGTACTAGTCGAGGAGGGAGTGCTGGACCAACGTCCACATCCATTGCCTCGGACTGTGCATTAGTACTTGACCTCGGAGGGGGTAGGTCCAGATGAGCAGCAGAATTGCTGGATGGACCAGCTTTTGAAGCATGAGGCGAGGGATCAACCTCGGCAGGCTTTTTAACTGCCAACTCCTCTCGGAGTGATTGAAATGCTTCTAACATGGATGCCTGGAAGGAACCCATTTGCTGCTGGATATGTATATTTAAGGAATCACCCAGGGATTTCTCTAGATTTCTTTGAATTTTGTTTTGCAAAACAGTACCTGGGGTGGGTGGAACAGCTTTGGCTGGGGTCTTTAATGATAAAGAACTGAAGGCGAGAGGTTGAGGACGGAGGGGTGAGGTAAAGAGGTTATCGGCAGCACTCTCAAGGTCTGCATTAGAACCAGTAAAAGAGTCCCCATCGCCTTCACCCAAGAGATCTAGTTCATCTTTGGAACTAGTTTCCGCTTTTTGCTTTTTTAAATACCGCTTCCTGTTTTGAATTTTTTGCAATTGTTCATCAGTGAGAGACGTGCAAATATGGCAGGGTGCTTCAAAAGTGACACAGGGGTCATCTCCCTTGCCAGCCTCCCTACAGGTAGGGCAGTAATTATGATTATAAAAACTGAAGCAAAAATGGCGGCATTTCTGAGCTCTCGGTTTGTCTTTGTTTGCTTGATGGAGAGACATTTTAACATAATAAAAAGACGTACAATTGAAATTGCCTGAACCGAGAAAACTCAAAACACGCGGATTGTAAGGAAAATACTTAAGTTGTGAAATTAAAAATTTTACAGTATAATCTATGAAATATATATAAAGAAATATCCAAATATTAGCCTCCAACAATACGTGAATACTGAGAAATAAATGAAAATGTCTGTATATTTACAAACTGCTACCAGTCAATCGTGGCCAACGAGAAAGTAGGGCGATTGGTCAGAAGTTATCACGTGACGACAACTACCAGTATATCCGGTGGCTAACAAGAACGATCTTTTTTTCTAAGACGTTGGCCCCGGGTGTGGCAACCCGAGAACAGCATTAAGTCCCACATGGCAAGCTATTGTAGCGTAATAAAAGCAATACTTTTTGAGCTACAACTGATTTACGCAATAGCTATACTCTGAAAGTAGCTATAGCTCAGCTATACAATGAGCTACAGGCCTGCAATTTCACTATTTTACAGCTCACAGAAAAGTAGGTGTATAACATATCTAAAGAAAATACTGTAAATGCAACAGGTTTCAAGTTACAACTGATTTACTCAACAGTCAGCACCTGAAAATAGCTATTGCTCAGCTATCCCATAAGCTTCAGGTCTGCAATTTCACTTTATTATAGCAGACTCAAAAGGACATGATTAACATATTTAAAGAAAATTCTCTAAATGCAACAGTTTGCAAGTTACAAGCAATTTACTCAACAGTGATAACCTAAAGTAGCTATTACTCAGCTATGTGATGAGCTACAGGTTTGTAAGTTTACTATGTTATAGCTGACCCCAAAGTAACTGAATAACATATTTATACAAAATTCTCTATATGCAATATATTCAAGTTGCCAGTGATTTTACTCATTATGGAAGGTACTGAAAAGTCAGAAAGTAGCTATTTCTCACTTAGCTATTGTTATAGATACCCAATTTACTCACCATGTTGTAGCTATAGAAACAATAGCTGAATAACATATTTTAAAAAAATGCTCTAAATGCAATACTTTTCAAGTTATAAGTGATTTAGTGCATGATTTCATGAATTTTAGTGCAATAAAATTATCTAAAAAATTCATAAAAATATAATGAAGAAAGACCCAGGCCTGATACTCACACAAGAGAATCTACTAGTGGCCTGGTATATATAAGCAAGATAAGAAAAAAAATCCCTGCAATAGTGAATGAAAAAAATTGTGATAAAGTGTTGAAATTTTCATACTTTGGGTGGGGGTACCTCACTTGCAATGGCTCTGGAGAACAGACAAACAAAGAGATCTGCATGCGTTGAACAATTTATCATAAGGTATCTTTTAAAAAAAACAGCATGTCTCTGGGTCTTGTAGTTTTGGAGAAGCAGAGTGATGCCATAATGTCAGCTGACATAACAATTAGCATTAAATCAGACACCAGGACTCTTTACAATAAGTACAGGATGCATGAAATTACCAAATATAACTAGATTGGGCCAACTCGGCGCCAACATATCCCCAGACAGGTCATCACTCACGCCACAGGTTTTGATCGGGAATTTTTTATTTAATCCATTTGTTGTATGCCATAAATATTGGGAAAAGTTATATGAACTTCAGCACATCAATCTACTAAGTTTATATCTTCCCAAGGAAGATGGTGTATCCCCAGACGTCAAATACATAACTCAACAGATCATATTTTCAATCTTCCTGCAATGATAACTCTGAACCTATTTTCAAAGTATTTAAATGATTGATGATTGAATGTCCATTCTAAATTAATAATCTCAAAAGAGCATATCTGTTTCTATATTTGTTGACAAATAAAATATTATTTTTAACTCAACTCATCATACTTTTCAATCTTCTTGCAAAGGGTAACTCTGAACCTATTTTCAAAGTATTTAAATGATTGATGATTGAATGTCCATTCTAAATTCATAATTCCAAAAGCGTATCTCTGTTTCTATATTTGTTCACAAATAAAATATTATTTAAAAATCATATATTATTTATATTATTATTTTATTATATTATTTTTAGAATTTTTATTGTTTTTCAGTTATTCATTTCCTCAATTCCTATATATGTGGTCCATATATATGCAACCTAAATATGTGACACAATCTCAGTTCTGACTCCCTTTGTCTTAGATAATTAGATAATGAAGCAAACACAACCTCACACCCTCACCCCACCTCTCTCCCCTTCTCCACACCTCTCTCACTATTACAGAAGATCTGTATACCTTTGTTTATTTAGCGTCACTCAATAGCTGGAGGTCCCAGAGGTGGGTGGGGGATGGGGGGTGGGACTACAAAGAGATGGAGTGCTGCAGCACAAATGGTAAACAAACACTTATAATATAAAAGGGGTAATCAAATACAAAAAGCTCAGTTAATCTTATCACTAAAATAAAATCAAATATATAAATAAGGAATGTCTATTAAAGGCCTAAATTTTGGAGTACATACAAGAAAAACATATTGATATATTCTCAGATGATATTTCACTTAGATGAGAGACATAGTTTGAAAGCTACAGTGCTTGAAGATGGCAAAAAGTCCATAAATTGGGTCTCTGTGGGCAATTTTGAGATCTTAAGTCAGCCTAACAGGTAAACCTACAGCCTTTAAATTTTTCACAGACAAGGATTACATATAAGAGTTACATCTAGTGCAGTTTGAGACCCATCAGAATTACCACTTCCAAATTATAGGGCAAAATAAGTTAAAAATATAGGAAAAAAGTACTAAGTGGGGTCTTTATGGGCCTCAAAGACAATTTTCTCCTCAACTTAAAGTCTTGATTTTTGGCACATGTACTAAGAATATATTAATGTGTTCTCAGGTAAACTTTGAGGCAGATAAGTCTCATAGTTTGTGACCTAGAGGGCTCTAAGTGGCCAAAAGTGCAATTTCTGACCTTAAGGTGGCCATAAGTTCTTTATTATTGGGAGTTTAAGGTCACCTTAAAATAGGGATCTTCCTTTGGGCATCCTTAACATGTGTACCAAGTTTGAAAAAAAAAATATTAATCCGTTTTTGAGTTATCGCGTACACAAGGAAATTTCTACGGCGGCGGCGGGACGGACCTGAATCCAATATATCCCCGACTTTCGTCTGGGGATATAATTACAAAGAGGTAGGAATCTAATTTCTTGAGCCGAGCATGAGACACAAAGATGATGAGCTCCATTTTATCGGGGTTTTATTTAAGTATACTTGATGACATCCATTCTTGAACATCCTGAAGGCATAAATTCAATTTAACAAAAACCAATGCTGTATTTTGTGATACATAATTTGATATTGGGGTGCCTTCTAACAATTTTCTTCAAAGGAGTGGTGTATAATGAGAACAGCAGCTGACCAAGGCCTGAGCCATGATGGCACACACATTACCCAAAGTATGATTGTAAATGTTTTTATATTATCATTGAATGTTTTAAATGTTGCAAAATACTGGCTTCAAGTCACTACCATCCCACTTGTCTGACAAATAAGGACCTTTACCAGAAAGTTTTCGTCAGGCATTTTCGTCAGGCATCCCGCATTTGTAACTGTTTCCTATATTGCCACTGCCACTTTACCAATACATTCTAAAAAACCTTGTTAGCCTCATACTTTTGAACAACAGCAATATCAAAATTGAGGGACTGTGTTATATAAGTCTGAAAATCAACAGAATTGGGTGCAAAACATAATGTTGAGGTAGGTGATACACAAAATAAAACAGGGTATACACTTGCCAGGGTTTTATTTCACTGCCAGAGGGAATTCTACAAAAAGCTGATAACCATTGGGATTCACAAAGCACACTAGCATGGTTATATGTATGGCTATGTAATTACACAACACACTAAACCATACTATTTTGGACAGTAAAAAAGTAGGGCTGTAACCAGCATAATAGTTCTCAAACACCAACAATTTAATTAAATAATAATTATAACACTTATGCAAATATAACCAGTTAAACTCTGAAATTTGTTATATAATGATGAAATAATTTAAACCAGACTTGACACTGACACAAAATTTTCTGCATATTGTTTATCACACTTATGAAGTCCCTTCAGTCAGGTAACTTATGTAACATTCAATGATTCTCAGGTTTTCTAGCACATGTATAATTCTCTGAAAATAGTGCTGAAAATATTTTTTAAACATTTTTAAATGTGACACTTTTAGCTCAACAGGATTAAAGTGAAACTCGGTTCTGTATTTTTCAGAACATGATTCTTTAACAAAACTCTCATTTTCAAATAAATGATATTATTCTTTATATCTTTACTAAAAGGAATTGTAAAAAGAGCCGTGTTTTCATCATTTGTCACTGTAAATGAGTCATTACCAGTACACCCATACGTCACTTAAGTCTTTGAAGTAATTGTACAAAGATAATCTTCTAGAGACTTTGACAGGTTTTCCATTAAAACATAAAAATGTAAAGGAATACATCTTACCAATGGTTGGTATTGGAATATAACTCCAGTAAAAGTATACTGACAAAAGATGGAAAAAAGATGTACTGTTTTCATTGTTTTTACTGTAAACAAGTCATTAACGGAATAACCTTGTTTAGAACCATTACTCGTAACAATTTAACTAACAAACACCAGAGATTATTGTACAAATGATTTACTTTTCAACATTTTAAGTCACAATGACTGGATTATGACCAGTCTGGTGAAATCACTCAAAAACACATAATGACGCAATGTACTGTCTTCATCATTTGTATGACAAACAAGTCATTACCAAAACTGTGTAATTACAATTCTTTGAAGTACTGAGATACAGCCCTAGTAATACTGTCCGGAAAGAGTTGTTATACCATGAATTGGTGTAATTATTAAATTATTTGTTGTCTGTATTAGTATTTATCAGGTATATTCCCAAAACACTAAACCAGTAAGGTCAAGGCTGAACTGGTTTTGTATACATACAATATTTATCCAAAAT
Source organism: Sabellastarte sp. h YS-2021 (assembly GCA_964017235.1). Classification (NCBI taxonomy): domain Eukaryota; kingdom Metazoa; phylum Annelida; class Polychaeta; order Sabellida; family Sabellidae; genus Sabellastarte; species Sabellastarte sp. h YS-2021. Next base: position 11,862,262 of record OZ024927.1, read on the forward strand.
CCAAAAATATAAATAAGGAAATAAGTTATCCTTGATGACTGTAAATATCAATGACAAAAAACCCAAATGTCTTTAATAAAATGGATTACATTTTTCACTAAATACGAAGCGTGTTTATAATTTTATACACTAGCTGGCCAGATGTTTGTTTTAATTCAGTAGCAACGAGATACAGAAAGAAACAGTGCTAAAAGGTATTTAAGGTACTTATTTAAAATAGCCAATATTTCTGAAGTTTTATGTCCAGGTTAAATATACATCTGTGTAAATTAATAATTCAGCCAAATATGACACACAGCAAAGCAGTTCCACATGAGTAAACACTAAGAAAAGTTCAGTGCAGAGCAGAAAATAACTAGTTTCTGGCAGTGATGGGAAGAAGAAATTCATTCTCAAAATCCATAATAAGGTCCAGAGGGGCGTACTCGCTGAAGCTTTAGATGAACCTGTTCAGGTGGTACATAATTCATAAATATACAAGAAAGAACATTGTGGTAACTTGGCTTATATTCTTTCTTTGCTAACTGCATGTTGTATTATCTTCCATGCATAAAAAAACATGAAATAGCTATCGTGTCATTTTGTTAATACATTGTTAATAACTTTCTGAATTAATTCCATAAATCAACAAAAGCTAATTAACCAATTCTGAAAAATTCACTGCATACACAAATATGAAAGTATGACGCCTCATTTCATTTAAACAGATAGTTACAGCTAGTCACATCTGCGAAACTTCAATAAAATCTTAATACTTATACCTGACCTAATTGGTTTCAAGAGATGTTCCATCAGTATAAGTTTAATCATATAAAAGTAATTTTCAATGTACTGTTTACTAAAGATTAAATGATGCATTGATAAATGTTTTGTTGTAAGAAATCCAAGAGATATGAAAATAGAGAACCCTTATACAGAAGGAACAATCACAAAATAATTTACAAAACAAAGGATCTTAATGAATAGAAATGTGTTCTGTTGAAGTAGCACATTGTTCATCTAAAGCTTCTGAAAATGTCCCTTGTATCAGCAGTTCGAGCAACCACAAACGGTGGCCATCTCCACTGTGTATTCCCTTGTTGAACCATCTGAAATGAAAATTGTATGGCAATATAATGCCTGTGCATATACAATAGACCCTCAATTATCTGAACCTACTGAGAGACGTGTAATCGGGCCAGATAATTTAGGGGTTTGGATAGGTGAAATCAAATTGTGACGTTTTCGGCTGAAAACTTGGATAGTGTGGGCGATACTTGGTGAATTTCAGGTTTTAGCAGAAAAATGGGGATGAGACATTATATCACAGTATAATTTGATAGGTAACAGTTTTTACAGTGTTTTCATTGCTCCCCTGTCATTTTTAAAGCATTAACAACACTTTAAAGTAACTTTATTCGAGATATATTACACCGGCTTGAGTTGGGTGTGTTCGGTTCGGTACATGCATTAGAGACGTTTAATTGTTGATAAATGTCGTCATACAGTTTGTCAACTGTAAAACTCCAGGAGATTATAAATTGTTTTTTATACATATCAGTTGGTGAATCAGCCTACTCCGGGAGATTATAAACTGCAAACCCAATTGAACATACATTCAGTGATTGGTGCATTATCAAAGAAGTTGTGTAGCCGGGTCGTGTAATTGAATTGATCCCTCCCCAATTGAAATAATGACATTAAAGATCAAAGAAGTTAGGCATTTCTGCCGACAATGCATTTTATAAAGCACTAGAATTAATGCTTTACAAGAATGTGTAAAATGCTGTATTATTGCTCAGGCTAGACCGTGCTTTAAAACTAAATGTAAGGATACCAGGTTTCGGATCGGTTAATCTGGGGATTCGGATGATAATAATTAATAAGTAATAATTATAGTAATTTCCTGTAACATTTTGCCTATTTGAAAGGACAATTGGATCTAATTTAGTCAAAATTTGCTTCTATGTGAAACTTAGCAACATAAATATAGTAATTTGCATGTTCAATTTTGTCTCGTTACATTAAGACATCAGACTTCAGGTATTTTTGCATTAATAATTGACCAAAATAAAGCCACTTCAGTTTCATTGAAAGTATGTCACTGACATATATAACATCCCACAAATAAATCAACCATAATTACGGTAGAGTTCAGCTCATTGAACTTGATATCCTCAACATTCTTATTGTCCTAATAATGTCCTGGACTTTCTGGGATTTCCTTTTAGCCCAATGGATGGAGGCATGTGATCATTTCTCGAGGGGGGTGACCACAAGTACTGGGATAGAATGGAATCCCCATTCAGGCAAAGCTCTAATAAATGAGCAAGTGAAGAAATAAGAAATTGCAAATTTAAGTAAATTAAATTTTTATAATACCCTATCCAATGGACAACTGCTTACCGGTCGGCGCTGACCGGTCCCGCCAAACACCAGAAAAAGATGTCCTGTGTTATCCACCTGCAGGACCGGTCAAGTAGTGTGCATTCACCAGGTGGCACATCTTACTTCTTCCTGTCTAGACAACTTGATGTCACGGCATCTTTTTTGTTGTCTAAACCTATTTAGACACCTAGTAAGCTGATAGCGGGGTCGGTTGGGAGGGCCTTGCCTGTCCTTTGGATAGGGTATTAACTAATAAAAATTTAATTTACTTATTTAATTGAAAATTTTATTGTGCTAATACATCCTATCCAATGGACAGTTGCTGAACAACTACCGCTTGGTCGGCGGGTAAGTTACTAAGGACTTAAGTGAACTCATAAATGATAACAAAATTTCATCAGGCCTAAGTTGACTTAAAGTCAGGAAATCGTAAGCCTATGGTCGGTTATCAGTACCCGGGTGCCGGGAATATACTGATGTTGCCCCCCCCCCCCCCCCCATTTTTACAGACCTGTTCTGAGGTAGCGGAAAAGGGTGATGAGTTCAGTCCCAGAAGGCAAATAAACCTCTTGGAGGAAGCATATCAATTAGTTTCATGAACTATTTACACTATGTACATACATACAAATCTTCTCAATACAAGGGCTTTTTGTGGGTCTGCTGAGCAGCCACTACTGGGCCCAAGTGAAAAGGCTCTGAATCAGCCCAAGCAACATTCTTCAAAAGGAACTGTGTGAAGCTGTTATGTTAATTCCAGTGGCAGGTTGATAAGATTAGTTTTAAGGAGACTCCTGACTGGAATGCCTTAGAAGTGGCAAAAGCCCTGACATCATGGGCTTTAACCTGATATAAGGTGAGGGCCTCCTGATAAGAGAGCTCATAACATAGGATCACAGTCAGCCTTGATGGACTTATCCAGAGTTGGAGCCAGGGCTGGTATAACCACTGGGGTCACACTATCTGGACCCTCCTTGGCCAGCTGGTTCTTGGAAAGAAAGCTGGGTACAAAGACACCTTGACCAGTCTGACTGGTGTCTGATGTTCTTGTTTGCCAAGCATGGATCTCACTCCCTCCTACATTTGCCCGAACTCAGGACCAAGGGAAAAAAAGGTCTTGAAGGACAAATTCAAAGAGGCCTCTTAATTGGTTCGAATGGAGCCTTGTCAACTGGTGCAAAACCAGGGAAAGATTCCAGGAGGGGGTGCCCCTCCAACCCTTAGGTCTGTCTCTATGGAAACTGTCCAAGAGATGAGTGACATTCTCATCTTTGCTGACATTTATGGGTCAAATAACCAGTTTGTCAGCAATGGCTGATCTGTACCTATCGATGGTACTTGGCTGTCACTTCCTGTCCTGAAACGGGTACATAAGGAAGTTAGCTATTTACTTTACAGGGGGTGCCCTGAAGTCCACCTGATTACTGAGGCACCACTTCGTAAAATGGTGCACTTGGCCTCATAAACTGATCTGGTTGATCATTTTCAAGGAGCCTAAATTTGCACTGCCACTGCCCCAGAGAAGCCCTGCTCCTTGATTGCTGAGACTCTAGGAGCCATGCATGCAGATTCCTGTGACGAGTCTGATTAAAAGGTTGAGTAAGTACAAAGGAACCTGACATGACATGGTCACAAGATCCCAGAACCAGGGCAAGTTGGGCCACCCTGGAGTAATCAGAATGATACTCCTGCATTGGTAATCCTGCAACTTCTCCACCATTTGCCCAAGATGGCCAACAGTGGGAAGGCATATGGGTCCAGATCCTCCCATGGTAGACTTATTGCATCACTGTCCATATTTGGGGTCTGGCACCAGTAATACAAGTTGAGGCAGTTTGTTGCTGAGCTGGGTGGCAAAAACAAGTCCACTTGGGGCTGGTGCACCAGAAGCATATTTCTTGGAAGACCTCTGACAGGAGGGACCCTCTGTCTGTTCTGTCTGGTTTGGCCTAGCCTGGATAGCTTGTCTGCTATGACATTCAGCCACCTGGGATGTGTCGGGCTAGAGTCACCTGTTTCCTGGAGGACCAGGTCAGGATTCTCCATTGTAAGCACCGTTCTGTTGTCTGTAGGTATGACAGCAAAAATGTTCAAGCAGAGGTCTTTGAACTCTTTTAGGGCCAAAAGACTGCCTTTGTTCCAGATAGTTATGTATAACTTGCTTCTGGAAGGGACCAGATTCCCCTTGCAGTGTGTTCCCCTTAGTGAGCACCCCATCTTTCTTTGATGCATCTGTAAGGATCGCAGAATATATGTTAGTTGGTGAACTTGTTTACCTTGAAGCACATTGTCTTCCTGCAGCTACCATTTAAGATTGGGGTGGAGTGAACTGGGAACGTGGGTCACCTTCTAGTGATTCTGGTACCCTCCAGCTGTTCTTCCAGTGTCACGCTATCTGCTTCATGTGGAGGTGACCTAGGTGGACTAGCTTCTCTATGGCTGTCAGTAACCCTATCAGGGGCATCAGCTGCCGGACCGGGCATGTGGATCCGGGGAGAAGTTTTTGGATTTGCATTCAAGGTCTGCCAACACTCTAGGGGGATCTGACCTTACCCTCTTTCAAGTTTTATATGGTACCCAATGTTTACATCTGAATTATTCAGGGTACTGAGCCACTTCTCCTGCCTGGAAACCTGGTCAAGCTGGTCGTTTCTGGAAGGTGAGGGTGTAGCCTTCCTAGGAGGTTCTTATAAACTTGGGGCTGGCCCTATTGCGGCCCAAGTTTTGAACAGGCAGGTTTCAAAAGGATCTGCGACCTTTAGGTCATTTTTGCACAACCGCACTGTGGAAACACTAATAGACATTTATAACAACTGTGACCCCTATTCTGATTAACAGATATTTTTCTCATTGCTTGAGTTTTGAAAACAGGCAAATGAGTTATAATCTTAAGGTGAAAGCTGAGCTTGCAAACTTGAGCCCCTGGTGTCAGCTGACACTGGTCACAGGCTGGGTAAAAGGCAAGCTGGGTGGCCAGTCTAACTGGTGTGAGGTCTGATATGAGAAGGCTGACTGGTAGTTGTTTGACAAGTCTTTGTTTTGACAGTCTTCCTCTTATCTATAGCCACTTTCTGACCAGCTAGGAGGTCCTGAAGTAGGCTGGCTGGCTGGTTAGGTAGATTGGGACACTATCATCTCACTAGGACCAGTGACTGGTCTAAGAATTAGCCTGTAACCAGTTTCTTTAGGCAGCAACTGGTTGGCCTAAATGGCTACTTGGACCCTTTAAAAATTTCTGGTGGTCTGTTAGCCAGTCTTGTAGACCTGCCCACTACCAGGTCCTAACCAGTTATAGGTAAAGCAATGTTCTGTAACTGGTTCCTGGTGGCTCCACAGTTCTGCGAAAGCTAACTGGAGTTGGCAGAATTGGGTGAATTGGACTACTTATTAGCAGGGGTAGGCTTATATGAAAAACTGCCTTATTCCTGTGTGTAGTGGAATCAGCAGATTTTCTCCGTAACCAACAATTTCTGTAACCGGCCAACCAGTAGGGTGGTGCTTCTCTGTAACCCATGTTTTCAGATAGCAAGGGTCCCCCTTATTGTCCCTCTGCTGGTCTGGTAGACTGTTTCTGTAAACCAGACCTGTAGGCTCCGTAACCGGTTTGGGTGTCAATGAAGGTTGTGAAGCCGGCACCCAGTCGATAGGCTCTGTAACTGGTTGCTTAAACTGTGTCACCAGAAATTCTCTGTAACTGGCAAACCTCTGTAACTGGTAACCTTGCTGTCATCAATGGACTTGAAACTGTCTTCTTGCCAGTAATGGTGGGAACAACAGATTTCGCTGTAACCGGTAATTATCTCTAGCTGGTAACCCTGCTGTCATCACTGAACCTGTTACATGAAGCTGCCCTATTCTTGCCAGTAATGGTGGGATCAGAAGATTTCTGTGTCACCAGCAATTGGCCCTGCTGTACATCACTGCATGTGTCAGTAGTGGTAGCTGCTGGACCACTTCTGTTTAGTAACCCATGGATCAGCACCCTTCCAGTATGGCTGAAAGCAATCCTCTGTAACTGGTAATCCTGTTTAACCGGTAGACCTTGCTATATTTCTGTGTGACCACAACCAGCAGTCTGCACAGAACTGGTGCCGGTAACCCTCATCATTGGCTGGCTAGAAACCCTATTGGTAGCCTTAACAGGACTGGTACCGGTAAAAAATTCTGCACTGGGGAGATAAGGGTCTCAGTGGTCACAATGTTAGGCATGTTATCATCACTGGAACTGGCAGGCCTCGTGGGGGGCTGACTGCAGGAATTTCTATAACCAGATCCGGTAGGTCAATCCTCTGAAACCGGTTCGCGGTAGCCCTAGTTGTCTTTAGTCTTCTTACTCTGGACCTGCCCCAGCACCCACACCAAGGTAGGGTCTAATATCGGCGAAGAGGGCTAGCAGGGGACCACACCGATAGTCTGAACAGAACTGGCACCAGTAAAACTCATCACTGGGTGTCGAAAACCTCTGTGACCGCTTGTCATCTAGTATCTTCAGGTCACCACAACCGGTAGTCCGACCAGGACTGGTACCGGTAAAAGTACTGATCATCTTCTTCTTGCTAGCTAAACTAGTCACAGTGGGGATCTGTGTAGCCACATAATTTCTTCAAGACAACAGACAAGTTGCTGGATTTCTTCTTTGTTGTATGTATGGAGATCTGTAAAGTCACATGACCGGCACCTCAAAAACTTGGGGATTTCTGTGGCCCCTTGTCATCTAATTTCTTCAGGCCAACAGCAGAGTTACATGGAATTCTTCTTGCCAGTTTAAGTGGAAGATGTAGAAATAATGGTCGTCTTCTTCTTGTTTAATTTCTGAGTTGAAAACCAGCTTATAAGCACGATTCCGCCATTGTGTGTGACATGACCATTGACCAGCATAAGCTGGAAATGATGACGTCAGAAAATGCATTCCTCTAATTCTTCTAATTTCTTCTCGTCAACCTACACAAAGTGTTACTCAACTCGGGAGGAATTAATGGATGGTGAATCATGACAAATATACGCTTCTGTTGAAAGGAAAAAATGCTACAAGGAAGAGACACGAACTGTAACCGACGCATCAAAGCTTCAAAATCGTAGATATTTCCCACTTTCCTTCAAACTTTGAGATCACTTCAAAAACATGTCTGTGCACCAAACAAAAAAGATGCCGTGACATCAAGTTTTCTAGATAGGAAGAAGTAGGATGCACACTACTTGTCTTTTTCTGTTGTTTGGCGGTACGGGTTGGCACCGACCGGTAAAGCAATTGTTCATTGGATAGGATGTATTAACCCAAACTGCTCAAGAATTTCAGAATACTGGGTGTATTAAAAAGGCTGTCTGGGGACCAGATATTGTCTTCTACTTAAAAATAAACTTAAACTTATGAGAGGGTATTACTTCAGGTTATTTGACTCTGACTAATTCAATGAATAAATATATAGACTGATCTAGGTTTAATGGTTTTCAACACATTGTATATGTCACAGTGGCAAGGATGGAGGAAAGTAAGGATAGGAGACACTGTAGACCACTGTCTATTAGCAAGCAAGTACTACCTGTCCCAAATAATGCCTAGAAATACACAGAATGTCTCACCAGTGCATGTGCGGGTCTGCAAGACCTGTTCTGTGCTGGTAGGTCGACAACTGCAGGTACAGTCAGATGCCCTCGCCACAATTATGCCAGATTCCAGGGTCGCTGCATCAGAGTAAGTGGTAGGACACCGGCCCCCACATATGCTCACTTGTACAGGCTCGTCTACTAGGCAATCATCAGTCACCAGAAGTGTACGGGTCTCGATCTCACAATATGGTTCTAGAAAGAGCGGATGACAAAATACAGCATACAAGTAGCTTTAAATTTGACAATTTTAACTAAGTCATAGAATAAAAATGACTAAAATTTTACACTTTTGTGAAGGACCTCAAAATAAAATTGAAATTTTAGCAGGTATTTATCAGTATCCACAGTGAACAGTACAACTGTACATCAGGTCCTCAAAGTGCTAATTTTGAAGTATTTTGGGGTCTCTTGTACTAAGGCACTATGAAAGTGGATAATTAGATATATACTTTGTGAACTTTCTTATAAATTTTGAAACCAGTGTAATTAAAATTAAGAATTGTCCATTTAACAGGCAATACAAGGAATGGAAAATAGTTTGAATGAAGCAACAAGTGAAACAATGAATATTTAGCTTTTAAAAAAGGAAATTGGATGAAAGCATTAAGCATATTGTAGAACTTACTGCAAATAGGACAGCACTGGCCTGGTTCATATACCAATGTACCCTACAATTATACAGCAAATACAATACTGAACAATGGTAATTTCACATTCCTATAGCTATTTCCTAAAAATACCCTTAATATGGAAGTGCTCTTTGAATCCTTGGATTTTCAAAGTGAAAAATAGCATGAATATTACTAACTTGTACAATAAGAATTTCTCATTCTTGCTATAAAGTATAGTTCCAATATATTTTTCCCATAAACAGCACCTTCTTGCAGATGAACAACCTCAATAATGAAGCATCCTGTTTTCTATAGAGCTATTGTATCTAATTGTATCATTGTTTTCTTTAAAATTATGAAACTTGTAACACATTAATAAAGTTCTCATTTTGTTTGAAATTTTCTTTAATTCTTAGAAGGCATTGAGAGAAGGCAGATATGCAGTAGTAATGACATAATTCTAGATTAGTGATACTGAGTTATCTGACTGGATGATTTAATTAACTAGCCACAAGTAAGATGCTACTGAATATTTTCTTTTACTGTAGTAAAGTTCTAAGACATATATAATATATGTATAGGTATTACTATATACATCGCGCTTTCAGAACCCTGATATAATAAAATCTAACTTGTACATGTTTTATATATTGGTTCATTATGGTTTAATTTACAGCCAGCTGTAGGTTATATCACCAAGACTGTTAAAGTGACCATTAGTTTGTAGTCAATGATGTGGTTTTCATACTAGCATTAATTTCCCTGTGTCTATAACATCCTTTATACATATTCTAGTCAATACACAACAAAATGTCTTCAAATATAGTTGGCCCAGAACTGCAATAATTTGTCTTCAAAATGATACAAATATCAATTTTTTACCCAAATTAAAAATCACTTAGATATCACTTCTCAAACTACAAAATTCATTATTTTTGATTGAGCAAAACTTTCTTTCATGACTTCCTCTACAATATTAGCTACTTGCACATCTATTAATATGCAACAATGTTCACAATAAAAATCCACTAGAAATGGTACTATGTTCACAGTTTAACAATGGTAATGTTTGTGTTGACCACTATGCGAAAACGGTACTCTAAAGTTTTTGATAGTGACACGATAGTATGAAACCTAAATTCATATTCAAATAAAAAATAATATGAACATTCCAGTATTTCAAATTATTTTTATAATATGGTTCTCTTCATGCAGGAGAGGGAAAATATTATTTATATTTGTTTTATCATATAATTATTTAATTGCTATTTCTATTTAAGAGCATTTAACTACTAAATATTGATGACACAGACTGTAAAATTTCTCATCCAATCCAGCTTACGTTAGTACATGTTGTATCGCAGGTGGGAGTGTTGCACACCACATTGCCGTCACTCTCACATACACATTCTATGCAGTCACTGGTCCAACTGTCCCCTTCACTGTAATCCACCCCATCGTATCGACCTGAAAACATCATCTCATATCAACTCTCTAATTCCTTTATCAAAAGGAATCAAATTTGATTCAACAAGTCTGAAACGAAATCTACATCTAATCTAATCTAATCTACTAAGGGGAACTCAGTGTGCTAGTTAACAAAAATCATTTTTAATAAGGAGAGTCGAGGGGCGTTCAAGGTCAGTATTCCAGAGTTGTGGGTGAGACCGAGAGGGAAGGAGACTAAGTTGGGAAACTAGAATTGAAAAGGTGGGTTTTGAGGTGTTTCCTGAAAGATGCGACAGAGGGACTGTTTCTTATTTGGAAGGAGAAATAGTTCCAAAGAACTGGGGCGTAGTGACTAAAAGAATTAGAGAAGTGTTTAATTGATTTATAAACTCTACGGTCAAAAGTGGGGGTATGAAGGAACTTGAGTTTAGGGGTACTACGCCTAGTATTTCTGAAGGAAGTGTAGGGGTGAATTAATTCTCTTAGGTAAACAGGTTGACCTTGGTTGAGGATTTTGTATGTAATGAGGCCTATTTTGAATTGTACCCTGTACCTGACTGGAAGCCAATGAAGTTGTTTGAGTTGAGGGGTGATGTGAGAAAATTTTGAGGAACGGGTGACGACCCTGCAGAGTGAGTTCTGAACTAGTTACAATCTCCTTAACTCGAAATCAGTGAGTGATAAGAACAGGGAATTGCAGTAGTCCAATCTGCTGCTCACCAAAGCATTGGCTAGAAGAACTGATGTTTTAAGGTCTAGAAGGGGGCGAATTCTGTAGAGGTCTCTTGCATGAACTCTGGTGGACTTTATGACCTGTGACACATGGTGAAAGGTGAAATTGGAATCAAACACCACTCCGAGGTCCTTGACACTTTGTGCTAGTGAGACCTGATTACCAAGAATATTGATTGGAAAGTGAGGAAGGAGTGGTTTACGGTTGTTTTTCGAACCTATATGTTGCATTTTAAACCCCACAAACGGTTTTATAAAAAGGACATCTCTTTAAAGGTAATTTCCAGATACACACTCTGACACAATCATATAAAATATATTCTAAAGTGAGTCACAATATAACATACTGAATTTACTGAAACCAGCTAGGTGAGCAAGATAAATGTAACGTACCTTTTACTCTTAGATATTTAAAGCATTTTGTAAAACACAAAATCAGTAACATCTGATGTCTGCATACATCAGACATACTTACATGAATGTGATGGCAACTACTGGTTACCTTCAGATGACACAAATGTTTTTGTAATGATTATAAGTAAGAATTCATTTGTAAAGTATATTTTATCTGCACCATTTGCTAAACATCGTGACATGACTTTGTTCTGCTCTTGTATGTATTAACAATGGTCATGTCTTGTCTTGTACATCAGGGGCTAATTGCTACTGCAATTCATTAGTTAAGATCTTGTCTTTGTGTATCATTTAGAGGTGGAAAATGGGACAATCCTTTGTAGCTTTTACAGGAAATTCACCAAATATGCAGAACAAGTCTGTAAAATAGTCACAAATACTGCACATGTAAAACTAGAAATGACCATCAATGGTGTGGTATTTTGTTATCCATGTCATGTCCATTGTGTAGTATTTTTATACATCTTTGATCATATATGTTTCTAACACAAAGCACCTGTAACGTACAATATGACATGATGTGCAGAAAATGACTTACATGTCTGTTCAACTGAGGAATCAACAGTAATGGCATCTGAGGTAAATCCTATGAAAAAAATATATCAAAAACAAAGTATTACCATCCTGAACATTTTGAGTTGTACTGCCACAAGCAAGCAATCAGTAGGCTCAAGTAAAGGCCTCTTCAGACATGTACGCAGAGAATTGAACTTGTGTATGTCTGAACATCATAGGCTGCCAGATAGTGGCCATCTTGGCAGTATCATTGTGTAAAACGCAGTATATGAGTACATTATATCAAACTGATCTAGTTTTAGTGACTTAAAAACAAAGCTGGACTTGCTTGGTGTGTTTTAGCTATGATATTTACCATTCTATTGACTGTGAAAGATGAAATTAACATAAGGTTTTTTTTTATTTGGGAAAATGTTAAAATGACGTGTCAAACATTAATATTGCTTTGTCCCGGCACATGTCTGTTGACCACTGTTAAGGACTATAGAGAGGCTGCACAGAGATAAATAATCAAGACTTAAAGAACATTGAAGAATGGGGGTATTGATAAGCCATGCATGTTTAAAGATTCAGTGTAGCAAGTTAAACATACATTCAATGCAGAACCTATAATAGATCATGAAACTTGTGCTTGTGGGTTAACCGTCAAGAAAACACAAAGCATTTCTTCCTATAGTGCCCCTTGTACGACAATATCCGTCATATTTTACAAAATGCACTGATGACAGCAGGGAATACTGAAATCTCTCCTGAAATCCTACTTTAAGGAAGTAATAACTTAAGCTATGAACAGAATCTAGTTATCTATGATGCAATTGAAAAGATTTATCTCCCAATCCAGCGTTTTTCAGTAACTTAATACAAGTGACTGTCCATCCCACTCATTTTCCTTTCATACATCTGTAAACATGACATCCTGCAAAAGGACTTAGTAGAATCGTGCTAGTACGCAGTTGTCCAATCGCTAATAAAATACATTTAAATAAATAAAATTGGCTACAGTAGAGGTTGAGTGCTGAAAAATATTCATGTTTGTGTATATACCTTATTTCTACTAAACAGATTTTATACCAAATCTAATCCTCCAAAAAGTATTGTGGGAAAAGCCCCGAGTCAGGCTTGTGTTTCCTGTTCAACTGAGACCACCAAATAAAAAGAGTGTAAATAATGCACTCCTACATATTTATGATGGTACTGCCAAAGCATTGATCAATAGAGGAGTACATTATGACTATGTGGATAGCATGAATCTGATGTGGCAATGTAGTTAGTGCCAATCACATTTAACCATGCAGAAAAACACTACCTCTGCAGTACCCATCTAGAGGCCTCAATCAAATACACCCATGTTGTACCTCAATACACATTTACCTCAGTTATATTTACCATAATCTTTTATAAAAGAATGAAATATATCCACACAGAAAGCCCTTATCTAATCTGCCCATGCCCCCCCCAAAAAATCTACTTCACCCATGTTGTATCTGGATAGACAAAAACAGCAGTTGTGTATCCAGTTATACGTACTAAAATCAAGAAAAAAATAATCTCATGAACCCATGTAGAAAGCTCCAATTTAATGCACCCAACTTTTACCTGGATATACTGTAACAGCAGTCACATAATCAGGGGGCAGGCTGCACTCTGGACAACAACTATTGGTGTAGACAGGGACTAGTGGGTCCACGCAGGGACAGCACTGGGTAATGAATGACTTGAGCTGCACTGATGTCTTGCTGCTGTCTGTCCAGTCACACAGAATACGATCACAAACTGCCAACTGCTTACTTGGTAAAGTCACTGTTTTTGTGGGTTTTGATTCTCCAGGCTGCATAAGAATAAATTGTAATGGCAAAATAGAGCCTCTGTACTACCTGTCCTCCTGTTATCTCAACAATTAAAGAATATAATATGTTTGAGAATTCTGTAAATTCTTCTACCTGGACCTTTGGTAGATCTATATGTATGGCTTGTGGGCTGTACCTATGTTTATTATTCCAAAGTATCTAATTACCTCCGCCAAGGAGGTTATGTTTTCACCTGGGTTTGTTTGTGTGTTTGTGCGTTTGTGAACAAGATAACTCAAAAGCTTATTGATGGATTTTGATGAAATTTTCAGGATATGTCTGAAAAGGTAAAAGGAAGAAATGATTACATTTTGGGAGTGATCCGGATCACTGTCTGGATTTTCTGGATCCATGAAATGTAATTAAAGACAGATAACTAAAAAAGTTATGGATGGATTTTGATGAAATTTTCAGGAAATGTTCTAAATGAGACAAGGAAGAAGTGATTACATTTTGGGAGTGATCTGGATCACTGTCTTGATCATCTGGATCCAGGCTGCAACATAATTTTAGGGTGGATTTTGATGATATTTTTAGGATATGTTAGAAATGGCAAAAAAGGAAGAAGTGGTAAAAGGAAGAAATGATTCAATTTTGCGAGTGATCAGGATCACTATCTGGATCTTCTGGATTCCGGCTTTTTTAAAGAAGCTATAGCCAGATAATTTTAGGGTGGATTTTGATGATAGTCCAGGAATTGAGCTCCCTTGGCGGAGGTCAGCGCTCTCCGACTGCACTTGTTCAAATATGTATACTTGTTCTGAATATCCACACAGTATTTTGATAATAAGCAGTAATTATTGCGATAAAATAGGAGTAAAACAGGAGACATATTAGTTACAAGAATGAACACTTCTAGGATGAAGGCCATCTGCTGATGTTTATATGTAAAGTCAAGTCAAAGCAATAAATATTTGTACTAATTTTATGTGAGTGGAGACCACAGGTCTAATGTACTCACAAAAAGTTCACAAATGTGCGAAGAATTTTCCAACAGTGAAGGAAATACAAGGCCTGGGGTTTTCCTGTCGCTAAATTTTACTATTGTGGAAAATTTCATATTTTTGTACTTTATCATAAAACTGAGTTTTATCTTCAGCAGAAAACAATTTTATGAGGTGACCTAGTGCTACAGTTTGGCCACTGATGTAAAATACCAGGATACTTTTACCTTGAGGGTGTAGGTTTCTCCTTCAAACTCTAGCACACAGACATTGTCAGGTACACACTGACAGCACTGATCCTTGAATTCATACTTCTCCAGATGACTTCCAGTAGGACAATCCTAGTAACAGAACCAAGTATACAAGCATTAAGCTGATGTAATACCACTTCTTATCAACCACTGCATTTCTGGTAACAGAACCAAGTATACAAGCATTAAGCTGATGTAATGTTACTTGTGTGATACCACCAATATATGTACTCTGAGGAAGTAAGGTTTTGAAATGGTCAGAATTTTTATTCGGCCTTTTCAAAACAGCCGGACATATATATATTTGTCTTCTCTGGTGATAAATTTTTAAAAATAAATGTTAGTTGTGTAATTTTGCTATTTAAAAATTGGGGTTTCAAAACATTGTACACATAAAACAACTGCAGGCTTTACTTAAGATGACCCTGAGTGGAACAATCAGCAAAAGGATAAGCAAAATATATATGCACAAAAGATTATTGGGCAGTCCAGTGCAACAATGACACAACAAGGCCCTTATGAAGGAGTTGTGTATTTGTTTGTTTATTTGGGTCATATCACAATGGGGTAGTTTTATAGGCAGAGGAAACCAGTACATACAATTGGTCAAGGCTCTGTACTGTAAACTGCCAACAATCGGTAAGCAACTACCAACTTTCCCATATAGGGTTGGGGATTTGAGGCCCCCTCAGGAGTCATATAATTAATCAGCCAACAGTCTGTTCTGAAAAGCTTGAGCTGATTTCTTGGCTTTTATGGGAGCAAGGATTTATATATAAATTTTATTTAATTGGATTTATTATGCTTTAACGTTCCTTTCAAAACATAATACAACTCATATTACCAACAAGTAGTTACCAGGATGAAGGAAAGTGATATATACTGGTTCATGGTGAGATAAATATAAAGATTAAAGTCATTTCAGTTGATTTAGTTTCGTGGAGAAATGCTGTGTATACTATCAGGGCAGAGAACAAGGCCACAACTGTACTGTGACATAGCTACCGCCAATTTATTCATTCGAATATTCTAATAAGCAAAACAAACAGAGAGATTTGGAACAGTCTGGGAAACAGTATGTCATATGAACACAAACAGGTTATTTGATGTATGAAAACTCAAACTTTTAATTACTTAAATGTAGCTTTTATAAGCTACAAGCTTAATAGATGTCAAAAAAAATAGACGTCTAGTATTGACCGAATCCCCCTGTCCTGAGAGTGTACCATAGCAGTGTAATCCCGTGCATCGTCCTTCTTTTCTCATTTTTTTCTTTTTCAGTTCCACATGGTAAGCTTGTAGCTTATAAAAGCTACATTTAAGTAATTAAAATTTTCAATTTTATTGCGCTACAATAGCTTACCAAGTGGAACTGAATGCTGAATCCAACCGCTAGGCGGAGGGATTACAGCTGAGACTGGAAGTATAATCAATTTTCTTGAATTTTGAATTAAATAACTTAGAATGAATATTTGGAAAACCAATCTGAGTCCCGCTTACAGATCCCCAATTCCGGAAATCGGAGCTGTAGGAAACCAAAAACTAAAATATTAATGAATGACAGTACCGATACGGTCAGGATGTTTTGATAGAAGGAGTAAGTGTAGCCGTGCTCACTTATGCGAGTACAGCCCCAAGGGCTTCACTGCGAGTGAACAAAATCCCTAGGCTTGAAATCTCATTAACTTGCCACCCTAAATATGAGATTATGGTACACCTGACTAAAACTTAATACATTATACAGTTAAATACAGTAATAATTGATAAAAGACCTTACCATAACATCCTGAGGAGGTAACCAAATACCTAGACCCTGGAATTAGACTTCTGAAGATTTGGCTGCAGCGGGTGTGCCTTCCCCCTTCTTTTCTTTCCGAGGCTAGCTGTTCTGAGGGGAAGGGACTAGAACTTGTGCCGCTACTACTGGACCCAGGTACATATTGTTGTCTGACCAAGAAAGGTCTTTTAGGTAAAAATTTGTAAATTTGTTGTGAGCTTTCCAGTGACAGGCTTGCATGATTTGGTCCACCGAAACCCCACCGTAAAAGGCCTTAGAGGCTGCAAAGGCCCTAATCTCATGCACTTTAACTTGGACCAAGTCCAAGGCTCTTTGGTCTGCTTGTTTATAACAAAGTAGGATAGTTTGTTTTAGCCAAGAAGAGAGTGTAGCGGGTCTGATGTCTGAGGTATGTCCTTTCTTGAAGGAAATAAAAAGTAGGGATCAAAACCCTCTTAGGCCTTTGGTTTGATCCAGATAATACCTCAGGGCCTGTACCGGACACAAGGTCCTGTCTTCTTTGAATTGTCTATCTACAATGGTAGTCAAAGCAGTAATAGGAGACACACTTTGAAAACTGTCTCTTGCTAGTTGGTTTTTGGCTATAAAAGGGAACAAAGCAACCTGTTCCCATTGGCCTAGATTATATACCTTGTTTGCAACCCAGGTATGACTTTTGCTACAGCGCTTGCCGGAGGCCAAAGCTAGCAAGAAAGCAGTTTTGAGAGTATGATGTTTGAGGTCTGTGTCTTTCACAGGCTCAAAGGGTGCCTTTGTGAGCTCATTAAGCACAACAGAAAGGTTCCATTTAGGGAGATTCCTGGAACTTTTGTTTGGGATGATCCCTGTGAAAACTGGAGACTAACCTGTTAATGTCTGAGCTCTGGGAAATATGGAGCCCTGCTGGGTCCAAGGTGTCAACAATGGCCGTCCTTTAACCATCAATGGTCGAAGGGTACCTGTTTAGATCTTGGTACAGGTACATGAGGAAACCTGAGACTTGCTTCACAGAGGGAGTGGAGAAATCCACCTAATTTTTGCTGCACCATTTCTCAAATAGGGCCCACTTTGACTTGTAGATGGTCCTTGTTGATGGCCTTTGAGGAGCAGCAATTCTCTCTGCCACCTCCACAGAGAAGCCTTGTTCTTGGAGCTGTCCACTCTTAGACACCAGGTGTGGAGGTTGAGATGTTGTGGATTGCTGTGAAACACATAGTTGTGGGACTGTTTGAGAAGAGTTCTTGACACTGGTAGTTGAGAAGTGGGATGATCTATGTCCCAAGCATTTTGGTCTGGGACTGGAGGTACGTACAGTGGAACTTTGTGGTTCAGATGAGTGGCAAATAGATCTACATGAGGAGTGAACCACTTTTGACAGATCTGTTTGAACACCGGATACAGTGACCATTCTGTTGACTGGATTTGGTTCAACCTGGACAGAAGGTCAGCCATCACATACAGACACCTGGAATGTGTCTGACTTTTAAGGTTATCTGGTAATGATGGCACTAGGTCATGATCTTCCACAGGAGAGCGCACATCTCCGCCGAGTGGGTTCCTCCTTGTTTGTTTATGTAGGCTACTACTGTTGAGTTGTCCGTAGCAACCAACACTGTTTGGTTTTTTGACAATGGTCCTTGAACCTTTGAAGGGCCAGAGAAACCGCCTTCAGCTATAGAACATTTATGTGTAGCCTTTTTTCCCTGTCTGACCACAGACCCTTTGTAGAGGCTTGCTCTAACTGAGTGCCCCAGCCTTCGTTTGAGGCATCTGTAAAGAGTTGGATACTGTGGTCTTTGGGATGAAAGTCTGCACCTTTCATCACATTTGTGGGATTCTGCCACCAGTCTAGGTGTGCTGAAATGGTTTCAGTCCAACAACTGAGGATATCTCCAGTGCTCCATGAGGTGAAACTGAAAGGGCCTCATGTGAAGTCGTCTCTCTGGGACCATTTTCTCCATTGAGGCAAGAACCCAATTAGCGACATCAAACATTTTGCAGTCAAAACATGTTTTGACTTGAGTTGTAGGATCAAATCTTGAAGTTTGAGCCATCTCTGTTGAAAGGGGTTTTACAAGGGCTGAATCTAGATGGTATTCAGAGCCAATAAACGAAAACACTTGAGTAGGTTTTAGTTCAGATTTCTCTTGATTTATTATCTACCCTAAGGACTGAGTCAGGTCTAACACTGTTTGAGTGTTTACTTGTGCTTCTTTCTGAGACTGGGCCCTGATGAGCCAGTCGTCCAGGTACTGGTGAGGTCTGATTCCTCTTGTCAGGGCCATCAGCTTCACTTCTTTTACAATCATTGTAAAGACCTGAGAGCCGTGGCTAGCCCGAAGGGAAGGGAGGTGAACTGGCACACCTGTGACTTGTGGCAAAAGCTTAGCTACTTCCTTGAGTTTGGGTGGATGGGGATGTGAAGGTAGGCGTCTGATAGGTCTATGGACGACACCCATTCCCCTGGAATCAGAGAAGCCCTGATGGACTCTGGTGTTTCCATTTTGAACCTTTTTACAAGTAGGAAGGTGTTGAGCCTGCTTAGGTCTATTACTGGCCTCCACCTTTGGTGAGGCTTGGGGACTAGAAACAGGCGACTGAAAAACCAGAGAGATTTTACATTTTTCACCCTTTCTATTGTGTTCGTTGACAGAAGAGACTGGATACAAGAGGCCAGAGCTTGGTCTTTTTGAAGGGCCTTGTATCCTGATTGAATCAGGGGAACTCTGGCTAAATTTGGTTTTGAGATGAATGGAAGAACATATTGTTTGAACATTTGTTTGCTAGCCAGTCTCTTCTGAAAGAACAGAGGTGACCTTCTACTGATGGACTGAGGGAGGCTTTTAAGGAGTCACTGGGCGAGGGGTTTTTCCATGCCCTCGTCCCCTTAAATGGGGTCGAAAATGACCTCTGAAGCGTCTGTTGTTCGATTTCCCCCTGCCTGAGGAAGACGATTGGTTACTGCTTTGGGAGGAGTTGCCCCCATAGGGGCGTTTCCTGTAGGAGGCTCTTTTCTTATTGTGGTGGGGACCACGAAAGGGCTTATTTTGATAGGGTCCAAAACCCTGTGATTCTTTAGGGATGCCTTTTTTAAGGAGGAAGTCTTTTCCATCCTTGACTAATTGTGACTTGAACAAAGGAGTAGGCCAAAAGGGCGAATTCCTGAGTTCTTGGCATCTAGAGTCCCCTAGATGTGGTTGAAGGAGGGTCATCTCAGCCTCGCATCTTAGCAGGCGAGTGTTACCCATGGTATACAGCTCCCTGTGGAGAATATGGGCTAAGGATTTGCTTAGGCAGGCTAAAGCTCTGTGTTGAATAAGGATTTTCTTATTCAATATCTCAAAATAGTCACAGGCATTTTCATATCCACGCCTAGCAGCTTTTTCAGGATTGGCACCCTTCTGAATCTGGCTTTTAACCTTTTTCAAAGTAGACATAAGACTGTTCTGACACTTCTCCATAGTAGTGTTACAAGTGGAAACAGTCTTTGCAAAGGTAGCCGCAAAGTTGATGGTAGAGAGATTCTACCTAGCTTGGTGCTCAAGTTCCTTAAGAACTTGTAGCGGAGCCTTGCCCATAAGAGCCCCAGAGGGTTTAGGAGAAATACAGATCTTGGCGTAATCTGAGTTAAGCTCCTGTAGTTTGTCCTCAAAACAAGGCTGTCCCACCTTGCACCATTTTGCTGTTGAAGCAGGGGGTTTTATATATTTATCATCAGGTAAATTAGAGGCCAGGAAGTCCTGCTCAAATTTATCAGTGTTAGAGGACCTAGGCAAATTTCACAGTGGTAAAGGACCTAGGCAAATTTCACAGTGGTAGAGAACCTAGGCATAGTTTTCCTGGGTCAGGGAGATCAAGTACGTGCTACTTCTCCCTGCTACTTTTGGCTTTAGTCGATGCAGATTACAAGTTCCTGTGGGTCAACATGGGGGCCAGTGGGTGATCATCTGATGCTCAGATTTTCAACCGCAGCAAACTGAAAAGAAGAATTGAGAACGGAAGGTTGGGGCAGATCTACACTACTTCTTGTTCGGGGACGATTGCCTTTGCCCTGATGCCTTGGCTGATCAAGCCTTACAGTAGACGACAACTGACCAGGAAGGAAAGAATAGCCAACTACAGGATATCCAGGGGGAGGAGGGTGGTCCAGAACTCATTTGGAATACTTGTCGTTGACCAGAGGCCAAAAGTTGTCAGAGACATTGTGTTAACATGTGTGGTACTACATAACATGCTGAGAAGCCATCAGGGGGGAGCAGACAGACCACCCACTACAGCCGACAACATACAAACACCACACGGGGACCAGGGACATAATGAGAACTTTAGAAACCCATCGAGGGAGGCCAAAACATCAACGAGACCTACTGAAAGACTACTTCAATCACGTGGGGGCGCTGGCTGGGCAGGACGACAGAGTTTAAGAAGACTGAGGGGAGAAGACTGAGGGGAGAACATGCTGTCATCTATCAGTCCTTTTCAGGACTACCCAAATAATCCAAGAACTTTTATTTAGCAAAGTGTTGACCCCAAAATAACCCCAAATTTCCAACAATTTAATACAAATTCAATTCCACCAAAATTATTCCCTATCACAAACACAAATCCCTCCCAAACTCAGTTCACCAATCTAAATATCATGTTAAATTTCACCAAATGACCTGGGTTTATTGTAAAAAAAAACAACAAAAAACTGCCAAATAGTAAAACAGAAATGATCCCATTTTAAAGTAAATTCTGGCCCCCAAATATCACAAACAGAAACAATTTTAATGATACATTTTGTGCAGAAACTAGAAAAAAAAATTTAAAATGAGATTTCCAAAAGAAAATGTTTGAATGTTTTGTTAGGTCTCCCGTTTGTTTGTCTGTCAGTCCCTCCACACATTGAAAACACAACTTAGTTGTATGGATGTTGGGTTTCATTCCAATATGTGTTGGGGGTGGCAGGGACGTGGATTGGTGTCTGGATCTTTGTTATTGGTTATTTGGGGGTGGGGGGTGGGGTGGACTTTTGTTTTATAATTTTTTTTGTGGGGTTTGGGGGTGGGGGTGGCTTGCTTTGGAATTCTTAGATGACAAATTTTATTTAATTTTTTTTTTACTTTCTTTCTAAATATTTTTTTAACTTTTTTTCCATTTTTTATTATTATTTTTTTTTGTTTTGTGGTGGAACTTTATTAATATTTGTTCAACATTCACTCATTCATTCACACAATTTTTTTCGTGTACTATTGGGAAGTGTAAGTGTTGGACGGTGTGCTTTTTTTGTTTTTGGGCATAGACATTCAGGTTATTAATTGTTTTTGGAAGATTCGGGTGGTCCTTAGAAGGGCCGGTTTTGGTGCGACTTGTGCGGGCTAATCCCCTGATTTGGGCTGACTCTGTTGGCTGGACTGGCTAGGAGGTCTTGACTGTTCTTGATGAGTGGAAGATGGCACTAGTGACGGTGCTGGTTGAAGTTGAGAGGGTGAAAATGGCTGTGGTATGTCGATCTGCTGGTACTGTAGTACACTTGGAATAACTCCAAAGAGACTGGATAATCCAGAAGTGTTGTGTTGACTTTCCTCCTGTTGTGAAGCTGCAACTGAAGGATTGGGTTGAAAATCATCTGTCTGGAAGTCCCAGGCTGTTGGTCATCCACAACTACATAAGAAGTTGGCTGATGTTGATGAAGGCCTTGATGGTTGCTGTACTTTGGCAATCACTGTAGCAGGCTGTGTTGTGGCTATCTGTGTAGGCTGTACAACTGGAATGGAGACTGCTTGAGTTTCCAGTATGGTGAGTATGTATTCACGTCCTGCTGTGGCCTCATTCATTCCAGGGGAATGATGTGACCTGTTGACTTAAGGTGACCTGTCTCTTGTGGTACTGGCCTTGTACTGTATTTCACTGAGAAGCTTCACTGTCTCATTCCTGAAGGTCCAAAAGTTCAATCTCAGAGTGGAGATAGTTCAGAATGACTGTCTTGGACTTGGAGTGGGGTCCTGACGTGCACCCAGAAATGTGGAAATCATCGACCTCATCTGCTGGAACTAATCTAAGACTGGATCTGCAGCAGTGGTGGTAGTCGCGACTGGAGGCTGTCATCGCTTAGGACTGGTCCTCGAAGGCTGATGAGTAACATCTGATGCAATGCAATCTCAGATTCTGTGTCTCTGGATGTATCCGGAACTGAAGCTGAGGCTGTGACTGCAGAAGGCCTCTGGGGTGACTTGAATGCAGAAGACTTGGAAACTCCCTTCCTTCTGATGTAGCTTTGTAGAAAACTGAAACTGTCCTTCAGCCAGGTCTGTCGTTCTGTCCTCTTCTCAGCTGCTTGTCCTGACTTTGTCTGAGTGAGCTTGCCATATCTGGTACGTTGAGTCTCGAACCACTCCTTCACAGTCTTGACAGGCAAGTTTCTGGTAGCTGCTAGCTGCTCCCAAAGTCTTTCTTTCTTCTGCTTGTCTTTGAAACTGTAGTTGGTCTTGTCATAAAGTTCCTCGTCCTGTTTAACAAACTCCACAATGGCTTCTTCGTCTGAATCACTCAGGATGGACTTCATCTGGCCCTTCTGTCTGGATTGAGTTGATTCTACATCAGTATCCATGTCTGTTTGCGCTCTCTTCTCTCCTCTTTCCTGGCTCTCTTCCCTCCTCTCTCTCCCCATCCTCTCTCTGTCCCTCTCTTCCTGCTCTATCCTCTCTCTCTCATCCCTCTCCTCTCTCTCCCTCCTCCTTCTCTCTATATCCTCAGCTGTATCTCCTAACTCAAACTTTGGTTGAGTGTCAGTTGGTACTTCAATCTTTCTCCTTCTGGCCCTTGGCATGCTGATCAATCACATGTACAGCTTGTTTAAAAAAACAAAACTTGAAAATAAAAGTGAAACCTCATAAAACAAATTTCACTCCCAGCCAGTCCAGCCTATCTCAAAGCCCAAGTATATGCAGATTGTCTACCGACTCGCCTTTTTATACCCACCGATTTGGAAACTGACAGGCCGTAAGAGGCAAAAATATTGCCGGCCTGTTGGTTACAGTTCCCGGCTTGTCTGTTAGTGTTACAGGCCTGTCAGTTATTGTTAACGGCTTGTCTGTTTCAGTTTCAGGCTTGTTGGTTACAAATTTTCACGACTCTAAGACCCAGTCGGTTAAAGTTACCAACTGGCCTGTAAACTTACAGGCCTGTCAGAAACAGTTACAGACAGGCCGGCTAAAGTTACCGACTGTGCTGTAAGATTTCCCGCACAGTCTGTTTGTCATTACGTACAGTCAGGAAGTCAATATTTGGGACAAACCGGATACTTGTTACAGACAGGCCTGTTTGATTAACCGACAAGCCGGGAATTGTAACCGACAGGCTGCTAAGTTAACCGACAGGCCTGTTGCTATGAAATTAGGGTCGAATACAAGGGTCGGCAATGGTCGTAGAAATATTAAATATGTTTGATATTTCATTGACTCTCCCCAACAGGCCGGGAAACTACAACCAACCCTAACCGACCATGTAAACATTGGTCCCGACTCTCCAAAATGCATAGTTACCTGCCACTCGGCTCCAGTGGAACACCTGTATAAAAGTCTCAACTTCCTCTACGTGCTGTGAAGGGAGGTCAGACATATCTACCTCTCTGTAAAACACTGGGTCTGGGTTATCTTGTTGTTGGTCGGGGATTAGCAGACTTTTAAACAGGGACAGAGAGCTGATGCTCCTCTGAAGATGAAGACTGTGAAAAGTATTTTGCCCGAACCTTGTGTTTCTTTTTGTCCGAGTGTTTCTTGGCTCTGGAAGAACACCCTTTAAGGTTGTTCAGAGTGTGCGGACTGAGGATCCGAATGTTTGGAATGAAGATCCGAGTGTTTGGAGCCATGATCGGACTGTACACTTTGGCCAAACCGTGGTGGAAGAGAAGGACCACAGAAGTCCGTTTCCATAGGTTGAGCATCTGACTGATCGGAAGTCCAAGGGTTAGGATGTATGTTTGGGTCAGATAATTCAACAGACTGTTTACTAGGTCCAGCTTTTGAAGCTGAAGCAGAGGTCTTATCTACCTCCGCATTGGAGGCTTTTTTTCATAGATTGCATTTCCTATCTAAGAGATTTCATAGCCTCCAGCATGGACGCTTGAAAGACCCCCATTTGCTGTTGGAATTGGATGTTGAGTTGGTTACCCAGGGATTTTCTAGTTTACTTTCTATCTTATTTTGTAAAGCTGTACCTGGGGTGGGTGGGATAGTTTGAGGTGTCCTTAAAGACAAAGACTCAAAACATAAGGGTTGGGGGTGTGGAGGAGATGAAAATAAGGTTTCAGCAGCACCCTCAAGGTCTGCTTGAGATCCAGAAAAAGCCTCCACGTCATCCCCCAACAAATCCAGATCATCATCTTTAGATGTATTAGAGGTATTGGACACTTTTTGCTTTCTAACATATCTATGCCTGTGTTTTATTTTAATAAGCTGTTCTTCAGAAAAAGCAGAGCAAATATTGCATGGCTTTTCATTGGTTACACAAGGGTCATTTCCTTTGCCAGCTTCTCTGCAAGTTGGGCAGTAGTTATGTGTATCAAAAACAAAATGTCTGCATTTGGATGATCTGGGCTAGTTACAACTCGTTTGGTGGGAGGACATTTTACAGCAATAAATCCGAGCAGTACGCACCCTAAACCTCACAACAATGAAAAATAAAATAAATACTTATCCTATGGAATTCAAAGTTTGACAGAATAAGCTATGATATAAAAGAAAATAAATGGCTCAACATTAACATCCAACAATACGTGTATCCTGAGAAAACAGTGAAATAAAGTAGTCTTATTTTAGGTGCTTGCTGATAGTCACACAGCCAATGAGGGAAGAAGGACGATATGCGAGATTACACTGCTATGGTAGTCTCTAAGGACAGGGGGATCGGTCAATACCAAACGTCTATTTTTCTTGGACGTTGGCCAGATGCCTGCGGTCTCCCGAGATAGCATTCAGTTCCACATGGTAAGCTATTGTAGTGCAATAAAATAGCAGTAATTTTTTATCATTATTTTTTTCTTGAAAATCTCAAAATAAAATAATATTAAATTATGTGAAACATACAACATTCCACATTACATTTAACAATTAATGAAAATAAAATCAGGACTTACAAGGATGGAGCAGTGCTTGTAACAGTGGGAGGTGCCGTTTCTGCACTCGCAGTAGAAACATTCATCTGCGATCCATCCTTCTCCCTCCTCTTTGGTTTCGTTTCCATGTACACACGGGCAATTATACACACACGACTGGGAGTACTCATCCCAGAACCTTAGTAAAAACAAGAACTATCTTTTTAAAATACCATAAAACTGATCAAGAAAATTGAGAGGCACTACTTTGTTTTCACTGTATTCAGATGAATGGAATACGTTCACTTGAATTGTCAGGTCATATGACACTGTATCTGTTTCAGAAATCACCCACAGACTTATCTCTTCAGACCAGCCTTTCCCTACTTGTCACCCTTCTGGTCAAAAGTTGTTCTGATTATAACATTTTTTTGCAGAAATATAGACTTTCACTTCTTCAACCCCAGGGACAGTGTTCACTAAAGGCCTTTTAACTTTCACATAAACATGGCAAAGTTAAGGCTGACAAACTGGCTAAGACCTTTGATGAATATGCCCCCAGTACACAAGATCATGTTCTAATAAGTTTAATATTTTCTAAAGACTCCTATCATTGAGATAATGTACTACACAAGTGGAACTTTGCATTTTTGAAAAAGTTCATTAGTTGGCAGGAAATACAATGCAGTGAACTGAAAAGACAGTAGAATCTCTGCTTTTTGAAAATTCTGGGTAAGATTTCTTTTGAATAATAATAATAATAATAGAAGCATATGTAAAGTGTAAATTGATGAAGACCCCTTAATGTGCTGGAATCCAAAAAAGTCCTTAAACCTAGTAAAGTTGTAACTCGGTCTTTAAACCTAGTAAAGTTGTAACTCGGTCCTTAAACCTAGTAAAGTTGTAACTCATTGACTCAGTAATTGACCGCCAGGGGAGGATGACTATGGTGGTGGGAAAGTCTTGAGTTGACTCCTAAACTTGAAGTGGTCGGTTGTGATTTCACACCGAGTGGGAGCCTGTTCCATTCTACTGGTGCAGCTGGGGCAAAACCACCCCTACCTATGGCTTAAAACTGAGGAGGTTGTAGAGTAAGAAATCTAAAATTCGCCAGGAATCTAAAATTCGCCACCTCTAAAACCTTAGTTAATTTTATGAAGAAAATGATGTTTTTGTCTAAAAATTGGTATTTTTCAGTTCAAAAAGCCTTAATTTACTATACCGTTAACAAATCTCACCACAATTCATTTATTTTATTAGTATTTTCACATGTGGCGAATTTCAGATATGTGGCGAATTTTAGATTTCTTACTCTATATGAAAAGGATATGATATGAAATAGGATTATACATAGAAGGTCATAAATGGAAATAGAATTTTAAAGTAATATAAAGGGAAATGGAATTTTGGAAGGGTTGAAATATATTTTGGTAATAAAAGGTTGGAAAATAAAAGGGTTGCAGTACTACAAAGAGGCAAAGAACTGATACAGTTAACAAAGTTTATTCATGAGGACAAAATCAAGGGTTATATGTTCAACAGGAAGTAGATTACTTCCTTCTTCATCCTTTTGAGAAACTTAGTCTTAGGCCTTTGGTGAAACCCAACCAAAAAACATATCAAGTTTTATGTAAATCAAAGATTAGAGAGAAAAATACACTTTGATGAATCCTGTCCCTTTGTCTCATTTCTCCAATGGTCCCTCCGCTCCTCTTTGGGAGTGTATATGATAAAATGGGCATGTGAGTTTTTGATACAAATAGCATTAACACATTCCATTCAGATCTACATCAGAGCTGTTATAATCACCTTAAATTGAAGTAAATCAACTGGGCAGAAACCAGAAAATCTGTGGTTTTCTAGTCCAGGGAGCATCTCATATCGTTTTCCTGATACTTTGACAGCCACATGATCGCTACAATGTCCCTGTAGTAACTACTTAAGTGATCACTTGTATCATATTGGAATTTTGTTGAGCTTCATTTCTATGTTGATATTACACTAGGTAATCAGAAATAATACCTTTAGCCAATATTAGCTACTTTCTTGCTCAATTTTGTGGTCAGTGTTTAACAGAAGACTTTCAATTATTATACAACCTATCATAAAAGCTATCCAATTACTGAACAGTGACCTTTATAACCTTAAACAGGATGACATCTGTCCTCTTTAGAGTGTGCCAGACTATTGTTGTCACTACCCGCTAATACATTTTAAGACTCTAAAATTATTAATATAAAGGTACAGGGCAAAAGATACTATCATTAGTCCAGCTTCCATTGCACTCAATCAAGATCAATCAATCAATCAATCCATTGTACATACATGTCCTCATCACATGCACAGGTCTTCACTTCCA
This sequence comes from Sabellastarte sp. h YS-2021, assembly GCA_964017235.1. Classification (NCBI taxonomy): domain Eukaryota; kingdom Metazoa; phylum Annelida; class Polychaeta; order Sabellida; family Sabellidae; genus Sabellastarte; species Sabellastarte sp. h YS-2021. The sequence continues at coordinate 11,890,209 of OZ024927.1, forward strand.
AAGACATGTCGAAGCAGTGTCTGTGCTGATTCACACACGTCATTTCACAAGCTTCTGGCCAGTACTTTGCAGAACGACCATCAGTGCAGTTCATATCTATAAACAAGAATTTAGTAAAATTGTACTGTGTCATCAGCTAGAGTTATTAACTGAAACAAATTAATTCCTAAAGCATACACATTAAGCTGGTCTGATATAAGTAGCAGGTTGACAGCCAGTATTTTTTGCAGATTCAGATCATCTTGTAGGAGGTCTGAGCAATGCTTAGACCCCCACCTTGTTGGAAAATATAAACCCAGATCTGATGCGTAGGTCTCGACTTATGTGAATGGACAGACAGCGAGACAGCCAAACACACAGACATGCATAATTATATGACACTTTCACTAGATGCCAGTTGATATGTATGAACTGTTCCAGGTTCACTGGGTACTAATCTATCATAACAAAGTTTTATTTACAAGCATGAAGCTGTATTTTGGCACCTAGTTGATGGAACACAGACTGGTACCAGGTTATGTTGACTATATGTACTGCCAATTTCCAATGCAAATAAATATAAGGACTTTATACGTAGGCATAACCTGGTATCCAGTTGTGAATTGCTCCCAAACCACAACCAAAACAACTTTTTATAAAAACTCTTTACACAAATTTTAATGGGATGATAAAGTACATTTATTAAGTCAACCAACAAATGTATTCTGATTTGAAAATATTTAAAACCTGTTTCCTAATGATATTCAACTGCCTATCTGAGTTGGGGAACAAAGAGAGTATCCTTAACAAGGAACTGCTGTCCAAAAAGTCCAAATTCCAAGAAAAATGATTGTCACTCTATACATAATTTTGAAATCCAAATTTTGCAATACTTTCTTCTTCAACAAGGCCTCGGGTACATTTTACAGCTGACCCACAAGCTTGGTGTTGAAAGGTACTTACATTCATCACATTCATCTGTATCAATTCCATAGGTCTGAAAATGCCCCATCAGACAGGTCTTGCTCTCACATGGATTGATAGAAATTACTTCGTTGGGCTGTCAAACAGACCACAAAAATATTTCCTTTAAAAAGGCATTATAGGTTTGTTATTTAAAGTAGTACATTTACTGCTTTTCAGAGAAAAAACAGACAAAACATGGATTAAAATAATTGATAGTTATGTCTTCCAAGCATGGAAAAGAACAAATCAAAACAGTTCCTGCATATTTTAACTCTTTTTTAACCCACGGCCTCAAGTGGGAAAGCTGGTAGTTGCTTGCCGTTGGTCGGCAGTTTACAGTACAGAACCCTAACGAACTGTATGTACTGGTTTCCTCTGCCCTTTCAACTACCCGTCGTGATATGACCTGTACAGTGTTGAAAGCGACGTAAAACCTCAAATAAATAAATTTTAACCCAATTTTCAAATTTCACAAGCTTGGCTACATGGCAAGGGAGATGAGGGAACAACAGCGGGAGTTTATGTCACATAATACTCAATCAGATCACAAGCTGTTTTTCCTTAAAATTACTATTGATAAATTACACACAGACACTTTTGAATGTATGTGGTAGAGGTGTTACAGGGATTGAAAAGGAGTGACAGCAAATTGTATTAAGGCACAGAATAAGTATAAATCTTGGTGAAAGACACATTTTTACACAATGGTACATGAATGGGTCTTTGTGGGGCACTGAGCAGCTGTCAAAAGATGCACAGCAATACACAACTATAAAGGATATGCGATGTAAAACATACTGAAGGCAGGGGTTTTTACTCAGAGCAAACAACAGGGTCTGGTATCTATTGTACAATCACCAACCCACATCCAGGTGTGCACAGTTTAATTCTTACTGGAAGTGCCAGTAAGTCAAATACAGCGACTGAATAAATCTCACTGAAAAGAGAATGTCATTTATCCATGAAAATAAATTAGAAAGACTTAAGACTGGTCTTAGCTTGGTCTCACCCAAGAACCTGCTTTTGAATACAAAGTTGAGACCTATTCTGAGTTGAGACCAAATCTCAAAACCGAGACTCTTCGTGGTCTCAGACCAAAGACCACTTTGTGAATATGGGGCCTGGCTCTCTATCATAACCCTAGCTAAAAGTGACAGAAACCCAAACAATGACCCTACCGCATAGGTTTCTCCAGTATCTTCATCATAACAGATTTCATCAAGACACACACTTTCGGGGACGCATTCTGTGCCTCTTCTGTAAAAATTATCTGCACACACGCAACCTATTCCTGTTGTGTTACACTGTGGGTCTGAATTTCCTTTGGCATAGTCAGCACAAGTTATGTCACACGTTTTTGTCAAGTCAGCACTATAGACTTCATTTCCTGTGCAATTCACTGTAAAACACCAAACAAAAAAAAGGCGATATTTTTATTGCTTATTAAACCCTCTCTTACATCCCATCGTATGTGCACGTACATCCTGGTTATGAAGAAAAATCGGCTGATTTGCAAGGGACACAGGTCACAGAGACCCCACAAAAAAAACTGGCATGCACACTATTTTCTGCATGCACACAGTATGACTACAAACCCATCCATGTCTCAAGGGAAACTTATGAGAGGCTTGGGAATGTGTGTTTTCCTTGTTAGTGTTGTAAGTGCTCCCCATGAATTCAAGTGTCTTGCATATTTTCTTACAGGGTTTGCATGTGCTGTATAATACACTTACATGTAAATAAACCCACTGTGCAGCCTGTAGCCAGTTGCAGTCTGTTCTTGGATATTCAAGAAGTGACACTGTTGTTGGGATAATACACTTTATTTGTACATGCAAATCTCTACTAGCCCACTACCAGGCTACGCTCATATATTTTAACAATATTTGTAGCAAACTTAAGTGTATATACGCATATGATGGGATGTAAGAGAAGCTTCAACTGAAGCTCAGGATAACATTATATGTAGTATGATGTGTAAACACATTCTTGCAAATTTGGGGCAAATTTCCCCTTTTACTATTTGGGCAAAACAGCTTTGGGCAAAACATTGGAGCAAAAATGATCCCCTAAAAAAATAAATAAATAAATTAGGCATAATTGATTTGGGTGAAAATAATGTACACCATTTGAAACTCTGCTGTTCAAATATCTTTCAAAATAGAATCCATTTTCAGATGATAATAAAGTTGCAATATCCTCTCTATTCAGTTCATTCATGTTGCCTTCAGTTTTGTGCACAGATCAACCTAATTTTCTCTCTTTTGGCTCATCTTCTGGGGGCATATTCATGAAAGGTGTCAGCCAAGCCTTAGGTTTAACTTTTGTATAAAAAATATAGCCAACTTAAGCCTAAGACTTGACTAAGAACTTTTGTGAATTAACAGCCCCAGCTGTAGATGGTTAAGATATGGTTGTACTAATGTTAAAGAGGTTTAGTACTACATATGGCAGAGCCGTAACATATTTTCTGTAAGAAATAGTACATTGTTTAAACTAGATGCTTTTATTGTATTGGGGTTTAGCAATACGTACGTGAATATTTTAGGAAAGCATTGATGATAAAACAATTTATTTGGTTTTTGTAGTCCTATTAAAATAGTCTGTACATTTGAGTCTTTTATGGAGTTAACAACTTACCCTTTTGCTGATTTTTAGGACAGCTCAGTAAAATAACTTACCTTTGCAACATAATAAATTGAGATTAATATCCGATAATATTATGCAAAAAAAGGATATAATCCAGATTGTGTACCATATTACAGAAGCATTTATAAACCTATTTTGTTGCCATTTATCTATATATTTATTGCTAAGGGTAACTATGACAAATGCTAAGTATCTAAAATTATGGCCAACACCAGATTCTTTCTTGCAGAGTAAAGTTGTCTGGGAAAGAGAGTATGCTTTGGCAAACTTTGTAAACAGGCCTGGCATATCCGTAGAGAATAATAGATCAACCAAAACTTGGTAAAAAACGTGTTGTACATGTTTGTCTATATATAAAATAATCTGAATCATTTGAATTCAGAAAATTGTTTGTTAAATAAAATAAAAAGAGTGTGTGTGAAACAAAGAGTGACATTCAAAATATTAAACTTCTCCTGATATACACCTTATGTTTATCTAAATAGGATAATGTTAAAGGATCTGGAAGCTAAAACATAACACTAAACCTCTCTATTAATACAAAGATGAACAATCACTTTCCTTATTACTGGAATTCATTTTAGCATTACATATGTCAGAGGAGCAGCTTGTGATTGTAGCTGACATTAATCACAATTATAACATTACAGGATGGTTAATTTCACATTTATACCAAAAACTGAAACAATGCTTTTATGTAACTTAAATATCTTTAACAAAGCCTCATTTTGATAAGTACTGCAAAAATATGTACAAGATACTGTTTTAAAACAAAAAAAAAAATTTGTAACCACATCTTTATACTAGTTAAAACTAGTTTTTTGATTGGAGTTTTTATTGTTCATGAATCAGATGTACAAGTTATGACAAAACTCTAATCAGTGCCCAGCATATAGGTTTTTATGATCAGATACACTACAGTTTGAAAGCAATCCGTGTGAGCCTTACTATCCACCGTGCATCCAAGGAAAGACTTTTATGTACCAGTGCCAACTTTGCATGGATAATTAGTGCTGGCTTTTAGTTAATATTTCAGAAACTATGTAACCAACAAATAGAAAGATCTTTATACAACACTTCTGCTCATTGTTTGTTGCATAAAAATCCACGCAGAACTCGTAAGTTAAAGTTTGACATTTTTAAATTCATTGGTGGCCCTGTGTCTATGTTCACATTCTCTCCTTAACTAGGTATTTATTTAACTCACAAATCATACCAAATGGTGGATAAAAAAAAGTAAAACATCTATCATTAGATATACAAGGAAAATATATATATCACTAATGAAGATTGACAATATAACACTCCTGCTAAGCACTCATACAATATTGTCACCTTCATTTCTGATATATTCTTTCTGTAGAAGTCATTCTGGAAGTTTTCCTATTGTATCTTACCTTCATGGCAGACCTGTATTTCCAGTTGTGAAATGTAAATAGGCTGCCTGTTTGCAGTAAGGAGGATTATTTCAAAGGTTTCTGCCTGGTTGTCAGGGTCGAAGTAATGGGTGATGTTTTCACGTTGTCCATTCAGATTGAAGATTGTCTGTACAAAATACAGCATATCTTTCTTCATATAGTCTTCATTGTTTGAATAAAGAATCAGTCTGTATCTATAAGCCTATTGGCCCTTGGGCAATATCACTTGCCCTCGGGCTTTATAAATCACAATATTGCCCAGAAAGAAGTGTTTTATTCTGTTTATTATAACAAAAGTATTTACTTCCATCTTTTTTATTTAGCAGCAATCACATACAAAAGTGCAAGGTTTTCAGAGATTAGGGTCTATAAAATTATATAGGATAAGAGAGTAGAATGTTTGTGTAAAGTCTCTTTCAATACAATGTGATGTCACAAACCAATTCCATTCACATCATACACTACCTAACTTTTCTACAAAGAGAAGTCATTAAACTAATCTCCACAGCAGAGCAGAATTGTGCGACGGCCAACACCAGTAGAGTGGCTCTACAGTGCAGCTTCAGATTTGGATATTTGAATAAATTAACAAAGACCATTTTTATAAATAAAAATGCCTTGTCATAATTACTTTCATTGTCGCTTTCAGTTCAATGAAATGATGATTTGGATATAAAGAAAGGTTAGTTTTTAAATAATATTTATAGTATGATGCTAATGTGGCAAAAAAGGGTCACTTTTCAAAACGTGCCAATGCCAGGGGACCAATGCACAGAAGTCCTTGTATTTCTTTATCTACTGATTTGTTATCAGATCAACCTGCATACATGGGATAATAAACTAAAAGTTTAACAGAAAGGGAAGAGAATAAGAAAGCAGCCATAGAAGGTGTAACTGAAAAAAAATAAGTGTTGTGGAAGGTGTGTGACAGAATAAAGTGTAGCAAAAGAATTTGGGAGGTACAGGAAATTCCCAGAAATCCCAGGTCAGTTTCACTTCTCAAACCTCTAGGATGAATAATAAACAAATTATACTGTTACATTACTCTCATTTCATCTTGAGGAGGGGTTCAAGGTCAAATGTAACCACACTCAAAGATGCCTCACACTTTTTTTTTAGATCAGTTATACATTCAAACCTGTACGGCCAATAATAAGTGCGTTAAGGATTTTTAAGTTTCGCTTCTCTTGTTTGACCTTTGAGGAGGGGTCCAGAGTCAAATCTGACCACATAAAAAGAATCCCAGCACATTATTTAATATTTATTATGGGTTGGTTTGAGATCCCAAACCTCTTTGACCAATTATAAGCGATACTTTTAAGTTTCACCAAAATTAGATGAGTGGAGTAACTTAATCCGTGAATAACCTTGATGAAGAGTCTCAAGGTTAAACATGTACATGCATATAAGGGACATGTTTATACCTGTTCTAACATATCTCCCACAGAGATATTGAACCTCCTGTAGGTGAGAACCGGAACTAGTTTATCTGTACAAAAACGTTCATGATTTTTTAAAAAAAAAGTTGTGGCAGCCATCTTTAAAAAAAAAGTAGTTATAGGCAAGATTTTGTGATAGAGAACATGTATTTAAGGTTAGAGAGGCCTGGGTGTAAGCATTTTTGCAAGAGAAAGGTAATGAGAAAGTCTCTACACACTGTGACAGGAATGTAATGAAGCAGTGTCCGGTTCATAAAATTAAAGAACACTGTACTGGAAAGGGAAATATGTACTGCAAATATAGGCAAGAACATTAAGCTTTATATATTAATTTGTCACATACCATGAATCAGCAAAAACAGGAAGTGTATAATAAATGGAAACTTTTACCAAATTAAATCAGAATCACAGGTACAAAAATGAAGTCTGAGGTGATAATAAAACATTGTTCTATTTTCAGCAAATTTTCAAGCAATACACTAAGATGGAGTTTCAAAGCAAGCACAAATGACAAGGTGGACTCCAATGCAAACAGTGCAAAGGGTGAATATGATGCAAGGTTTCCATCAAAGTGAGCAAACAAAAGTTAATAATGCAAGATATTTTACTGCAAACTATTGTATAAAGACACTACAATAAGACATTCTCTAAATGGCCTTTGAGGCGGTTAAGGAATAGGAGTCCAAGTCCCTATGTAAACTTTGACAGGAAAAGACTTAAAAACTTACTATTTCACTTTCAAGTAGCACTTCCACAGTGTGAGCTTGTACAGTGAAGCTTATGGAGCCGATTCCTGAATTGTACACATTGTCTATGGAACCATAAACACCAACGTATTGGCTATCAGTTGATGGAATTAACTCCAGCTCTTTCTGTGGCATGTACATATCAGATGCACTCTGATTGGTGAAGTCCTCAAGATTATTTATATTCATATTCAGGTTCTCCACAGGAAGCTTGGTCAGCAGCCCCATACATATCTCTGTGAAAGTGAGTTCACAATACACAGAAAACATTCATTACCATTATTAATTAGATACTACTGCACATACCAAACAAATACAATTGCATACAGATACTTCAATACAAGCTTGCCTTGGTACTTTGAATCCTTCTTATCCCTATACACTAGTTGATTTAAGACATAGTGATTATGATAATGTTTTCTCTGAAGTACCCAGTATTGATTCTGCTACCCAAATATCTAAGGTTAATTTCAATAATAATTATAACAATTGAGATAATTTTTTTTGCATTTTTTCCAAACTGCTTTGCACACCTAGTATAATGTTACTAGCTCTGAGAAGCTTTTTGAAAATAACTATAGTTTTGGATTGTGTACTTACACATTATTGTTTGTGTTGTTGCACCTTAAAATCAACAAGTATAAAGCTTGAGTGCACTAATAACTGGTCATATTAGATTATAACATTATCAAAACTCTATTGTTACAATATACATCATTAAATCCACTTGTGTTTGTTATGAATTTGTGTTCTTGATATTCTAGATTGAAATCTATATTGGGAATTGTTACACCAATGTTCCACTTATTATCGTAAACCATAGCCAATTGAAAACTGTTGAAAAAGGTCTAAATCTTGGATCATCCACAAAAATCATGAAAAAGATAACTTGTATGACTGAAAAGATATATCTTATGAATCACAATTACTGAAAAGAGTGGTAAGAGTTCAGTTGTATTGCCCACAAATTTACAGCTCTTCAGTACGATCCAGAAAAGCAATTGTTATTCCTGCTTACAAGTCAAAAAATAAGGCGTAACTGTGCCATGACTGACATGATTATACAAAGGCAACTTGCACTAGTGGGCCAAATGCATCTTCATGAAAGTGTACTCATGGCTGGAAGCTGCTAACAAGAATTAAAATATAATACTTGGTTTTGGACTCAAACTTGCATACACAAAAAATACAATGGAAGCCATCACATAACTTCACATAAACATTCAAAGGCCTAGATAGATCCAGACAAGGTAAGATGGGAGAGAACACAGGCACAGGAGAGCAACATTTAGGTTTTGGCCAAGATCCTGACTCGGGGGAAGTGAGGAACATGACCACTATCATGCCCGAGCTGGAGAGGTGGGATGTCCAGTCTTATAGAAACTTCATACTGAATCACCCCAGAGCTCTTGGAAGAACTAATGAGAAGGGTGGCGCCCAAGATGGAGAAAAAAAACATATGGTTGTAAACACCACCAGGGGTTGACCTCAAGCTGGCAGTCGCTCTGCCACATTTGGCCACTGGGGTACATAACACCTTACTACAGCATAGGATAAAATTATCCTTGAAGTCTACAAGGCCACAACAGAACAAATCCAGGAGGCGACTGTGGTTTATCCAGTCATTCCACAAGGCTGGCTAGCCTACTGAACCCCCTTGCCCCTGATGCCCCAACACTACTTCCTGATTGAAGATTATACCTTTGTACTCAAGATATGGGCTAGTGATTCTTGTCTCACGTAGAGGAATTGAAACTGGTGAAGTAGTATGCAACTACAGAAAATCCTGAGGGAGGGTACAGAACGCAGATGAGTTTAAGTCCTGCTCGGCAGCATGCACCTGAAGCCACAAAAGTGGCAGCCAGCATATCCATAACTGAAGTGATTCTGCACGATATAATGAAAGATATGGACAGCCAGTAGCAGTGCATCCAAAACCCTGTACAGTAAGGAGCATCCATTCTATCAGAAGGATTCCTTGGGTATGATAGACATGTGGAAGCAAGAAACCAGGAAACAGCACAAATCAACAGACAAAATCCCAGTTATCTTTACTCATAACCAACTTATATTCTGTGTACTACAACTTATTTTTGGTCTGCTATGGCTGATCTTTTTATTCAGGGTGGAAGTTAAGACTAATCTTTAACACTCTTGCATCTAGACAGCCTTTGTAGAGCATAAATTGTAGAGCCATTGTAGAGCATAAAACTCCACCGGGGGAAATTTCTGAAAATTTGTGATCATGATTATATCCAGAATATGATCCAGTTATTTTCCAAAATGTAACTAGACCAAGGACGCATCTGTGACCAGATGCAAGATATATCAAAGAGATAAGGACAGCTCACATGGTTTTGAAGATAAACAACATTTTTCCTGATTAATAATTAATAATAAAGAATTAATAAAGGAAATTGTACATTATTATTTGACATCAGAGTAGTACATGTAGTCCTTAGTATCATAAAGATAACATATTTTATAACAAACCTCTAAATTAAATACTTTTGAAGTTAAAATTGACTAACTCATTGACAAAATGTCAAACTATTACTTAGTTTTATAGCTAGAGCTCTGAAAATTTGTCATGAAACAAAATATGAAAAAGTAGCTGTACAACATATTTGATGGAAAAACCTCTACATTGGATACTTTTGAAGTTACAAGTTAGTTACTCATTGGCAAAATGTAGGTATTTCTCAGTTAGCATTATGTAGATATTACTCAGCATTGTAGACTAGTAGTCCCTAGTGCCCTGTGTTATCCTATATTTGGTGGCCAAAATGTGGAAAAGTCAAAATTTTTCACGCGGTCCCAGAGTAGTAGCCCTTAGTTCCCTGGGGGTCTAAAATTTGCCCGAATTGTTCTATCTTTTATGGTTTTTGAGATAAATGACATTTTCCATTTCTGCCAAAATTCAAGATGGCGACCAAAACTCAAAAAAGCAAATAATTTTCAGAGGTCCCAGAGGAGTAGTACTTAGTACCCTGGGTTCAAAATTTGCCCGAATTTGCTCTGACACGGTTTTCAAGAAAACCATATTTCCTATCTCTGCCAAAAATTCAAGATGGTGACTGAAATTTGGAAAAGTTTAAATTTTTCAGAGGTCCTAGTGTAGCAGCCCTTACTATCCCTAAGGTCCAAAATTTCTCCGATATCGCTCTATCTTTTATGGTTTTTGAGATAAATGACATTTTCCATTTCTGCCAAAAGTCAAGATGGCGACCAAAACTCAAAAAAGCAAATAATTTTCAGAGGTCCCAGAGGAGTAGTACTTAGTACCCTGGGTTCAAAATTTGCCCGAATTTGCTCTGACACGGTTTTCAAGAAAACCATATTTCCTATCTCTGCCAAAAATTCAAGATGGTGACTGAAATTCGGAAAAGTTTAAATTTTTCAGAGGTCCTAGTGTAGCAGCCCTTACTATCCCTAAGGTCCAAAATTTCTCCGATATCGCTCTATCTCTCATGGTTTTTGAGATAAACAGTATTTTCCATTTCTGCTAAAATTTAATTTGGCAGCTGAATTTCAGACAAGTCTAAATTTTTCAGAAGTCCTAGAGGAGTAGTCCTTAGAACCCTAAGTATAACATATTTTATAAAAAATCTCGAAATTGAATACTTTTGAAGTTAAAAGTGACTTACTCATTGGCAAAATGTCAAAGTAGATATTACTTGGTTAGCATTATAGCTACAGCTCTGAGACTTTCCCATGACACAGAATGTCAAAAAGTAGATATATTTCTCCAAAACCCACTGAATTTAATACTTTTGAAGTTAGAAGTCATTTACCCATTAGCAAAATAGCAACATAGCTTATACTCAGCTCTGAAGCTATAGCTGTGAAATTTATAATGACACAGAACATCAAAAAGAAGCTGCACTTTTTTAAATATCATATAATACTTGAGCTTAAGGCAAATTTTACAGTTAGGAGACACATTTTACTATTTTACTTTTTTAAATTGCTATTGACTGGAGTTATGAGGGAAGAGAAAGGAGGGAAGAGAGGAAAGAAGAAGATGGATGAGAGGCAAGAGGAGAGGGAGAAGGAAAGTGGAGAGGTGGAGGAAAGGAGTGAGAAAAGGACGGAGGAGGGTACAGAGGAGGGTACACAAGAGATTGAGGAGCGATTGGAACTTACTGAGGAAGCTTGCGAGGAAGAAGAGAGGTGTGAGGAGGATTTAGAGAGTCATTCGGCAGCCAAGAGAGCCAGGGTCTGTTCAACTTTCACCGACAGCCAAGAAACTGCAATTGTGGAGTTTGTGAAGGAGCATCCAGAGCTCTATGACAAGGAGCATGCACGTTTCCACGACAGACAGAAGAAGGAGGCTCTCTGGGCAGAAATATCTGCAGAACTGAAGCTCCAGCCCTTTGATGTCAGAAGATGGTTTGAATCTCAGCGAACGCGTTATGGCAAGCTGTCAAAACTACAATCTGGCCAAGCCCCAAGGGAGATGACCAAGAGACAGTCCTGGGTCTACCAGCAGATGGGTTTCCTTAAGACCCATATCAGACGAAAGGGGGCCAGCAGAAGTTCAGGGTTCGAGGCCAGTCGAGACCCTAAAGATTTGTGAACGGGAGTAAAAGATTTTAATTTTAAGATTTCCAGGAAAACATTTGTTTCAAATATATTTCCCCCCAAAAAGCCAAATGAAGTAAAATTAGGATATAGCTTTGAAAATATATGAAATATTTATTCCATTTAGAAAGTTATGTTTGGCTTTGTGTGTTTCTTTTGAGAATTATGTTTAGCACTGGGTTTGTCTGTTTATTGGGTGGGTGACTTATGTTTGGCATTGGGTTTGTCTGTTTGTAGGGTGGTTGAATTATGTTGGGCAATGGGTTTGTCTGTTTGTTGGGTGGGTGAATTATGGTGGGAAATGGTTGTGATATATGGAACAAGCATAGCTTATTAATTGTTTTTGAAATATTTGGTAGTCCTGAAAAGGACTGGTTATTAGTCCTAAAAAGGACTGGTTACTGCAGCAGGAGTTATATTCTGCCATCTTGCCAGGCCACTGCTCCCTCATTATTGAAGTAGTCCCTGAGGTAATCCCTCTGTCTTTTGGCTTCTCTAGCAGGGTTTCTGTCTGGACCACCACCAGCAGCACCACCAAACAGTCGACAATCACCAGGCACATCATCATCATCATCATCTCCAGGTTCTTGACCACCATGTTGACCTTGATACTGGCTTCTCAGTATGTTGTGCAGAAGTACACAGGTCATGACCACATCCCTGACTGTTTCTGGGGGTGGTTCAATAGTGGTCAACATCACTCTGAATCTTGAGACCAGGATGCCAAAAGCATTCTCAACAACTCTCCTGCCCCTTGATATTCTGTAGTTGGCAATCCTTTCCTCTCAGGTTAACATCCTTCTGCCATAGGGTTTCATGAGCCAGGTCTTCAGGGCAAAGGCATCATCTGCCAGAATGAAGTAGGGGACATCTCTACCACCCTGGGTTATAGGAGCTGGGTCAGTGAAGCCTATCCTGCCATCCTCAATCCTCCTCTTCAGCTGACAGGCATTAAATATCTGGGCATCTGAGCAAGATCCAGCTGTACCAGCATCCACCCATCTGAATTTGTACTGCCCATCTACCTAGGCCAACATTACTATGGAAAAGAACCCCTTGTAGTTGTGGTACAGGGCTCCAGAGTTCTTGGGTTTCTTCAGGGCCACATGCTTTCCATCAAGGGCTCCCAGGGCATGTGGAACATTCCACCTGATCCTGAATCCCCTTTCCAGTTCTTTCCACTCATCTGGAGTAGTAGGACATCTGCAGTACTCTCTGGTGAACTCATCCTGGATGGCCCTGCAGACCTCTGGTAGAAACTTGGAAATGGTGGATCTGCCAACCCTGAACTGACAGGATAATGATGTGTACAACTCTCCAGTGGCCAGATATCTGATGGTGAGGGCTAACTTCTCCCCAACACTGATAGGAGCTCTGTAGTTGGTGGCCTGCCTGGCTAGATGTGGTTCCAGTCTGGTCTTTATTATTTCAAAGAATTCTGGGGTCATCCTCATGTAGTTGGTGAATCCTGGAATGTCTGTGGCATACAGTTCAGCCATAATGTTGTGGTAGGCCCCCCTCTCCTCTCTCTGCAGTAGCCATGGCCTGACCCACATGTTGTCCCTTCTTCTAGGTCTCTAAAAACCAAAAAAGCCTTAAGTTGTTGCTGAAGCTGTCTTCCATTAAAAGGTGGCATTCTGCTGTGTTCCCATAAAAGTAATGATGATTAGATCGCGGAATTTATATATATACCCAGAAAATCCTGTTATTTTGCAAAACAAGAATCGGCCATCGTGGTCTGGGGAGGACTGAGGAGGCCTCAGGACGCCAGGACTTAATCGGGGGTTAGTCGGGGCTTAGTCCCAGGAGGCCTGAGGCGTCCTGGGACCCAGTTGGTATGTGTACGACAGGATCGTGGTTGAAACCGACCAGAAAACTGGCTTAGTCGGTTCTTAGTCGCAGACCAGTCGGGGACTGTGTGGGGCTGCCTGGGGCCTCCTCAGGCTTCCTGAGGCCGATCTGTACTTAATCCCAGGCTTTGATACGGATTCAGTATTCCTGCCCATTTTACCTTTTTTTCACCAACTGTCCACGATTAAGGGTCGCCGACAGGATCAGGCCTTAGTCCTTTGGTGGAACAGGGGCATAAAGTTGCTATTAGCATTATTACTCACCTAGCTATGGACCTAGATCTGCAATACCAGGAAAATTATTGAAGACATAAGAAACTAAGGTAAAATTATTAAAGCAAAATACCCCCCCCCCCCCAAAAAAAAAAAAAAAAAAAAAAAAAGAAGCTGTTAATGCAAGTGTTGTAGTTATATAAGTGATTTACTGAATTGCCAAAAAAATAGACTTAGTGCGGCATTTTATGGGTCAAGGCCTGACCCTGAAGGACAAATTTCAAGGTCAAATGTCTGTAGGCTACAGAGGTCACATATATCCATTTTAAAAGTCAAAGAGATTTAGCTTTCTACTGATGAGAGAAAGCCTCAGAATGTGCAAAACTCCTTGATGACCATTAAAGAAAAGCCCACGGAAGCCATCTTGTTTTTCAAAATGATGCCAAAATAGTCCCAGGCAAGCTTTTGTAATGATGAACATACGCTGCAAATTTAAGAGCTGTGCCTATAATACCTTTTGCTCTTGAGGGGTTAATGGGAAAATCTCTACACACTGCTTCATGACTGACAAAGAAACACCTGTGGCCGCCATCTTGTATTTCAAAATGAGGCCAAAAATATTCCCAGAACAAATTCTGTAAAAATGAATATATCCTACAAATTTGAGAAGTCTAGCTATAATATTTTTTCGGTAGAGCGGCAACAGTGAAATCTCTCTATACACTGCGGCAGTGGCAGAGTCCATAGTGCATCCAATGAATGCAATGAAAGCTTTCTTTGGCCAAGTCCTACCCTCACAGAAAATTTCAGAAAGATTCGTTCATTACTTTTGGATTTACTGTGAACACAAGAAACAAATGAACACAGCCTAAAACATAACCTGCTGGTGCAGGTAAAATGCTTAGTGTGGCCCCAAATAGTCTTGGTACTTGAAAAGATGAAAAAAGTAGAAAGATATATTGCACGACTAAACTAATTAAGTCATACAGTCCATATGACTGATGCATATTTGTAGTGACCAGTTGGTACAGATGTTAAGTCGCAAAGATTTACAAACATGCTTAATATTTTGGACTGTCAAATGGCAATGTAATTTGGTGAATTGTTTTTGATACACATAAAAAGCTAATAGGAAAGAGATTCAAACATTTTGAGATTCAGTGATTGTGGGCAAGATGCTACATCGTAAATACCTTGTCTTTAGAAATTTACCACCAACCTTACCACTGTTTCCCTATGCGGGTGTTCCACTGGAACCGACTTGTTGGTAACTAGGTATTTTTCAAGGGTCGAGAGCAACGCTTACAGAGTCAGTTAGGGTCAGTTTTAGTTTCCCGGCTTGTCACTGTGGATCAGCAAATATAAAACATGATTTGATATTTTGCCGACAAGGTGGTTACACAACAGACAATCCGGGAACTGTGTAGGCAAGAGCAGAGGAAGCCCACTCACAAGAGGAGGGAGTTGCAGAAAAAAGGCCCAGGACAGATAAAAGTGACACTGAAACAGAGGCTGTTGGAGGAGAGGCGGTACCATCACAGTCATGACCAACATCTATCTCACCGACTCAGACAAGGAGGCTACTGTGGACTTTGTGAAGGACCACAAGGAGTTGTACTATAAGACTAATGAACATTTGAAGGACAAAGCCAGGAAGGAGTGTCTCTGGGAGCAGTTCACCAACAATCACAAGCTGTCTGTAAAGGTGTGCAAGACCTGGTTTGACTCGCAAAAGACATGTTATGGGAAGCTGATGCAATCGAAGTCTGGACAGGCCCCAAAGGAGAAGACAGAACGTCAGAATTGGATACAGGACAAGTTTGGATTCCTAAGGTCGCACATTAGAAGCAAGGAACTAAGCAAATTGTCGGGCTTGCCAATCCCGAGGAGCCAGTCCCAGTCCTGAGGAGGCAGCGCTTCAGCTTCTACAGCACACAGCATCTCATCTCCAGAGCTTCGACTGACACAGACAGTATTGAGATCAGCATGCAGTCAACAGACACTACTTTACAGCCTCAACAAGTCACGAGCGCCCCCGCAGCTTCAGGGAGCTCTCACATAGATGAGAAGCATGCGGTCATCATTCCTCAGGCAAAAGTAGGAAACAACAACACGTGCAGCCTTCTGCAACTACCTGGCATCGGGGGTTGAGGGATTAGAGGAGAAAGATTTTCACAGCCACAGCAACAGACACTTTCATGAGGCTCAAGTGCAACTTCAACATTTGTGCCACAGACATTTCAATTGCCACAGCAGCCAGCTGCAGATGAAAGGGAATACATCTTAACCATCTCAGAGCCACAGATGCTTTCAAGCCAGGTCATCCAACCTGCTCAGCAGAGCAAAGTGGCAACCAAAGGACAGCAGCAGCAATCCATAGGTCAGCCAACTTCCTTCCTAGTCACTGACGACCAAAAGGCTGGACCTTCAAGACCACTTACGTTCACATTGACACCGACGAATCACTTCAACCCCCCATCAGTTGCCTCCACCACAGACAAAGAAGGCCAACACAACATATCAGGACTTTCAAGCTTCTTCGTACTCTCAGTGCTGAGCTACCAGCAAATTGAGACACTGCATTTAAGGGTGGGGTGTTTGCTTCATTTTGACCAAACTTTTAAACAGGGGACTTGTTATTTTGTTTGATATAGTTTGAATACTTGTTGGAAATGCAATGGATTTGGTTTGGAAAGTTGTTGGAAGTTTTAGTTACACCAGCTCAAATAAAAGTTATTGGAATAATTTGCTAGTCCTGAAACAGACTGATAGATGCCAGCCTCTGCCCCAAGGGTTGTTGTTTGACACATCTCAGATCCTGTCCTCCTACCCAGCCAATGCCTGCACATGATTTAAGTAGTCTTTCTGTAGTTCTTGTTGATGTTTGGTCTCTGTCAAAGGATTCCTGTAGGTTCTCATTTGGCACATATAATGCTTGTTCATTATGTTAGGCTGCTAACATTTCCTGGGGTTGGTGCCTTGTCTGCCCCGCCCTGGTGTGTCCTCAGCATGCTGTGCAACACCAAACACATGTCTCTGACAACCCTTGGTCTTTGCTAAAGGTGCCCAGTAGTATTCTGATCAGCTCACTTAGATATTAGGTATTTTAACCACCCTCGTGCCTTTGGAGATCCTGTAATTGGCTCTCTTATGAGTTGCCTTCCGCTGTTAGATTTCACCGTCCATGGCATCGAGGCAAAGGCGTCGTCAGTCAGCAAGAAGTATGGTAAGTCTGGCCCTCCTTCTCCCAAGGGTTCAGGTGTCAAGAAGCCCTAAGCTGCCATCTTTGATCTTCTCCCTCAAATCACTTGTTAAAAATCTGTGATCAGAGCAGGAACTACTTGACCCACAGTCTATCCACAGAAATCGGTACTGTGTGTCCACCAGGGCCAGAAAAACCAGCGAAAAGAAGCCCTTATAGTTGTAATAGTCACGACCTGATTCCTTTTGCTTCTTCATGGCAACATGCTTCCCGTCTATGGCACCTACAGCATGGGGGACATTCCATCTGGTTCTGAACTTCTCCTCCACGCTTTTTAGTCCTCAGGGGTATCAGAGCAGTGCAATTATTTGTCCTGGAATTCACAAGGATGGCTTGGCAGACCTGGGGGGCGAATTTGCAGATAGTAGTCAGGAACCAACCAGCAATACTGCAGGGAGGTGTAGGTCTCTCCAGTGGCCAGATGTCTCAGGGTTATTGCTAGTGTCAGTCCGACTTCCAGTGGCTTCGTGAAATTGACGGACTTCTTGATGTGGTGGTGTATGCGTTCCTTGACAAGGTAAAAAAGGCAGGGGGCATCCTGACAAAATTCTGGTATCCTGGGATGTTGGTTCGTATGGGGTCAGCCAGGAGGTTGCTGTAGCATCCCTTTTCTTGTCTTTGAAGGATCCAGGGAATGACCCAGGGGTTTGGTGATTTTCGTCTTCTGGGGGCTGGCTGGGGCTGAGGCTGTAGTGGCTGTAGGCCAGGTGATGGTGCTGGGTTTCCATCAAGATGCAAATCAAAATATTAAACTCAATGAAAACCAAAAGTATGCTAAGCTGATGCATGAAGTCTCTGTGATGTGTAGCTGGCATCTTTGCAGTGACAAATGAGTTTTTTGCAAGCCAGAGGGGTTTATATAGTTTTCCTTCAATCTTTAACTCCAGGATTTTATCAGTCCAATTGGGGTGAGTCCGGAAAATTCTCTAGTCTTGTCGGTTTGTCAGTACAGCTTATCCGGGGTTGCTATGGCTTGTCTGTTAGGGGTTTATGGATTGTCAAGATAATTTTCCCGTCTCTTCGTAAAGAAAATTATCCTGACCACAAGTCAGGTCAGACCAGAAGGTATGGTCTACGTCCTGTCTGGGATATGTAACCAACCTAGCATTTTTGCATGCTTTTTTGTGGTTTTCGTCTCCGATTCCATAACTTTTGAAACTGACCCTGGAGGTTGTAGAGTTGGTTACTGGGTGGGTTCCAGTGGAACATCTATATTAATTCTTATTATTTTGTCTTGGTTTTTAACACTGCCTCCCAGTGGCCACATTCACATATTTTTACATTTAACTTTGAACATTATTTTTGTGTTAAACATTATTATATATTATAGAGAAACTAGTTGGGTCAGAATTAGCACCGTAAACCACTGTGCACTGATTGCCAGGCACCAGCCATCACTGAGTTTTGAACTTTTTTTACCAGAGAGTTTGCACTACTCGTGTTTGTGACTGCTTTATAGCTTGTTCATGAAACAGATTTTGGCCTAGTTATAAGAAGAAAATACATTACTAAAGCTTCATTTCATGTTTTGAAGTGAATAACCACCAAACTACTCAACCCCTTTTAAATATCACAAATTTACACACACTGTCCAAAATTAATCGTTTGGTTGGTATATGTTATTAAATACAAGATCTAGATCAAAGTATCAGTGATTAATTTTATACATTTATTTTTAAATTGAAGATTGGAAAACAGAAAATAGGTGCAGTTTTAATAAAAATTTAATAAAAACTAGAAAAAGGTTTTTTGCTGAGGCAAAGGGGAGCATCCCATAGCAAAGACAGGGAATAATGGTAAGAAATGTTAAAGAGAAAA
Source organism: Sabellastarte sp. h YS-2021 (assembly GCA_964017235.1). Lineage (NCBI taxonomy): Eukaryota > Metazoa > Annelida > Polychaeta > Sabellida > Sabellidae > Sabellastarte > Sabellastarte sp. h YS-2021. The sequence continues at coordinate 11,909,133 of OZ024927.1, forward strand.
GCTTGTAAAATACATGAATAATATTCACAGATCCACCTACTGTATAACTTGAGATGCATATTATGGATAGATGCTATGATAAAACCAAGATATGATATGAAAGATATGATAAAACCAAAGATAACATGTAGCATGTATGTTCTGAAGTAATCCCTTGAGAATTCATCAATAGATAAGGCTAAAGGAAGATGCACATTATTGTTATTGGTGAAGACACTGATATGGTGAACCTAGAAAATTTGTTTCCTTGATGTTAAATTTTTCAAATTAAAAACACTAATTAAATGAAATTTGATAGGGTTTCTTTTCCTATGAACAACAATTTTCCATTGCATAAATGTATAAAATAATTAATGTACATCAATCAAATCTACATAACAAGTTACTATATTTCTTGTCTTTTTTCTGTGATGACATCAAGCTACTGATCACTTCTGACCCATTTAGGGTCATAGAATTTATCTTGAAAAGTAAGAAGGGGGACACAAAGCCATATCAATAAGTCTAAATAGTGCTGCAGAATAATTCAATGAAGTTTCACAGGATTTCAGGCAAACATTTTGCAGATACACCACAAAGTACAAAAAATCAACTTTATGTCCCCAGTTTGACCTTAAACGGGGCTCGGGGGACAAATTTCACTGTCTTTTGGAACACAAGGCCTTGGTTTCCTACAAAATTTTAATACATTCCAAAGCCATGTTTAACGTAAAAGAAAAATATAAACAAATAAGTGCAAATATGACCAGTTTAGGGTCATAAAATTGACTTTGAAAGGCAAAATATGGGCAAAAAGAGGTTTGAATATTCCTGAAGAATAATTCCATAAAGTGTTACTGAGTATTGCAAAATACAAGAAATTCAACTTTGTGGCAACAGTTTAAGCTCGAGGGGAAGGTGGCTTGGCAGGTAAATTTCATGGGATTTTTGGAATCCCAGGCCATAGTTTCCTATTACCTCCCAATACAAAGCTCTAAATCAAAAAGATATCTTACATTTCATAATCTCTTCCACCCGTAAACGCCATTCCAAAGACACAAGACACCTGATTTAAACGTAACTGTAAAATGATGATGTGCTTTTTGAAGCTATAAGACCAATTTGCATGCTTCAATAACAAATTAAACCTGTGTATGGTCTTTACTGCGAGTAGATATACATGTACATGATGTGTGACCCAAAAAGGTCAATTATGGCCCAGGTGATCTAAAATTGGACTGGTGCCTAGTAGTGACTACTGCATCAGGAGCTGTGTAAAGGAAGCTGGTATGAGGCCAGCGCTTCCAAAATTCTGTTGATCTACTTTCAGAGAGAAAATCTGGTGAAAAGAAAGTACAAGATATAACTTGTTTTTAATCATTTGACCTTGATAAAAGTCAAAGATCAAATTTATACCTGTCAAATAATTTTCCCACACCTATAGATTATTACTGCCATAAATCATCTTGATAGGTCTTATACTGAGGGAGATATTTAACTTAGAAAATGTTTTTCAGCAAAGTAGACTTCCCGACAGGACATAATGAGTATACAGACAAACCGGGGATGTTGGGGATGTTTTATGTATGAACAGTTGGGAAAGTAGGACAAGCTAATAACAAGAATTCAGAAGAATTGTACTGTGTCACCAACTTTGGTTAAAGACTGAAGCGGATGAAATTCAAAAGGATAAAAATTATGCTGGACATAAATAGTTGGCTGACTGGCAGTATTTTTGCAAATCCAGACCCTCCTGAGAAGTACCGAGCCATGGTGAGGCTCCAACTTGTTGAAAAATATAACCTAGATCCAATGTACAGGATATGACAAATGGACACAGGCAGACAGAGAGGCAAACACATGAAGTTATCACTGACCAAGTTTTTACTAGGTGTCGGCACTCAGCAGAAAATTCAATAAAGTATCATTTGGGTAGCCTACTATTAAACTGCTAGTCATATGCTCATACAAGTTAATGCACTGTGCAACATGGTTCCTGTTTTGTCTGCCTCCTCTGTTCATGGAGGAAAGAAGGAACTACTTATATTTGTCAGCCATTTTGTGGGACAGCAAACAACCCAGATCATTGTCTAATCTTGTGGAGTGAAAGGTCACTTAACCCTACAGAACTTATTCAGGACTGTTTATGTCCACAACCTAAAACCAGAAAAAGTGTTGCAATGGCAATAGTTGACAGGTACTGCAAAAAATCTAATCAGATCCAATCTGTGCAGGGGTATGAAATCCATAAATATATTTGTAAGTCCAAGAAACAGAAAGAAAGTGATGCCGTGGCAACATTTGTTGCAAGTTATTGCGGAAAACTAATCAGCTCCAATCCGTGCAGGGGTATGGAATGCAAAGAACCCATCAAATTATTTAGAAGTTCAAGGAACAAAAAAGTGTTGCCATGTACTGTCAAAAAAACCAGTCAGCTCTCATCCATGCAGGGGTTTGGGATGCAAAGAACCTACAAAAATACTTATATATAGGTAAAAGAAGCAGAAAGAAAGCGTTGCCATGGCAACATTTGTTGCCAGGTATTGTCGAAAAACTAGTCAGCTCCAATCTGTGCAGGGTTATGGAATGCAAAAAAACCCATAAAATTATTTATAAGTCCAAGAAACAGAAGTGTTGCCATGGCAACACTTGCTGCCAGGTATTGTCGAAAAACCAGTCAGCTACAATCCGTGCAGGGGTTTGGAATGCAGAGAACCCACAAAAATGTTTATATAAAGGGCCAAGAAAACGATAAAGTGTTGCCATGACAAAACTTGTTGCCAGGTATTGCTGAAAACGTAATCAGCTCCAATCCATGCAAGAGTTTGGAATGCAAATAACCCACAAAAAGAGTTTTAAACCCAAGAAACATGAGAAAGTGTTGCCAAGTACCCACAAAATCACAAATTGAAAAACAACACTGAAAAAGTATTGCCATGGCAACAGCTGTTACCAAAAACATGCAAAAAAGTATCATCACTACTCTTGTAGCTCCCCTTGCATGAACTGTATCCTGAAAATACTGGTTAAAATATTTGTATGGGTTTTATTTATAAAGATCCCACCAATTTAAAAGTGAAAAACAACAGGAAAAGTGTTGCCATGGCAACAGCTGTTGGCAAATGTTGCCTAAAACCAAATCACAAGTTCCTCTTGTAAAGAACATATTTTGAAAGTTTTGAATAATGTCAAATGCCCACAAAATAAAAGACCAAGAAACAGAAAAGTGTTGCAATGAAAACACTTGTTGCAGAAATTGCCAAGAAAGCAATCATATACAAGTTCTCATGCCATTAAACCTCTAGTTATATATACTTGCAAAATTTTAATGAAATTTCTTAAATTATCTTCAGTATACTCTATACTATACTATATAATAAATAAGAAACTGAAACTCAACATAATTCTTTTATACATGGGAGTTTAAGGTCATCTTAAAACAGGATACCTTGAATACCATTTACAACCACAAGCCAAATTTGAATTGAATCTGTCAACCCATTTTTGAGATACTGTCTGGAAACAGAAAAACTTATAAAAAATAAGTATGTTACTAGTGGGAGTTTAAGGTCACCTTAAAATAGGGCACACCTTGATCATCAGTTACATCCACATGCCAAATATGAATTTGATCCATCATCCAATTTTTGAGATACTGTCTCGAAAGGAAGTGTGACGATGACACTCACAATGTGTTATTGCTGGAAGTTTAAGGTCACCTCAATGTGTGACACTTATCTACGGCCAGTTACATATACATGCAAAATTTGAAAATTATCAGGAATTTACTATAACCTTACAAAATAGATTCTTTTTAGACTGATGTATGTGATGAATATCAAAAATTAAAGTCTTAATTAGCACATCAAATATCTTTTAAACACCAGAAATTGTCCCGACCTTAAACTCAAAGTTAGTTTGCAGCAGTGAGGGAGTTTAAGGGAATCTTTTCTTGTAGGTTTTGTTCACGGTTTGTTACATCCACAACTTGAAAGATGTTTAGAATTGCATAGTGTTTGAAATACTATTGAAAAATTGCCAACTTAAAGTGAATATAATTCTGTTATTAATAGGAGTTTAAGGTCACCTTATTGCAATGCACTTACCTGTGGCCAGTTACATATACATGCAAAATTTGAATGAAATTTTCAGTATACTCTATGGAAAAATAATGTAAACTCAATATAACTTTTAATACATGAGGGTTTAAGATCACCTTAAAATAGGGCACACCTTGATAACCAGTTACAACCGCAGGCCAATTTTGAATTGAATCAAACAAATTTTTGAGAGACTGTCTGGAAACAAAAAACCTTCAAATCAATATAAGTATCTTACTACTGTGAGTTTAAGCTCATCTTAAATAGGGCACACCTTGAGGAAAAGTTACATCAATATGGCAAATTGGAATTTAATTCATCAAGCCATTTTTTGAGATACTTTCTGGAAAGTCAGTGTGAAGACGACACTGACCATGTATGTCTTCCATCAAAGCTGCTAGTGACACAAACTAATAAAACGTTAAACTCAATAGTTTATAAAATATTAGCAATTTACTAAAACCTTACAAAAGAGACCAATTTTTATAAAATATCTTCCAAACACCAAAAATATTGTCCCAACTTTAAACTCAAAGTTTGTTTGCACTGCTGTATATTGTAGCGAGTTTAAGGTAATCTTTTTTCTGAAAGTTCTCTTCAAGGTTTGTTACATACACTTCAACGCCTTGAAGTGCAGAATATTTGACATACTGTTCAAAACTTAACAAACTTAAAGTGAATATAATTCTGTTATTAATGGGAGTTTAAGGTCATCTTATTGTGTGGCACGTACCTATGGCCGGTTACATATAACTGCAAAAGTTGAATGAAATTTCTGAACTTACTTTCAGTATATTCCATGGAGAAAGAAAAAACGTAAACTAGACATAAGTTTTTTAAACAAAAAAAACTTAAACTCAGTATAAGTATCTTACTAGTACGAATTTAAGGTCACAAAACTATACAGCACACCTTGAGGAGCAGTTACATCCACATGCCAAATTTGAATTAAATCTGTCAGGCCATTTTTGAGATACTGTCCAGAAAAGAAAGGGTGACAATGACAGATGATGTCAACGCCACAAAATAAGATGACGAAGCAATCCCTATATGCCACACAGCATAAATGCTGGTGACACAACTGACATACATGGTTACCAGAATTTCACCAGGAAGCCACATGGATGCCACATGCCTCTTTGACCTTATTGAAGAATTTACAACCACATCAGGAAGTCACACACAAATTTCAGGAAGGCACTAGAAGTTGGGTTGAAACTGGCAGTTACACTGAGGCACCTGTCCACAGGAAAAACCTACAATCCACTTCAGTACCACTGGAGGGCTGGTAGAACTACCATTTGTAAATTTATCCCCTAGGTGTGCAAAGCCATCCTTGAAGAATTCCAGCAGTTTTGGTCTATCCAACAGATCCTGAGGAGTGGCGAGGGATTGAGGAGAAAATTAGAAACAGATGGAATGTCCCGCATGCTTGGTGCCCTGGATGGTAACATATTGCTATGAAGAAGCCTAAGAAGTCAGGCAGTGGATATTTAAACTATAACGGTTACCTTTTTCTGGTAATGCTATCCATGGTCAATACAGGGTAAAAATTTCTGTGGGTGAATGTGGTGTCCAGTGGTTCTTCATCAGATGCACAGATATTCAACCATAGAAAACTGAGACGAAAAATTGAGAATGGAACCTTGGAACTACCACCACCGGAGCCACTTGGACCTAGAGGGCCAAATCTACACTACCTCCTGCTGGGTGACAACGCCTTTGTCCTCATGCCCTGGCTGGTCAAGCCATACAGCAGAAGACAACTGTTCGGGGTAGAGAGAATTGCCAACTACAGGATATCCAGATGCAGGAGGTGGTCGAGAATACTTTTGGAAAATTAGTTGGGAGGTTCAGGGTACTGCTGACCACCACGGAGCAAAGGTCAGAGGTTGTGATTGACATTGTGCTAACATGAGTGGTACTACACAACATACCGAGAAGACACCAGGGAGGAGCAGGCTGGCCATACACTTCAACATATGATATACAACCCCCACAGGCTGATCAGGCCTGAGAATTTCCGAAACCCATCAAGGGAAGCCAAACATCAAGACTTCCTGAAAGATTAGTTCAATAATCTGGGGGTACTGGCTGGGCAGGAGGAAAGGATTTAAGAAGAATGAGAACACTAGTAGCTATTAAATATATATGCTTTTCAGCACTACCCATTTGTTTCCAAGAACTTTTATTTTGATGGTGTTACAAAAATATTAAACAAAATTTCAGAACAAATTTAACAAAATGCAAACACAATTTTAACCAATATTCAGCCCATTTCCAAAGATTATCAAAAAAACAACGATTTAAACCCAAGTGCAATAATTTCAAATATCTAAATTGTTTCTGCTTGTGCTTCAAACTGAAAATTTTTTATCTTGTTTAATAATTCTGAAGAAATTTCACAATGAACGAAATTTTTTTCCAGAGTTTTTAAAAGGAATTGTTTTTGAAAGTTAAACCTCAAAAGTTTAATAATTTATCTGTAAACACAGTCACTCGAAATAAACTGCCAGTCATGTGAGAATCAGTCAGATGTTTTGTTACTCATCGCCCTGTCACCATAGCAGTCAGTAGTGCTAGTGTCAGTTATTATGTGTTGTGGTATCTGAGTCTACATCACTTGTCAGTCAATGTGTGCAATTTTTTTTGTCAGTCTGTCAGTCACTCTATCAAATATATTCACTCATTTTTAATGTGTTTTGGAGATGAGTCAGGTGTTAGATGGTGTAATTTATTTTGTTTTGGGTGGCCCTGAGAAGGGCCTTTTTGGTGTGAGGAGTCCTGATAAGGCCTTATGCAGGATAACCTGCTGATTTGGACTGACTCTGTTGGCTTGACTGGCTGAGAGGTCTTGCTTGTTCTAAGTGAGTGGTAGTTGGCACTGGTGAAGGTGCTGGCTGAAGAATAGAGTGTGAAAATGGTTGTGGTGTGTTGATATGCTGGTACTGCAGTGTGGATGGAATACTCCCGAAAAGACTTATCCAGAGGTGTTGTGCTGTCTTTAAGTTGACCGGAGGCGAACAAAAGTGGGTTAAAAGTCTTTGTTGGGCTCAATGCAAACATTAGTTGTCTGGAAGGCCAAGGCTGCTGGTCTTCCACAGCAAGGAAGGATGCAGACTGTGATGATGCTGATGATGACCTCTGTGGTTGGACTTTCGCAATCATTGTTGAAGTTGTGGTGCTGCTACTTGGTTTGATTGAACAGCTTGTGTTCAAACTTGAGTATCTGGAATTGTGAGGATGTATTCAAGTCCTGTGGTAGCCTGTGTGGCTTATGTTGTAACTTGAGCCTGTTCAGTTATTGTGACCCATCTCTCATGTTCTTCAGCCTTGTACTGTATTCCACTAAGAAGTTTTACTGTCTCATTCTTGAATGTCCATATGTTTTGCTCCTCCAGGTGCTCCATCTCGGAGTAGAGATAGTTGCAAAATGACTGTCGTGGATTTGGAGTAGAATCTTGTCATGCACCCTAGAAATTGGAAATCTACCTCATCTGCTTGAACTGATTCTAGAACTGGATCTTCAGCAGTAGTGGTAGAGACAGCAGCTGGTCAGTGTGAAGGGCTTGTGGTAGATGAGTGACATCTAATGCCATGCTGATTTCCATCTCAGATTCAGTGTCTCATGTGTCTGGAATTGAAACTGAATTTTAAACTGTGCCTGTGGCCCCAGACGGTCTCAGTGGTGACTTAAACGCGGAAGATTTAGACATTCCCTTCCTTCTGATATGACCTCGCAGGAAGCTTAAACTGTCTTGCAACCAGGTTTGCCTTTCAGTGCTCTTCACTGCAGCTTTTCCTGACTTTGTGTGGGTGAGCTTGCCATATCTGGTACGTTGAGTCTTGAACCACTTCTTGACAGTGTTGACAGATGAATTCCTGGAAGCTGCTAGTCTTTCCCAGAGTTCCTCCTTCCTTGTCTTTGCATTTTATGTGAGTCTTGTCATACAGTTCTACATTCTGCTTTACAAACTCAACAATGGCCTCTTCACCAGAATCACTCGGTAAAATAGATTTCATTGTTCTAGGTCTTTTCTCTCACATTATGTCCTCAGTCTCCTGTCCCTCCATCTCCTCTGTCCTCTTTATCTGTAATCTTTCCAATCACTCTCTCTCCTTCTCCTCTTCTCCTGTCTCTCCGTCTCCTCTCCCCTCTCTCTCGAAATTGAAAAAAATTTAAAAACTTAAAAGTAAATGCTGCACACATCCTCTCTCTCTTGTCAAATTTAAAACCCAAACAAATGAAACAGGTCTGTTGGTTATAGCTTATGTCTTGTCTGTTTAACTTGAGGGCCTGTCAAATGAAAAAGTTCCCGACTCCAGGACTCAGACCCTAAAAGTTCCCAACTGGCCTGGATAAGTTACAGGCCTGTCGGGAATATTTACAGACATGTTTTTTCCCACACAGTTTTTTCATCACTTACAGTCTGGATAACCATATTTGGGACAAGCCGGATGCATGATACAGACAGGCTGTATTAACTGACAAGGTGGGAATTGTAACCAACAAGGCTTTAACTTAACCAAGATGCCTATTGCCAGGTGAATGTAGTTAGGGTCTGTTACAAGGGTTGGAAACACTCACAGATATATCACACATGTTTGATATTTCACCGACTCTTCCCGACAAGCCTGTAAACTACAAACAACTATGTAAACATTGGTTCCGACTCCCAAAAACCATAGTTACTGACTGGTTGGCTCCAATGAAACACTCACATAAGTTTAATTACTTTTTTTTTTAAACTGCAGGTCTCCAATTCACTCTTCTTATCATTTTCTTAAATTTAGTAACATACAAAGGTCAAGGTTGGAATTTTTACGTCCCTTTAAATAGATACTGAATGTACATTTATGTACAATACCTGATGGAGGCAAAAAGGTTGAAGTGGATGTGGATGCAGAAACTGTTGTTGCCAATGATGATGTCATAGGTCCAGCGGTTGACACTGCTGTGGTTGGTGCAAATGATGTTGTTGGTCCAGCTGTTGCACCTGCTCCAGAAGTAGTTGTAACTTTTTGTCCAGCAGTTGTTACCACTCCTGATGAAGTTGTTACCTCTGGTCCAGTGCTTGACACACCAGCTGATGTGGTTGTTCCTTCTGCTCCAGTAGTTGACACAGCTCCTGATGTAGTTGTTACTTCTTGTCCAGGAGTTGTTACAGCTCCCGATGAAGTTGTTACCTCTGGTCCAGTGCTTGACACACCAGCTGATGTGGTTGTTCCTTCTGCTCCAGTAGTTGACACAGCTCCTGATGTAGTTATTAATTCTTGTCCAGTAGTTGATACTGTTGCTGTTGGGGTAGATGATGTTGTTGGTCCTGAACTTGACACGATTCCAGTGGGAGTTGTTGTTCCTGTTACACCAGTAGATATTGGTCCTGTAGGTGCAGATGAAGTTGTTGGTCCAGCTGTTGACACAGCACCTGAGGTAGTTGTGACTTCTGCTACTGTACTTGACACACCAGCTGTTGTGGTAGTTGCTTCTGCTCCAGTAGTTGACACAGCTCCTGATGTAGTTGTTACTTCTTGTCCAGGAGTTGTTACAGCCCCTGATGAAGTTGTTACCTCTGGTCCAGTGCTTGACACACCAGCTGATGTGGTTGTTCCTTCTGGTCCTGTACTAGACACAGCTCCTGATGTAGTAGTTAATTCTTCTCCAGTAGTTGATACTGTTGCTGTTGGGGTAGATGATGTTGTTGGTCCTGAACTTGACACGATTCCAGTGGGAGTTGTTGTTCCTGTTACACCAGTAGATATTGGTCCTGTAGGTGCAGATGAAGTTGTTGGTCCAGCTGTTGACACAACACCTGATGTAGTTGTTACTTCTGCTACTGTACTTGACACACCAGCTGTTGTGGTAGTTCGTTCTGCTCCAGTAGTTGACACAGCTCCAGATGTAGTTGTTACTTCTTGTCCAGGAGTTGTTACAGCTCCCAATGAAGTTGTTACCTCTGGTCCAGTGCTTGACACACCAGCTAATGTGGTTGTTCCTTCTGGTCCTGTACTAGACACAGCTCCTGATGTAGTTGTTAATTCTTGTGCAGAAGTTGATACTGTTGCTGTTGGGGTAGATGATGTTGTTGGTTCTGAACTTGACACGATTCCAGTGGGAGTTGTTGTTCCTGTTACACCAGTAGATATTGGTCGTGTAGGTGCAGATGAAGTTGTTGGTCCTGCTGTTGACACAGCACCTGAGGTAGTTGTTACTTCTGCTACTGTACTTGACACACCAGCTGTTGTGGTAGTTGCTTCTGCTCCAGTAGTTGACACAACTCCTGATGTAGTTGTTACTTCTTGTCCAGGAGTTGTTACAGCTCCCGATGAAGTTGTTACCTCTGGTCCAGTGCTTGACACACCAGCTGATGTGGTTGTTCCTTCTGGTCCTGTACTAGACACAGCTCCTGATGTAGTTGTTAATTCTTGTGCAGAAGTTGATACTGTTGCTGTTGGGGTAGATGATGTTGTTGGTCCTGAACTTGACACGATTCCAGTGGGAGTTGTTGTTCCTGTTACACCAGTAGATATTGGTCCTGTAGGTGCAGATGAAGTTGTTGGTCCTGCTGTTGACACAGCACCTGAGGTAGTTGTTACTTCTGCTACTGTACTTGACACACCAGCTGTTGTGGTAGTTGCTTCTGCTCCAGTAGTTGACACAACTCCTGATGTAGTTGTTACTTCTTGTCCAGGAGTTGTTACAGCTCCCGATGAAGTTGTTACCTCTGGTCCAGTGCTTGACACACCAGCTGATGTGGTTGTTCCTTCTGGTCCTGTACTAGACACAGCTCCTGATGTAGTTGTTAATTCTTGTCCAGTAGTTGATACTGTTGCTGTTGGGGTAGATGATGTTGTTGGTCCTGAACTTGACACAATTCCAGTGGGAGTTGTTGTTCCTGTTACACCAGTAGATATTGGTCCTGTAGGTGCAGATGAAGTTGTTGGTCCAGCTGTTGACACAGCACCTGAGGTAGTTGTTACTTCTGCTACTGTACTTGACACACCAGCTGTTGTGGTAGTTGCTTCTGCTCCAGTTGTTGACACAACTCCTGATGTAGTTGTTACTTCTTGTCCAGGAGTTGTTACAGCTCCCGATGAAGTTGTTACCTCTGGTCCAGTGCTTGACACACCAGCTGATGTGGTTGTTCCTTCTGGTCCTGTACTAGACACAGCTCCTGATGTAGTTGTTAATTCTTGTCCAGTAGTTGATACTGTTGCTGTTGGGGTAGATGATGTTGTTGGTCCTGAACTTGACACGATTCCAGTGGGAGTTGTTGCTCCTGTTACACCAGTAGATATTGGTCCTGTAGGTGCAGATGAAGTTGTTGGTCCAGCTGTTGACACAGCACCTGAGGTAGTTGTTACTTCTGCTACTGTACTTGACACACCAGCTGTTGTGGTAGTTGCTTCTGCTCCAGTAGTTGACACAACTCCTGATGTAGTTGTTACTTCTTGTCCAGGAGTTGTTACAGCTCCCGATGAAGTTGTTACCTCTGGTCCAGTGCTTGACACACCAGCTGATGTGGTTGTTCCTACTGGTCCTGTACTAGACACAGCTCCTGATGTAGTTGTTAATTCTTGTGCAGAAGTTGATACTGTTGCTGTTGGGGTAGATGATGTTGTTGGTCCTGAACTTGACACGATTCCAGTGGGAGTTGTTGTTCCTGTTACACCAGTAGATATTGGTCCTGTAGGTGCAGATGAAGTTGTTGGTCCAGCTGTTGACACAGCACCTGAGGTAGTTGTTACTTCTGCTACTGTACTTGACACACCAGTTGTTGTGGTAGTTGCTTCTGCTCCAGTAGTTGACACAACTCCTGATGTAGTTGTTACTTCTTGTCCAGGAGTTGTTACAGCTCCCGATGAAGTTGTTACCTCTGGTCCAGTGCTTGACACACCAGCTGATGTGGTTGTTCCTTCTGGTCCTGTACTAGACACAGCTCCTGATGTAGTTGTTAATTCTTGTCCAGTAGTTGATACTGTTGCTGTTGGGGTAGATGATGTTGTTGGTCCTGAACTTGACACGATTCCAGTGGGAGTTGTTGTTCCTGTTACACCAGTAGATATTGGTCCTGTAGGTGCAGATGAAGTTGTTGGTCCTGCTGTTGACACAGCACCTGAGGTAGTTGTTACTTCTGCTACTGTACTTGACACACCAGCTGTTGTGGTAGTTGCTTCTGCTCCAGTAGTTGACACAACTCCTGATGTAGTTGTTACTTTTTGTCCAGGAGTTGTTACAGCTCCCGATGAAGTTGTTACCTCTGGTCCAGTGCTTGACACACCAGCTGATGTGGTTGTTCCTTCTGGTCCTGTACTAGACACAGCTCCTGATGTAGTTGTTAATTCTTGTCCAGTAGTTGATACTGTTGCTGTTGGGGTAGATGATGTTGTTGGTCCTGAACTTGACACGATTCCAGTGGGAGTTGTTGTTCCTGTTACACCAGTAGATATTGGTCCTGTAGGTGCAGATGAAGTTGTTGGTCCAGCTGTTGACACAGCACCTGAGGTAGTTGTTACTTCTGCTACTGTACTTGACACACCAGCTGTTGTGGTAGTTGCTTCTGCTCCAGTAGTTGACACAACTCCTGATGTAGTTGTTACTTCTTGTCCAGGAGTTGTTACAGCTCCCGATGAAGTTGTTACCTCTGGTCCAGTGCTTGACACACCAGCTGATGTGGTTGTTCCTTCTGGTCCTGTACTAGACACAGCTCCTGATGTAGTTGTTAATTCTTCTCCAGTAGTTGATACTGTTGCTGTTGGGGTAGATGATGTTGTTGGTCCTGAACTTGACACGAGTCCAGTGGGAGTGGTTGTTCCTGTTACACCAGTAGATATTGGTCCTGTAGGTGCAGATGAAGTTGTTGGTCCAGCTGTTGACACAACACCTGATGTAGTTGTTACTTCTGCTACTGTACTTGACACACCAGCTGTTGTGGTAGTTCGTTCTGCTCCAGTAGTTGACACAGCTCCGGATGTAGTTGTTACTTCTTGTCTAGGAGTTGTTACAGCTCCCAATGAAGTTGTTACCTCTGGTCCAGTGCTTGACACACCAGCTAATGTGGTTGTTCCTTCTGGTCCTGTACTAGACACAGCTCCTGATGTAGTTGTTAATTCTTGTGCAGAAGTTGATACTGTTGCTGTTGGGGTAGATGATGTTGTTGGTTCTGAACTTGACACGATTCCAGTGGGAGTTGTTGTTCCTGTTACACCAGTAGATATTGGTCCTGTAGGTGCAGATGAAGTTGTTGGTCCTGCTGTTGACACAGCACCTGAGGTAGTTGTTACTTCTGCTACTGTACTTGACACACCAGCTGTTGTGGTAGTTGCTTCTGCTCCAGTAGTTGACACAACTCCTGATGTAGTTGTTACTTCTTGTCCAGGAGTTGTTACAGCTCCCGATGAAGTTGTTACCTCTGGTCCAGTGCTTGACACACCAGCTGATGTGGTTGTTCCTTCTGGTCCTGTACTAGACACAGCTCCTGATGTAGTTGTTAATTCTTCTCCAGTAGTTGATACTGTTGCTGTTGGGGTAGATGATGTTGTTGGTCCTGAACTTGACACGAGTCCAGTGGGAGTGGTTGTTCCTGTTACACCAGTAGATATTGGTCCTGTAGGTGCAGATGAAGTTGTTGGTCCAGCTGTTGACACAACACCTGATGTAGTTGTTACTTCTGCTACTGTACTTGACACACCAGCTGTTGTGGTAGTTCGTTCTGCTCCAGTAGTTGACACAGCTCCGGATGTAGTTGTTACTTCTTGTCCTGGAGTTGTTACAGCTCCCAATGAAGTTGTTACCTCTGGTCCAGTGCTTGACACACCAGCTAATGTGGTTGTTCCTTCTGGTCCTGTACTAGACACAGCTCCTGATGTAGTTGTTAATTCTTGTGCAGAAGTTGATACTGTTGCTGTTGGGGTAGATGATGTTGTTGGTTCTGAACTTGACACGATTCCAGTGGGAGTTGTTGTTCCTGTTACACCAGTAGATATTGGTCCTGTAGGTGCAGATGAAGTTGTTGGTCCTGCTGTTGACACAGCACCTGAGGTAGTTGTTACTTCTGCTACTGTACTTGACACACCAGCTGTTGTGGTAGTTGCTTCTGCTCCAGTAGTTGACACAACTCCTGATGTAGTTGTTACTTCTTGTCCAGGAGTTGTTACAGCTCCCGATGAAGTTGTTACCTCTGGTCCAGTGCTTGACACACCAGCTGATGTGGTTGTTCCTTCTGGTCCTGTACTAGACACAGCTCCTGATGTAGTTGTTAATTCTTGTCCAGTAGTTGATACTGTTGCTGTTGGGGTAGATGATGTTGTTGGTCCTGAACTTGACACGATTCCAGTGGGAGTTGTTGTTCCTGTTACACCAGTAGATATTGGTCCTGTAGGTGCAGATGAAGTTGTTGGTCCAGCTGTTGACACAGCACCTGAGGTAGTTGTTACTTCTGCTACTGTACTTGACACACCAGCTGTTGTGGTAGTTGCTTCTGCTCCAGTAGTTGACACAACTCCTGATGTAGTTGTTACTTCTTGTCCAGGAGTTGTTACAGCTCCCGATGAAGTTGTTACCTCTGGTCCAGTGCTTGACACACCAGCTGATGTGGTTGTTCCTTCTGGTCCTGTACTAGACACAGCTCCTGATGTAGTTGTTAATTCTTGTGCAGAAGTTGATACTGTTGCTGTTGGGGTAGATGATGTTGTTGGTCCTGAACTTGACACGATTCCAGTGGGAGTTGTTGTTCCTGTTACACCAGTAGATATTGGTCCTGTAGGTGCAGATGAAGTTGTTGGTCCAGCTGTTGACACAGCACCTGAGGTAGTTGTTACTTCTGCTACTGTACTTGACACACCAGTTGTTGTGGTAGTTGCTTCTGCTCCAGTAGTTGACACAACTCCTGATGTAGTTGTTACTTCTTGTCCAGGAGTTGTTACAGCTCCCGATGAAGTTGTTACCTCTGGTCCAGTGCTTGACACACCAGCTGATGTGGTTGTTCCTTCTGGTCCTGTACTAGACACAGCTCCTGATGTAGTTGTTAATTCTTGTGCAGAAGTTGATACTGTTGCTGTTGGGGTAGATGATGTTGTTGGTTCTGAACTTGACACGATTCCAGTGGGAGTTGTTGTTCCTGTTACACCAGTAGATATTGGTCCTGTAGGTGCAGATGAAGTTGTTGCTCCAGCTGTTGACACAGCACCTGAGGTAGTTGTTACTTCTGCTACTGTACTTGACACACCAGCTGTTGTGGTAGTTGCTTCTGCTCCAGTAGTTGACACAACTCCGGATGTAGTTGTTACTTCTTGTCCAGGAGTTGTTACAGCTCCCGATGAAGTTGTTACCTCTGGTCCAGTGCTTGACACACCAGCTGATGTGGTTGTTCCTTCTGGTCCTGTACTAGACACAGCTCCTGATGTAGTTGTTAATTCTTGTGCAGAAGTTGATACTGTTGCTGTTGGGGTAGATGATGTTGTTGGTCCTGAACTTGACACGATTCCAGTGGGAGTTGTTGTTCCTGTTACACCAGTAGATATTGGTCCTGTAGGTGCAGATGAAGTTGTTGGTCCAGCTGTTGACACAGCACCTGAGGTAGTTGTTACTTCTGCTACTGTACTTGACACACCAGCTGTTGTGGTAGTTGCTTCTGCTCCAGTAGTTGACACAACTCCAGATGTAGTTGTTACTTCTTGTCCAGGAGTTGTTACAGCTCCTGATGAAGTTGTTACCTCTGGTCCAGTGCTTGACACACCAGCTGATGTGGTTGTTCCTTCTGGTCCTGTACTAGACACAGCTCCTGATGTAGTTGTTAATTCTTGTCCAGTAGTTGATACTGTTGCTGTTGGGGTTGATGATGTTGTTGGTCCTGAACTTGACACGATTCCAGTGGGAGTTGTTGTTCCTGTTACACCAGTAGATATTGGTCCTGTAGGTGCAGATGAAGTTGTTGGTCCAGCTGTTGACACAGCACCTGAGGTAGTTGTTACTTCTGCTACTGTACTTGACACACCAGCTGTTGTGGTAGTTGCTTCTGCTCCAGTAGTTGACACAACTCCCGATGTAGTTGTTACTTCTTGTCCAGGAGTTGTTACAGCTCCCGATGAAGTTGTTACCTCTGGTCCAGTGCTTGACACACCAGCTGATGTGGTTGTTCCTTCTGGTCCTGTACTAGACACAGCTCCTGATGTAGTTGTTAATTCTTGTCCAGTAGTTGATACTGTTGCTGTTGGGGTAGATGATGTTGTTGGTCCTGAACTTGATACGAGTCCAGTGGGAGTGATTGTTCCTGTTACACCAGTAGATATTGGTCCTGTAGGTGCAGATGAAGTTGTTGGTCCAGCTGTTGACACAGCACCTGATGTAGTTGTTACTTCTGCTACTGTACTTGACACACCAGCTGTTGTGGTAGTTCGTTCTGCTCCAGTGGTTGACACAGCTCCGGATGTAGTTGTTACTTCTTGTCCAGGAGTTGTTACAGCTCCTGATGAAGTTGTTACCTCTGGTCCAGTGCTTGACACACCAGCTGATGTGGTTGTTCCTTCTGGTCCTGTACTAGACACAGCTCCTGATGTAGTTGTTAATTCTTGTGCAGAAGTTGATACTGTTGCTGTTGGGGTAGATGATGTTGTTGGTTCTGAACTTGACACGATTCCTGTGGGAGTGGTTGTTCCTGTTACACCAGTAGATATTGGTCCTGTAGGTGCAGATGAAGTTGTTGGTCCAGCTGTTGACACAGCACCTGAGGTAGTTGTTACTTCTGCTACTGTACTTGACACACCAGCTGTTGTGGTAGTTGCTTCTGCTCCAGTAGTTGACACAACTCCTGATGTAGTTGTTACTTTTTGTCCAGGAGTTGTTACAGCTCCCGATGAAGTTGTTACCTCTGGTCCAGTGCTTGACACACCAGCTGATGTGGTTGTTCCTTCTGGTCCTGTACTAGACACAGCTCCTGATGTAGTTGTTAATTCTTGTCCAGTAGTTGATACTGTTGCTGTTGGGGTAGATGATGTTGTTGGTCCTGAACTTGACACGATTCCAGTGGGAGTGGTTGTTCCTGTTACACCAGTAGATATTGGTCCTGTAGGTGCAGATGAAGTTGTCGGTCCAGCTGTTGCTACTGTACTTGACACACCAGCTGTTGTGGTAGTTCCTTCTGCTCCAGTAGTTGACACAGCTCCTGATGTAGTTGTTACTTCTTGTCCAGGAGTTGTTACAGCTCCAGATGAAGTTGTTACCTCTGGGCCAGTGCTTGACACACCAGCTGATGTGGTTGTTCCTTCTGGTCCTGTACTAGACACAGCTCCTGATGTAGTTGTTAATTCTTGTGCAGAAGTTGATACTGTTGCTGTTGGGGTAGATGATGTTGTTGGTCCTGAACTTGACACGATTCCAGTGGGAGTTGTTGTTCCTGTTACACCAGTAGATATTGGTCCTGTAGGTGCAGATGAAGTTGTTGGTCCAGCTGTTGACACAGCACCTGAGGTAGTTGTTACTTCTGCTACTGTACTTGACACACCAGCTGTTGTGGTAGTTGCTTCTGCTCCAGTAGTTGACACAACTCCTGATGTAGTTGTTACTTTTTGTCCAGGAGTTGTTACAGCTCCCGATGAAGTTGTTACCTCTGGTCCAGTGCTTGACACACCAGCTGATGTGGTTGTTCCTTCTGCTCCTGTACTAGATACAGCTGCTGGTGTAGTTGTTAATTCTTGTCCAGTAGTTGATACTGTTGCTGTTGGGGTAGATGATGTTGTTGGTCCTGAACTTGACACAGTTACTACTGTTGCAGAAGTGGACAAAGCTTCTGTTGTGCTTGTGATTTCTGGCTCTGTTGTTGATGCTGTTTCTGGTGTACTTTTTTGTCCTGATGTCAAAAGTAAGATAAATTACAGTGAAGTAGTCATAACTAGAAAGTCCAACCTTCAACATATGTTTAACATATGTCTAAAAATACCTCATTTGCTGGTTCTTTTAACATGCAAGATCCTTTATATATCCTTTAGTGTAAACATTTTGCCCAAAATCATTTTCTCAAAAACTTGAGATGTGCTTTTGTTTGAAAAAAGGCCTAACTTTTGGTTTGTAAAATTTTAACCATTATGCCACACCATGGTGGTGTGCAAAAATAGGTATATTATCTTTTTGAGTAAACCTATCTGAAATAATATAATGGAGTAGGGTGTAGCTTGAAAACTTATGAATGTGGAGAAACTTTCCAAGGTACTAATGAATATTGAATGCTAGAATTGTTTGTGGAGAAGACCCTGTAGTTTATTATCCACTGCAAGCCATATTTGACCCATATAGGAGGACATACAGAGCAGGATATATTTTACAGTAGCACCACCTTACCATGGATAATTAGTGAAATAACCTCTGGCTTTTCACTAATATCTCGGAAAATATGTAACATATGAATAAGTATTATATCTCATCAGAAAGGCCTTTTTTGGTGCTTCTGCTCACTTTTCCTGCATAAAAATCCATGCAGAAATGGCTGAGAAATCGCATGTTAAGATTGAATATCATGTTCGTGATTCGCATCCTATAATATTGTCATCTTCGTATGTGATATATCTTTCCAGTATATGTCATTTGGAAAGTTTTCCTATTATCTAAAATAGGTTGGGATAGTGTGCTTTCTGGAGGAATATAGGTGGGTCACAAAAATTGCTGACAAAACAAAAAGAATTGCCTACCTGCAAACATTGAAAACTTGATGCAAAATTTTTACAAGATAATGCCTTATAAGACTCATAACTCTGAAGGTGTGGTCGGAGTGGTGTGGTGATTGAAGATGGTGTGGTAGGAATTTCTTCATTGATATTTATGAGTATTTGATCTTCAAGCAAATATCTTATGAAATATTGTTGAAAGAAAACCCACAGAGTTCTGTGGCCTCATATTTCCTAAGGTTAAACTGTACTAGTTTGAAAGTAGGTGTAATTAGAGTAAAATATTATACACTAAAAACTACCATAAAAACACCACTGTTTTTGGCAACACCGTGACAAATCCCACCCTCAAAATTGCAAGAGACTTTTAAAAACCCACTTTTTATAAAATCCTCTTTAATTTCTACTTTTAGAACAACTTTATCTTTCCTACAAAAAGTGTGTCAAATTACTTAGACATTATTTCACTTTATGAAATTTTATCATTACAGAGTTTCACATAATTCATCATTGCTTGGAGAATCTTTATAATTTGGGGGAAATTTCATCAAGAAAGATAAATGTTTCTTCTGTTGCATTATTTGGAATTTGATATTGGATGGATTCTTACTGATGTTTGCATTTGATGTTTTGCAGGATTAAACAGTTTTACATCAATATGACCTTTTTTAACATTTAGACTGGCAAATGAATATCAAATGGGGTAGAGAAGTGCTATAGTTAACTGGATCAAGGACGCATCTGTGTCCAGATGCAAGATATATCCACTGAAAAAGGACAACCGACACGGTTTTGAAGATAGACAGCATTTTTCAAGATGGCACCCAAACTTAAGAAAATTCAGAAAAGACTGAGAAATTACAAATATTAAGAAAAGTCCAAATATTTCAAAGGCCCTAGACTAGTAGCCCTTGCCATCCAGGGGTGGCAAAATTTGCCTAAATTGCTCTACCTCTTACGGTTTTCGAGATAAATGACATTTTCTCACTGCCAAAACTGAAGATGGCAGCTGAAATTTCGAAAAGTATAAATATTTTAGAGGTCCTAAAGGAGTAGTCGTTAGTACCCTAGTTGGGGCAAATTTGCCCCAAATCCCTCTATCTGTTATAGTTTTTGAGATAAATGACATTTTTCATATCCAATAAAATTGCTCTATGGTGGCTAAAAATTGGGAAAAGTCTAAATTTTTCAGAGGCCCTAGAGGTGTAGTCCCTAGTATCCCAGTGGGGGCAAAATTTGCCCAAAATCCCTCTGTCTATTATGGTTTTTGAGATGAATGACATTTTCCATTTCCGCCAAAATTTAAGATGGCGGTCAAAATTCTGAAAAGTCTAAATTTTTCAGAAGTTCTACATATAGTCCTTATAATACCCAGGGGATCCAAAAGTTCTATCGGTTATGGTTTTCGAGATAAACAACATTTTCTATTTCCACTGAAATTCAAGATGGTGGCGAAAATTCGCAAAAGTCTAAATTTTTCACAAGTCATAAAGTATAAAAAAATTCTGTAAATTGAATACTTTTGAAGTTACAAGAGACTTATGCATTGGCAAAATGTTAAATTAGCCATTACTCATTTAGCATAAAAGCTACATCTGTGAAAATTTGCCATGACACAGATCATCAAAAAGTAACGGAACAACATATTTGATAACAAGAGGAGACGGGCACTGTGTCAGCTGACTGAGTGTTTTTGATTTGTGAAGGTAATAATGAGAGGAAAGCATAATTATCAGGGAAAGTGCTGTACAGAAGTACAGTAAATGGTAATTGAACAGCATGTTCAAAAGAAATTCTGAACCTGACAGAAGAAAAGGACAAAAACGTTGTGCCCTGCAAATGGTATTATGAAGGAAAGTAACAAGTGTAAAGAGTAGGTTAAAACATACTTAAAAAAATACTGCAAATGCAGTATCCTCGTACGACCTTGAAGAAGGGGTCCACGGTCAAATCCAACCACACAAAAACATTCCCAGCCCATGATTTCCTATAGGTTGGTTTACCATCCCAAACCTCTAGGACCAATAATAAGTGAGTTATAAGCACTTTTAAGTTTGGCTATCCTCAACTGACCTTGAAGGAGGGGTCAAAGGTCAAATCTGACCACACCAAAAGATTCCCAGCCCATAATTTCCTACAGGTTGGTTTACCATCCTAAACCTCTAGGACCAATAATAAAGGACATATAAGCACTTTTCATGACTGACAAAGAAACACCTGTGGCGGCCATCTTATTTTTCAAAATGAGGCCAAAAATATTCCCAGTCAAGATTTTATAATGAGGAACATATCCTGCGAATTTGAGATCTCTACATATAATACCCTTTCCTCTAGAGGGCCAACAAAAGTCCTTGTTTAAAGTTGAATAAACGTCCCTGGCGGCCATCTTGTTTTTCAAAATGAGGCCAAAAATATTTCCAGGCAACATTTTATGGTTATTAATATATTCGGCAAACTTGAGAAGGCTAGCTATAATATTTTTTTCATTAGAGCGGTAATGGTGAAATCTCTCTACACACTGCGGCTATCCAGTGGATACAATGATTTACTCAATAGTGAGAACCTGAAAGTAGCTATTGCTCAGCTATGGCATGACATAGAGGTCTGCAATTTCACTATGATATAACTGACCAAAAATTATGTGAATAACATATTTAAACAAAATACTCTAAATGTAATAGTTTTCAAGTTACAACTGATTTACTCAACAGTGATAACCTCAAAGTAGCTATTACTCAGCTATGCCATGAGCTATAGGTCTGTAATTTCACTATGTTATAGCTGACCCAAAAGTAGGTGAACAACATATTTTAACAAAATACTCCAAATGCAATATTTTTGAAGTTACAACTGATTTACTCAACATACAGTATCTGAAAATAGCTATTGCTCAGTTGTGCCATGAGCTACAGGTCTGTAATTTCACTATGTTATAGCTGACCCAAAAGTAGCTGAATAACGTATTTACACAAATTTCTGTAAATGCAATAGTTTTCAAGTTATAAATGATTTACTCAACAGTGATAACCTCAAAGTAGCTATTACTCAGCTATGCCATGAGCTACAGATCTGAAATTTTACTATGTTATAGCTGACCCCAAAATAGGTGAATAACATATATTGAAACAAAATACTCCAAATGCAATAGTTTTCAAGTTATAAGTGATTTACTCAACAGTGATAACCTAAAAGTAGCTATTACTCAGCTATGCCATGAGCTACAGGTCTGAAATTTTACTATGTTATAGCTGACCCCAAAGTAGCTGAATAACATATTTATACGAAATTCTCTAAATGCAATAGTTTTCAAGTTACAAGTGAGTTTACTCAAGATGGTAGTTACTGAAAAGCCCAAAAGTAGCTATTACTCACTTAGCTATTGAGACAGACACCCAAGTTACTCACCATGTTATAGCTATGAAAAAAGTAGCTGAATAACATATTTTAACAAAATGCTCTAAATGCAACACTTTTCAAGTTATAAGTGATTTAGTGCATGATTTCATGAATTTTAATGCATTAAAAATTATTAAAAAAATTTATTAAAAAAAATAAGACAGATCCAGGTCTCACACAAGATAATCTACCTCTGGACTAGTACATAAATGCAAGATATGAGAGAAATCCCTGCAATAGTCACTGAGAAAATTGTGATAAAGTGTTGAAATTTTCACACTTTTGGTGGGGGTACCTCCCTTGTAACGTCTCTAGCAAACAGACGAACAGACAGATTTGCATGCCTTGAACAATTTTTCATCCTCGATAGATAAGGTATCTTTTAAAAAAACAGCATGTCTCTAGGCCTTGTAGTTTTGGAGAAGAAGTTGTTCACGCGGACGCCGACGCCCACGCCGCAGAGTGACGACATAAAAAAACTCTAAATTTAATGCTCTTGACTCACTCATTAGCAAAACAGAAAAGTAGCTATTACTCAATTAGCTATGTAGCTCTGAAAATATTCCATTACACAGATCATCAAAAAGTAGCTGAATAACACATCTTATACAAAAACTGAAAATTGAATAGACTTGAAGTTACAAGTGATGTTCTCATTGGCAAAATGTTAAAGTAGCTATTACTCAGTTGCCATTATAGCTATAGCTCTCAAAATTTACCCCGACACAGAATATCAAAAATTAGACGAACAACATAGTGGATAAAATACTTCTAAATGGAATACTTCTGAAGTTACAAGCAACCTACTCATTGGCAAAATGTTAAAATAGCTATTAACCAGCTATATGTGTAGTTACAGCTCTGAAAATTTTCCATGACACAGAACATCATAAAGTAGTTGGAAAAACATGTACCACAAAAACGCTCTAAATTCAATAGTTTTGTAGTTGCAAGTCATTTACTCAAAGATGAAGTATCAAGTCACTATTACTGAACTACAGCTCTAAAAATATGACATGACACCAATCATCAAAAAGTAGGGGAACAATCTATTTCACAAAAATTATGAAACATTCAATAGTTTTGTAGCTAGTGATTAACTCAAAGCTGAACTATCAAAGTAGGTATAACTCAGCTATGGAGGTACAGCTCTGACAATTTGTCAGGAGACAGAACATCAAAAAGTAGCTGAATAACATATTTAACCAAACCCTGTTAATTCATATGTTGTAGTTATAGATAATATACTGAGTTGCCAAAAATGGACTTGGTGGGGCTTTTTAGGGGTCAAGGGCTGACCTTGACAGACAAACTTCACGGTCAAATGTCTGTAGGCTAAAGAAGACACATATATCTATTAAAGATGTCAATCATAGAGAGATTCAACTTTCTATCGATCCAATTTCATCGTATTTATTCATTATGGCTGCAGAAGTAATTAACATCCTGATCACTTATACTGATAAAGTAACAGCTGTAACAGTGACTGGGTTTGAATTAAAACTGTCTCAATTTGGCAATGGCACTACCTAAAAAATTAGATGGTTCCCATCGATCGACAGAAAGTGCACATAATGCAAATTTTTGGTAGTTACTCTGGGGCTGGTTTCACAAAGGGTCTTACACGTAGTCTGGACTTCGGCTAAGTCAGGGACTTAAATCTGAGCCTTTTGTTTTTGCTAAGGCCTTGACTTAAATAGATTTCACAATGGTCAACTTAGCTAAGGCCAAGCTTACCATATAACCACAGTGGTTTTTAAGTCATGTGACCCTTTACATCTAATCAAAATATTTTAGTGGTGACATGTATCCTTTGTTTAACTCATTTTATCTTTTAAAAATGCTGTTTCCCAATGGAAAGCCATGGAAAGTACAAACCACTGGAACAGAAGAAAACTTTGGGTAAAGTAACTGTGATCAAAACTTTCCTCATAATAAAGTCAAATCATCTTTTCTTAACTCCATCAAATCCTGGTGATACTTTTATCAAAAAATAAGGTGATATATTCTATACATTTCTGTGATGAAATAAAACTCCTAAAATATATCAGAAAACACTGACATTAGACTATAACTTAGGCGGTATAAAAATGATCCAATAGTGGCACTTTATTTCACTTGGTTAAGAAGGCTGATTCAAAATAATACCTTGTGGATTGAACATTTTAAACATCAAATAATCAAAGATATAAATAAACTCTTATATCTTGGTTTCCAATTTACTCTATCTGTGATTAAAAAAAATTACCAATAAAATTTGGATTGATGTTCTTATAGCTTGCAATATATTATATCATAAAAAATTGGAAAAACAACTACATTTTAGTATTAATTAAAAAACAGGATATTTAACTGTAACTACAAATTATTTGTATGGGGTATTAAAAGCTCTCCTGCTTGTTCCAGATGTGGTCTAACAGACAACTTGGAGCACTTTTTCTACTATTGCCATGAAGTCCAACATTTTTGGTGTGAAATAAAAGATTGGATGACATCTATATCAATTGCTGTAAAATTCACTGTTCTTGAAGTTCTGCTAGGGTATATCCATTACGATAAATCTCTTTTTCACTGTGTTAATTATACTGTACTCATGGGTAAACACTTTATAAACACATCAAGGGATTGTGACAAAAACTTTTGTTTAAGTTCATTTTTGCTTTTTTTTTTAAAAAATAAATTGAGAATTGAGAAAGAAATATTCACTAGCAAACAACTGCAATCTTTCTTTAATAAAAGATTTGAGTATATATTTTCAAAGCTTGAGTAACTTAATCCATTTATGTATGATTGTGCTAACATTTATGTATTGTTTTTGTGTGTGTTATAAAAATGAATAAAAAAAAATTGTACTTAGTAATGAACAGATTCTCTCAGCACCCTTGTGGTATAATGTCCAATTGTCAAGCAAAGTTATGTACTTTCCCAAATGGTTTTAAAAAAGGTATTATGATGGTTTCAGATGTTCTAGACCCTGTGGGTACTTTTTCACCTGTTGAAAAACTAAAAGACATTTATCTAATGAGGAATGTTGGTCCCCTCAATTATATAAGAGCTGGAACAGTTGTCACAAAATACATTAACAATAACAAATATAAGCAAGGTGAAAACGTGAAGGTGAAATTATAAGTCTAGTAATGCCAATAAAAAACATACATATTATTAAGATTTGTAAAAAAGGTGCACGAGGCTATTATAAAACTTTAGAACAAAACAACTGTAATGCCCACAAAATGAAGCATAAATGGAGCTGATATGTAATTCCATATCAAGCAATGAGCTGAAATGGTTCCAAATAAAACTTTTCCACAGAATCCTTCAAACTAGACAACATCTTGCTAAACTAGGCCTATATGAAGAATGTACATGTAAAAAATGCATAACATAAGTAGAAAATCTACTAACATACTGATAATTATTGCTAACAAGTATATACCGGTATATAATCGTACTTTATCAAATGTCAATTTGAATATGAGAGTCTTCAAGCACAGATTACAAGAAATGTATTAACATGGAAAGTTAAGGGCAAGGAAATAGATTTTGATGAGAAATGGGGAAGATGAGAGGTGTACCACTGTCGTAAAAGGTCCAGAATGCATTCTAAAGTTATTTTCCTTTTGGGATTTAATTTTTCTCAAATATAGTGCAACAGAAGACCATGTTGTTTATTTACAATTGTGTAGCTAAAGATAAGACCACTATTTGTAATATTATGTACAATTGATGTATGATTGTAAATTTAACACAGAAATAAATGTTACAAAAAAAAACTTTCTACTGATGAGAAACACCCTCAGAATGTGCAAAATTTCTCAATGACCGACAAAGAAACAACTGTGGCGACTATATTGTTTTTGAAAAGAGACCAAAATAGTCCAATGCAAGCTTTGCAATGATGAAAACTTACTGCAAATGTGAGAACTCTGCCTACATTATCTTCACCTTTCGGATCTCAAAATGTGTAGAAAGTCCTTGCTGACTCAAAAAAAAAATGTCCAAGACAGTCATCCTGTTTTTGAAAATGAGGCAAACTTCAAGGTCAAATATCTGTAAGCTATAGAAGATATGTGTACTATTAAAAATATCAACCACAAAGACAGTCAACTTTCCATAGATGAGAAAAAGCCTCAGAACGTACAAAACTGCTCGATGACTGTCATAGAAACACTTGTGGCTGCCATCTTGTATTTCAAAAGTTGGCCAAAATTGTCCTGCAAATTTGAGAACTCTGCCAACAATAATTTTTGCTCTAGATGTTTAACTGAAAAATCGCTACCCACTTCTACATCACTGACAAAAGAAATGCCTGTGGTGGCCAACTTGTTTTTCAAAATGAGGCTAAAAATATTCACAGGCAAGAACATTATAATCCTGAAAACTTGAGTATTCCACCTGTAATACCTTTCCCTTTGGACGGGTGACAAGATATCTCTACACACTGCAGTGGTGGCTACATACTCGTACGTAATCCATAGTATCAACCAGATACTATCCGGTGGATACAACTAGTATTAATTTTACACACGTTTTGTTTATTTTTATAGTGGTATTGTAATCAGGATTATTTAATAAAATTCATTAAATAAATAGACTTTTCATTTACTATCTACTTTACTGAAAGTTTTGGTATCATTGGAACAGTTAAAATCACAACTGAAATAACAAACTACACCTTTTCAAAACCTTATTCAGACAAAGGCTGTGACTTCGATAGAAAAACGACACTGGGTATTCGCCTCGAAAGAACTGATCTGAATTCAGGTAACTGTGTTTTAGTTGTCACCCAGTGGAAGTAGTAAAGAAGCAAACATGGCGGATGATGTAAACAAAACGTCACAAAAAATAATGTTAAATATCAGTAAATAAGGAAAATTATGTGAAAAACTAACGTGAGTTGAAGACATCTGATAGAATACCAAGGTTTGTCCAAGTATTTCATTGATTTACGCTATATTTAATATTTTTTTGGTTACCCGCTTCACCAGTTTGTACTCCGTTTCCTAAAGAATTGGGACCAGTTTCGGGTAACCTATCGCAGCCTTAATTCAGGCATTCACAGATTGGAGTTTTTCAGCTTCGTTAATATTACTGATGTTTCGGTGTACAAGTATATTACATTCAAATAATGTTTCTATTTACATAATATTGTCCCCAAACTGCATAATGGCCTCAAATTTCCTAAGTCCTGCTGTACATGTGATGAGAGTAAAATATTGTTAGGCCTCATATTTCTTCTCATTGTTGTCAGTTAAAGAAAAAGTTCAACATTCAAGCAATCACAGTAAAGATGCAGTGAAAAGTGCTGTAAGAGGTATAAACCTCTGAATAAAGCTCAGACTGCAGTTATTGCTATAAGATTTATACCACATCTCACAAGATTCACCAACAAACTTGCCAAACTATCCACAAATTAAAAATTGAAGCATTGTCATTGTTTGATGCTCTTAACATGTTTTGGATTTCTAATAAAATCAGCTTTGGTAACACTATCTAATCCTATTTTTACTTTGCTTTTGCAGATTTTAACATCTGGGGCTTTACCAAGACCACTTAGCCTGTATACTAAACTACACAATTGTCAGTACCTCATTTACAAGAATTGTTATAATACTGCACAGGTAAATAATTTGTACATTTAATACATACCCGTACTTGTAAAAAATCCACTGGTAGATGATTCAATGATGCCTGTGTAACGCTTTGTTGTTGTACTGGTCAGAACTGTGGTTGTTTTTGACTCAGTTATGGTAGGAGAGACAGGGGTACTCACTGATGGAGAGGTCGATTGAGTACCGATTGTCTTTGCAGTTGTACCTGGAAAATGGAAAAAATAGTTACAGTATGCTATGAGAACAACAGAAGCCCCAAGGGACTTGGCCTGGCATTGGCCATTTTGTGGTCACCTCTGTGGTCAATGAATTCAACTCATGACAACATGTTTGACACATTTAGGGCCTGAACATCAGTCCACCTATTGAAAGAATGGGTAAAGGTTAAATTTTCTGTCTAATTTGCCAACATAAATGTAAGTATATATGTTGATCCCTTGTAACTTATTATGGCTTGGAAGGTTAAAAATCTCGCTTCAATTAACATATCTGTGTAAAATAAAGAAGAAACATTGGACGAAATACCTTCTTTGAAGTACTGTATTGCCTTCAAATTAAATAAAATACCTAGCACTGCTCCGACACTTTTTTTCAAAATGACAATAATATAAAGGCTTGTTGAGATACAACACATTGAAAAAATGTAAAGTACAAGTACCTGTTTTTCTGTAAATTATGTTTTAAATAGAGACAAATATGTAAACTGTAGCTCATAATATAATTATTTGACATTACCAATTATCTCCTCCATATTTGTATGTGTTTTACGGAATGAAAATACAGTAGATTTATCCAGGAATTAGCATTTGAAAATTGCATATTATCGGCAAATTTTTTATTCTAAAAATTTCCATAAAATTGCAAATTTAAAAAATAAATTACACTATTATGAGTTAATACATTACCCTAGAGACAATTAGCTATATTGCCAGCAGCGGCCTGCCTGCCATATGCAAGAAAAAGACATTTTGTGTCTCCACCAGTGGGACTGGTTAGGTTAATGCCACATCAACTGGTCCCATTGGTTGGTTGCTCCTCCATTTTTATCAGATCTCCTCTTTGGTAGAGGCGGAGAGGTATGAGTTCAGTCCCTTGAGAGGCCCTCTTCAGAAGAAAAAGGAGTTGAGCTAGCGGTCTTTTGGGCCAGTCCCTGCCACCTTGGGTACCAGCTTGGCCAAGGTGGCAGGCTGCTTAAATTGTATGGGTTAGTGGTGGTCGAGTGAAACTGTATGAAGGCATTGTGGGATTTCCAGTGACAGGCTAATAATAGTTGTTCTAAAGAGACTCCCGATTACAAGGCATTACATGCAGCAAAGGCCCTAACATGGGTTTAACCTGATGTAGGGTGAGGATCTCCTGATAAGAGAGCTCATAGTATAGGATCATACACTGCTTGATCCATGACGAGATAGTGGTAGGAGATATATCTTTGTTAAAACTTAGCTAGGCATACAGACTTATCACAAAAAGAGGTCTGTTTCCATATTAGCGTCCGATAGGGGAGATAGGCTATGGTGGAGGATAGGCTAATCTGAAAAGATATGCTTTCAACTGTTTTCTGAAACCAGAAATGCTTTCTATGGTTCTAATGGCTTGAGGAAGCTTGTTACACTCTGTGGGAGCAGCTACAAAAGCAGCCTTTGTGAACTGGTGAAGAACCTGAGAAACGTTCTATGAAGGAATGCCCTTTAAGCCTGTCTCTTTGAAAACTATCCAGGAGATGAGTGAGATTTTCATCTATAACAAATTTTCCAGCTTGTCTGCTATGACTGATCGATCTGTTTGCTATCACATGCAGCATGCCCAGAATGTGTCGGGCCTTCAGAGTCGCCTGTTTCCTGGAGCACCAGGTCAGGATTCTCCACAGAAGGGCACACAGAGGGCCCAACTTTATTCAACATCCTTGCTTATATAGGCAACAACTATTGTGAAAGAGAAAATGGTAGAGCTTTGAATTGGACTGACCTTGGATGTGAAAATGCAGGTATTTCCTGGACTCTGGGTTTATTGGGATATTCAAGCAAGCATCCTTAAAATCTATGGATGTTACCCATTTGCCTGTTTACAGGGAGTCCTTGTGCCTTCTGGAGTTTCCATTTTATATTTCTCTGACTTCAGAAATTTTTTAAGTGAGCTCAGATCTAGTATAGGTCTTCTTTTGTTTTTGGGAACCAAGAACAGTCTGTTGAGGAAAGCCAGAGATGTCTGATTCTTGACTTTTCTATTGCTTGCTTCTGCATAAGTGCATGTAATACCTCCATCGCGTAGCTGTGCCTGAGGGGATGTACATAGGCACTTATGATTAATGGAGATCTGGTCAAAGTTGGTCAGTTCTGGAAGGGATTCGCCTTTCTTGAGGTTTCTTATGACCTTGGAACTAGCCCCCAGGACAGCCCTTGTTTTCCATAACTAATTCAGTCTGGCCCCTGCAGGCAGATTTTGAGCAACAATGTGGACATTCGTGACAGGTTTGACAGATGATAACTGATGTACACAGGAAACACCTTCCAAAGATTTTATTGCTTTGACAAAGGGCCTTATGACTTTCATTTGTGGCTGTCTGGCAACAAAAGGTACATGATTCACAGCAAGACAATTTACATTTAAAGTCTGACAATTTACAAAACAGTTCACAGGAGTTTCTGTCCTGATTGGTGCCATAAAATCCCTCTGGGTTACGCTCTAATTGTCATTTATAAGAACTCTGACCCTTGATTGGTCACTGTGAATAGTTGGAGGCATTACCATGACCTCTTCTGTTCTGACCATGAGAGCTGATCACTTTCCAGATTGGTGCTCCTGACTTCTGGCCGGTGTCCTGTCTAGGCCTTTAAGACTTTGAGTACGAGTGATACTGGCCTGGTTTCTTGTGAGATGAACCAGAATAATACTTGTCATCATAGTTAGTGATCTCCTTCTTAGCCTTCTTGATGACACTATCGAGATACAGAGAGCCTAGATGGACGGGTGCAGTCCTGAAAGCAGCCAGTGTCATTTTTAAACCCAGACCTGAGGTGGTTAAGATAATTATCACATCTGGTAAAGGTGATGTTGGCAATGTTGAAAAAACAAAATCAGATAAGTCCTGTATTATTCTGGCCATTGCAAAAGTGATGCTATGTTGAAGTTCATGAGATATGAGAGTTAATCAGCTGCTTCCTGGGCTTTAACAGATGATTTCCCTTTGGCCTTATTGTCTTTGGTGATCTTTAGTTGAGCAGCCATGTTTTCCAGCACCCTGGTGAGGCAGAGACTGAAGCTGGCTGTTTTTGTTTAGATGAACGAGGACTCTTTGGCCAACCTCTCTCACTTCCTTAGGGTGTCTCAGGAGATATGCCGGGAAGCCAGTGGAGTTGTGGTGAGACTGGAAGCCTTGGCAATTCTGCTGTAGGAACCATTAAGCTTTGCCGGTTCACTGTACCAGTAGCTAACACTGGGTCTGCAAGTGCTCTTCTAATCAGAGTAGATGTCATCCCCTCTAGTCTGTAACTGGGGTACCTTTACAAACTGGGCATTATAGAGTCCATATGCTTCTGGTAACTGATGCCAACCAAAATAGGGCCTGACACCCCTTACAGTCTCCCTGTAACTCTGCTCTTTTAAGAGCTGCTGATCTGGTTCCTTGGCGAGTACACTGGCTTCTTGATCAGAAACTCCCCTTCCTCCTATTGAAAGCCAGTAGGTGATAACTGAGTGGTTGGTTGTAAGTCCATGTCATCCTCAGTATCTAGTGCCTGGTGGTTAAGTCTGACTGGTGGCTGAGGTAGAAGGCAATATCATTTCAATGATGGGAGGCTGGTCAGTGTCTACTGCATTGGCCGGACTGGTAGGTGATGGAAATGTAAGAGAAGTGACTGAACTGTTGGGCAGCTGCTTTACCGGTGACAAAACTAAATGCTGGAAGATAGGCTAACCAGTTGGTTGTGCTGTATGAGGCTACCTGGTAGGCTGAGCTGCCTGAGACTGGTTGACTGGTTGAACAGTGTACTATTGTACCATTTTATTGAATGAAGTGAAGAATAATAACAGAAAACAAGAATATGATCTCAGAAATTGCTGATCAGCAATAAATTACAACTTTACGGTATTAGGCAGTTAATTAAATAACACCATATCTCCCCAATCACTTATCTGAGTGACAGGCCCAGCAACTACCATCTGGTCTGTCACTGTAAATGTAGGTGTTGACAACATATGGATTGTATAATCAGTGACAAGCCCAGCAACTAGGCTTTATTTCTATTCTTTTACATGTCATTCAAGGGGGCAGATTAATGTTAGCATCCAGATTGAAAAACATTTAAATTCTGTTTTGCTCAACCAAAATTTCTATATTGGAAACTGATACTTCGGAAACATTCAAATTCTTTTTTATTTGGCATTACTTTGTTATATGATATAACAGGTTTGGCTATTAATTTGATTTATTAATTAAAAAGGTGTATTAATACTATATGTTAATGTTATTTCAGTTAATATTGAATGAAGAAAAGATTTCTTGTGAAATGATAATGGTTGATGAACATTATGTCTGTGAACTGAAAATATTACTGTGAATCTATGCATATGAAACTTTGAAATAATAAATAAGATCCTATTGTCCAATGTCTAGAGTGACAATGGATACGGTAACTTAATACTTCTCTCACAAGATTCAGGAAGTTCACCTCTGCCAAGTGAATAACTAAAACTGTATCACCACAAGGACATTATAAACGGGAACAATAAACAAACTGATTCATGACAAAAAAGAGATATTGGTAGCAGAGTCTTGGACATTATAAGAGCTTCCAAATGAGGTAATCTTTCAGACCATTTACTGTCCAATGCCAGCAAAGCTTCCTTAAAACTGCCTTAAGAAGAAGTAGAGTTTTACTTGTCTTTCATCGGTGTAGTGTTGCTCTCTTTGGTAGGCTTAACTACTTTGACACTTTCTCCGACTCTTTTTCTGATACTTCACAGCTGACCTGCCCTAGGATCATGACACTGTCTCCATCAACTAAGAAGGGGCTGGCCTTGGGGAGTTTCTTGTTCGATTTCATCTCTTTTCTTGCCTTATATTTGACAGCTAAGCAATCTGGTTGCTAGTTGGCATGTTACAGTAATTATAGTCCTGTTCACAAAAGTGTCTTGGCCCTGTCCTTTTCATGACAATGTGCACACCAACTGAGCTGGTGGCAGCCGTAACGTGTCCATGTCTACCCCGTTTTTGTTCTGGGGATGTCATGACAAGTATATTAATGTCCTACACCAACAATATGCCACAAAAAGTCTTCTAACAGAAATATTTTATAAAACTTCTTTGATTTTTGAGAGATTTCCAAAACACATCTGAACTGCACATATGAAAAGTGAAAATGATGCTATGATGTCACGTTCTCTAGCCAGGAAGAAAGTAGTGGACACTTTCTAGTGAATGGTGGCAACCTAACCAGTCCCATCGTTGGAGACACACAAGAACTCAGTGGAATTGTACCGTCAAAAATTCAAAAAGACAAAAGTATGCTGCACAGTCATAAATAGTTGGCTGACTGGCAGTATTTTTGCAGATCAAGACCATCTTTGAAAATGACCCAGTCATGGCGAGGCCCCACCTTGTTGAAAAAATAACCTAGATTCAACGTACATGTTTTGACAAATGTACACAGGCAGAAAGAGAGGCAAACACACAAAGTTATCACTAACCAAGGTTTTACTAGATATCAGCAATAAGCAGGAAATTCATTAAAGTATCATTTTGGTAACCTGCTCTTACACTGCTAGTCACATGCCCATACAAGTTATAGCATTGTGCAAGATGGGTCCTGCCACCTCTCTTCATGCAGGAATGAAGGAACTACTTATATTTTAGGAGATCATTGTCTAATCTTGTGGAGTACAAGGTCACTATACCCTACATGTCTTCTTCAGGACTTCTGATATTTACAACCTAGAAACAGAAAAAAGTGTCACCATGGCAACACTTGCTTCCAGGTATTGAGGAAAGGCTAATCAGCTCCTATCCATGTGGGGGTTTGGAATGAAAAGAACCCACAAAAAGATTTTTAAGAAACATGGCATGGCAACACATTTTGCCCATTATTGGGGAAAAACTAATTTGCACCAGTTCCCTTTGCAATGAACATATCCTGACAATTTGGTTAATGCACAGGTTTTGAATGTAAAATTCCCACAAAATCACAAGTCCAAAAAATTACAGCTGTCCCCATGGAAAAAGTTGTTACCAAAAAGTTGCCAAAAGCACAATCACTACTCTTCTAGTTCCCCTTGCTAGAAATATATCTTGAAAATGATGGTTAAATGGGGGTTTATACATAAAGAACCTACCAAACTGAAAGTGAAAAACAACAGAAAAAGCATTACCAGGGCACCAGCTGTTTGCAAATGTTGCCTGATGCCAAATCACAAGTTCCTCTGTAATAAACATATTCTAAAACTTTGGAATAATGTAAAACGGCCACAAACTTACAAGACCAAGAAACAGGAAAAGTGTTGCCATGGCAACACTTGTTACCTGATATTGCCAAGAAGGCAATCACACACAAACTATCATGCCATTAAACCTCCATACCAAATTTAGGATTCTACAATCTAGGATTGCAGAAATACTAGCCCCTGATTGGTGGGGCCTCTTACCTTGCTGGAAATTGAATTCTGGCTCCTTCAATTTAATTGTGTTGCCAGGACTGTTTACATGAAAATTTTGTTGGGCTCCCTGCAGTTATATGATAATCTATGAACTTTTACATGATCTTATCTGTTTTTATGTTTGATGGAAACCTGATTTTATGCTCACTATTTTAATGATTGTGCTATAATTTGGACACCTGACTGTGTTGCTTGGACTATGATGGCAAAAAACTGTCAGTTGATGTGGAACCTGTGGGCTATGTGACAGTGCGCTGATTTAACAACCTTAAGCTTGACTTTCTGCACTAAGAGGGATGGTCTAACCTATGTTATTCTTGCAAATTGCCTTTTTTGGCCAAGATTGATTTGATTTCTTTTATTAATTTCCCTACGTTAAGTCAAGCATAACATTAAGTCTCTCAGCACACTTTGTATTGTGTTTTTGCAGATTCAATAGGATATAGATTTATAAAAATATTAAATATATTGAAGGGGCCTGGACATGTCCACTCACAAAGCAAAGTATTCAAAATGCCTGGGAAGGCATATGCTACCAACTAGTAAAAATATAAATACATGCTAGATGAGGATGATGGAGCTCGGGGAAGACAGGTAACAGACAGTTCAGCTTGTGTGTCAACTCTGAGGCGTCACTCTTCCCCTGGTGGTGCGTCAGATGTTCAACAGCAGATTTTAGCTCAAGTACAGAAGGTCAACAACTGATTGGACACTGTGGAGGACGAAATGGCCGAGGTCAAGCATCCACAGGACACAACACAAAAAGATAAGTACTTTCTCTTTGGCTCAAAAAGCATCACAAGTTAAGATAGTGACTCGTCGTCTGAGGAGTCGTTAGTGCCAAGTCTGAGTCATCTGAAATCTCCTATGGACATTCAAAGACAGGTAGATAATAGGTTGCATGAACTTGAAGAATGTAGTTTCACTCCATAAGGACAGGGTTAGCAAAAGTTCAAATCAAAGCGTGATGGTAATGTTGAAATATTGGTGCATAAAAAAGTAGCTTGGCCCCATGATACTATCTTGGGGGGACAGTAGTAAACAAAGAGTATCATATGATCAGTTGTCGTGGTGTCAGTGGGTGCAGGGGTTTGTCCGAAACATTCTAGAGGGAAAAAGTCATAAGACCAGGGGGAAAATGTGTTAACTTATCTGTCAGACCTCATGGAGGACGCCACTGATTTCAGTTGGCAGGGTGCTAAGGTGTCACATGCAGTGTTACTTTGTGACATGGAGAGAGGGGCTGGATCTTGGTATGACACAAGTCGTACTGACAGAATTAGAAGAGCACATGATCAATAGCAAATTCACAATCCTAAAACTTTCAACAGAGTTAGGAATGATTCTAGCAAACATCCCTGGTATTGTAAATTGTTTCAGACTGGATCATTTACTTTCAATAAGGCCCATAAGACAAATGATAAGATCCACAAACATATCTGTGCTTTCTGCCTGGATAAGGGCAAACAGTTAAATCATGCAGAAAAAGATTGTCACTGGGCCAAAAAATTACCAAAAAACGAATAATTAGCGACCCTGGGGTGACACGACCTCTGAGGAAATTTTGTCTCATAATCCTTGTTAAAGTAAAAAAGTAGCAATGCTAAAATATACTGAACGTCATTCAAAAAGTACTGGGAAAACTGTTGACTATAGCACATGTTTTGTCATTAATTTTAACTACAAAGTGTGTGATGTTGAAGCTCTTTTGGCTATGAAACAAGGCTAAAGGGTGTTTTGGTCCCCTAGCGCGAGCGCAAAGCCCTCAGAGACACGAGTAATGCACTAGAATTTACGAAAGTCTGGTGACACAAAGAAATTCCAACTCAGACACATCTCACAGCTGGTGTAGAACTCAGACAGTCACCCATTCAAGTACTAACGTAGCCCATTGCCGCTTAACTTCAGTGAGCAGACAAATACTCATCACGCTGCGCCACAATTCATGACAGTGGGGAGACAAAAAAAACAAGGCCAAAAGGTGTTTTGGTCCCCTAGTGTGAGCACAAAGCCATCAGAGACATGAGTAGTGCACTAGAATTTACGAAAGTCTCGTGACAGAAAGAAATTCCAACTTAGATACATCCCAGAGCTGGGGCCGGTTTCATGAAAAGTCTCAAACTGAGCCAGACTCAAGGCTGAGTCAGGGTCTCAAATCTGAGACTTTTGTCTTGGCTGAGTTTTTGGCTCAAATGGATTTCACAAAGGGTGGATCAGCTGAGACCAGTCTCAAGTTATGGTCTCAACTTTTTAATCTCATTTCATATATTTAGTGGGCTTATTTTTAGTTTAAAAAGTTATATTTCATGATTATTATCATTTTAAATATCTTTAATACTCATAATACAAAGAAATTATATGATTATATATTATTCTAAGTGATCCATAAGATTGAGACTCAACTGAGGTTGAGTCTGGCTTTGAGTCCACCCTTGAGGCCTGTCACTTGATAATAGCCTATAAAGCATGTCAATTCTATTGACTTTTGTTATTAGTAAATATTGAATATGTAGCTGTCATTATAAAATAAAATGAAAGCAGAAGATTTCAAGATTTATCAATTTCATTTTGGAACAAATTGTATCGCTTTATGTATGTGTTTTTTGGCATCAAAGCTTGGACTCAAATTTGAGACACCTCCTTCATGGGCTCAAATTTGAGCCTGTGACTGAGCCAGGTCTCAAGTTGAGCTTGTTTGTGAAATGCATTGAGTCTGAGTTCACAGATTCGGCAAAATATTTCCAAAATTTGAGACAAAGTCTCAACCTTTGAGTCTGACTCAAGGCTTAAGTCTGTTCATGAAACCGGCCCCTGGTCCTGAACTGAGACGGTCATCCATCGAAGTACTAACACAGCCTATTGCCACTTAACTTCAGTCAGCAGACAAATAATGGTTACTCTGTGGCACAGTTTCTGACAGTCTGATGCAAGAAGGACATATGTATGGGTAAAAAGCAAAAGAAAATGTGTCCTTTTAGCTATTGGAGAGCAAGAGCGGGAAATTGAGAATGCACAGGTGTTGTTAATGTCATCAAAGTCCAGAGACAAAAGGACATATGCAGGGGCAAAAGCTGAAATGCAATGTGTCCTTTTAGCTATTGGAGTGTTGTCAATGTCATCAAAGTACGGAGACAAAATGACATATGCATGGGCAAAAGCCAAACAGACATGTGTCCTTTTAGCTAGTTGAGAGCAAGAGAGGGAAATTCAGAATGCACAGGTAAATTTCATTAAAGTCCGGAGACAAAAAAAGTGATCTTTAAAAGCGCGAGCTTTATCGAGGCTCGCGTTTAAAGACAAAGCATGTAGACTGTTTCATAGTACTGTGAGGGGTTACTCCTCTGTTGAATCCAGCTTGCATAAATTTGCCCAAGATGTCGGCAGAGAAAAACGAAACGTTCCTAAACTTTCCTTCTATGATGGGCATCTTTATTCTGCTGTTGCTGCTGGCCACGTCAGTGGAAAGACTAACCATGTCCCTGTCATTGTAAATGCAGACTATAGTAAATATATTGTTTCTCGAGGCAATATGAATCAGGTCATACGTAGTGACAAACCACGAGTTGACAGTGTAAACATGCAAAAGGTGGATTGTGGTGACAAAAACAGATCAGAATAAATGAAATTGTTTGACATTAACGGACTAGAGGATAAGTATATTAATTTTATTCTCAACAGGTTGTGTCATGCTAACAAAAACATTGCAAAACAGACAGATTTTGCTTTCAGATTTATTCCCCTAGTGGATTTTTGTTTATCTGACAGTACTGAAATTCATGAAATTTTGTATTTTTGTCCCATTAGAGCTCATGCTATTGTTAAAAGCTTTCAAAAACTAATTTATCTAGGAGCTACATTAAAGTTGATTTGCAGTTGAACTTAGAAGCTTTGACAGCTGAATTACATGACTATTGGGATACTCACCTTATCTAACTTACTGTATTTTGGCTTCCCTCTAGATTTCAATCATAATTGTCCCCTTAGGTGGAAGGGGGAAAATCATAAGTCGGCTATTAATTTCCCCAGGGACATAGAGGTATATCGTGAAGAGGAACTTTGGCATAAAGCCATTGTTGGCCTGTTTGAAGGGCATCCATCTACTGGTATGTATCCACCCTTCTTAACAAGAGAAAACCCAAACTCAGATAATCACAGAGTTATTGTCGACCTGAGGGGAACCACTTGGGGAATCTGTTAATGGTGGTATAGATAAATATCTAGGTATAGACTTTACCTTAAACCTACCAACCATTGATCATATCACTGACCAGTTAAAGCCATTGGCAATGGTTATCAACTTTATAAAATTGACATATCCAGAGCCTTTTGTCACATAACGGTGGATCCATTTTATTATGACCTGTCTCTTGTGTTTACATTGAAATGTGTGTCCCATTTGGGAGCAGGCACAAGTCCCAAATATTTCAATGCTGCAGCACCGCCGCCAAATTAATCATGAGAAAAAATTGCCAAAAAATTGTGGATTGTGTGGATGATTACAATGGTTGTGGCACATCCGTTGAGGCTGAGGCTTCTTTTCAAACAATGGTCACTATCAGCAACAAAAATTAGTACCCCCAAGCACTCAAGTCACAAGTCTGGGTGTAAATATTGACAATGCAGAAGGTTCAGTTTCTACACCCCCAGAAAAAATGCAGGCCATTTCAAAAATGGTCATTGAATTGCAAGGCAAGAAACTTTGTACAAAAAGGCAACTCCAGTCTCTTCTAGGGCATTTATTGTATATGAATGTGTTGAACCTGCAAGATGTTTCCTAAATAGGATGTTGGAACTCCTCAGAAATTCTCATACTGTTGCTTACATTAAACTGACTGTTGCATTTCATAGAAACCTAAGATGGTTCAAAACTTTTTTACCCCATTTTAATTGCATTGCTCTGTATGAAAATTGATTGTCAAACCCATTTAGATGCGTGCCTTCAGGGTCTGGTGGCACATACAAAAATCAGGTGTATTATTTAAAAATTCTCCTAGGTTTTAGAAACCTAGACACTGCCCATTTAGAAATGGTCAACATCTTAGTGGCTACAAAGATGTTTTGTCATCAGTGTCTCAAAAATCAGTTTAAATCTACTGTGATAACGGTGCAGTGGTCTGGGTTTTGCAATCTGGCAGGACAAAGGATCCTTATCTGGTTGCATGTGCTAGAAATATTTGGCTCTGGCCTGCAAACTTTTAAATAAATTTTGTGTTCAGTCACATACGTGGAAAAAGTAACTATATTGCTGATCTTCTGTCCAGATGGGCTTAAACAAGTGCCAATTATGGATCTTTACACCCTGGTGGGTGTTTATGATTCAATTTACATGGGGAAAGTTTTTAAGAATGTGTTCCTTTTAGCTTTTTTTTTTTTTTTCTTTTTTCGCCTTTCAAATTTATGTCCTCATTCTCTGTCATCTTTTGATTTCACCAGGCATTTGGTGGCCGGTAACATATTCTTTGATTCTGATACATCATAAGTACTTATTAAGTGGTCAAAGACACTTCAATCACGTGACAAAGTAAAGTTAATCTCACTCCCCAAACTAGGTAGGGCTGCCATTTGCCCCTACAGAGCTCTCTCAAAAATGTTGTACTCCCCCGTAAAAAATAACCCATTTTTCAGCTTAGGTATCAATCTGGATGGAAAACACTTATGGATTCACAGGTTAGGGAAACTTTGTCCCTTCTAAATGTTAAGATTGGGTACTCCCCCTTACTTCACTTTTTATTCTTTTAGGAGATTTGGTACCTCCTTAGCATTCTCCTCTCATGTCCCTCTCCATCAGATAAAAATGCAAGGACTCTGTACGACAATACATTCACAGCAATCCTGATAATGCCTCTCAAGTTGCCTCTACCTTTGCTAAATTACATGCTTTATGAATGTTGTGTTTGGGTTTGAGGAATCTGCATGAATGTTAATGGTCCTACATACTGTCATTTCAATTATTCTAAATTTGATACATTCTGGTCTTTTGTTAATTAAGTTATTAAGGTGACCTTATGGTGTAGCTAAATTTTTCTTCATATGTCTTAATATCATAAGTTTGCTGTTTTAATCTAAATTGTCTCGGTCACCTTCCTTTTGTATTCTGAAGTGTTAAAAGTTTTAACTTATGTTAAGGTGACTCCTTAAAACTTTTGTGTGTAATTCTATGTTGTTTTTTACATTACTTACGTGTTCTTATATTCTGAAAGTCATTATGTACTCATGTAGACGAATTATATATGATTATGAATTTGACTCTGTGTATGGAAAATTGGATCTGTACAGTATTGGTAGTTTTAGTTGTGTTAACTTAAATGTCTATACTATTGTTACTGCATAATAAAATTACTATTATCCTCTGACTGTTGCTTGACTGCTTCTGGAGAGCCTTGGGGGAACTGTCAGGTCTTTATGGTAACATTACAATAGAGATCTTGTTTTGGTCTAGATATGTGTACATGTTTAATTTAAATGAAAACTCTCAACTACCTCTATAATATTGTCCAAATACCATAAAACTTTGTCCTAACCTTAAACTGAATGTAAGTCAATGCAAATGTTAAGACTTTAAGGTCATGTTAAACATGTAGACTCCGTTCAAGGTTAGTTATATCCACAATTTAAATATGCTTAAAATCTATTCCACATAATTTAAGATATAATCCAAAACATTTCGGTCAGATCAGTTCATGTCCCTGCAAAATATAGATCAAATATGTCATGCAATTTTTGGTATGCTTTGTGGAAACATAGAAAAACTTGAGCTCAATATAGTTCTTTTACACATGGGAGTTTAAGGTCACCTTAAAATAGGGCACACATCAGGACTGGATACAACAACATACCAAATTAAAAGTAAATCTGTCACACAGTTTTAAGATACTCTTCAGAAATGAAAAAAAAATTCAAATATAAATATCACTAGGAGTTTTTAAGGTCACCTTAAAATAGGCCTCCCCTTGAAGACCAGATATATTTACATACCAATTTTTTGGGGAATCTGTGAAGCCATTTTTAAGCTATTGCCCACAAAAGGCAACAGGAAAATTCAATAAAACTGTTTTATTAGTAAAAGTTTAAGGTCATCTTAAATTAGGGCTCATATCGATGACCAGCAATATCCACATGACAAATTTGAATTTTATCCTAGAAGCAATTTTTGAGATATTTTCCACAAACAAAGTGTGATGAT
Organism: Sabellastarte sp. h YS-2021; assembly: GCA_964017235.1. Taxonomy (NCBI): domain Eukaryota; kingdom Metazoa; phylum Annelida; class Polychaeta; order Sabellida; family Sabellidae; genus Sabellastarte; species Sabellastarte sp. h YS-2021. The sequence goes on from OZ024927.1 coordinate 11,950,709, forward strand.
GATGCTGGAAGAAACATGATCCATCACAGATACTAGTGACACAAAACTGTTACAACCTTAACCTCATAAGAAATATTAGCAATTTATTGTAACCTTACAAAAAGGACCTTTTTTTCCTTTTTTATTGTAACCTTACAAAATTGTAAATTTAATAAGTAAATTAAATTTTTATAAGTTAATACTCTATCCAATGGACAATTGCTAATCCGGTCAGCACAGACCAGCCCACCAAATGTCAGAAAAAGGCGTCCTGTGTTTCCACCGGCCAGCCGGTCCCAGTACAGTGCACTCGCCAGATGGCACATTGTACTTTCTTCCTGACTAGACAGCGTGACGTCATAGCATCTTCTTTGTTGTCTAAACCTATTAGACCCCTAGTAGGTTGAAGGCTGGGTCAGTGGGAGGGTCTAAAAATTTCTACAGGCCTGGGTCTAACCTGAGGTCAGGAAGACCCTTAAGGCCATGGTCGGTTACCAGTAGCCGGTTACCCGGGCTATACCAACTTTGCTCCCCCCCTTTTTTAACAGACCTGCTCTGAGGTAGGGGAAGAGAAGGATGACTTCAGTCCCATAAGAAGCTGAAATAAACTTCACAAAGGAAGCACGTCAGAGTTTTTTGTTTTTTTTTACAACTATTTACATATGTGCAACTATTTACATATGTACAAATCTCCTCTATATCCTGGGCTACTTGTGGATCTGCTGACCAGCCACTACTGGCCCCAGGTGGTAGAGCTCTGAATCCACCCAGGCCACATCCTTCAGATAAAATTGTGTGAAGGTGTTATGTGACTTCCAATGGCAGGCTGATAGGATTTGCTCTAAAGAGACTCCCGACTGGAATCTAATCTAATCTAATGTGGACTTTTATAGCGCTTAATCTCCATCACTGATGGACTCTAAGGCGCATCTAAACATAAAGCAAGGCAGTTAGCGTTAATCAAGGGACATAGTCAGGTCGTACCAAGGAGACACAGATGTGACGGGGAGGCTATGGTGGGTAGGCTTTTGCAAACAGGTATGTTTTAAGCTTCTTTCTGAAGGAGGCAACTGATGTTGCACTGCGAGCATCTTGAGGGAGGTCATTCCAGATCTTAGGAGCATCAAAGGCAAAACTATGGCCAAAATGTTTGGCTGACTTAAAGACTGATGAATGGAAAGGAGGAACTGTAAGGTATTGACGATCTGTGTGACTATGCCTAGTACTATAGGGACAACTACTAAAAGACAAGAATGGTTCGAAGTAAGAGGGAGAACCACTAATGCAAAAATTTATACACAAGTGTTGCGGTTTTGAAAATACAACGATACTTAACAGGCAACCAGTGGAGTTTCTGTAGAATAGGTGTAACATGAGCATACTTTCTATGATTTGTAACAATACGAGCAAGGGTGTTCTGAATACTTTGCAACTTGTGCTGATTGAAACCGGACAAACCTCTGAACAGAGAGTTACAATAGTCCAGACGACTACTAACCAAGGCATTTGCAGCCAGGAATGCCACTTCAGAAGTGAGATACTTTCTAATTCTACGGAGGTCACACATCTGAAGGAAGCACGCTTTGCAAGTCCTCTTGATATGCTCAGAGAATGAGAAATCTGCATCAAACCACACACCTAGATTTCTGTCAGAATCAACCGGATGAAGAAGGCTACCAAGAATGCTAACCGGAAAGTGAGAGGAAATCTTCTGACGTTGAGCCTTGGAACCAAAGACAATAAACTCAGTTTTTTCAGGGTTGAGCTTCAATTTACTGAGAGACATCCACTCTTGAACATCACGAAGGCAGGCATTTAGCTTGGCGAGAGCCGAAGAAGCATTCTTGTGGGAGAGATGGATGTATAACTGAGTATCATCCGCATAAAAATGGAATTTAATATGCGGGTGGAGGCGAATAATTTTACTAAGTGGTGTTGTATAGAGTGAAAACAGTAACGGACCCAGAACAGAACCTTGTGGGACTCCATAGATGAGATTGCTTAATTCAGATAGTGTGGAGCCTATCTTAATGGCCTGGCAACGATTTCTTAAGTAGGAAGCAAACCACCTTAGAGCTGTTCCACCAAGACCAAACCAGGATTTAAGGTAACCAAGGAGAATATTATGGTCTATGGTATCAAATGCGGCTGATAAGTCAAGAAGTACTAGAGCTGTGGGTTCACCGAGTGCCAGAGAGAGATGAACCTCGTTTTTTATAGACAATAAAGCAGTTTCCGTGGAATGTCCTGGCTTATATGCTGATTGATGAGGATTGTCCAGTTTGTTGTTATTAATGTGTGACGTTAGCTGCCTGGCAACAACTCGCTCAACCAACTTTGACAGGAAACAAAGACCAGACACTGGGCGATAATTCTTAAGGTCGTCTCTGGGAAGGGAAGCCTTTTTTATGAGGGGGTGACAACCGCCTTTTTGAAAGAATTTGGGAAGGATCCTTCAATGAGAGAATAATTTACCAACTTGGTAATGGAAGAGAGGAGGATATCAAGACAATCCTTAAGGAGGAATGTTGGTATAGGGTCTAGTGAGCAAGATTTAGTGGGGGATTCACTAATACACTTATAGACCTCTTCTTCAGTGACAGGCATAAAGGCATTGAAAGCAGGAGGCACCGAATCCGGTGCATCAGTGAAAGAGCCAGAAGTAGAAAAGGTGTCCCTGATTTTGCTTATTTTATTGGAGAAAAAAGAAGCAAACATGTCCGCGAGGCTTTTGTCTGAGCTATGAGCAGGCAGAACAGTCTCGGAGGTGCGATGCAACACCTTCCTCAATGACTGCCATAGCTTCTTTGGGTCACGACTATTAGCAGTTATGAGATTTGTATAGTATGAACCCTTGTCTTTATTGGCCAGTCGATTACACCAGGCAATTTGCCTATGGAGTCTTGACCTATTCAACTCTGACTTATGTTTTCTCCACCTTCGTTCAAATTGCCGTCTAAGAGATCGAGCCATGCGATACGAATCAGACAACCACTCATCAGACTGCTGTTTAGCCTTGCATGAAATGACGGGAGCATGCTTGTCAAGTACCTGTGTAACACCAGTTATGTACTGATCATAAAGTTCTGCAGCAGTACCTTCAGGGGACCGTACAAACGGTATATTATTAAGGTCATTTCTGAACTGGTCGATATCACTCCTGTGGTAACGTCGATAGGAGACACATTTGTCGATGCTGGTTGATGGGTGGGAGAAATCCAGTTGGCATCTTATGGCAGCATGATCAGAAATAAAATCCCCAGCACTAACATTGCGGACAAAATCTGAGTCGCAAGGAGATATCAAAACATCCAGAGTGTGACCCAGTAAATGAGTCGGGCCACTGACACTTTGAACCAAACCACAACACTGAAGGATGTCGTTAAACCTGGACCTATCACCACACTCAATATCCAGATGGACATTTATATCGCCACAAATGATGAAACTGGAACCAGTCGAAGAAAGAAAGCCAGAAAGAGCCAGAAAATCTTCCAGAAACTGAGTAGTACAAGAACCAGGAGGACGGTACACACAAGCCGCAACAAAGCTATTATAATCAGACTTGAACGAAAGTATGATAATTTCAAATGACCTGAAAACTGGTGAAGAGACAATACTCGGAGAAAAGGTTTTTCTACACAGAAAACCAACACCACCTCCCGACCAGTGCACCTTGGTTTTTGGATGAAATTGTAATCAGCCGGTGTAAGAGAACTCAGGAGGCCCTCCGTATCATTTGGTCTAATATGCGTCTCAACTAGACCCAGGATATCTAGGTTGCCACGTTTTATCAGGTCCTGCAGGAGAGGGCCTTTATTGCAAATGGATCTACAATTGACAAATCCAAAATTGGTGGGGCCAGGGTTTGAAGCAACATCGCCACACAACAAAAGGAGTAGTAGTAGGTTTTTAAATTTCAGTTGTGGAGGAACCTGTTTTGTATCGCTAGTGTAACAATATTTACGGACGAGGACAGAAAGCCGAAAAATGGGATACTCCGGTCAATCTTTTCGCAGTTCTGACTCCTGTCAGCATTCAGCCAGTTACACAAAAAAACAACACACAGGAAACATATCACTAGAATGACTTTCACAAATAACATGGCCAAGAACACGTTACCCAGTCCACATAAAGGAAACCAGAACTGTGTGAAAATAAACTGTCACAGGAAAACAAATGCAAAAAGATTGCAAGAGCCAAGAGTTAGCAAACCATAAAAGCAGAGGAACCTATAAGGAAGGCCTTGGAAGCAGCAAAGGCCCTGACATCATGGGCTTTAACCTGATGTAACGTGTGGGCCTCCTGGTCAGAGAGCTCATAACATAGGATCACAGTTTGTTTGATCAATGAGGAGGTAGTGGCAGGTGAGATGTCTTTGTTGAATCTTTCTTGAAGGAGACAAAGACCAACTCCTTATTCTGCCTGAGGTCTGAAGTCCTGTCCAAATAGTACTGCAATGCTCTGACCAGACAGAGAGACCTGTCAGACTTGAGGGACCTATCCAGAGTTGGGGCCAGGGCTGGTATAACCACTGGGGCCACACTGTCTGAACCTTCTTTGGCCAGCTGATTCTTGGAAAGAAAGCTGGGTGATGGATACAGGGACACCTTAGACCAGTCAGATTGGTGTCTAATGTTTCTGTTTTACCAAGCATGAATCTCACTTCTATGTTTACCTGACCTAAGGGCCAAGAGGAAATCCACCTTGAAGGTCAAATGCTTCAGGGAGGCCTCTTTAATTGGTTCAAAAGGGGCCTTTGTCAGCTGGTGCAAAACCAGAGAGAGGTTTCAGGAGGGGATTCCTCTCCGGCCTTTGGGCCTGTCCCTGTGGATACTATCCAGAAGACGAGTGAGATTTTCATCTTTGCTGATATTAATTGGTGAGTTCCCTAGTTTATCAGCAATGACTGATCTGTAACCATCAATGGTGCTGGGCTGTAACTTCTTTCTCCTGAAAAACGTACATGAGGAAGTCAGCAACTGACTTTACAGGGGGTGCCCTGAAGTCCACCTGATTGCTGATACACCACTTTGTAAAAATGGTCCACTTTGCCTCATAGACTGATCTGTTTGATCTTCTTTGAGGAGCCTCAATTCTTTCTGCCACTGCCTCAGAGAATCCCTGCTCTTTGATTGCTGAGGCTCTAGGAGCCATGCTTGGAGATTTAGATTTGTCAGATTTCTGTGAGGGATCTGATTGAAGGGCTGTGGCAGCAGGTTGGGCACAATGGTCAGGCTCAGTGGAATTTGGCTGGACATGGCCACCAGGTCCCAAAACCAGGGGATGTTGGGCCACCCCGGAGAAATTAGAATGATTCTGTTGCATTGGGAGTCCTGCAACTTCACCACTTTGCCCAAGATGGCTGCTGGTGGGAAGGTGTATGCATCTAGATCCTCCCATGGCAAACTGACTATGTCCACTGCTGTGGCCAGGGGATCCGGTACTGGTGACACAAACCAAGGTAACTTGTTGAACTTCGTGGCAAATAGATCTATTTGGGATCGGTGCCACCTGCTGCATATTGTCTGGAAGACCTCTGGAAGGAGAGACCACTCTGTTTGGATGGTCTGGCCTAGCCTGGATAGCTTATCTGCTACCCCATTCAGATGGCCTGGGATATGTCGGGCCTTGAGAGTTACTTGTTTTCTGGTACACTAGGTCAAGATTCTTCATAGTAGGGCACAAAGTGGACCCGACCTCATGCCTCCTTCTTTGTTTATGTATGACACCATCGTGGTGTTGTCGGTGGCTACAAGGATTATCTGTCTGAACAGAGGTCCTGGAACTCTTTTAAAGCCAGAAAAACGGCCTTGAGTTCTAGGTAATTTATATGCAGCTTGCTTTCTGAAAATGACCAGTTTCCTCTTGCAGTGTGCTCGTTTAAGTGAGCGCCCAACTCTTCTTTTGATGCATCTGTAAAAATTTGCAAAGCATGCTTTATGGGGTGTAATGGTTGGCCTGTGAGTACGTTGTCTTCTTCTAGCCACCATTGTAAGTGGGGGTGCAGGGACCTGGGAATTGGGATCACCTTTTCTAGTGATTCCGGAACCCTCCAGTTGTTTTTGAGATGCCACTGTATGGGTCTCATATGTAGACGGTCTAAGTGAACTTGCTTTTCTGTGGCTGTTAGTAAACCTGTCAAGGATAAGCCGGTCGGGATAGCAGTTCCAGTATTTTCTCTTGAAGGGTCTGCTACCAGTCCGGTGTGGGTCGGACCCGACCGGACTTAAAAATGCCTAGAATTGCACATTATTTGAAATATTGTTCAAAAATGCCAAACTTATAATGAATATAATTCTGTTATTATTCGGAGTTTTAGGTCCCCTTAACATATGGCCCTTATCTATGGCCAGTTACATGCAAAATTTGAATAAAATCTCTTAACTTATTTTCAATATACTCTATGGAAAAAAAACAACTTAAACTCAACATAATTCTTTTATACATGGGATTGTAATGTCAATTTAAAATAGGGTACACCTTGAAAACCAGTTACAACCACATGCCAAATTTGAGTTGGATCTGTAAACACATTTTTGATATACTGTGCAGTGTGCAGAAACAAAAACAAAAACTTCAACTCAATATATGCATGTTTCTACTGGGAGTTTAAGGTCGCTTAACAACAGGGCACAGCTTAAGGACCTATTACATCCACATGCCAAATATGAATTGAATATTTCAAACCATTTTCAGATACTCTCCGGAAAAAAACTGTGACAATGACACTGCCAATGCCGACGCCACAGGAGAGAGGACAAAGCAATCCCTATATGTTGGTGACACAAAACATCTTTGTCTGGCATTTAGTGGGGTCGGCCATTGCCGGCCAAATAGCCAATTGTCCATTAGGTAATATGTATTAAGGCTACATAAAATTTGTCAACAAGAAAGACAAAATAATATAATTTTTAAAAGGTATGCTATCAGTGAGAAAATCTATTTAGAATAAATTTCCTTTTTACAGAACTAAAAAAATAAATTGAAAGCATGTAATTTTTATCACAGAACAGCAACAGCATCCCTTCTCCAAAATAGATGTTGTTTGCTGAAAATGATGTCCGAACATCACATAATGATGTGAATGCCAAGGGTCCATACATTTGTGCATTAAAGGAGGCCATAACAAAGATATAAATCAAAACAACAAACTACAGATGTTTTAATCACGATTCACATCGGAAATAAATGCTTCTTTTCGTGCACAGATATTTTAGAGAAGTTTTGAGGACAAAAATTAAAAATTTTAATTACTTAAATGTAGCTTTTATAAGCTACAAGCTTACCATGTGGGACTGAATGCTGATCTCGGATGGCCACAAAGCATCAGGCCAACGTCTAAGAAAAATAGACATTTATAGTTGGCTGTAGCCTCAAGTTGTCCTCTCGTGGTACACTGTGAGATCTTGTCCTACTTTCTCGTTGAAATTTTTTAAACCTTACCCCTCAGCTGTAATACAACGGGGAGGCAGGGTGGGACTCTTCTCAGTCCCACATAGTAAGCTTGTAGCTTATAAAAGCTACATTTAAGCAATTAAAATTTTCAATTTTATTGCGCTACAATAGCTTACCATGTGGGACTGAATGCTGAATCCAACCGCACTGTGGAGGGATTACAGCTGATACTGGAAGATATATCAATTTTTCTTAGATTTTGAAGTAATAGGTTAGAATGAATGTTTAGAATGTTTAGAAATACCAGTCCCGTTTACAGTGCCCCAATCCCGAAGACCGGGCCTGTGAAGAGCCAAAAACCTGAATAGAATGAATGACAGTGCTAAAAACTGTCAAGATGCAGGCTTCCCAGTGACTTTTAAGGGAAAAAAAAGGTTTTTTAAAAGGCTATTTTGGAAGAAAAAAAGGTTTTAAATCCAAAAAAAAAAGGTTTTTCCTATTAATATTGCACTCATGAATTTGCCATAATATTTGAATTTGCCATAATATATGAACAGAAAAATATATCCCCAGGTGAGATTTTAGCTGGGTAAGCTGCATTACAGTGGCAAGAAGTGTATAAAATGGGCCCTTGTGGGTATTTTTGGTGACCTTAAGGTGACTGTAAAAGTTAAACTACAAACCTCAAATTTTCAAGAAACAAAGATCCCATGGAGAAGTTATATCTACTGCAGTCTGATGTTACTTAGACTTACCATTCTGAATTTACAAGGCAAAATACATGTATGTGAAAAATGTAAAAAAAATCATTGGGTGGGGTCTTAATGTACATAGCTTAAATGTCTATGTAAAGCCTTGATTTTTGGTACATATAAAAATAACATATTCAATATTGTCTCAGGTGAGATATGAGGTGGGTGAGCCAATATAGTTTGCAAGGTACAGGACTTAAGTGACAAAAAATACATAAAATTGGTCCTTGTAAACATTCTTTTAGACCTTAAATTGATCTTTAAATTCACACTAAAGAGTTAAAATTTTCCGGAGAGGTCATATACAAGTTACATTTATCACACTTTGATGCTGGTCAGACTTTACCTTTCGAAATTAGAAAGTCGAATTTGTGAAAAAAAAGCAGAAAAATATCCTCCGAATAGAATCTTTATGAGCATCATACACAGATTCAATGTCAACTTAAAAGCATTAAGTTTTTTGGCATATGAAAAAAAAAAACATATTAATATATTATCAGATAAGAGATTAGATGGGTGAGGGACATAGTTTGAAACTTATTGGGCATAAGCTGGGAAAAAGATCATAAAATTGGTCCCTACTGCTATCTTTAGAAACTTTAAGGTGGCCTTAAACTTATAACTATAGACCTTAAATTTTCAACAAAGATTTGCGTATAAAGGTTATATTTACCACATTTTGAGTAAAGTCAGTCTTGCCATTATCAAGTCACAAAGCAAAAGATGTGAAAAATGCAGAAAAAAACTCGAGTATTGCTTTGCAAGAGAAAAAGAAATTGCTTTTGCACAGCAAAAAGTGTCTCAACGAGTATTAATGATTTTGTAGGAATGACTATCTTCCTGTGCTTAATATGTTTTTCCATTTATGCCAAAATGCAAGGTTTCTTAGATGAATGTTTTTTTTGTTATTGTATTTTATACAGAAATTCAAGATGGCTGCCAAAAAATGGTGGGAAAACGATCTGTCTACATCCTGCAGGCCAACATTTTTGCTGAAATCAGTATCTCGCACAGTTTCTGAGATAAGAAAAATCGTGGCGTTTAGTTAATCATTAATAAGTCAGTCATTTTGTACTGGCCCACTTCCAGAAGTTAATGATTTCCAGACATCTATAGAACAAACCTACTTGCCAAATTTCATGTGAATAGGTGAAGCGCTTTTGAAGTTATCATCCGGACAAGCACACCCTTTTGAAAAACATGTTTTTGGTCACTGACTTCTCTGATTGGATGAAATGTCATGACGCCATATTCAAAAAAATTTTCCCAGGGCCACTGCATACATGTGCTAAATATGAAGAGAATCCATCCAGTGGTTGCCAAGCTATAAGCAATAGAAAATGCGGGAGCCGGCGGAGTCACTCTCTCTCTCCCCTATCCCCAAAATACAAACAAGTGTCCCTTGTGGGACGCTTAATTTCTCTATGTGGGGTGGTTATGGGCCTCATACAGAAGTTAAATCTTAAAGTTGTTATACAACCATAAATTCACATCTTTGCATTGGCCAGAGTTGGATGGCTGCAACAAGTAGCTACTGTTAGGAAATGGTAAGGGTATTTCGCTATAACATGTCAAGTTAAAGCCTTGATTTTTGACACATGTAAAACGACCATATAAATATACTTCCAGCTGAGATTTATGATGAATGAATCACATAGTTTTAGAGTTATAGGGCTTAAAGTGGCAAAAAGTTCACATAATAGGTCCCGTGGACATTTTGAGACCTTAAGGTGACTTAAAAATTAAAGCTACAGACCTCAAATTTTGTGCAAAGATTACATGTAACAGTCATAGATACTACAGTCTGAGAATCATCAGAATTACCATTTTCAAATTACAGGGTAAAATATGTGAAAAATGTAGAAAATATCCACCAAGTGAGGTCTCAAACACAAATTTGAGCACAACATAAATTCTTGATTTTTTTACACATGTAAGAAGAATATATTAATGTGCATTCAGATAAAATTTTAGCCATATGAGCCACATAGTTAATGACCTTGAGGGCTTCAAGTGGCTGAAGGTCCATTTCTGACATTAAGGTGACCATAACCTCTGTATTATTTGGAGTTTACGGTCACCTATAACATACAGTTCCTTTTCTTATCCTAATGAATGTATGTGCCAAGTCTGAATAAAATCCATGAAAGTGTTTTTGAGCTATTGCGCACACAATGACAATGTACATGGCAGAAAGACGGACATAAAACCAGTATATCTCCGACTTTCATCTGAGGATATAACAAATGTATACCTTCCTACTTTTTAGGCTTTTTACCAGACTCTTAGCTTTCATAGTCTAAAATGTGTAAATGTTCTAGTCACTGATTACTACTGTTTTAGACTGTTAACTCTTCTCAGACAAAACATTTTTGTTGGAAAAACAATGTCAACTTCAATGTTTGGTCTGATGAGAAGTATAACATTCTGACACACTTAATTATAGCTATATACATATTAATTGTATGTACAGTTAATTTAATCTTTATCGACAAAAATTTGACTGTTGGGAAAAGATTTTCAGCTTAAAAAAACAAAGGCTAAAAAAGGTTTTCACGCCATTTTTCAGCTTAAAAAAGGTTTTTCTTGAAAAAATGAGAAAAAAAAGGCTAAAACCTTTTTAAAAGGTTCCGCTGGGATGCCTGAAGATGTTTTAATTGTAGGAGAGAAGTGCAGCCGTGCTCACTTTTAGAAGTGTAAGGGCCCTTAGGGCCATCCACGAGTGAAAAACCAGCCCAATGGTTGGAATTCTGATAAATTCTTGCCACCGAATATGAGATTAATGACAACGTTGATAAGTCCTTAATACATATATACTTGATAAACTAAAAATAAAAAATGACCTTACCCGTAACATCTTGAGAGGTAAACCTATACCTAGATCCTGGGATTAGACTTCTGAAGACTTGGTTGTAGCAGATGTGCCCTCCCCTTTCTTTTCTTTCCGAGGATAACTGGTCTGAGGGGAAGGATCTAGGACTTGTTGTGCCGCCACCACTGGTCCCAGATACATATTGTTGTCGTTGTCTGACGAAGTAAGGTCTTTTAGGTAAAAATTGTAAATGTGTTGTGAGCTTTCCAGTGACAGGCTTGCATGATTTGGTCCACCGATACCCACCGTAAAAGGCCTTAGAGGCCGCGAAGGCCCAAATGTCATGCGCTTTAACTTGGACCAAGTCCAAGGCTTGTTGGTCTGCTTGTTTATAACAAAGTAGAATGGTTTGTTTCAACCAAGAAGAAAGAGTAGCGGGTCTGATGTCTGCGGTATGTCCTTTCTTGAAGGAGATGAAAAGGAGGGATCGAGACCCTCTCAGGTCTTTGGTTCTATCCAAATAGTACCTCAGGGCCTGCACCGGACACAAGGTCCTGTCTTCTTTGAATTGTCTATCTACAATGGTAGTCAAAGCAGGAATAGTCACCGGAGACACACTTTGAGAAGCCATTTCAGCACACCTAGACTGGTGGCAAAATCCCTCAAACATGATCAGAGGTGCAGACCTTCATCCCAAAGACCACAGTATCCAACTCTCTTGCTAGTTGGTTTTTGGCTATGAAGTCAGAAGAAGGGAACAGGGCAACCTTTTCCCATTGGCCTAGATTAGATACTTTGTTTGCAACCCAGGCATGAATTTCGCTGCGGCGCTTGCCGGAGGTCAAAGCTAGCAAGAAAGCAGTTTTGAGAGTAAGATGTTTGAGGTCTGTGTCTTTCATAGGTTCAAAAGGTACTTTTGTGAGCTCATTGAGAACAACAGAAAGGTTCCATTTTGGAAGATTCCTGGAACTTTTTGGATGATCCCTGTGAAAACTGGAGAGTAACCCGTGAAGGTCTGAACTTTGTGCGATATGGTGGCCCGCTGGGCCCAAAGTGTCAACAATGACTGTCCTGTAACCATCAATGGTCGAGGGGCGCCTGTTTAGATCTTGGTACAGATACATGAAAAAATCTGTTTCACAGATATGTTTCACAGATGGAGAGGAGAAATCCACTGAATTTTCTCTGCACCATTTCTCAAATAGGGCCCACTTTGACTTATAGATGGTCCTTGTTGATGACCTCTGAGGGGCAGCAATTCTCTCTGCCACCTCCACAGAGAAGCATTGCTCTTGGAGCTGTCCACTCCTAGACACCAGGCATGGAGGTTGCGATGCAGTGGATTGCTGTGGAACACATAATTGTGGGACTGTTTGAGAAGAGTTGTTGACACTGGAAGTTGTAGTGGGATTTCTAGCTGTTGAGAGCTGCACTAGGTCCCAAAACCAGGGCATCCCTGGCCAGCCTGGGGCTATTACTATGATCAGGCAATAGCATTGCCTGATTTTTTTGGATCACCCTGTGAAGGAGAGCCGTCGGAGGGTAAGCATAGGCAGTGAGACCCGTCCAGTTTATGTTCAGAGCATCTATGTCCCAAGCCTTTGGGTCTGGGACAGGAGATATGCACAGTGGAAGTTTGTGGTTCAGATGAGAGGCAAATAGATCTACATGAGGAGTGAACCACTTTTGGCAGATCTGTTTGAACACCTGCAGATGCAGTGACCATTCTGTTGACTGTACTTTGTTCGACCTGGACAGAAGGTCGGCCATCACATTCAGACACCCTGGAATGTGTCTGGCTTTCAATGTTATGTGATAGTGATGGCACCAGGTCATGATCTTCCACAGGAGAGCACACATCTCTGCTGAGTGAGTTCCTCCTTGTTTGTTTATGTAGGCTACCACTGTGGAGTTGTCCGTTGCAACTAGCTCTGTTTGGTTCTGGCACTGGTCCATGAAGCTTCGAAGGGCCAGGGAGACCGCCTTCAGTTCTAGAACGTTTATGTGTAGCCTTTTTTGACCACAGACCCTTTGTAGAACTTTGATCTAAGTGAGCGCCCCAACCTTCGTTTGAGGCGTCCGTAAAAAGTTGGATACTGTGGTCTTTGGAATGAAGGTCTGCACCTCTGATCACGTTTGAGGGATTTTGCCACCAGTCTAGGTGTGCTGAAATGGCTTCTGTCCAAGGAAGGAGGTTGTCCAGCGACTGAGGATATCTCCAGTGCTCCTTGAGATGAAACTGAAAGGGCCTCATGTGAAGACGTCCCTCCGGCACCATTTTCTCCTTTGAGGCAAGCAACCCAATTAGCGACATCAAACATCTTGCAGTCAAAACATGTTTTGACTTGAGTCATAGGGTCAAATCCTGAAGTTTGAGCCATCTCTCTTGAGTGGGTTTTACAAGGGCTGAATCTAGATGGTATTCGTAGCCCACGAACGAAATCACCTGAATAGGTTTCAGTTCTGATTTTTCCTGATTTATTATCCAACCCAAGGACTGGGTTAGGTCTACCACTGCCTGAGTGTTCACTTGGGCTTCCTCCTGAGACTGGGACTTGATCAGCCAGTCGTCCAGGTACTGGTGAAGTCTGAGTCCTCTGGAGAGAGCCATTAGCTTCACTTCCTTTACAATCATTGTAAAGACCTGGGGGCTGTGGCTAGTCCAAAAGGGAGCGAGGTGAACTGGAACACCTGCTACCTGTGGCAAGGTATTTCCTTGAGTTTGGATGGATGGGGATGTGAAGGTAAGCGTCTGATAGGTCTATCGACGATACCCATTCCCCTGGAATCAGGGAGGTCCTGATGGACTCCGGAGTTTCCATTTTGAACTTTTCTACGTATAGAAAAGTGTTCAGCCTGCTTAGGTCTATGACCGGCCTCCACCTTTGGTGAGGCTTGGGGACTAGAAACAGGCGACTGTAAAACCCGAGAGATTTTACATTTTCCACCCTTTCGATTGCGTTCTTTGACAGAAGAGACTGGATACAAGTGGCCAGAGCTTGGTCTTTTTGATGGGCCTTGTATTCTGACTGAATAAGAGGGAATCTGACCAGACCTGGTTCTGAGAGGAATGGCAGTACGTAGCCATTGGTGATAATGTTTAACATATAGGATGAACATTTGTTTCTTTGCCAGTCTCTTCTGAAAGAACGGAAGTGACCTCCTACTGGTGGACTGAGGGAGGCTTTTAAGGAGTCATTGGGGGGAGGGGTTTCCACACCCTCGCCCCCTGTTGTGGGGTCGAAAACGACCCCTGGAGCCTCTGAAGTTCGGTTTGCCCCACCTGAGGAAAATGATTGGTTACTGCTTTGTGAGGAGTTGCCTCCATAGGGGCGTTTCCTGTAGGAGCCTCTTTTCTTGTTGTGGGGACCACGAAAGGGCTTATTTTGATAGGGTTCAAAACCCTGAGAGTCTTTAGAGGTGCCTTTTTTGAGGAGGAAGTTTTCCCCCTCCTTCACAAGTTGAGACTTGAACAAGGAGGAATGCCAAAAGGGCGAGTTCCTGAGTTCTTGGCATCTCGTTTGCCCTAAATGTGGTTGCAAAAGGGTCATTTCGGCTTCGCGCCTAAGCAAGCCGGTGTTGCCCATAGTATATAGTTCCCTCTGGAGTATATGGGCTAAGGATTTGCTGAGGCATGTGAGAGCCCTGTGTTGAATAAGAACAGTCTTATTCCATAGGTCTAAAGTACTCACAGGCTTGAATCCGAGGTTCATCGGATTCATCATAGTATTGATCCGAGCCAGACCTCAGTTCAACCTCATGCCTACTGTGAGAGTGAGTGTTTTTTAGGTCTATCCGAGACCTTCTTAGAAGGCTCCTCGCATACATTAGAATTCTGATCCGATGCATTATGAAGATCAGATCCGAGACGTGGAGGAAGTGCTGGACCATAGTCCACATCCATTTCCTCGGTATGAGAGGTAGTTCTATGTTTCGGAGGGGGTAGGTCCAGATTAACAGCACTAGTTGAGGGTCCAGGCTTAGAAGCTGAGGCCGAGGTCTGATCCACCTCTGCCTGTTTTTTATGCCCCTGTTCCACCAAAGGATTAAGTCCCGATCCTGTCTGGGACCCTTAATCGTGGACAGTCGGTGGAAAAAAAACAAAAATGGGCGGGAATACTGAGTTGGTATTGAAGTCTGGGATAAAGTACAGATCGGCCTCAGGAAGCCTCAGGATGCCTCAGGCGGCCACGGACAGTCCCCGACTGTTCTGGGACTAAGAACCGACTAAGCCAGTTTTCTGGTCGGTTTCAACCACGATCCTGTCGTACACATACCGACGCCTCAGGCCTCCTGGGACTAAGAGCCGACTAACCCACGATTAAGTCCCGGCGTCCTCAGGCCTCCTCAGTCTTCCCCAGACCAGGATCGCCAATTCTTGTTTTGCAAAGTTGCTGGATTTTCTGGGTATATATATATATAAAATCCGTGATCTAATCACCATTGCTTTTCTAGGAACACAGCAGGATGCCACCTTTTAATGGAAGACAGATTCAACAACAACTTAGGGCTTTTTTGGTTTTTATTCAGTTACAAATAATCATGTATTTCCATTTTTACGTCAAGCACAGCAACCACCACCACCACCACCAGCACCACCACCACCCATACAGAGACCTAGAAGAAGGCACAACATGTGGGTCAGGCCATGGCTACTGCAGAGAGAGGAGAGGGGGGCCTACCACAACATTATGGCTGATCTGTATGCCACAGACATTCCAGGATTCACCAACTACATGAGGATGACCCCTGAATTTTTTGAAATGATAAAGACCAGACTGGAACCACGTCTAGCCAGGCAGACAGTGCACCAATCAGTGTTGGGGAGAAGTTAGCCCTCACCATCAGATATCTGGCCACTGGAGAGTCATACACATCATTATCCTGTCAGTTCAGGGTTGGCAGATCCACCATTTCCAAGTTTCTACCAGAGGTCTGCAGGGCCATCCAGGATGAGTTCACCAGAGAGTACCTCAAATGTCCTACTACTCCAGATGAGTGGAAAGAACTGGAAAGGGAATTCAGGATCAGGTGGAATGTTCCACATGCCCTGGGAGCCCTGGATGGGAAGCATGTGGCCCTGAAGAAACCCAAGAACTCTGGAGCCCTCTACCACAACTACAAGGGGTTTTTTTCCATTGTGATGTTGGCCCTGGTAGATGGACAGTACAAGTTCAGATGGGTGGATGTGGGTACAGCTGGATCTTGCTCAGATGCTCAGATATTTAATGCCTCTCAGCTGAAGAGGAGGATTGAAGATGGCAGGATAGGCTTCCCTGACCCACCTCCTATAACCCAGGGTGGTAGAGATGTCCCCTACTTCATTCTAGCAGACGATGCCTTTGCCCTGAAGACCTGGCTCATGAAACCCTATGGCAGAAGGCTGTTAACAAGAGAGGAAAGGATTGCCCACTATAGAATATCAAGGGGCAGGAGAGTTGTGGAGAACACTTTTGGCATCCTGGTTTCAAGATTCAGAGTGATGAGGACCACCATTGAACTACCCCCAGAAACAGTTAGAGAAGTGGTCATGACCTGTGTGGTTCTGCACAACATACTCAGAAGCCAGTATCAAGGTCAACCTGCTGGTCAGCAGCCTGGGGAGGATGATGATGATGATGTGCCTGGTGATTGTGGATTGATTGGTGGTGCTGCTGGTGGTGGCCAAGACAGAAACCCTGCTAGAGAAGCCAAAAGACAGAGGGATTACCTCAAGGACTACTTCAATAATGAGGGAGCAGTGGCCTGGCAAGATGGCAGAATATAAGTCCTGCTGCAGTAACCAGTCCTTTTCAGGACTAATAACCAGTCCTTTTCAGGACTAACAAAAAGTCCTTTTCAGGACTACCAAATATTCCAAAAACAATTAATCAGCTATGCTTGCTACAGACGGACAAACCCCATGCCAAACATAACTTGTTCAGACGGACAAACAGACAAACCCCATGCCAAACATAACTTGTACAGGCGGACACACAGAAAAACCCCATGCCAAACATAACTTGTTCAGACGGACAAACAGACAAACCCCATGCCAAACATAACTTGTACAGGCGGACACACAGACAAACCCCATGCCAAACATAACCTGTTCAGACGGACAAACAGACAAACCCCATGCCAAACATAAGTTACACAGACTGACAAACAGACAAGCACAAGTTACCCACCCAACAAACAGACAAACCCAGTGTTAAACAAAAGCCAGACACAAAGCCACACATAATATCCTAAATGGAATTATTCTTGTATATATTTTGAAATCCACATCCTAATTTCACCAACTTTTTTTTGTTCATGGGTTGGAAAATTATTTGTAGCAGAAATGTTTTCATGGAAATCTTCAATTTTAAATCTTCACTTCTATTCACAAATATGTGGAAAATATGGAGCTAGTTTTGTTTTCAATAATGGGGGATTGTGTTTGCAAAATAGTTTGTCAGTTCGTTGGCATGGGTTCTATTTACTTTTGGGTTTGTGTGTTTCTTGGTTGGTGGTTACTGGTGTTGGGTTTGTTTTTGGCAGTTTGGTATTAGGTTTGGTAGTGGGTTTGTTAGTTGGGGGTTATGTTTGGTATTGGGTTTGTCTGTTTGTGGCTTGGTAAGTAGGTGATAATGCCTTTTAACTCTAGGGAAGGTGTAAGTGTTGGACTTTTCAATTACAGATTTTAAACTATCCCATGGATTTTAATCTAAAAATGGGCTGATTAATGGCCATATTGGGAGTTTTTTTTTTAAATTTTTTTATGTGGCCTTTTTTGTTATGTGTGGTACCATGGGTTATTTATTTCATGTTTGGGGTGGTGTGGGTGTTGGACTTGAATTTATTTTTTTTGTTGTGATAAGTATTTGTACTGAACTTTTTTGTTTTGGGAGGGGAATTGGAATAACTTGCAGCTGAATAATTGTTTTTGGAAGAATTGGTGGCCCTGAAAAGGGCCTGGCAGGTCAAAGACCCGCCCTGACTTGATGGCTACTGAGGAGGCTGCTGCTGCTGTTGAGGCGGTGCTGAAGTGGTGATAGTAAAGAGCTGCTGCTGTGGTTGCTGCTGCTGCTGAGGCTGCTCGACGATCTGTGTTGATGTCAGATCAGGTAGCTGGCTTAATAGTCCACTCAGGTTGTGTCTGCTCCCT
The DNA here is from genome assembly GCA_964017235.1 of Sabellastarte sp. h YS-2021. Lineage (NCBI taxonomy): Eukaryota > Metazoa > Annelida > Polychaeta > Sabellida > Sabellidae > Sabellastarte > Sabellastarte sp. h YS-2021. The sequence goes on from OZ024927.1 coordinate 11,968,782, forward strand.
TCGTCCTGTACAGTTAGGACAGATGTAGGGTTGCTGAAGCCAATGGGGCTTGGTGTATAGTACACAAAACTGCTGCCAGCTGCTGCTTGAGTGGAACTAGATGCCTGTTGAGTGGTTGTTGGCAGTAGGCCGACCCTCTGGGACTCCGTGGTAATAGTGGCTGATCTTCTGGGCAATCGCTGACGTCTACGGTTGCTCTTAATAGTTTCAATGTCTCTAAATATCTTGCCCTTTAATTCTTCAAATTCTTCTTGAGTCATCTTTTCGGCCTCTGATGCCACGTAGTCAAAGAAGGGCTGCCTGTCTGACTTCTGATGCAGAAAACCTGAGATTAGTGTCCTCATCTGCTCAAAGTGTTCGAGAATCTTGGAGTCTGTGGTTGAAACGGGTGTAGATGTAATGATGGACTGACTCCTCTTCCTCAGGACACTGGACTCAAGGTGTTCTGTGTCAGTAGTTGACCCACGTGATTCGTCCTGCCTGCTGGTATTTGGACTGGCCTCAAAACCTGAACTTCTGTTGGCCCCCTTTCTTCTGATGTGGGTTTTAAGAAAACACATCTGTTGGTAGACCCAGGACTGTCTCTTGGTCATCTCCCTCGGGGCTTGGCCAGATTGGAGCTTAGACAGCTTTCCATAACGCGTTCGCTGGGACTCGAACCAACGTCTCACATCAAAGGGCTGGAGCTTGAGTTCTGCAGATATTTCTGCCCAGAGAGCCTCTCTTCTGGTCCTGTCATGGAAACGTGGATGTTCCTTGTCATACAGTTCTGGGTGTTGCTTTACAAATTCCACAATGGAAATTTCCTGACTGTCAGTAAAAGTTGCACACACCCTGGCTCTCTTGGCTGAAGAATGGCATTCTATATCTTCTTCACACCTCTCTTTTTCTTCCACAGCTTCCTCAATAGCTGGACGTTCCTCAATCTCCTCCTCCTCTCTCCTCTCAATCACCTCCTCTGTAACTTCAACTCTTTCCTCTACTTCACTTTCCTTCTCTCTGTCATCCATCTTTTTCCTTCCTCTCTTCCCTCCTTTCTCTTTCCTCATAATCCAGTCGACAAAATAATAAAAAAATAGTAAAATGTGTCTCCTAACTGTGAAATTTGCCTTAAGCTCAAGTATAATATATATAAAATAAAAACTGAAAACCCCTACAAATCAGTGACACACGTCTCTCAGTAGCCAAACAGTCAGTAACAATGACAAAGTGTGCGCGGTCGCTTATATCGTCCCAAACCTGCCTCGTTTTAATTTCCGACGCCCGGAAAACAGTCGGTTCTTAATCGGTTGTTAGTCCCAGGCCTCCTGGGGCGTCCTCAGACTAAATTTGTGCTGTCCCAGGCGTCCTAGGGAGGCCGGTTTGGATCGGTTAGGGATTAACAACCGGCCTCCTGGGACTAAGCTAGGGAGGTCTGGGACTAAGGGTCGCAGGCGGCCTGGGACAACACATACTGTGTAAATTTGGGTCTGAGGAGGCCTGAGGACGCCTGGGACTGGACATTTTGTTGAGGGCAGGAAATATGAATCGGTTGTAGTCGTGAGAAATATCAAACATGTTTGATTTTTCACACGGCCCCAACCGACAACAACCGACCCTTACAGAAGGTCTGGGACTAAGCAAATATTTCAAACCGACCCCCCAAAACCCTTAATCGGGAGCGTTATTCGTGTGGTGGAACACCCACATAAGTTGTTAATTCGTCTCGGAGAGACCGGAGAGACTGGAAAGCTTCTAACATAGATGCCTGGAAAGAACCCATTTGCTGCTGTAAATGGATGTTAAGTGTGTTACCCAGGGATTTCTCTAAATTTGATTCTATTTTCTGCTGTAAGGCAGTACCTGGGGTGGGTGGGACAGTTTTTGCTGGCATTTTGAGAGACAATGAACTGAGGGGTAGGGGCTGTGGACACAGGGGTGAGGTAAATAAGTTATCAGCAGCACTCTCAAGGTCTGCATTGGAACCAGTAAATGAATCCATGTCATCCCCTAGAAGATCTAGTTCATCATCTCTTGAACTAGTAGTGTCCCTCTTTTGCTTCTTAATGTAACGTTCTCTTTGTGAAATTTTCAACAGTTGTTCTTCTGTAAAAGAAGAGCATATTTCACATGGATTTTCAAAGGTGACACAGGGATCATCTCCCTTGCCAGATTCCCTACAGGTAGGGCAGTAATTATGTGTGTCAAATGGGAAGCAAAAGTGACGACACTTACTAGATCTCGGCTTGTCTTTATTCGTTTGGTGGGTAGACATTTTGAAACGCAATAAAAAGAAGTAGGAAAAGCCTGAACCGAGAAAAACTCAAAACACACAAAAATAATAAAATATACTTATCCTGTCAAAATGGAAATTTTACAGAATAATTTGTGATACATATTAAATGAAATGACCAAAAATTAACATCCAACAATACGTATGTGCTGAGAAATAGATGAACATATCTGTGTAAATGACAGACGCTACTAATCCACGCGGCCAACGAGAAAGTAGGACGAGATCTGACAGTATACCACGAGAGGACAACTTGAGGCTACGGCCAACTATAAATGTCTATTTTTCTTAGACGTTGGCCTAATGCCTTGCGGCCATCCGATATCAGCATTCAGTCCCACATGGTAAGCTATTGTAGTGCAATAAAATAAGATTTATTAACATTTTCCACCAAAAGTATACTAAAATGACATTTGGAACAGTGGATTAGGTATAGGTGCACTTCAACAAATAAGATTCATTTAACTAATTAGTGAAAAGTAACAGAAAAGTTTTTTTGAACTTTAATAGGAATGAAGGCATAATGATTAAGTGTAAAGTTTAACAAAATACATTTTGTGCAAACACACAGAATATTTGATGGAGGATTTTACTGTGAGGCATAACAACTTTGAGTCTCCAACAAATGCACGGAGACAAATGCAATTCAGCGATAGATCTCCATATAGACCAGAAACAAAACAATTAATTTAACCTCACCTATGACTAATATTTACATAGGTGAATGACGATGGGGGCTCTTGCATAGTAGATAACATCAACTCTTGTCTGAAGAAAATGTAATTGTGTTCCGTGATTAAAAATCGCATAACTATAACACTGTTAAAAATCACATAACTATAACACTGTTATGATACATCTGAAACTATTCACTTTACCTGGATTGGAGAACGGACAGTTAACTTAATGCAACAGTAGAGCTGGTAAAACTGAACAAAGATTAATATAACTTTCCTTATATGGACAATGTAAATGAAGCAGCTGACCTGTCCCAGAACTTGTAGTCTGTTGAGCCTCCCCTGTAGTTGATCTTGATGTTCCAGGTTGAGCAGTTGATGGACTTGTGGTTGCTGCAGTTGAACTTATTCTACTAGATACTGATGAAGCAGTAACTGTTGATGCTGTTCCAGATGATACAGAGGATGTAATAGTCCCTGTGCCAGAACTTGTAGTCTGTTGAGCCTCCCCTGTAGTTGATCTTGATGTTCCAGGTTGAGCAGTCGATGGACCTCCCGTTACTCCACCAGTACTTGTTGAAGTGCCTGTTCCTGGTGAAACTGTGGTTGCTGCAGTTGAACTTATTACAGTAGATACTGTTGAAGCGCTAATTGTTGATGCTGTTCCAGATGATACAGTGGATGTACCAGTCCCTGCGCCAGAACTTGTAGTCTGTTGAGCCTCCCCTGTAGTTGATCTTGATGTTCCAGGTTGAGCAGTTGATGAACTTCCTGTTACTCCACCAATAGTTGTTGAAGTGCTGGTTCCTGGTGAAACTGTGGTTGCTGCAGTTGAACTTCTTCCAGTAGATACTGTTGAAGCGCTAACTGTTGATGGTGTTCCAGATGATACAGTGGATGTACCAGTCCCTGTGCCAGAACTTGTAGTCTGTTGAGCCTCCCCTGTAGTTGATCTTGATGTTCCAGGTTGAGCAGTCGATGGACCTCCCGTTACTCCACCAGTACTTGTTGAAGTGCCTGTTCCTGGTGAAACTGTGGTTGCTGCAGTTGAACTTCTTCCAGTAGATACTGTTGAAGCGCTAACTGTTGATGGTGTTCCAGATGATACAGTGGAGGTACCAGTCCCTGTGCCAGAACTTGTAGTCTGTTGAGCCTCCCCTGTAGTTGATCTTGATGTTCCAGGTTGAGCAGTCGATGGACCTCCCGTTACTCCACCAGTACTTGTTGAAGTGCCTGTTCCTGGTGAAACTGTGGTTGCTGCAGTTGAACTTCTTCCAGTAGATACTGTTGAAGCGCTAACAGTTGATGCTGTTCCAGATGATACAGTGGAGGTACCAGTCCCTGTGCCAGAACTTGTAGTCTGTTGAGCCTCCCCTGTAGTTGATCTTGATGTTCCAGGTTGAGCAGTCGATGGACCTCCCGTTACTCCACCAGTACTTGTTGAAGTGCCTGTTCCTGGTGAAACTGTGGTTGCTGCAGTTGAACTTCTTCCAGTAGATACTGTTGAAGCGCTAACAGTTGATGCTGTTCCAGATGATACAGTGGAGGTACCAGTCCCTGTGCCAGAACTTGTAGTCTGTTGAGCCTCCCCTGTAGTTGATCTTGATGTTCCAGGTTGAGCAGTCGATGGACCTCCCGTTACTCCACCAGTACTTGTTGAAGTGCCTGTTCCTGGTGAAACTGTGGTTGCTGCAGTTGAACTTATTACAGTAGATACTGCTGAAGCGCTAATTGTTGATGCTGTTCCAGATGATACAGTGGATGTACCAGTCCCTGCGCCAGAACTTGTAGTCTGTTGAGCCTCCCCTGTAGTTGATCTTGATTTTCCAGGTTGAGCAGTCGATGGACCTCCCGTTACTCCACCAGTACTTGTTGAAGTGCCTGTTCCTGGTGAAACTGTGGTTGCTGCAGTTGAACTTATTACAGTAGATACTGTTGAAGCGCTAACTGTTGATGCTGTTCCAGATGATACAGTGGAGGTACCTGTCCCTGTGCCAGAACTTGTAGTCTGTTGAGCCTCCCCTGTAGTTGATCTTGATGTTCCAGGTTGAGCAGTCGATGGACCTCCCGTTACTCCACCAGTACTTGTTGAAGTGCCTGTTCCTGGTGAAACTGTGGTTCCTGCAGTTGAACTTATTCCAGTAGATATTGTTGAAGCGCTAACTGTTGATGCTGTTTCAGATGATACAGTGGATGTACCAGTTCCTGCGCCAGAACTTGTAGTCTGTTGAGCCTCCCCTGTAGTTGATCTTGATGTTCCAGGTTGAGCAGTCGATGGACCTCCCGTTACTCCACCAGTACTTGTTGAAGTGCCTGTTCCTGGTGAAACTGTGGTTACTGTAGTTGAACTTATTCCAGTAGATACTGTTGAAGCGCTAACAGTTGATGCTGTTCCAGATGATACAGTGGATGTACCAGTCCCTGCGCCAGAACTTGTAGTCTGTTGAGCCTCCCGGGTAGTTGATCTTGATGTTCCAGGTTGAGCAGTTGATGAACTTCCTGTTACTCCACCAATAGTTGTTGAAGTGCCTGTTCCTGGTGAAACTGTGGTTACTGTGGTTGAACTTATTCCAGTAGATACTGTTGAAGCGCTAATTGTTGATGCTGTTCCAGATGATACAGTGGATGTACCAGTCCCTGCGCCAGAACTTGTAGTCTGTTGAGCCTCCCCTGTAGTTGATCTTGATGTTCCAGGTTGAGCAGTTGATGAACTTCCTGTTACTCCACCAATAGTTGTTGAAGTGCTGGTTCCTGGTGAAACTGTGGTTCCTGCAGTTGAACTTCTTCCAGTAGATACTGTTGAAGCGCTAACTGTTGATGGTATTCCAGATGATACAGTGGATGTACCAGTCCCTGTGCCAGAACTTGTAGTCTGTTGAGCCTCCCCTGTAGTTGATCTTGATGTTCCAGGTTGAGCAGTCGATGGACCTCCCGTTACTCCACCAGTACTTGTTGAAGTGCCTGTTTCTGGTGAAACTGTGGTTGCTGCAGTTGAACTTCTTCCAGTAGATACTGTTGAAGCGCTAACAGTTGATGCTGTTCCAGATGATACAGTGGAGGTACCAGTCCCTGTGCCAGAACTTGTAGTCTGTTGAGCCTCCCCTGTAGTTGATCTTGATGTTCCAGGTTGAGCAGTTGATGAACTTCCTGTTACTCCTCCAATAGTTGTTGAAGTGCCTGTTCCTGGTAAAACTGTGGTTACTGTAGTTGAACTTATTCCAGTAGATACTGTTGAAGCACTAACAGTTGATGCTGTTTCAGATGATACAGTGGATGTACCAGTCCCTGCGCCAGAACTTGTAGTCTGTTGAGCCTCCCCTGTAGTTGATCTTGATGTTCCAGGTTGAGCAGTTGATGAACTTCCTGTTACTCCACCAATAGTTGTTGAAGTGCTGGTTCCTGGTGAAACTGTGGTTCCTGCAGTTGAACTTATTCCAGTAGATACTGTTGAAGCACTAACTGTTGATGGTGTTCCAGATGATACAGTGGATGTACCAGTCCCTGTGCCAGAACTTGTAGTCTGTTGAGCCTCCCCTGTAGTTGATCTTGATGTTCCAGGTTGAGCAGTCGATGGACCTCCCGTTACTCCACCAGTAATTGTTGAAGTGCCTGTTCCTGGTGAAACTGTGGTTGCTGCAGTTGAACTTCTTCCAGTAGATACTGTTGAAGCGCTAACAGTTGATGCTGTTCCAGATGATACAGTGGATGTACCAGTCCCTGCGCCAGAACTTGTAGTCTGTTGAGCCTCCCGGGTAGTTGATCTTGATGTTCCAGGTTGAGCAGTTGATGGACTTCCTGTTACTCCACCAGTACTTGTTGAAGTGCCTGTTCCTGGTGAAACTGTGGTTACTGTAGTTGAACTTATTCCAGTAGATACTGTTGATGCGCTAACTGTTGATGCTGTTCCAGATGATACAGTGGAGGTACCAGTCCCTGTGCCAGAACTTGTAGTCTGTTGAGCCTCCCCTGTAGTTGATCTTGATGTTCCAGGTTGAGCAGTCGATGGACCTCCCGTTACTCCACCAGTACTTGTTGAAGTGCCTGTTCCTGGTGAAACTGTGGTTACTGTAGTTGAACTTATTCCAGTAGATACTGTTGAAGCGCTAACAGTTGATGCTGTTCCAGATGATACAGTGGATGTACCAGTCTCTGCGCCAGAACTTGTAGTCTGTTGAGCCTCCCCTGCAGTTGATCTTGATGTTCCAGGTTGAGCAGTTGATGAACTTCCTGTTACTCCTCCAATAGTTGTTGAAGTGCCTGTTCCTGGTAAAACTGTGGTTACTGTAGTGGAACTTATTCCAGTAGATACTGTTGAAGCACTAACAGTTGATGCTGTTTCAGATGATACAGTGGATGTACCAGTCCCTGCGCCAGAACTTGTAGTCTGTTGAGCCTCCCCTGTAGTTGATCTTGATGTTCCAGGTTGAGCAGTTGATGAACTTCCTGTTACTCCACCAATAGTTGTTGAAGTGCTGGTTCCTGGTGAAACTGTGGTTCCTGCAGTTGAACTTATTCCAGTAGATACTGTTGAAGCGCTAACTGTTGATGGTGTTCCAGATGATACAGTGGATGTACCAGTCCCTGTGCCAGAACTTGTAGTCTGTTGAGCCTCCCCTGTAGTTGATCTTGATGTTCCAGGTTGAGCAGTCGATGGACCTCCCGTTACTCCACCAGTACTTGTTGAAGTGCCTGTTCCTGGTGAAACTGTGGTTGCTGCAGTTGAACTTCTTCCAGTAGATACTGTTGAAGCGCTAACAGTTGATGCTGTTCCAGATGATACAGTGGAGGTACCAGTCCCTGTGCCAGAACTTGTAGTCTGTTGAGCCTCCCCTGTAGTTGATCTTGATGTTCCAGGTTGAGCAGTTGATGAACTTCCTGTTACTCCACCAATAGTTGTTGAAGTGCTGGTTCCTGGTGAAACTGTGGTTGCTGCAGTTGAACTTCTTCCAGCAGATACTGTTGAAGCGCTAACTGTTGATGGTGTTCCAGATGATACAGTGGATGTACCAGTCCCTGTGCCAGAACTTGTAGTCTGTTGAGCCTCCCCTGTAGTTGATCTTGATGTTCCAGGTTGAGCAGTCGATGGACCTCCCGTTACTCCACCAGTACTTGTTGAAGTGCCTGTTCCTGGTGAAACTGTGGTTGCTGCAGTTGAACTTCTTCCAGTAGATACTGTTGAAGCGCTAACTGTTGATGGTGTTCCAGATGATACAGTGGATGTACCAGTCCCTGTGCCAGAACTTGTAGTCTGTTGAGCCTCCCCTGTAGTTGATCTTGATGTTCCAGGTTGAGCAGTGGATGAACTTCCTGTTACTCCACCAATAGTTGTTGAAGTGCTGGTTCCTGGTGAAACTGTGGTTGCTGCAGTTGAACTTATTCCAGTAGATACTGTTGAAGCGCTAACTGTTGATGGTGTTCCAGATGATACAGTGGATGTACCAGTCCCTGTGCCAGAACTTGTAGTCTGTTGAGCCTCCCCTGTAGTTGATCTTGATGTTCCAGGTTGAGCAGTTGATGAACTTACTGTTACTCCTCCAATAGTTGTTGAAGTGCCTGTTCCTGGTAAAACTGTGGTTACTGTAGTGGAACTTATTCCAGTAGATACTGTTGAAGCACTAACAGTTGATGCTGTTTCAGATGATACAGTGGATGTACCAGTCCCTGCGCCAGAACTTGTAGTCTGTTGAGCCTCCCCTGTAGTTGATCTTGATGTTCCAGGTTGAGCAGTTGATGAACTTACTGTTACTCCTCCAATAGTTGTTGAAGTGCCTGTTCCTGGTAAAACTGTGGTTACTGTAGTGGAACTTATTCCAGTAGATACTGTTGAAGCACTAACAGTTGATGCTGTTTCAGATGATACAGTGGATGTACCAGTCCCTGCGCCAGAACTTGTAGTCTGTTGAGCCTCCCCTGTAGTTGATCTTGATGTTCCAGGTTGAGCAGTTGATGAACTTCCTGTTACTCCACCAATAGTTGTTGAAGTGCTGGTTCCTGGTGAAACTGTGGTTCCTGCAGTTGAACTTATTCCAGTAGATACTGTTGAAGCGCTAACTGTTGATGGTGTTCCAGATGATACAGTGGATGTACCAGTCCCTGTGCCAGAACTTGTAGTCTGTTGAGCCTCCCCTGTAGTTGATCTTGATGTTCCAGGTTGAGCAGTCGATGGACCTCCCGTTACTCCACCAGTACTTGTTGAAGTGCCTGTTCCTGGTGAAACTGTGGTTGCTGCAGTTGAACTTCTTCCAGTAGATACTGTTGAAGCGCTAACAGTTGATGCTGTTCCAGATGATACAGTGGAGGTACCAGTCCATGTGCCAGAACTTGTAGTCTGTTGAGCCTCCCCTGTAGTTGATCTTGATGTTCCAGGTTGAGCAGTTGATGAACTTCCTGTTACTCCACCAATAGTTGTTGAAGTGCTGGTTCCTGGTGAAACTGTGGTTGCTGCAGTTGAACTTATTCCAGTAGATACTGTTGAAGCGCTAACTGTTGATGGTGTTCCAGATGATACAGTGGATGTACCAGTCCCTGTGCCAGAACTTGTAGTCTGTTGAGCCTCCCCTGTAGTTGACTTTGATGTTCCAGGTTGAGCAGTCGATGGACCTCCCGTTACTCCACCAGTACTTGTTGAAGTGCCTGTTCCTGGTGAAACTGTGGTTGCTGCAGTTGAACTTCTTCCAGTAGATACTGTTGAAGCGCTAACAGTTGATGCTGTTCCAGATGATACAGTGGAGGGACCAGTCCCTGTGCCAGAACTTGTAGTCTGTTGAGCCTCCCCTGTAGTTGATCTTGATGTTCCAGGTTGAGCAGTCGATGGACCTCCCGTTACTCCACCAGTACTTGTTGAAGTGCCTGTTCCTGGTGAAACTGTGGTTGCTGCAGTTGAACTTCTTCCAGTAGATACTGTTGAAGCGCTAACAGTTGATGCTGTTCCAGATGATACAGTGGATGTACCAGTCCCTGCGCCAGAACTTGTAGTCTGTTGAGCCTCCCCTGTAGTTGACCTTGATGTTCCAGGTTGAGCAGTTGATGAACTTCCTGTTACTCCACCAATAGTTGTTGAAGTGCCTGTTCCTGGTGAAACTGTGGTTGCTGCAGTTGAACTTATTCCAGCAGATACTGTTGAAGCGCTAACTGTTGATGGTGTTCCAGATGATACAGTGGATGTACCAGTCCCTGTGCCAGAACTTGTAGTCTGTTGAGCCTCCCCTGTAGTTGATCTTGATGTTCCAGGTTGAGCAGTGGATGAACTTCCTGTTACTCCACCAATAGTTGTTGAAGTGCTGGTTCCTGGTGAAACTGTGGTTGCTGCAGTTGAACTTATTCCAGTAGATACTGTTGAAGCGCTAACAGTTGATGGTGTTCCAGATGATACAGTGGATGTACCAGTCCCTGTGCCAGAACTTGTAGTCTGTTGAGCCTCCCCTGTAGTTGATCTTGATGTTCCAGGTTGAGCAGTTGATGAACTTCCTGTTACTCCACCAATAGTTGTTGAAGTGCCTGTTCCTGGTAAAACTGTGGTTACCGTAGTTGAACTTATTCCAGTAGATACTGTTGAAGCGCTAACTGTTGATGGTGTTCCAGATGATACAGTGGATGTACCAGTCCCTGTGCCAGAACTTGTAGTCTGTTGAGCCTCCCCTGTAGTTGATCTTGATGTTCCAGGTTGAGCAGTGGATGAACTTCCTGTTACTCCACCAATAGTTGTTGAAGTGCTGGTTCCTGGTGAAACTGTGGTTGCTGCAGTTGAACTTATTCCAGTAGATACTGTTGAAGCGCTAACTGTTGATGGTGTTCCAGATGATACAGTGGATGTACCAGTCCCTGTGCCAGAACTTGTAGTCTGTTGAGCCTCCCCTGTAGTTGATCTTGATGTTCCAGGTTGAGCAGTTGATGAACTTCCTGTTACTCCACCAATAGTTGTTGAAGTGCCTGTTCCTGGTAAAACTGTGGTTACTGTAGTTGAACTTCTTCCAGTAGATACTGTTGAAGCGCTAACAGTTGATGCTGTTCCAGATGATACAGTGGAGGGACCAGTCCCTGTGCCAGAACTTGTAGTCTGTTGAGCCTCCCCTGTAGTTGACCTTGATGTTCCAGGTTGAGCAGTTGATGAACTTCCTGTTACTCCACCAATAGTTGTTGAAGTGCCTGTTCCTGGTGAAACTGTGGTTGCTGCAGTTGAACTTATTCCAGTAGATACTGTTGAAGCGCTAACTGTTGATGGTGTTCCAGATGATACAGTGGATGTACCAGTCCCTGCGCCAGAACTTGTAGTCTGTTGAGCCTCCCCTGTAGTTGATCTTGATGTTCCAGGTTGAGCAGTGGATGAACTTCCTGTTACTCCACCAATAGTTGTTGAAGTGCTGGTTCCTGGTGAAACTGTGGTTGCTGCAGTTGAACTTATTCCAGTAGATACTGTTGAAGCGCTAACTGTTGATGGTGTTCCAGATGATACAGTGGATGTACCAGTCCCTGTGCCAGAACTTGTAGTCTGTTGAGCCTCCCCTGTAGTTGACCTTGATGTTCCAGGTTGAGCAGTCGATGGACCTCCCGTTACTCCACCAGTACTTGTTGAAGTGCCTGTTCCTGGTGAAACTGTGGTTGCTGCAGTTGAACTTCTTCCAGTAGATACTGTTGAAGCGCTAACAGTTGATGCTGTTCCAGATGATACAGTGGAGGGACCAGTCCCTGTGCCAGAACTTGTAGTCTGTTGAGCCTCCCCTGTAGTTGATCTTGATGTTCCAGGTTGAGCAGTCGATGGACCTCCCGTTACTCCACCAGTACTTGTTGAAGTGCCTGTTCCTGGTGAAACTGTGGTTGCTGCAGTTGAACTTCTTCCAGTAGATACTGTTGAAGCGCTAACAGTTGATGCTGTTCCAGATGATACAGTGGATGTACCAGTCCCTGCGCCAGAACTTGTAGTCTGTTGAGCCTCCCCTGTAGTTGACCTTGATGTTCCAGGTTGAGCAGTTGATGAACTTCCTGTTACTCCACCAATAGTTGTTGAAGTGCCTGTTCCTGGTGAAACTGTGGTTGCTGCAGTTGAACTTATTCCAGTAGATACTGTTGAAGCGCTAACTGTTGATGGTGTTCCAGATGATACAGTGGATGTACCAGTCCCTGTGCCAGAACTTGTAGTCTGTTGAGCCTCCCCTGTAGTTGATCTTGATGTTCCAGGTTGAGCAGTGGATGAACTTCCTGTTACTCCACCAATAGTTGTTGAAGTGCTGGTTCCTGGTGAAACTGTGGTTGCTGCAGTTGAACTTATTCCAGTAGATACTGTTGAAGCGCTAACTGTTGATGATGTTCCAGATGATACAGTGGATGTACCAGTCCCTGTGCCAGAACTTGTAGTCTGTTGAGCCTCCCCTGTAGTTGATCTTGATGTTCCAGGTTGAGCAGTTGATGAACTTCCTGTTACTCCACCAATAGTTGTTGAAGTGCCTGTTCCTGGTAAAACTGTGGTTACTGTAGTTGAACTTATTCCAGTAGATACTGTTGAAGCACTAACAGTTGATGCTGTTTCAGATGATACAGTGGATGTACCAGTCCCTGCGCCAGAACTTGTAGTCTGTTGAGCCTCCCCTGTAGTTGATCTTGATGTTCCAGGTTGAGCAGTTGATGAACTTCCTGTTACTCCACCAATAGTTGTTGAAGTGCTGGTTCCTGGTGAAACTGTGGTTCTTGCAGTTGAACTTCTTCCAGTAGATACTGTTGAAGCGCTAATTGTTGATGGTGTTCCAGATGATACAGTGGATGTACCAGTCCCTGTGCCAGAACTTGTAGTCTGTTGAGCCTCCCCTGTAGTTGATCTGGATGTTCCAGGTTGAGCAGTCGATGGACCTCCCGTTACTCCACCAGTACTTGTTGAAGTGCCTGTTCCTGGTGAAACTGTGGTTGCTGCAGTTGAACTTTTTCCAGTAGATACTGTTGAAGCACTAACAGTTGATGCTGTTCCAGATGATACAGTGGAGGTACCAGTCCCTGTGCCAGAACTTGTAGTCTGTTGAGCCTCCCCTGTAGTTGATCTTGATGTTCCAGGTTGAGCAGTCGATGGACCTCCCGTTACTCCACCAGTACTTGTTGAAGTGCCTGTTCCTGGTGAAACTGTGGTTGCTGCAGTTGAACTTCTTCCAGTAGATACTGTTGAAGCGCTAACAGTTGATGCTGTTCCAGATGATACAGTGGATGTACCAGTCCCTGCGCCAGAACTTGTAGTCTGTTGAGCCTCCCCTGTAGTTGACCTTGATGTTCCAGGTTGAGCAGTTGATGAACTTCCTGTTACTCCACCAATAGTTGTTGAAGTTCCTGTTCCTGGTGAAACTGTGGTTCCTGCAGTTGAACCTATTCCAGTAGATACTGTTGAAGCGCTAACTGTTGATGGTGTTCCAGATGATACAGTGGATGTACCAGTCCCTGTGCCAGAACTTGTAGTCTGTTGAGCCTCCCCTGTAGTTGATCTTGATGTTCCAGGTTGAGCAGTGGATGAACTTCCTGTTACTCCACCAATAGTTGTTGAAGTGCTGGTTCCTGGTGAAACTGTGGTTGCTGCAGTTGAACTTATTCCAGTAGATACTGTTGAAGCGCTAACTGTTGATGGTGTTCCAGATGATACAGTGGATGTACCAGTCCCTGTGCCAGAACTTGTAGTCTGTTGAGCCTCCCCTGTAGTTGATCTGGATGTTCCAGGTTGAGCAGTCGATGGACCTCCCGTTACTCCACCAGTACTTGTTGAAGTGCCTGTTCCTGGTGAAACTGTGGTTGCTGCAGTTGAACTTCTTCCAGTAGATACTGTTGAAGCGCTAACAGTTGATGCTGTTCCAGATGATACAGTGGAGGTACCAGTCCCTGTGCCAGAACTTGTAGTCTGTTGAGCCTCCCCTGTAGTTGATCTTGATGTTCCAGGTTGAGCAGTCGATGGACCTCCCGTTACTCCACCAGTACTTGTTGAAGTGCCGGTTCCTGGTGAAACTGTGGTTGCTGCAGTTGAACTTCTTCCAGTAGATACTGTTGAAGCGCTAACAGTTGATGCTGTTCCAGATGATACAGTGGATGTACCAGTCCCTGCGCCAGAACTTGTAGTCTGTTGAGCCTCCCCTGTAGTTGACCTTGATGTTCCAGGTTGAGCAGTTGATGAACTTCCTGTTACTCCACCAATAGTTGTTGAAGTTCCTGTTCCTGGTGAAACTGTGGTTCCTGCAGTTGAACTTATTCCAGTAGATACTGTTGAAGCGCTAACTGTTGATGGTGTTCCAGATGATACAGTGGATGTACCAGTCCCTGTGCCAGAACTTGTAGTCTGTTGAGCCTCCCCTGTAGTTGATCTTGATGTTCCAGGTTGAGCAGTGGATGGACCTCCCGTTACTCCACCAGTACTTGTTGAAGTGCCGGTTCCTGGTGAAACTGTGGTTGCTGCAGTTGAACTTCTTCCAGTAGATACTGTTGAAGCGCTAACAGTTGATGCTGTTCCAGATGATACAGTGGATGTACCAGTCCCTGCGCCAGAACTTGTAGTCTGTTGAGCCTCCCCTGTAGTTGACCTTGATGTTCCAGGTTGAGCAGTTGATGAACTTCCTGTTACTCCACCAATAGTTGTTGAAGTTCCTGTTCCTGGTGAAACTGTGGTTCCTGCAGTTGAACTTATTCCAGTAGATACTGTTGAAGCGCTAACTGTTGATGGTGTTCCAGATGATACAGTGGATGTACCAGTCCCTGTGCCAGAACTTGTAGTCTGTTGAGCCTCCCCTGTAGTTGATCTTGATGTTCCAGGTTGAGCAGTGGATGAACTTCCTGTTACTCCACCAATAGTTGTTGAAGTGCTGGTTCCTGGTGAAACTGTGGTTGCTGCAGTTGAACTTATTCCAGTAGATACTGTTGAAGCACTAACTGTTGATGGTGTTCCAGATGATACAGTGGATGTACCAGTCCCTGTGCCAGAACTTGTAGTCTGTTGAGCCTCCACTGTAGTTGATCTTGATGTTCCAGGTTGAGCAGTCGATGGACCTCCCGTTACTCCACCAGTACTTGTTGAAGTGCCTGTTCCTGGTGAAACTGTGGTTGCTGCAGTTGAACTTCTTCCAGTAGATACTGTTGAAGCGCTAACAGTTGATGCTGTTCCAGATGATACAGTGGAGGTACCAGTCCCTGTGCCAGAACTTGTAGTCTGTTGAGCCTCCCCTGTAGTTGATCTTGATGTTGCAGGTTGAGCAGTTGATGAACTTCCTGTTACTCCACCAATAGTTGTTGAAGTGCTGGTTCCTGGTGAAACTGTGGTTGCTGTAGTTGAACTTATTCCAGTAGATACTGTTGAAGCGCTAACTGTTGATGGTGTTCCAGATGATACAGTGGATGTACCAGTCCCTGTGCCAGAACTTGTAGTCTGTTGAGCCTCCCCTGTAGTTGATCTGGATGTTCCAGGTTGAGCAGTCGATGGACTTCCCGTTACTCCACCAGTACTTGTTGAAGTGCCTGTTCCTGGTGAAACTGTGGTTGCTGCAGTTGAACTTCTTCCAGTAGATACTGTTGAAGGGCTAACAGTTGATGCTGTTCCAGATGATACAGTGGATGCACCAGTCCCTGCGCCAGAACTTGTAGTCTGTTGAGCCTCCCCTGTAGTTGATCTTGATGTTCCAGGTTGAGCAGTTGATGAACTTCCTGTTACTCCACCAATAGTTGTTGAAGTGCCTGTTCCTGGTGAAACTGTGGTTACTGTAGTTGAACTTATTCCAGTAGATACTGTTGAAGCGCTAACAGTTGATGCTGTTCCAGATGATACAGTGGATGTACCAGTCCCTGCGCCAGAACTTGTAGTCTGTTGCGCCTCCCCTGTAGTTGATCTTGATGTTCCAGGTTGAGCAGTTGATGAACTTCCTGTTACTCCACCAATAGTTGTTGAAGTGCTGGTTCCTGGTGAAACTGTGGTTCCTGCAGTTGAACTTATTCCAGTAGATACTGTTGAAGCGCTAACTGTTGATGGTGTTCCAGATGATACAGTGGATGTACCAGTCCCTGTGCCAGAACTTGTAGTCTGTTGAGCCTCCCCTGTAGTTGATCTTGATGTTCCAGGTTGAGCAGTCGATGGACCTCCTGTTACTCCACCAGTACTTGTTGAAGTGCCTGTTCCTGGTGAAACTGTGGTTGCTGCAGTTGAACTTCTTCCAGTAGATACTGTTGAAGCGCTAACAGTTGATGCTGTTCCAGATGATACAGTGGATGTACCAGTCCCTGCGCCAGAACTTGTAGTCTGTTGAGCCTCCCCTGTAGTTGATCTTGATGTTCCAGGTTGAGCAGTTGATGAACTTCCTGTTACTCCACCAATAGTTGTTGAAGTGCTGGTTCCTGGTGAAACTGTGGTTCCTGCAGTTGAACTTATTCCAGTAGATACTGTTGAAGCGCTAACTGTTGATGGTGTTCCAGATGATACAGTGGATGTACCAGTCCCTGTGCCAGAACTTGTAGTCTGTTGAGCCTCCCCTGTAGTTGATCTTGATGTTCCAGGTTGAGCAGTCGATGGACCTCCTGTTACTCCACCAGTACTTGTTGAAGTGCCTGTTCCTGGTGAAACTGTGGTTGCTGCAGTTGAACTTATTCCAGTAGATACTGTTGAAGCGCTAACAGTTGATGCTGTTCCAGATGATACAGTGGAGGTACCAGTCCCTGTGCCAGAACTTGTAGTCTGTTGAGCCTCCCCTGTAGTTGATCTGGATGTTCCAGGTTGAGCAGTTGATGGACTTCCTGTTACTCCACCAGTAGTTGTTGAAGTGCCTGTTTCTGGTGAAACTGTGGTTACTGTAGTTGAACTTATTCCAGTAGATACTGTTGAAGCGCTAACAGTTGATGCTGTTCCAGATGATACAGTGGATGTACCAGTCCCTGCGCCAGAACTTGTAGTCTGTTGAGCCTCCCCTGTAGTTGATCTTGATGTTCCAGGTTGAGCAGTTGATGAACTTCCTGTTACTCCACCAGTAGTTGTTGAAGTGCCTGTTCCTGGTGAAACTGTGCTTACTGTAGTTGAACTTATTCCAGTAGATACTGTTGAAGCGCTAACAGTTGATGCTGTTCCAGATGATACAGTGGATGTACCAGTCCCTGCGCCAGAACTTGTAGTCTGTTGAACCTCCCCTGTAGTTGATCTTGATGTTCCAGGTTGAGCAGTTGATGAACTTCCTGTTACTCCACCAATAGTTGTTGAAGTGCCTGTTCCTGGTGAAACTGTGGTTGCTGCAGTTGAACTTCTTCGAGCAGATACTGTTGAAGCGCTAACAGTTGATGCTGTTCCAGATGATACAGTGGAGGTACCAGTCCCTGTGCCAGAACTTGTAGTCTGTTGAGCCTCCCCTGTAGTTGATCTTGATGTTCCAGGTTGAGCAGTTGATGGACTTCCAGTTACTCCACCAGTAGTTGTTGAAGTGCCTGTTCCTGGTGAAACTGTGGTTGCTGCAGTTGAACTTCTTCCAGTAGATACTGTTGAAGGGCTAACAGTTGATGCTGTTCCAGATGATACAGTGGATGTACCAGTCCCTGCGCCAGAACTTGTAGTCTGTTGAGCCTCCCCTGTAGTTGATCTTGATGTTCCAGGTTGAGCAGTTGATGAACTTCCTGTTACTCCACCAATAGTTGTTGAAGTGCCTGTTCCTGGTGAAACTGTGGTTACTGTAGTTGAACTTATTCCAGTAGATACTGTTGAAGCGCTAACAGTTGATGCTGTTCCAGATGATACAGTGGATGTACCAGTCCCTGCGCCAGAACTTGTAGTCTGTTGCGCCTCCCCTGTAGTTGATCTTGATGTTCCAGGTTGAGCAGTTGATGAACTTCCTGTTACTCCACCAATAGTTGTTGAAGTGCTGGTTCCTGGTGAAACTGTGGTTCCTGCAGTTGAACTTATTCCAGTAGATACTGTTGAAGCGCTAACTGTTGATGGTGTTCCAGATGATACAGTGGATGTACCAGTCCCTGTGCCAGAACTTGTAGTCTGTTGAGCCTCCCCTGTAGTTGATCTTGATGTTCCAGGTTGAGCAGTCGATGGACCTCCTGTTACTCCACCAGTACTTGTTGAAGTGCCTGTTCCTGGTGAAACTGTGGTTGCTGCAGTTGAACTTCTTCCAGTAGATACTGTTGAAGTGCTAACAGTTGATGCTGTTCCAGATGATACAGTGGAGGTACCAGTCCCTGTGCCAGAACTTGTAGTCTGTTGAGCCTCCCCTGTAGTTGATCTTGATGTTCCAGGTTGAGCTGTTGATGAACTTCCTGTTACTCCACCAATAGTTGTTGAAGTGCCTGTTCCTGGTGAAACTGTGGTTACTGTAGTTGAACTTATTCCAGTAGATACTGTTGAAACGCTAACAGTTGATGCTGTTCCAGATGATACAGTGGATGTACCAGTCCCTGCGCCAGAACTTGTAGTCTGTTGAGCCTCCCCTGTAGTTGATCTTGATGTTCCAGGTTGAGCAGTTGATGAACTTCCTGTTACTCCACCAATAGTTGTTGAAGTGCTGGTTCCTGGTGAAACTGTGGTTCCTGCAGTTGAACTTATTCCAGTAGATACTGTTGAAGCGCTAACTGTTGATGGTGTTCCAGATGATACAGTGGATGTACCAGTCCCTGTGCCAGAACTTGTAGTCTGTTGAGCCTCCCCTGTAGTTGATCTTGATGTTCCAGGTTGAGCAGTCGATGGACCTCCCGTTACTCCACCAGTACTTCTTGAAGTGCCTGTTCCTGGTGAAACTGTGGTTGCTGCAGTTGAACTTATTCCAGTAGATACTGTTGAAGCGCTAACAGTTGATGCTGTTCCAGATGATACAGTGGAGGTACCAGTCCCTGTGCCAGAACTTGTAGTCTGTTGAGCCTCCCCTGTAGTTGATCTGGATGTTCCAGGTTGAGCAGTTGATGGACTTCCTGTTACTCCACCAGTAGTTGTTGAAGTGCCTGTTTCTGGTGAAACTGTGGTTACTGTAGTTGAACTTATTCCAGTAGATACTGTTGAAGCGCTAACAGTTGATGCTGTTCCAGATGATACAGTGGATGTACCAGTCCCTGCGCCAGAACTTGTAGTCTGTTGAGCCTCCCCTGTAGTTGATCTTGATGTTCCAGGTTGAGCAGTTGATGAACTTCCTGTTACTCCACCAGTAGTTGTTGAAGTGCCTGTTCCTGGTGAAACTGTGCTTACTGTAGTTGAACTTATTCCAGTAGATACTGTTGAAGCGCTAACAGTTGATGCTGTTCCAGATGATACAGTGGATGTACCAGTCCCTGCGCCAGAACTTGTAGTCTGTTGAACCTCCCCTGTAGTTGATCTTGATGTTCCAGGTTGAGCAGTTGATGAACTTCCTGTTACTCCACCAATAGTTGTTGAAGTGCCTGTTCCTGGTGAAACTGTGGTTGCTGCAGTTGAACTTCTTCGAGCAGATACTGTTGAAGCGCTAACAGTTGATGCTGTTCCAGATGATACAGTGGAGGTACCAGTCCCTGTGCCAGAACTTGTAGTCTGTTGAGCCTCCCCTGTAGTTGATCTTGATGTTCCAGGTTGAGCAGTTGATGGACTTCCAGTTACTCCACCAGTAGTTGTTGAAGTGCCTGTTCCTGGTGAAACTGTGGTTGCTGCAGTTGAACTTCTTCCAGTAGATACTGTTGAAGCGCTAACTGTTGATGCTGTTCCAGATGATACAGTGGATGTACCAGTCCCTGCACCAGAACTTGTAGTCTGTTGAGCCTCCCCTGTAGTTGATCTTGATGTTCCAGGTTGAACAGTTGATGGACTTCCTGTTACTCCACCAATAGTTGTTGAAGTACCTGTTCCTGGTGAAACTGTGGTTGCTGCAGTTGAACTTATTCCAGTAGTACCAGTCCCTGGGCCAGAACTTGTAGTCTGTTGAGCCTCCCCTGTAGTGGATCTAGATGTTCCAGGTTGAGCAGTTGATGGACCTGTTTCTCCACCAGTAATTGTTGAAGCACCAGTTGCTGGTATAATAGTTGTTTTTACTTCAGAAGTAGAATATCCTGAAGAGGATCTTTCTGTTGATGTGATGGTTGTCGTTAGCAAAACTGCAAAACAATAGTATGTGTTAAACAGCATGTCACCAAACATGTCTCATTCTATATATTTATTCCACATTAGATGCAAAATCTCTTGTCAATTGAGAATGAGTTTTTTACTTTGCAGGTCAATTGGTGATTAAATTTTGTTGTTTTGTCTTTGAATGTGTGGATTTATTGCCACAATACTTTTAATGTATAATCATAATATTCCTGCCTTTACTGGGTAAAATTTTGGAAGAGAGAGAAGAGAGATGTTTACGAAAAATGATTTACAAATTAAGTAACTTAATACAAATTGACAATATATACCATTACAATAACATTTAGGTTATTCAGCTACACCCCGAAATGAAGCTTACAAACTTACTTGGTACACATTCATTACAGCATCCATCATTGGCCAACTGTAATTCTTCATTCTGGAATAAGCACAAACTAGGTAGTGCAAAATTATTTGAAAATAGTTGTTAAAAGGTTTTTTGCCACTTTTAGTTAAACATGTTTAAACATACTTACTGTGTGGCTAGAAAATATTTAAAATAACAATAATAGCAATAAAAGTACTGGAAAATAGCTCAAAGGTAATTAAAAATTATTTTGGCTCCTTTGTACAAAGAGCTATTTATTACCAGAAAAAACATAGTATATAAATTGTGAAATGACAGGGAACTATTATAGATTTTCAGAACTATTTTGAGAAGCAATGCACGTCAAATTTAGTAATAAATGTTTTTTGTTTGTATAACAACAACCTTTTTGATCTTGAGAAGGCTATTGAAAGGCCAAATCAGCTGTCTTTGATGGATGTTTAGGTTTACATACTTACCATGAGTATTATCTTCGTTCACACTCACAACCCTGAATAATTGAACTGGACTGCTGATGGAGATGCAAAGAGATTTAAGTATTTTATGGTAGCACTTGTTGCTTACCTCTGGACAAATCTGTAGGTTGGCACATGTCTGAACTGTGACATCTTGGATCTGATTATTCAGACATCGATACGACTTACAACCAACAGTCCAAGTTGTATTGTAGGGATGCACCTCCAATGTGTCCTAGAAAAGGCAGAGACTGGTGATAAAATAATTCAATTATATTATGTCCATGTTTCATTGGCAATATTTAATGGCAACTGTTTGTACCACAAGTCCTTTATGGCCAATGGCTATACATTTTGAGGTGGGGGGGGGGGTGAGGGGAGGGTCTTTAAATATACTTGATTGCGGGAAGGCTGCAACATCATGTTTGATATTTTTGCATTGGCCTTGTGATTTCACTGGATTGGCTTCAAAATGTCTTCTTCAAAAGTTCAGTCACCAAGATAAAACGTTTTGTAGCATCCCAATGTGTTCATTCTATAACTGATTACTGATTCAATTAGTCTTGTGGAGGCAGGAGATTTAGGGCTAGTGACAGGTCATCTACCTTAGGTAATTGAACTGGTTTTGCATGCCAACAGTTGAGAACACAGAGAGTTGAATACCACCTTCTATTGAGTTGTTACTTTGATGAGGCAAATTCTTTTTGGCTACAGCTATATTTTGGCTAGCTCAGTGTAGCATTATTTCATTGGGAGCTATGCATGACAATCCTCAACTTGGCCTGTGTGGGCAGAGCCTGGGTTATTTATAAGGCTTATCTTAGCATAGGCTAGTTAGTCTGATGATGGGGGATTCGAAGTTGGAGAGTTCTTGTTAATAAAATACATCATATCTAATATAGATTTTTCACTTGTGTAACCAAGAGACTTTTGGTGACTCCTCTTGGTTGATTCTGGCCAACTACATAGCTACCAAGGCCACAGAAAAAAATTTAATGTGGTGTATCATATACATCTTATTGCATTGTACAACTATACCATATTATGCCTAAGCTTATTAGTCAATTTATTCATTTTGGCAGTTTGAGAGATCACACAACCAAAATATAACTAGACCTATCGCATTGGAGAACCGATGCAAATTGTATCCACCAGAAGAAAACTCACCAAAGCCATTCTAACATCGCTTAACCTTGAAGGAAAAGCCCACGGTGAAATCTGACCATATCAAAAGATTCTTAGCCCATGATTTCCTATAGGTTGGTGTGACACTGGAAACCTCTAGGAATACGAATAAGCAAGATATAAACACTAATTTTGGCAATCCTCATTTGACCTTGAAAGAGGGGTCAAAGGTCAAATCCGATCACACCAAAAGATTCCCAGCCCATGATTTCCTAGATTTTAATTTACCATTCCAAAGCTCTAGGACCAATAATAAGCGAGTTATAAGCACTTTTAAGTTTGGCTATCCTCGTTTGACCTTGATGGAGGGTCCAAGGTCAAATCCGACCACAGCAATAGATTCCCAGCACATGATTTTGTGTACTATCCTCGTTTGACCTTGAAGGAGGGGTCCAAGGTCAAATCCGACCACAGCAATAGATTCCCAGCCCATGATTTCCTATATGTTGGTTTATCATCCCAAACCTCTAGGACCAATAAGAAGCGATTTATAAGCACTTTTAAGTTGGGCTATCCTCATTTGACCTTGAAGGAGGGGTCCAAGGTCAAATCCGACCACAGCAATAGATTCCCAGCCCATGATTTCCTATAGTTTGGTTTACCATCCCAAACCTCTAGGACCGATAATAAGCGCGCTATAAGCACTTTTAAGTTTGGCTATGCTCGTTTGACCTTGAAGGAGGGGTCCAAGGTCAAATCCAACCACACCAAAAGACTCCCAGTCCATGATTTCCTATAGGTTGGTTTACCATCTCAAACCTCTAGGACCAATAATAAGCGAGTTATAAGCACTTTTAAGTTTGGCTATCCTCATTTAACCTTGAAGGAGGAGTCCAACGCCAAATCCAACCACACCAAAAGACTCCCAGCCCATGATTTCCTGTAGGTTGGTTTACCATCCTAAACCTCTACGACCAACAATAAGCGAGTTATAAGCACTTTTAAGTTTGGCTATCCTCATTTAACCTTGAAGGAGGAGTCCAACGCCAAATCCAACCACACCAAAAGACTCCCAGCCCATGATTTCCTGTAGGTTGGTTTACCATCCTAAACCTCTACGACCAATAATAAGCGAGTTATAAGCACTTTTAAGTTTGGCTATCCTCATTTGACCTTGAAGGAGGGGTCCAAGGTCAAATCTGACCACACCAAAAGATTCCCAGCCCATGATTTCCTATAGGTTGGTTTACCATCCCAAACCTCTAGGACCAATAATAAGCGAGTTATAAGCACTTTTAAGTTTGGCTATCCTCGTTTGACCTTGAAGGAGGGGTCCAAGGTCAAATCCGACCACACCAAAAGATTCCCAGCCCATGATTTCCTATCGGTTGGTTTACCATCCCAAACCTCTAGGACCAATAATAAGCGAGTTATAAGCGCTTTTATGTTTGGCTATCCTCGTTTGACCTTGAAGGAGGGGTCCAAGGTCAAATCCGACCACACCAAAAGATTCCCAGCCCATGATTTCCTATAGGTTGGTTTACCATCCCAAACCTCTAGGACCAATAATAAGCGAGTTATAAGCACTTTTAAGTTTGGTTATGCTCATTTGACCTTGAAGGAGGGGTCCAAGGTCAAATTCGACCACACCAAAAGATTCCCAGCCCATGATTTCCTATAAGGTTGGTTTACCATCCCAAACCTCTAGGACCATTAATAAGCAAGTTATAAGCACTTTTAAGTTTGGCTATCCTCGTTTGACCTTGAAGGAGGGGTCCAAGGTCAAATCCGACCACAGCAAAAGATTCCCAGGCCATGATTTCCTATAGGTTGGTTTACCATCCCAAACCTCTAGGACCAATAATAAGCGAGTTATAAGCACTTTTAAGTTTGGCTATCCTCGTTTGACCTTGAAGGAGGGGTCCAAGGTCAAATCTGACCACACCAAAAGATTCCCAGCCCATGATTTCCTATAGGTTGGTTTACCATCCCAAACCTCTAGGACTAATAATAAGCGAGTTATAAGCACTTTTAAGTTTGGCTATGCTCGTTTGACCTTGAAGGAGGGGTCCAAGGTCAAATCCGACCACACCAAAAGATTCCCAGCCCATGATTTCCTATAGGTTGGTTTACCATCCCAAACCTCTAGGACCAATAATAAGCGAGTTATAAGCACTTTTAAGTTTGGTTATGCTCGTTTGACCTTGAAGGAAGGGTCCAAGGTCAAATCTGACCACACCAAAAGATTCCCAGCCCATGATTTCCTATAAGGTTGGTTTACCATCCCAAACCTCTAGGACCAATAATAAGCAAGTTATAAGCACTTTTAAGTTTGGCTACCCTCGTTTGACCTTGAAGGAGGGGTCCAAGGTCAAATCCGAGCACAGCAAAAGATTCCCAGCCCATGATTTCCTATAGGTTGGTTTACCATCCCAAACCTCTAGGACCAATAATAAGGGAGATATAAGCACTTTTCATGACTGCAAAGAAACGCCTGTGGTGGCCATCTTGTTTTTCAAAATGAGGCCAAAAATATTCCCAGTCAAGATTTTATAATGAGGAACATATCCTGCGAATTTGAGATCTCTACCTATAATACCCTTTGCCCCTAGAGGGCCACCAAAAGTCCTTGTTTAAAGTCGAAAAACGCCCGTGGTGGCCATCTTGTTTTTTCAAAATGAGGCCAAAAGTATTCCCAGGCAAGATTTTATGGCTATGAATATATCCTGCAAATTTGAGAAGGCTAGCTATAATATTTTTTTCGTTAGAGCGGTAACGGTGAAATCTCTCTACACACTGCGGCGGCGGCGGCGTAGGCGTAACGAAGTCAAATCCATAGTATCCACCGGATGCTATCCAGTGGATACAATTAGTTACAAAGGCAACAGTCCACAAATGCCATTATTTATATTGGATCTGTAGATCTCTATTGTTTTGGGCACCTTCCCAACAAAACTGGTAAAACTATATCTAGAGGTTCAGTCTGTGGCATAAAGACAAAGGTGGAAAAATGGTTGCCATGGTGTCAGTTCTTATCACATCATGCCGAAAAGGATAGATCTCTTTAAAGTAAGCTTTTTCTAAAATTTTCCAAAATTTCCAAGTTAAATCAATAATATTGGATTATGACAAAAACATAAAGAGGAAATGATTTATTTAGGGAACACATTTTACCAAAATTGGTAAAAATCTCATAAAGGATCGAGTCTGCATTACAAAATTACAAAAAAATCCATAAAAGCAGATGCCACATCAACAGTTTTCATTGTATCGTGTGCAAAATCTAATGAACTATAAATCTCTTTGGGCTGCAGAATTCCACTGAATTTAGTGAAACTGTATCAAGGTGTTCGGTCTTTGGCATGATCACAAAATCCTTACAACCATTGAAAAGTTAAACAAAAATGGTTACTGTGAGAACAAATTTCATTTGATCATGCTCAAAACTTAACAAGGTTTAGATCTCATTGGGATGCAATTTTTATCACATTTGGTGATATGATGAATAAGGGTTCGATATCAGTATGTGGCATCAATCAAATTTTCAAAATGAAAAATATTTGCTATGGCAATAGTTTTTCAGTGGATGAGGTCCAAAACTTAGAAAGAAGTAGATTTACTTTGGGTAGACATTTTAACCAAATTTTGTTAAAATATCATTGAAAGGTTTTGGTCTCCAGAGCCAAATCGCCAAACAGAAAAAAAGCTTCTAAAAATGGTTGCAAGCAATATTTTTAATTAGATTTTCCAAAATCTCATTAATGTACACCTTTGTACCAAATTTGATGAAAATTTGTCACTGAGTTATTGGCCAGGTTGAATTTATTGTGATGGACAGACATATAAATGGACAGACAGACAGATGAACATAAATTAAAGTGAAAGCAGGGGACAAATATCTTGGTGATTTACCACAGAAGGCAGGTTGTGCTGCCAGTTCCCACTTAAGTCACCAATGGAAAATCTGTTTTACAGTGAAATAATTTTAGTAAAATATTTCAAAGAGCACATACATAAACTATAACAAAAGACATAAAGGACGTTTTTTGTTCATATAGCAACAGCTTATGTTTTTCATTCTCATATAGGCTGAAATAAGCTTGTCATTATTGATCAACTAAAATATGATGAGATATGATTAAAATTTCTGACAAATATCCATATACTCATTTATTGTTTCATCTTATAAAATATTGAACAATTATCTTTTTTTGTCAAAAATTTAAATGTTGAGCCTCACATCCACTGTCAGAAAAAGATGGTTATGTTGACAGTAATCTGATTTTGTATTTTATCACTTAATTGAACCAAATGATTTATTCTTAGAATTAAGGTCTACACAAACTTATCTCAATTTGGCTGGCACAGATGTCTCAAAACTGTGTTTTGGGAAATAAACTTGATGCCTGTAACTTAGACCTTTCAGGATTTAAATTTAACTTCAGCCAAAAACAAATCCAGTCACATAAATCAACATAAATAGTTTTCTTCACATTTAAGAAACGTAAGCAAAATAGTTATGAAAATTTAAAATCATTAATGTAATTTCAAGATGTGCTGTCCGAAAGGCTAAATATTTCATCTATATTTAAATACTCAACAAAATTCTAACTCCTCTGTTCACTTACTGGATCCACACAACTGCACTGATATTCTGGGACACACATGGATCCGTTGTATAGCGTGCCGTCTGCACACTCACAGCAGTACTCATCAATCTCTGTGGGGTGGTTCTGCAGAGACTGACACACTTGGGTTCGATATTGTTCGTGACATTCCCCAATGGACGGATGTTCATATGCAGCACAGGCTGGTCCTGTGTACAGTCACATTGAGGATTACACTTACAATATACGCTGTTCTTGGCCTAAATTGTACTCTGTTACTTTGATATTTCTTGTGGGAACCATTGTGTAGTGATCAATAAAACTGAAGGATTTATACAGTGGCCAACTGGTATCTTTATAAATCACCAGACAATTTCCGTAACTAATAATGTGGATCTATAAATAATAATATGCCTCATTGCCTATATACAAACTGTAGGTTTTGAGACACAAGGTGTATATTTTTCAGATGATTTTTTAATGATCAAATGAATTACATCTTCATTAAGCTTTATGTTGCAAATGTAAAATTTCATACTTTTCCCTCTATTTGCCCCTTATAGGTGATATTCCATTATGTTTCTTTGTATGTTAATAATGTACTGTTTTTTTATTATTGTATGGCTCGGTCGTGGTGTAGTGGTTAGAGTGCTTGCCCTCAACCTCATAGGTCACCAGTTCGAATCTTGACCCAGACACTTCATGTTGGCAAGTTGGTAGTCACTTGCCATTGCCAGGTGGTTTACAGTGCAGAATCTTGACCAACCAGCATGCACTGGTTCCTCCACCCGTAAACTACCCGTCGCAATATGACCCTGGCTGTTGAACGTGACATAAAACAAACATGTATGAAAGGAAATACACTACAAGGCAGCAATAATTTTATCTGAAATTGTTGGGGGAGTTGCTGTTTTGACACTGGGATACATAGTTCTAGAAACATAGGAGACATTTCCTTAAAATATAGGAAATACAGGATAACTTATGCAAAATATAGGAATTTTTTCCTTCCCTCTAAAATATATGACGTGGGCCTGAAATACAGGAGAATATAGGAAATATAGGAATACTCTGACGCCATGTATTCATTCAACAAACCTCACCTCAATTAATTTATTTTATTAGTATTTCCACATGTTGCAAATTTCAGATATGTGGTGATTTTTAGATTTCTTACACCAATAGGAAAGGACTGAAATAACAAATATAATAAATATGGATAAATATATAAACTAGCATGCCTGGATCAAGCACACAGCAGTATTTAATAGACAATCAATGTAGACTTTTGAAAATTGACATGGCTGGGGTATACCTATAATAATGGTCAGTGACAATCCTTGGAAGAACAAATCTCTATTACATTGCAGTTTGCATTTCTTGAAACTAGACAGACTTCTGAACACAGAATTAAAGTAGTCCTAACAACTGCTGACAAGTGTATGTGCTCCAAAAACAGTACTATGAACTGTCAAATATTGACTAAGTGGCTATGGTTCATGCCTAAACATACTTAACTCAACTATAATTTGACTCAGACTTCAGAATGAGGCTTGTCCCAGAATGAACTCACCACAGTGAGGACAACATTCATCCATATAACGTTGCTGTATCTGGTGATATGAGCAGTTTGGAGGTGGGCAGTATTCATCCTCAAACACGATCTCCACAGAGCCATCAATGTCCACACAGGTGGCCCAGACACAGCTTGTGGGGCTCACAGACTCAATAAAGGTGGCATTTATCTGAAAAAAAAAACAGATGGAAGTACAGGAACTCATGGACAAACAGAACCTGAAAGCGATTGACAGTGAATGTGGGCTTTAGGAATCACCTGAAAACAAATGAATAAACAGAGTAAACACTAAATAAACACTTGTTGCCAGGTGTTGCTGAAAAACTAATCAGCTGCGCAGAGGTATGGGAAGCAAAGAACCCATAAAAATATTTATAAGTCGAAGAAACAGGAGAAAGTGTTGCCATGGCAACAATTTTTTTGTTATTGCCAGTTATTGTTGTCACTGCTAAGAAACCCAAAAAAGATTTTTATGCCCAAGAAACATGAAAAAGTGTTGCCAGATATTGCCAAGAAAGCAATACACATAAATTCTCATGTCATGAAACCTTCACGCCAATTTTAGCTGAGACATATACACAACTACCTATAAATGACCAGCAATGAAGTGTGATTCAAAGAGAAAGGCAAAATAATATCCATGTCCAGCTGTTAAAATAAGTTGTAACCTTAAACTCATTTCTTTAATGAACAGGTTTTTATGGTAACATTACAATAAAGATCCTGTTTTGGTCTAGATTACAACACGTACATGTTTAATTTAAATGAATAGTCTCAACTACCACTTTAATATTGCCAAACTATCATGGAAATATGTACTAACCTTAAACTGAATGTAAGTCAATGCAAATGTTGAGAGTTTAAGGTCATGTTAACTATGTAAACTCTGTTCAAGGTTACTTATATTAAAAATTTAAATGTGCTTAAAGTCTATTGCACATAATTTAAGATATTATCCAAAATTTTAAAAGAAAAGTAATTATAATTATGCCATTACTTAGAGTTAAAGGTCAGTTCAATGTAGTCTTAGGGCATTCTGTAACATCAGTTACATATACCTGCAAAATATAGATCAAATATGTCATGCCATTTTTGGTATACTTTGTGGAATCATAGTACACATGGGAGTTTAAGGTCACCTTAAAATAGGGCACACCTTCAGGACTAGATACATCAACATACCAAATTTAAATTAAATCTGTCACGCAGAATTGAAATACTCTCCAGAAACTGAAAAACTTAAATTTAAACTAAAAACAAAGCAATCCCTATATGCAGCGCAGCATAAATGCTAGTGACACAACAAAAAACAAATGGACTGATTCAATGAAGGAGGGATTAACCAGAAAACAATTGAGAAATGGAAGGCAGAACAGATTTAAAACTCAGAAATAAACACAAAACAAAGAAAACAACCAAAAGAACTGACAGACTAAGACAAGTTAACTAGAGGAACCTTTCAATCTGAGTCAAAGTAGAGCTGTTTCAGATTCACTTTGACAAAGTTTAATTGCATCATATTGTAAATGTACTAACACAAACTGAATGCCTCATTCACAAAGCCAACTTTATCCTTTAACTTAATGAGCCAAAATCCCACCTCTAAGGCCGAGGTTCGATCCCCGTGACGGCCTTAAGTGGGAAAGCTGGTAGTTGCTTGCCATTGGTCGGCAGTTTACAGTACACAACCCTAGCGAACTGTATGTACTGGTTTCCTCTGCTCTTCCAACTACCCATCTTGATATGACCTGTACAGTGTTGAAAGCGACGTAAAACCCCAAATAAATAAAAATAATGAGCCAAAAGCAAACTACCTTGAATGCATTAATGAATTCTGATATGCACAAGGATGCAACATATCTTCGCTCATTGCAGACCAAAGACCTATGTCTGAATGTCTGTGTTGTCTTGTGCAAATACACACAATGCCCATCATAATCACAGTAACTAGAAGAGTGCATTATGACTGAATTCCACACAAACACTGATACAAAATGTCTTACTACAGGGATTCAGTTGCAGGAAAAGCCAATGATTAAAACACACTATATTTTTTATATATTACTGTATTTAGTTTGGAGTTTATTAAACTGTATACATTCTTTACACAAGTTAACACATTAGTATATTTGTCAACAAATTTTAGTCTGGTTATACACATATGTTAGAACTACTCCAATTATCTCAGCTTACTAGAAATGAAAAAACTTTTTCATAACCAGAAATCAGTCTAGTTCAGTAACCATTGACAACCATTACTACTATGTTAATCTATATGCACCCTCTTTTCTAGCTTGTGAAAAAGCGTATTTAAAAAATATAAAATGCAAATAAAATGATACAATGTACTCTCTGTGACTTGAATGAAATATTATGACAACCATTCACCTTTATAAAGTAAATGACATTACTAGTCAAACTCCAAACGTTATGTTTATGTAGCAGTTATCAGTTGATTGCAAATAAGCCCAAATGGCTTCTGACTTCCAATTCCCATGCTGTTTTATTTTAGTCAGTTCTATGTTATTGAACACAGAATTAAAGTAGTGCTAACAACTGCTGACAAGTGTATGTGCTCCAAAAACAGTATTATGAACTGTCAAATATTGACTAAGTGGCTATGGTTCGTGCCTAAACTGATACTAAAATCAACTATAATTTGCTATAACTATAAATGCTAGTGACGCCCCACTACGACCAAATGCATGGCATGTATAGGTTCTAGGATTATGGCCCATGACCACTATTATCAACTTTAAAAATGACCTAACCCGGGGGCTGTGAGGGGGGCCCATCTATTCTTTGTAAGAATTTGGAATAATGATAAATTTATACATCTGGGAGAAGACTTCAGCAAATCTTTAATGGCTGTAACAGAGCAAAATTCTTTGGATGACAATGCTGGCAACTGGACCACTTGCATCTGGTTCGAACCTTGCATGGTTTTTGTGCATATTACTATCATATGCATGCCTGGGGCGCCAAAAACAATGTCATTTTGAATCGGGAATGCCTGGGGCACCAAAAACAATGTCATTTTGAATCGGGAGAGTTTATTTGGCAATACGGTTGATAACCTAAAAAAGCCGAAAAAGGCAACAGTGAACATGGCTGCAAATACTTTCCCATTAGTATATGATCTGGTTTTCTTTATCAATTTCTCTAACATTTTCAAAGTAATCACTCCTTTTACTTTTACTGACATTACTGAATTGATCTGTATTGATCTCAATAACATCTTTCTTTCTTACTGCTCAAAGCAATAATAGGCCAATGAAACAATGCAAAGAAATGCTTTAAGATTGATACTTGATTTCTGATAGAGTTACTTTTTAAACGTTGCTGAGCCAAGCATTCTAGATATAATATCACTACTCTCTCTTGGTTAGGAGGATCCAGGTTCATCTTCACGGTAAAAGCCAGAAACTGACAGAATCCAGAGGTATAGGCAGCTGATGTCCTTGGCCTGAAGGCCACCTGAATTCGCCTGAATGCCTGCTGCTGAAGCTCTGCCAGAGGTGGATTTTCTGCAATAAGAGATCACACGACAGCACTATCTGAACTTATATCCCATCCCCTATCATCTAATTCAACTGGGTATTTTGTCAAATACTGCCTGTCGGTTACAATTGAAAATCTGGCCACAACATTTCACTATTTACATTATTCCAATTACAATATTTTCTAAGAAAATTGACCTCCAATGCATTACTGTTTCTGTATATATTCCAACGCGATAACATATCTGCTTTTGTATTATTGTAACCATAAATATGTTTCACTACAATCTCTATATTGTAAATAGCTGAAATATACCATAATGTTCTGCAGCAGGCCATAAGTCAGTTATCTTTTATCTTATGAGACTCAAATGCATGCACTACTGCTATATTGTCACACCATAAGATTACTTTACTATCTCTCCAATCTTTTCCCCAAAGTTTACACACCATGACTGCATTAGCAGCTTCTAGTTGTACAATAGCAACCAATTGTTTTAACCTGTCTGGGATATCGCACGAATACACCTCATTCTCCCATATGGCTCCTACTTGCTGTAACAAAGCATCGACGAAGACATAGTGTTCGATAGTATGGGACTTAACTGTACCATTAAAAATGATCTAAAAATCTGTCAAACCATTTGAGATCTTTATAAAAAGCTGGAGGAAGTTTAAATTGTCCTGTTTTAGGGGAATTCCTTAATACTGGCAACATTCGGTTAATAAACAACCTTGTAGGCCTGACACATCTATGCAAGTATATTAATTTACCTATTAAGCTTTGAATTTGTCTTTTACTCACTAACTTTCTACCCAGCCAATTCTTGCATAATCTTTTTAGCTCAAGCATTTGTTGTTCTGGAATGGCAATGGTTCCTGCCTTTATGTCAATCAGTATACCCAAGCAAGTTATTTTTGTACCTGGTGGTTCTAATTTTTTCTCATTAACTGGTAAACCCACATGACGAAATAAATTTATTAATGAAAGATATTGGGACTGTGTTTTGTCAAGTGCAGTCACCCCTATATAATCGTCCAAATAATTCATCATCCATGCTCCCTGTTTACGTAACGTATGCATAATATTTAATTTTTTATTTGGGGTTTTATGACGCTTTGAACACTGTACAGGTCATATCATGACGGGTAGTTGGAAGGCCAGAGGAAACCAGTACATACAGTTGGTCAAGGTTCTGTACTGTAAAGTGCCGACCAACGGCAAGCAACTACCAGCTTTCCCACTTGAGGCTGTGCCGGGAACCGAACCCCGGCCCCAGAGGAAGGAGGCGAGAGTGTTACCACTCTGCCACCGTGGCCCCCTACGTATGCGTAATAACGTCTGTACACATTTGACAGGCTGCGGCCCCTATTTTTAGACCATACACTATGCTAACATTGACGTATGTGACGTCATTCCATTTCAGACCAAACATTGGATATGCTAAGGGGTCTATTCTCAAATTCCTATACACTCTCTCAAAATCTACTTTATATAAAGTGGCTTGAGATCCTAATTATCTAATTTTTTGTAAAACCAAATCAATGTTGGGGTATTTTAAAATAAAATCCATATCATCAAATACTCCATCTGGTATGCAACTATTCATATTATTTTCTTTTGGCCATGATAAGTCTACAATTACCCTTACTCCCCTGTCTGGTTTGTAGCTTGCTAATAAGGGAGAATAATTCATATTTTTACATGGAGGATCCTGAAAAGAGATTAGTATTGCTTTGACTTCTACATCAAAGTATTTATCTACCCCTGTACTTCTCGTTTGTGCTGAAATGTGATTTTTTAAAAATTCCTTGTCTATATTTACTGGAAACCCGAATTCTAAATAATCTGCAATGATAGATAAATCATAATGTTGTAAAATATTCCTCCAAACAGGTATGTTCAGACCTGACAGGACTGAAATTCTTGCCCCTAAATAGTTGGGTACTTGGTACTTGCTAACCATTGAATATATTTATTTTAACCACTGAGCATTGTTTTTGAATGCAATATAGCCATTTTCAGGTAAACTTATCGACTTTTTAGGACCTGCTGGAATATAACCAAAGTCTCTGTCAATAATAAGTTCTGCAACCCCTTTTTTATTAACTGTGTTACCTGTGTTACATGTAATATCATGTGCAGAACCGTGGTCGCGTTCTACCTTCCTCCCCAGTTCAGGTTCATTTATATTAGTCGTGTATTCACTATCAATATCAGTGTCTTGATTAAAATTGTGCGAACTATTCACTATCAATATCAGTGTCTTGATTAAAATTGTGCGAACTATTAAAAGACTCTGATAAAGTACTGTCGTACCTTGTGTATATACAGGATGTCAGCAGTTCTTGACTAAAATAGTTGTGGGGCTGGTCAGTCATTAATATGTCTCACTGCCCTTGTAAGAGCTGCTGTATACCATTTAAGGTCGATAAATCTAAATCACTGTCTACATATACCTCGTTTGTTATTTGTACATGGCTTTGTGTTTTATGTATTGTTAAACTTGCATCACTGGCAGAGTTGCTACTACAATCTGTGTTAGTCAGATTATTCGTTGCAAGATCTAGAAAGCCCAAATTAAAGTTGTCACTTCCAGCACTCACCTGACACAAAAATGCTTGGTGTACAGTAGTACAGTTTTCATTTTTGTTAGTACTGATAGTAGCAACCATGTCAGTGTTCACTTTCTTGAATGAAAAAATGAGTTATATTTGTTATAAAGTACAAACAACAAAGCACGTTCTTTTGTCTTTGCATAATTACCGAGACCGTTTCCTTGCGAATGCCTTCTTTCACTATCAATTATATTACTCAGTTTGGTATGCGATTCGCACACCAAATTCAAATTCACCACTAATGTTGTGTCTGCACTCAGACACAGCACTAGAAAATAGATTACCTTTAAAGGTCAACACATGAGATGAATGTACTCTATGGCCCAGACTGGCCTGCACTGTATCAAATATATTATCAATACTAACATTATATATACTATTTGAACTTTTTACAGCACTAAAACTCTGCAAACTTATACCGTTAATATTACCACAAATGGTCTTTTTACTTTCACATCTAAGGATATTATTATTAGGTAGTCGTTTACCAACATTAAACCTTCTTCTCTGCTTGTTTTGGTTTCACAACATCCTTATTTATTCCCCTTGATTATTTTTAAGTCTCAAAACACCTATTTACAGGGTGATCATATTTCTTTTGTGTTTCCTTCATACAATATGAGCAATAATGCTGATACAATACTCCATTTACCATATGCTCAGAATCAATTTGCATTACCCTTTATTAAAATGTAGACAACACTGCATCTGTACACCTGAGCTCTGCATGTTTTTTCTAGTTTGAAAAATTCTTTGTGTATGCCTATTCTTAATGTTTTTGATTGCCTCCAAATCTATCCAATTAACCTTTCCCCTTTCCATTTCCTGCAAAACTGCAGCGTGTGCTCTACGAGCTGTGGAGGTTGACAATTCTATTGCGTCTTGCATAAGAAATGTGAAATATATCATCGTATTTTCTCTAATTTTTGTTTCAGACTCCTCAAGTATACAGTGCATTATCCCTTGTACCCACTGTTCAAAGCTCATCTCGTCTTAGGGCGGTTGTTTTGACCCCACATTAACAGAACAAAAATCTTGTGGCCAACTACAAGCTACCCCAGCCCTAATTCTACCCGACTTTATAGCAGTATTTGACTTACCCATGTAGTTGACTCGTGCGGTGTTGTGATAAGCTTGCAAATGTCTGTCGACCTCTGCTTGTACTCTGGAGTCGTTCTGAGTTCTTCAAAGGAAGGCACTCGATCTGGGGCTGTATTCTTGCTAGCTTTAGGTGAGCTGTGTGCTGATGGTAGTGCGGACACATCTCTCAGACCGACCCTTTCTTCTTGTTTCTGTAATCTTTCATCTTGTTCTTGAATTCTAGTGTTCATCCCATTCACGACTTCCATTAATAAATCTAATTTCTGCACTACAGACATCTCCTTATCAATGCTAACATTGCTTGCATTATTTTCTATGTCTTCCGCTACTTTGCTTGCGTTCTTTTGTCTCCATTTTTCTTACTGGCTTTTGGTTCCGATGCCATATCACAGAATAGCTGAATATTGACCCCGCCACGTGTTCGCCTATCTTTTCAAATATATCAAGCGAAGGCAGCTCAACATGCAGCGATTGTGTGATGTCCTGGCTTTTCAACCCCACAACTGACCATTGCCTTGCATTACTTGCTTTTTAAAGTCAATTTGGTGGGAAACTGTCCGGTATATAGAATTTCTCAACATCACCCCACCACCAAAGTTCATTTGCATACTACATTAATTTTTCACAGGTTGACACAGAAATGGACCTAAAGGCAAAGTCACATATGCCCAAACTCCCCGTCTCCCCTTCAACTGAACTTGTCTGCTAATTTTCAAACGCATTCCACCCAGTGTTAGTTCGACATTGCAGTCTAGGTGGTTAATGCTATGGAGAGTAGTTGTTTAGACTACTACAAATTTTTAAACACGAGCTCTAACGAGGCTGGTGCTTCTATTGATCACTCTTTTTTTCATTTTTTTCTTCGAACTTTCATGAATTGTGGAGTAGTGGAATGAGTACCTTTCTTGTCAGAGAAATAAAGTGGCACTGGGTTATGTTAGTACTTGGATAGGTGACTGCCTCAGTGCACTACTTGTGTCTGTGATGGCTTTGCGACTCGCGATAGTAGACCAAAACACCTTTCAGCCTTGTTCTTGTATAGTATCAGTAAGCCAAACTCACGAAACTCCAAAATGTTTAAAAGGAATTCTCATTGTGTTAAAATTAATTTTAGTCATGTTTCACCAGACACCAGATAGAAGAAAACAACACCAGGGAAACAAAAAACTGAAAACACCAACAAACAAAACCTTGCAATGTTTAAAGTCACAAAATTGCAAATTTAATAAGTAAATTAAATTTTTATAAGTTAATACCCTATCCAATGGACAATTGCTTATCCGGTCCGTAGTACTGTGCACTCCCCAGATGGCGCCTCGTACTTCCTTCCTGTCTAGACAACCTGACGTCATAGCATCTTTTTCGTTGTCTAAACCTCTTAGACCCCTAGTAAGCTGATAACGGGGTCGGTGGGAGGGTCTTGTGTGTCCATTGGATAGGGTATTAACTTATAAAAATTTAATTTACTTATTAAATTTGCAATTTTATTGCGTTAATACATCCTATCCAATGGACAATTGCTGAATAACTACCGCTTGGTCGGCGGGTAAGTTACTAGGGACTTATGTGAACTCACAAGTAATAGCAAATTTTAACCTACGGTCTAGGCTGACTTCGTCAGAAGACCTATAGGTCCAGGCCTGGGTTGACTTTAAGGTCAGGAAACCCTGCAAGGCCATGGTCGGTTGCCAGCAGCCGGTTACCCGGGGCTATACCGCCGTCGCCCCCCCCCCCCTTTTTGCAGACCTGCTCTGAGGTAGGGGAAGAGAGGGATGAGTTCAGTCCCAGAATGCAAATAAACCTCCCGAAGGAAGTACGCCACACTTAATTTTTATGTACATGAAGAACTGTTATGTACATATACAAATCTCCTCAATCCAAAGGCCACTTGTGGATCTGCTGAGCAGCCACTACCTAGCCCAATTGGTAAAGCTCTGAATCAGCCCAAGCCCCGCCCTTCATATAGAACTGTGTGAAGGTATTGTGACTTCAGTGGCGGGCTGACAAGATTGGATCTAAGGTGACTCCCGACTGGAAGATCTTAGAAGCAGCAAAGGCCCTGACATCATGGGCTTTAACCTGATGTTAAAAGTGGACCTCCTGGTCAGAGAGCTCATAATATAGGATCACAGTCTGCTTGATCCAAGAGGAGATAGTGGCAGGTGAGATGTCTTTGTTGAAACCTTTCTCAAAGGAGACACAAAAACCCACCTCCTATTCTGCCTGATGTCTGAGGTCCTGTCCAAATAGTAGCACAAGGCTCTGACCGGACAGAGGGACCTGTCAGACTTGAGGGATCTATCCAGAGTCGGGGCCAGGGCTGTTATAACCCCAGGGGCCACACTGGACACTCTATGGCCAGCTGATTCTAGGATAGAAAGCTGGGTGATGGATACAGGGACACCTTTGACCAATTGGATTGGCGACCAATATATCAGTTTTGCCAGGCATGAATCTCACTTTTGCACTTGCCCGACCCAAAGGCCAAGAGGAATACTGTCTTGAAGGTTAAATGCTTCAAGGGGGCCTCCTTGATTGGATCAAATGGAGTCTTAGCTGGTGCACGGCCCGTAAGAAGTTCAGGAGGGTATGCCACCCCTGCCTTTGGGTCTGTCTCTGAGGAACTATCCAGGAGACGAGCGAGATTTCCGTCCTTACTGATGTTGAAGGGTGAATTTCCCAGTTTATCAACAATGGGAGACCTATAACCATCAATGGTGCTGGGCTGTTTGCCAAGCATGTATCTCACTTCTATGCTTGCCCGAACCCAGGGCCAAGAGGAAACTGCCTTGAAGGTCAAATGCTTCAAGGAGGCCTTCAATTGGTTCAAAATGAATCTTGTCAGCTGGTGCAAAAACCAGGGAGAGGTTCCAGGAGGGGGTTCCCCTCCGGCCTTTGGGTCTGTCTCAGTGGAAGTTATCCAGGAGACGAGTGAGATTCTCATCCTTACTAACATTGATGGGCAAATTTTACAGACTATCAGCAATGGCTGACCTGTAACCATCAATGGTACTGGGCTGCAACTTCCTGTCCTGAAGCAGGTACCTAAGGAAGTCAGCAACTGACTTTACAGGTGGTACCCGAAGTCTACCTGATGAATGATACATCACTTGGTAAAAATGACCCATTTGCCTCATAGACTGATCTGACTGACCCCCCTTTTGAGGAACCTCAATTCTTGCTGCCACTGCCTCAGACAAGTCCTGCTCCTCGATTGCTGAGGCTCTAGGAACCCTGCATGGAGATTAAGATTTGTCAGATTTCTGTGAGGGATCTGATCGAATGGCTGTGAACAGGCTGGGCAGATTGTGCAGGCTCAGAGGGATGTGGCTGGACATGGCCACTAGATCCCAAAACCAAGGCATGTTGGGCCACCCCGGAGCAATCAGAATGATTCTCTTACATGGGGAGTCTTGTGACTTCTCCACCACTTTGCCCAATATGGCTGATGGTGAGAAGGTGTATCCTTTTAGATCCTACCATGGCCGACAGCACATCCACTGCTGTGGCCAGGGGATCCGGTACCGGTGACACAAAACAGAGGTGACTTGTTGTTGAACCTTGTGGCAAATAAGTCTATTTGGGCCGGTGCCACCTACTGCATAGAGTGGAAGACCTCTGGAAGGAGAAACCACTGTTTTGATGGTCTGGCCTAGCCTGGACAGCCTGTCTGCTACCACATTATGCCGGCCTGTAATGTGTCGTGCTTTAGAGTCACTTGTTTCCTGGTACACCAGGTCAAGATTCCCCATAGTAGGGCACAAAGTGGGCCCGACCTCATTTCTCCTTCCTTTATGTATGACACTACTGTGGTGTTGTCAGTTGCTACAAGTACTATCTTGCTTGAGCAAAGGTCTTAGAACTCTTAAAGTCAGAAAAACTGCTTAAAGTTCTAGATAGTTAATATACAATGTACCTGTTTCCCGGAGGGGACCAGGTTGCTCTTGCAAAGTGCTCATCTAAGTGAGCGCCCCACCCTTCTATTGAAGCGTCTGTAAATATTTGCAGAGCATGTTTAATTGGGTGTAATGGTTGGCCTGTAAGAACATTGTCTTCCTTCAGCCACCATTGTAAATGGGGGGTGCAGGGACCTGGGGACTTGGATCACCTTTCCCAGTGATTCTGGTACCCTCCAGTTGTTTTGAGATGCCACTGTATGGGTCTCATATGGAGTCGACCTAGATTAACTTGCTTTTCTGTAGCCGTCAGTAACCCATCAAGGACATGAATTCCCGGACCGGGCAAGCCGGTAGGGATAGCAGTTTTAACATAGTCTCTTGAAGGTTCTGTCACCGGTCCAGAGTCGGTCGGAACCGATCAGACCTGAAGTCGAACTGGTAGCCTACAAAATCAAAGTCTTGTTTGGGCTCCCGATCTGATTTCTGTAAGTTCATCAGCCAACCCAGTTGCTGACACACTATTTACTAGTTCCCTTTGTATCTTGGAGACAAGCCTGGGATCTGGCTCTCACCAACCAGTCGTCTAGGTACTGGTGGCTTCTTAAGTCCTTGTGTATGGTCACAAATTCACCTCCTTTGGTATCACAGTGAACTCCAAAGGTGCTGTGGACAAACCAAATAGCAGGCATTACCTGGATTGTCCTTGTATAAGTATATGGGAGTAGGTATCCCTCCTTGAACATTTATAATACCTAGGGTCCAGCCCCCGAGGCTTCCTAAGTTCCCGAAAAAAGGGCTTAGTCTGGAACCTACAGGCAGATTGTGTGCCACATTTGGGACATTTGGTATTTTGAAAAAAATATTTTCTGTCCCTCCGGACACTGGTCCGGTCTGGTGACAATGATCCAGGTTAACAGTGTCTCTGTTCTTATTGTGGTACTGGTGG
Source organism: Sabellastarte sp. h YS-2021 (assembly GCA_964017235.1). Lineage (NCBI taxonomy): Eukaryota > Metazoa > Annelida > Polychaeta > Sabellida > Sabellidae > Sabellastarte > Sabellastarte sp. h YS-2021. The sequence goes on from OZ024927.1 coordinate 12,008,958, forward strand.
GACTGAACAACTTTTCATATCAATAGACTCTTCGCCCCGGGCCAGCAGCCTGCAAGGTGCAGCATTTACAGAGCAATTGTTATTCGTGAGATGTCTGACCCCTGGCCGGACCTGATGACAAAATTTATTATCTCTCCAGCCAAGTCCAGCACTGATAACAGATTGTTGAGAGATGTGATAAGGGAAGGTTGCCTGGCAGTAGGTTGGGACACTGGCATGTCTATAACCGGCAAAAAACTGGCAGTCTGGGGTCACCAATCAATTTTGACAGCTGCTGGTCTATATTTAGCCAGCCTTTTTTTTTTTTTTTTTTGTAGCCAATACCAGTTGGTACACTCTGTAACCAGTTGTTGAAGCAAGTGTACTAGGCTGTGTAGCCAGTACCAGCCGGTACACCTTGTAATCAGTTGTTGAAGCAAGTGTACTAGGCTGTGTAGCCAGTACCAGCCGGTACACTCTGTAACCTGTAACCAGTTGTTGAGGCAAGTGTACACGGCTGTGTAGCCAGTACCAGCCGGTACACTCTGTAACCAGTTGTAGCCAGTAATAAAAACTGTAACTGGCAAAAAACTGGCAGGCTGGGGTCAGTAACGAATTTAGACAGCCACTGGCCTATATTTAGTCAGTTTATGTAACCAGTTGGGTGAAAAACTGCACAGTAAGGACTGTGTAGCCAGTACCCAGCCGGTAGACTTGTAACCGGTAGGTTGAAGCCATATGTATCCAATTGCTAAAGCAAGTGTACAAGGCTGTATAGCCGGTACCGGCCGGTACCCTCTGTAACCAGTTGTTGAGGCAAGTGTACAAGGCTGTGTAGCCGGTACAGGTCGGTACACTCTGTAAACAGTTCTTGAGGCAAGGGTATAAGGCAGTGTAGCCGGTACAGGTCGGTACACTCTGTAACTAGTTGTTGAGGCAAGGGTATAAGGCTGTGTAGTCGGTGCACTCTGTAACCCATTGCTAAAGCAATTTTACAACTATATTTTGTGTTGAATTCAGCTGGCTGTAGGTTTCCTCCATTAATAAAAGTATTTCTTTGAACGCACGTCTTAATTGTAGATTTGACAGTTGCTGGGAAAGCCCTTGTGAGCTATATTTAGAAACAAATGTTGGTCGGTGTATCACGTGACCAGCTTGCTGGTCGGAGGGACAACGTGATTGGCTGATGAGAGATGACGATCAGCTTCGTGACCTGATCGGTGAATCACGTGACCAACTTCGGGGAGATGCCCTCACTAGACAAGTTCTTTCCTTATATCCCAGTAAACGTAAGCTTACTGGTCGACTGATGTCTGTAGCAGAGAAATCTGTATCAGTACGCTGGAGGTGGATTACAGGAACTAAAACTGGAATCACAGTAGACGTGAGTGCAAAGAACGTACTACCGACCTTCTTGTTCGGTGAATTCCGTGATAAACTTCGTGACTGGTCGGTGAAAACACGTGACCAGTTTCGTGAAGACACGCGATTGGCTGACTGGATATGACGTCAGAGGTCGCGTTCTTTTAGCTGGCCGGCCGGCTGTTGCTTTAAAAGCAGAGAAGCCTGGGCCAGTGCACTCTGAAGATGATATTCCTGGCCGGTCTGAAGTCGGTTCATCTTCTCAGCCGGCTGTACACTCAAACCAGTTTCCTGGCCATCCACTGCCCTTACTACCGACACAAGTGCCGGGTCCATAAGGGTGGGACTGAGAGTTTTTCTGAAGAAATCTGCAGAATTCATCCCTTGCTTCTGATGAAAAAATACTCGAGCTAGGCTGGTGTGACTGATGTTTTACAGCAGAGAAGTCGGTACCAGTGCACTCTGAAGAAATCTGAAGAATTCCTCTCATGCTTCTGATTAAAAACACCAATACTCAAGCTGGGCTGGTGTGACTGATGCTTTACAGCAGAGAAGTCGGTACCAGTGCGCTCTGAAGAATGCACCTGTGATGGGGAATTCCTTCCATTCACAGTTTTCAACTATGTAGACTGAAGCTCTCGTGTAGTACTAGGAGACGTTTCTATGGTGATTGTAGCTGGAAGGTTATAGATGAAACATTCAAACAAAAGATACGGATAAAAATACCTGTTAGAAGTATATCCATAATTCCTCAAAATTGTTGATCTGCCCCTAACAACACAAAGGTTGAATGGGAGGAAACTAGCAAAATGGCTGCCTTCATATATCTCGTCGATTACTGCCCTATCATCAATAATAAATTGAGCCAACTAGGGAGCTTTTCCAGCAGATTTCTAAATGTATATCCGTGCTTGACCAGTTGGTAACACTTTACAAAGAAACTCTCCACATATAAGGTTTAAAATCCGTCATAAAGCACACTTTTCTTTTAAAATTCTGGAGATGTTGAAACCACGTCTGCACAGTACACGCGCCAAACGAAAAAGATGCTATGACCTCAGGTTGTCTAGACAGGAAGGAAGTACAAGGCGCCATCTGGGGAGTGCACAGTACTACGGACCGGCCAGCCGGTGGCAACACAGGACGTCTTTTTCTGGCGTTTGGCGGGCCGGTCTGCGCCGACCGGATAAGCAATTGTCCATTGGATAGGATGTATTAACGCAATAAAATCTTTGTATTCACTGATTAAACCCAAGAAACTTTGGAAAATTCTCCTTCCATTTCCTCAAGCCAATCAAAGAAATTGGAAGATACATTTTTTTTGTTTACTAAAGCAAGACAGATAATGCCATGTTAACATGCTACCAGCATCACTGCAAGTGTGGTAATTTCAGAGAAGAAGCAGACACAGACTCTAACTTAGCAAGATCAGTATAATATGTCAGCCACTTTGTTAGATGACATTATAGAAATATTAATTATTGTTAACAGTAATGAATAGATGAAAACAAAAATCTTTGAATGACTATAGCAAAGCTACTTTCATAAAAATATAAAATATTTGAATTGTAATTGTACTTTAAAGTGAAGTAAATGAATAGTTATACCTGGTAGATTTTGTCATTGTATATACATTCCTGGGGACCACTGGAAATAGAAAACACAGGTATAAATCCCACGTTAGCATTAGTTAGAGTTTCTCTGACTTTTTACTTCATGACGGTTAGTTGGGACGGCAGAGGAGACCAGTACATTCATTTGGTCAGGGTTCTGCACTGTTAACTGCCACCAAGCAAATACCAGCTTCTCCACTTGAGGTTGGGCTGGGATTTGAACACTGATCTTAGAGATGGGGGGCGAGTGTGCCATCACTGTACTGTGACCCCACAGTTTTATTTTATAGCCAAATACTTTATGTATGAGTGGTTAATATAGAAAACATCAATGGATTCATCAGTCAGCCACTACATTCATCTGTTAACTCTTACTATATACATAGATGAAAAAGTCTCAACATAGGTGTGCATTCAAGAAATACAGCAGCTGTGCATTTTTTCATTTTTTTTTCAAAAACATTGTTATTTATGTGTGTACTGATAAAAGAAATAGTCATTTATGGTTGCTTAAATGGAATTTGTACCTGTGGGGTATTTGTTTAACTGGATCAGATAATTAATGGATCCACCTTTTTATTTTTATATCATGGCTATGATTACGAGAGACTAATTCAATTACGTAATCTGTAAGTGAGTCTCAACCAATCATGCATGACCATTGTAGAGTTACTGGCTTAAAGCACAGGAAAAATATATTAATCACAAAATTATCTGATCAGCCAATGAATAGCTTTCTCACCATGCATGACTACTGCATAACCACTCAGTGTCGATACAAGTACAGTTCTCACACTCAGAGCTTCGCACCTGTCCTGTCTGAAAACAAAAATAACACAAATTATATTAAACAACAAATCTCTTCAAACTAGTACTGATCGAATTTTGGTAAGAGAAGAAAATGTCCTAGTTTTGATGTCTACTCATGTCACTTCTTGCTTTGCAAACTATTACTGCTCTCTCAAATTGGGTGGAAAGATAGAGGGATGGCTGCTAATAATGATAATGAATGCAATTACTGGGTATACAAGAAAATTAGCAGAATATAGGTATACTGAATAGAGGCAAAACACAGTCTATGTAAAGAAATCTACCAGACATAAAATATAAAATAATTGCCACCATAAGGAAATTATATTGAAAATGAATATACAGTCATCAAATTTGGCTTAATATTGGGGTTTTATGGAGTTGATTTACTTTGGAAAGATGTGTCAGCAATTTTTGGATAAATATGTTTTCAAGCAAAGCTTTTCTTCCCTCAACTTATTAAAATAATAAATCAAATAACTTACGACAGCTCATTCATAAAATAGATTGGTGGTCTTATCACTGCAAAATAGCCACTTAAATAAAGACAAAGACTTTATAACTAGACATGGACCACCCCCACAGCTATTCAATATATGATGACATAGAAAGAAATCAGTCTGTTACTAATATTAATGAAAAGCTTTCCACAGTGCTCCATTTTTTGTCAAAGATGTCTTTGCATTCATTTAGTTCAGATAGAAACTTGTGTTCATTGTATGCATGTCTAATTTAGTTTTGTAGATGGAATATCTTTAAATAAAGTTTGTCCATATATGACTTCTGTTGCCTATTTCAAATGTTAATTTTAAATATTAAATTAATTTTAATATTAATAGTAACTATGTACCATACACACATTTTCACACTGATTCAGCCTTACTTTTGCAGGTCGTTGTTTCCATATAATAATTATGAGTTGTTTTGCCCTTGTTTTTAAGTTGTTTGTAACTTTCTTTCAATGACTTCAATTACTGTTTCTTCTACATACAAAGTCAAGGTCTGAGTTTGACATAAACACACTCGGCTGATATTTATCTGGTCTATGACTTTCAGAGTCACATTGCAAATACTCACTAAGTATTTGGTCCCATCGTGTTCACAGTAACATCCAGAGACTTTGCGTGTACACACGCGCTCATATCCGTCCATGTTTTCATACTTGTAGCCAGCTGGACAGTCACACAGTGTGGTGTTCTGCATCATGGCATGATCAGCCTAACAATCAATAAATCAATCAATCAGTCACAGTCAGTCGATCAGCAATAAACCCAGACATGCTTTCACAATTCAAATCATTACACCAACAACATACATGGCAATGATACATTAAGAATGTTATAAACCATTGCAAAATGATGTGAAGTAAAAGCTGTGTTGTATATGTTTCTTATTCCTGATGGGTTCACCTTGAGTAAAGTCACATGTTCTTTGTTTTGCATTTGTTTACCATGAGGTAGATCTACACACATGTCTATTGGTAAGATCCAAGGAAAAGTCTTTTGAATATCACAAGGCTGCTTACACGTAGTCCATCATTGTATAGCCCTCTATAAATCTAACCACTTGCTACCTCTATCAGTTGAGGTAAATGAATGAACAGAGGAAACTTGAATTATTCATTTTATAAATACCTCATTTGTTTGACAGTAATAAATTACCACAAAAAATTCTGATTAGATTTGATTAGCCTTCTTATTACAAAATAGGTTTCTCTCACATCTAAAGCCCCCGAGCAAGTGGTGGCATTACTGTCGCAGTCGATAACACACAGGGCAGAGAAGCAGCATTCAGGTGACACAGAGCGCAAACTCTCACTACACTCGCAGCATCCGTCCACTGTAAGGGTGGCTGACGTGTTGTAAAACATCATCTGAAAAGTTTATACAGCTATCACTTTCAGCTCAAAATAGGTATTATTTAACATCAAGACTATGTTTTATCTGCCACTGTGACTTAGTGAGGACCTAGGTTCAAGCTCAGATAGGAACACATACATAGTAGCTCAGATGGCTACTTAAAATGGAGGACCTCTGTCATTCAGGGCAGGCAGTAGCAGGCTAAGGAAGGAATAAATGATTATCACTGAGTCTGTGTCTCAGGATCCAGGCATTTATATTCTAATAGTCTGTGTCTCAGGATCCAGGCATTTATATTCTAATAGTCTGTGTCTCAGGAACCAGGCATTTATATTCTAATTGCTTTATAACCATCAAAAGACATACTCTTTGGTGCATCAACCAATAGATGAAAAATAAAAACTTCAAATCCAGAGACACAAAAAAGGTTGGAGGGGTCTGCCCCACACAGACAATTGGACTTAGTTTTAATACCCATACATAAGTTTTACAAGCAGGTATCAACACAACAGACAAGTCCTAATTTCACCAAACCAAGAATGCTTGTCTTGTGAAATGTCTTCTGAGGAAATATAGTCTTTATAAGTCGTAACGTAACTTTCAGTACAAACATAGGTACTGACTACGTTCTGTAGGTGTAACAAAGGTTAAAAATATGTTCTCAATTTCAGTACAAAACAGGTTTTAACACAATGGACATGCTACCACCTTAGTACACCTATAGCATCTGTTTAGTCTGAGGACGAGTTCCTCTGCAGAGTCAATGGATGTTGAAATGTGGTGAAAAGATATTCAAGTGTTTAATAACAAAGAGGACATTGACTAGAGTATATAGTTAATTGTATCAAAATATGCTTACACATTCCAGGTACTTCTCTGCCGTACACCCTTTCATTAATGGGGTCACATTGCCATGGTCACATGATTTGTATGTTTGCTCACCACATGTACCTTTACTTGTCCAGGAGTCCCCTGACTACAAAGCATATACAGCAGAACAAGGTGATGTATTTATATCTTGTCATTTTAATAAAGTATGAAAACACATGATAACAAAACAGGAGATAGATATGATGTCATGGACACATAACTCATAAATACTAGTACAGTCACTTACCACGATGCAATGAATATGACCCATTTTAACCACCAATTACAAACATATCCCGACATACATTTCCTCTTTACAAAATAAACCCGTGGATTAAATAACTCATCATCTCTTGAAAAGTGTTACTGTCAACTAATACCATAATAAAACATTAAGAAGATGGTTCAATGTATCTTAGGTCTCATTAATAATGCATTCTTAATAATGTTACTGATAACACATTTACCACCAAGTTTTTGGCAGACTATAACATTATGGCATTAGTTAACTGTCCAATTCCGTTATTCACTTCATTAAAATTAAGTCAGCAGAAGGAGACATCTTGAGTAAAAGAATGAAGATATTTTGAGTTAAGGTAACTGGTCTGATTCATATCTTTAAACCACTGCTTTCTCTACATTAAATATATATACTGTTTGTATTTAACATGAAATCTGAGGCAACCTGACAGGGTTAAATATTGAGTGATGTGTGTTACTTATGGTGACTGTGTCATATATCAATATTTCAATATCAATCTGTAACTAGAGGATCGCTTGCAAAAAAAAAAGATAATGTTTTTGCATAGCAAAAACAAAGCGTCCCGAAAAGGCTATAAAGGTGAGTGCTAAAGTATTAAGAAAATGCTTCGTTTCTAGCCTTATACTGTTGTGGCAACCAAAGTCAGCGCAGTCTGCTCTATCTAGCACGGTTTTCAAGATATAAGCATTTTTGTGTTTTGCAAAAAATAAAAAAATTAAAAATATCCGCTATATTTGGCGAGACAAAAATATTTTGAAAATTGGCATGGCTACTCTACAGAGATACCCAGCAGGTCCAAAATTTTGTTGAGTTCGCTCCATATAGCACAGTTTTTGAGATATAAGCATTTTTGTGTTTTGCAAAAACTTTGAAAATTCAAAATGGCCACCACTGCCGCAAGAACACTGCCGCGGTGTGTATCTCCCGCCGAGCATTAAAGCAGAAGAAATAGCTTTTCCGAGATATTCACAATTTTTCATTTTCGTGTGTGAAAGCTCTTCCAAAAGTAGGTGAATGAGTTATTTGAGAAAAATTGGCTATCTGCAATACTATTAAGAGATAATTCACATTTACTCATTTTGAGTAGGTGAATAATTATCTATGGGTCTGAAACTTCACCAAGTGAAAGCTCTCCCAAAAGTAGGTGAATGAGTTATTTGAGAAAAATTGGCTATCTGCAATACTTTTAGAGATAATTCGCATTTACTCATTTTGAGTAGGTGAGTAATTAGCTATGGGTCTGAAACTTCACCATGTGAAAGCTCTCCCACAAGTAGATGAATGAGTATTTGATAAAAATTGGGTATCCGCAATACTTTTACAGATAATTAGCATTTACTCATTTTGAGTAGGTGAATAAATAGCTATGGGTCTGAAACTTCACAGAGTTAAAGCTCTCCCAAAAGTAGGCGAATGAGTTATTTGAGAAAAATTGGCTATCTGCAATACTTTTAGAGATAATTCACATTTACTCATTTTGAGTAGGTGAATAATTAGCTATGGGTCTGAAACTTCACCAAGTGAAAGCTCTGCCAAAAGTAGGTGAATGAGTTATTTGAGAAAAATTGGCTATCTGCAATACTTTTAGAGATAATTCGCATTTACTCATTTTGAGTAGGTGAGTAATTAGCTATGGGTCTGAAACTTCACCAAGTGAAAGCTCTCCCAAAAGTAGGTGAATGAGTTATTTGAGAAAAATTGGCTATCTGCAATACTTTTAGAGATAATTCGCATTTACTCATTTTGAGTAGGTGAGTAATTAGCTATGGGTCTGAAACTTCACCAAGTGAAAGCTCTCCCAAAAGTAGATGAATGATTAATTTGAGAAAAATTGGCTATCTGCAATACTTTTAAAGATAATTCGCATTTACTCATTTTGAGTAGGTGAGTAATTAGCTATGGGTCTGAAACTTCACAGAGTGAAAGCTCTCCCAAAAGTAGGTGAATGAGTTATTTGAGAAAAATTGGCTATCTGCAATACTTTTAGAGATAATTCGCATTTACTCATTTTGAGTAGGTGAGTAATTAGCTATGGGTCTGAAACTTCACCAAGTGAGAGCTATCCCAAAAGTAGGTGAATGAGTTATTTGAGAAAAATTGGCTATCTGCAATACTTTTAGAGATAATTCGCATTTACTCATTTTCAGTAGGTGAGTAATTAGCTATGGGTCTGAAACTTCACCATGTGAAAGCTCTTCCAAAAGTAGGTGAATGAGTTATTTGAGAAAAATTGGCTATCTGCAATACTTTTAGAGATAATTCGCATTTACTCATTTTGAGTAGGTGAGTAATTAGCTATGGGTCTGAAACTTCATAGAGTGAAAGCTCTCCCAAAAGTAGGTGAATGAGTTATTTGAGAAAAATTGGCTATCTGCAATACTTTTAGAGATAATTCGCATTTACTCATTTTGAGTAGGTGAGTAATTAGCTATGGGTCTGAAACTTCACCAAGTGAAAGCTCTCCCAGAAGTAGGCCAATGATTAATTTGACAAAAATTGGCTATCTGCAATACTTTTAGAGATAATTCGCATTTACTCATTTTGAGTAGGTGAGTAATTAGCTATGGGTCTGAAACTTCACCAAGTGAAAGCTCTGCCAAAAGTAGGTGAATGAGTTATTTGAGAAAAATTGGCTATCTGCAATACTTTTAGAGATAATTCGCATTTACTCATTTTGAGTAGGTGAGTAATTAGCTATGGGTCTGAAACTTCACCAAGTGAAAGCTCTCCCAAAAGTAGGTGAATGAGTTATTTGAGAAAAATTGGCTATCTGCAATACTTTTAGAGATAATTCGCATTTACTCATTTTGAGTAGGTGAGTAATTAGCTATGGGTCTGAAACTTCACCATGTGAAAGCTCTCCCACAAGTAGATGAATGAGTTATTTGATAAAAATTGGGTATCCGCAATACTTTTACAGATAATTAGCATTTACTCATTTTGAGTAGGTAAATAATTAGCTATGGGTCTGAAACTTCACCATGTGAAAGCTCTCCCAAAAGTAGGTGAATGAGTTATTTGAGAAAAATTGGCTATCTGCAATACTTTTAGAGATAATTCGCATTTACTCATTTTGAGTAGGTGAGTAATTAGCTATGGGTCTGAAACTTCACCATGTGAAAGCTCTTCCAAAAGTAGGTGAATGAGTTATTTGAGAAAAATTGGCTATCTGCAATACTTTTAAGAGATAATTCGCATTTACTCATTTTGAGTAGGTGAGTAAAATGGCCGCCATTTTTGGCAAGATAAAATTTTTTTGAAAATTGGCATGGCTACTCTGCAGAGATACCCTGTGGGTCAAAAATTTCGTCGAAATCATTCTATCTAGCACGGTTTTCGAGATATAAGCATTTTTGTGTTTTGCAATTTTGCGAAAAATTCAAAAATTCAAAATGGCAGCCATTTTTTGCGAGAAATTTTTTGTTTGAAAATTGGCATGGCTACTCTGCAGATATACCCTGTGTATCAAAAATTTCGTCGAAATCGCTCTATCTTGCAGGGTTTTCGAGATATAAGCATTTTTATGTTTTGCAATTTTTGCGAAAAATTCGAAAATTCAAAATGGCCACCATTTTTGGCGAGACAAAATTTTTTTGAAAATTGAGAAAACTACTCCGCAGAGATACCCTGCGGGTCAAAAATTTCGTCGAAATCGCTCTATCTAGCACGGTTTTCGAGATATAAGCATTTTTGTGTTTTGCAATATTTGCGAAAATTTCGAAAATTCAAAATGGCCGCCATTTTGGACGAGACAAAATTTTTTTGAAAATTGGGATAACTACTCCGCAGAGATACCCTGTGGGTCAAAAATTTCGTCGAAATCGCTCTATCTAGCACGGTTTTCGAGATATAAGCATTTTTGTGTTTTGCAATTTTTACGAAAATTTCGAAAATTCAAAATGACCGCCATTTTTGGCGAGACAAAAATTTTTTGAAAATTGGGAAAAGTACTCCGCAGAGATACCCTGCGGGTCAAAAATTTTGTCGAAATTGCTCTATCTAGCACGGTTTTTGAGATATAAGCATTTTTGTGTTTTGCAATTTTTGCGAAAATTTTGAAAATTCAAAATGGCCGCCATTTTGGACGAGACAAAAATTTTTTGAAAATTGGGAAAACTACTCCGCAGAGATACCCTGTGGGTCAAAAATTTCGTCGAAATCGCTCTATCTAGTACGGTTTTCGAGATATAAGCATTTTTGTGTTTTCCTTATTTGGAAAATTCGTAATGATTAATTAATCATTAATTACTCGGCCATTTCTTGACCAATCAATGCCAAAATCTAATGATTTCCAGATTTTAATAGAATGAATGTATTTGCCAAGTTTCAGGTGAATTGATAAAATTCCTTTCAAGTTATCATCCGGACAAGCTTCCCCATCGAAAAAAGACATTTTTGGTCATGTGACCTCTCTGATTGGTTGAAATGTCACTGCAGCATATTCAAAAAAATTCCCCAAGGCTACTGCCTAAACCTGCCAAATTTGAAAAGAATCCGCCTAACGGTTACAGAGTTATAAGGAAAACAAAATGTGGAGCCGGCGGAGCCGGCGGAGCCGGCGGAGCCGGCGGAGCCTGAAGCTCTCCCATACACAAACAAGCGTCCCTTGCGGGACGCTTAATAATTTGGAGTATCAACATTGATAATAAATGTGTCAATTTTCATGTCATTTGCACGAAAATACATCAACAAAACTCTATAATTGATTACTACTGAACACTGAAAGTCTTCACTTTACATCTAGCATTATCAGTGTTGAGATGTGTGAGACAATGATGTTGTAAAGTTTTACTGTAATCTGTAATGAAAGTTCTGATTACATTACATGTATAGTGCAAAATAACATGGCAAACTGGTTTATTTAACACATGTTTAGTTGCAAAGAGATATATGTTACAGAGAGATATGATACTTCAGTATCAATTAATATAGAAAACAAAGTTAAAGTCTGATATCACTGGTCACTTGGGATGCGACCTGTCCATTAATGTACAAGAACTCACATAGTAAACCTTCTCGCCATCAACACACTGACAGGTGCTTTCTTCAACGCAAACAGCAGAGAAGGAGTCATACACATAGCCACTCGGACAGTCACAGCCTTGTGCCAGACAGCTAGAATTATTGCCCAGTGACCTGCAGGTTTGCTTACAGGATGATTTCACCAGGCCTTCAGAACACTCGACTGTGGAGAGAACACTACATCAGACAATAACAAAGGGAATATGTGCAATAGTGCAGAGTTTTAGAACTATGCCAGCTATGTGCCAATTGTAACTTGGCAGTGTTAGGAGATTATTGTCTAGTCCAAAGTGTTGCCAGAATATTACACAGAAATCGACATATAACTTATCTAGACAATCTTTCTCCATGAAGTTTACAATGGGGTGGTATATATTGCCTAATTCAATTATATTTTGATTGTGTTTCAGTGAAAAAGCTTGATTTCTTATGGTTTCCATGTTATAAGTCAAATACTTAATAAAGTACCCAGTACTCAATGAATACGGCAGCTATATCTGATACTTGTGCTCAATAATCATAGGATGAGTATCAGCACTGTTAAGTATCTTGTACAGCTGAAAATTAAAATTAAATTTTTATATGTACAACACTATGAGACATCAAATCAAAGACTAAATATGCCAAAAAAAATTCCTTTTAAAAAAATTCATTAATAAAATGGGTAAAATAAGTTAGTGTTGTCAGAGGGGTTAATAATGATGAACTTGATATTTAGATTATTTACACACACTTTCCCTTAAACCGTGCTTTGATATCTCTACTCAACTTATATATAATGAAACTCTTCACAATGAAGAGACTAGAGCAGTCTTCCTTCTACACTATACCACTCATATTCACAGTAGGTTTTAGTGTGATACCAACTTACACAGCGTATCATTTCTTGTCACACAGGTTGGGCAGCACTCCCCGTTAACGTAGACTGCTTCCTCTGTCAATTCCTGACATAGAAAATACACTATTTCAGCATCAGACGATTCTTATTTTTAAAAGAAAGTAAAGTACTGGAGACTTACTACTGCTCATGTACATAGTTTTAATACAGAGGTCAAAGTTGTATTTTGGGGTCATATACTGTGACGGGCCATCAGTAGGCCACGTATTGTCATGACCTGGAATGTCATAACGAATACACCAAATAACTATGACATAGACCAAAATTAGCAATCACATTGTGCAGATATATAGTTTTTTACCAATCCCAAAACAAGCAACTGTGGTTGAAGACACAGCATATTTAGGGATGGCTAATGATGGTCACAGGTCCCAAATAACTTTCTGCTCTTTTCTTTTAGGGTGAATTTGAAATAATTTAAGTGATTTCTGTTTTACTTTTTATTATATTATTTATAATGTTATATTAACAGTATCGTCAATAAGCAAGAGAAAAATATTTGAAAAATCAATAAACAAGACATTAATTCCTTTCCATTTATCATCAAGAATACTTGATTTAAAAACTGCTTTCATTGAAAAAACAAACAAACAACAAAATAACATATAAACACTCACATGACTCTAGATCACAGTGACTTTGGAATAGTACAGTTAATATGTATTTACACACGTATGTCAAGTAACGCAGTTTTCTACCTTCAGAAGTAGATGTTTAGCAGTATTTGCCAAAATTTTTTTTGCATAGTTCCTTAAGTTTTCAATTGTATGAATTGTTAGGAAGGGAGACAGAGAAATGATAAGGTTGGCAGGTTGTCACCCAAGAAGAAAACTTTGAATATGTACTTTAATTGTACAGAAGATATTTACTGATCTCACATAGACACTTCAGAATATTTTGAACGTGTACTGTTACTTTGGGTCAGCAGGTCGGCACATGGAAAACCTGTTAAACCTTATCACCTACCATCAATGTCAAATGTTGAAATATATTACACATATGGATCTATTTCCACTTATTTCTGAGACGGGAAGGCTGCATTATGCAAACTGTCTTAGTACTCACATCACATGGAAATGGGCAGTCAGTATAGGTGATGAGTTTGTTTTCCAGACACTTGTGTACAGAACACGTACTCAACTCTTCACGGACTTCACCAGCCTGTAAACAACGACAACTCTCAACAATTTTCTTTTTTTTTTACTTTTCTAAATATTGTTACAAATTCAAAATCATACATATATTGGGGACTTTAAAACTGTTTTGTTTCTCCCAGGAAGTGCAAATGAGTGTATCAATCAAATATCTGGATATTTGAGATATCTGGATATTATACAGCTTGAATAACAGAGGTGTAACTTTATTATAAAGGAAACACTTTGACTTATCACTAGTTCTTCCAAATCAGACCTAGGCATTTAGGTATCAAAAAGACATAATCTGTCATCAGTTCTTCTACATGAGATCTAAATATTAACGGGACACTTTGCATCTGTCATAAGTTCTTGTACATAAGTGTTAACCATCGACAGGATATTCTCTATCAATGGTTTTGGCAAAATTAGACTCAGGAATTAACATGACACTGTCTGACCGTAATCACTTTGTCTAATAGAGACTTAAATACTCTCATTACACATTCAGGCTATTACTAGGTCTTCTAAATGAGCCCTAGTTGTTAACATACACTAACAGATTACAACCAGTTCATCTTTATGAGACCTAGGTATTAATAGAACACAACCACACTGTTACCAGTTGGTCTAAATGAAACTTAGGTAATGACATGACATTTTTTGGCTATTCGCAGTTTTGTCTAAATCAAATGAGACCTAGATATTAACACCATTATACGACATAAACCACAAGACTCTCACAGGTTCAGGTATTCACAGGATACTACCTATCTATCTACATCACTAGTTTGCCTAATTCAGACATCAGACTCACCAGGAGAACCAATTTGTTGTTCTGTTCACTCGGTATGTCCAGTACACAAGGACAGTCCTGTGCCATGACACACTTCCTGCCATCGAATAACATCCCTCGAGGACATGCGCAGCCAGCCTCACAGTCGCTACGAATGGCAACATCATCTGCCACGCAATTTGGGTCAGAGACATGGCATTTCCAGCATTTGGGCACACAATGCGTGTATATCAGTCCAGTACCGGGATAGTCGCAGACTACAAGTAAGGGTGAAATGTATGACTTGGCATTGTCAGTTGGCAAATGTTTCAAATTGGCCCAAAAACGTAAACAGTATATCAAGCAAAAACGTAAACAGTATATCAAGCAAAAACTGCTTATCATTGGCTGCCTCGTGCATTTCTGGGACGGGACTAAAAGTAACTAATGTGGAGGTCATTATAGGGAAAGTGACAATGGACAAAAATTAGTTGGTTTCAGGGAAGTAGGTGTGCAGATGCTGAGTTTTGTGCCAAGTTAGGGCACTGATTCTAAGTAGAAATTATATCATTGTGGTTTAAAAAGCACTATGAAGGATATTCAATAAGACCTTTTGTGCATAAAGGGTATTTATACCTGCATTTGTGGCAAAGTATTTTAATCAATGAGAAATTCACATTATTATACATAAACACAAATAAGGAATTTATCTTCAGGTTATCCATGTTTAAATTACTGCACTAAATATTATATGGAGGAAGAAGTGAAGCTCAAGAAACCAGCTTAGTTAGACAAACTTTTTAAAAGCAAACATTCAAATATTCACCAAATACTATGATCAGCCTTGTGTGACATTGGAAGCATTTGGGAATGTTAACCAATCAGGGTTGCTGATATATACCATTATTTATATTTTTGTAAGGCATCAGTTGATTGGTCAATTTTTTTATTTACACACTCTCGCATGATTTTAAAAGTTTACTTTCACAGAAGTGCACCAAAAGTTTCATTCAAACGTTCATTTCCATTGAAATTAAATGTTAGACTTGTTACATACTTTAGTGAAAAGACCTCTAGATGAGAGTAAATAAAACAACAGCAAATAAGTATAATATGTTCACAGAAGACAGTATTTACTTCATAAATTATTGAACGTTTCGGCATCCAGGATAATTGCAGACTACTTACTATTGGTGACTTATAAAACCTTGCCCATTCAGAGGGCAGCACTGGTACATTATAAACGACAACATTAATATGTTTTCTGTTGTAAAACCAGGCATTAGTCTGGGAAATACTGAGGGACAAATGCAGACAGAGAAGAGGTGAAAAAGTACAAGTGGGAGTAGGTCTTGTGTGATAGACACAGTGATAATAAGGAGACCTCCACTTTAAGGTCATGGGGTCAAGGTCAAACTGTCAGACCCATGACACTGCACAAGTACAAATCCTCAAAACATCCCTGCTAAGTTTGAATTTCATCCACGTTTTGGCTATCACCACCAACCCCCTGTACAGCCAGACAACATGGTTGGAACATTAATAGAATGTGGGGTGGAAACTAGAAGTAACAGCCTAAAAAAATTGAAAAAAAATTTATAGGGAAAATATTGGAAAATATGGGCCCAGACTTACTTTCTTGTGGAGATTTGGTGGTGACTGGAAGCAAACTGGGTGTAGACAAGGAGACATAGTCTGAAACACAACAAGTCACTACAATAAAATATCTGACTACATACTAACAATACAGTAGTTTGAACACAAAAAAGTCACACAATTTCCACACGTTGGTTTAAATCCCGAATTCTGGGCAGTTGGGAGGCAAACTTGAGACAAGAAAACTGTTGTATAACAGTTTTATAGGAAAACACCATTGACATTTCTCAATACTATAGTATTCTCTGAAGCCATTCAAACCATTACCTAACACAGAGAAATCTAACAAGATATTACTCTATTTTAAAATTATTACTCCCCAAACACATGTTGGACCACTGCTTTATATATATTTCTAAACACTCATTTCTTGGTTACGTTGGTTTGGATGTTACAATAATATAAGTGAATCTGCCAACAACCAATAGAAAATATACTCAGGCATTACGAAGCCAAACATGTATTAGTACATTTTAGACTGATGCATCTCATAATAAGTTGAACAACAATTATAATAGTGCCTTTCTGAATAGATGTGTTTTATGACTGAATTGTATGAAAGTTATAAATGATGTCTTTGTATTACAGTAAATCATTTGATGTTCCACACAAAGACACTATAGTGACTGTATGCTTGACAATGTACTGGAAACTAAAGCACAAGGGAAAGGCTGAAAAGTACAGATTTGTGCACGCTTTTAAAGACTGGTGTATTCCTGTTGAACTTGACATAGTTAAACTTTGTTATTAGGACATAAACCACTTTAAATAATTATGCCAATATTTGGAATACCATATAAAAATAAAGATCAAAGTTGATGTTTTACAACCCTTTGAACATCTGAGGTCATATTAGGAGAGGCCTCCCTCAATAAGTCTCATATGTTGGATTTGAACCCACAAGCACAGACATCAGAGTCAGGTGACTTAATATTTAATGTGATATAAAGAAAGGTAAAATATCTGAAGGGGAAATCCTTCGTGCTAAATAAAGATGGTTTAAAAATTCTAAAATTCAAGTAAATTCAGTTTCTGTGACTAAAGATTATGACTGTGGTTATAATTATGTGTCTTTATTTTAAAAAAATATTGTATGAAAACTGTCTAAACTTACGCTACACCAGTGTAAGCCAGAGTCAGTTGAAATTTCAGATAGTGGCATCAATTCAAAAGCAAAACTATGCTCAAAGATGAAGCTGTATTGAAACTTTGATCAAAACTATGCACAAGTAAATCTTTGATCCAAAAATTTGAAATCCTATATTTGGGTCAGTACTAAGTGTGTCATCAATTGCCACAGTGTTTTGATGCTTACCTTACTCCTTAAAGAAATCAAAATAACACCAAACACAGTGTTGATTCTAGGAATTTCAAAAAGTGGGGGCGATCCCCCACCACTACACAAAATGTGGGGGAGGGGCTAAAAATTCTGGGGGACGACTTTATGATAAGTTTAAACTAATAAAAAATACATTTTCAGTTTATTTAGGCATTTTTAACAGTGGACTTCTATTAATTAGTGGTCAATTTTTATTGTCTTGCCCAATAAAAATAAACTTCAAGGCTAGTGATAAAATTTTAAAAAAATACCGAAAATGGTTATTTACATCAAAGTGGCTCCTGTCATGGCATTATGGTTTTAAGTTTTCATCTGAAGTCATGGCATCACAAATTCAGTCATTACACCATCAATTCATACAAATATGTTGGAAAACCCCACAGAATACCATGACCTCATGAATAGTAATGAGTAGTCCACAAATTCTTCAAGTAAAATATTGCTAAAAAATCCAATGGAATCGTCAAATATTTTTTACGCATACATGAGCTCTGTAGTCCTTCTAGTATTTGATCTTAAATCAGAAAATATTAAGAATTAAAACCACCACGAAAATCTGTGACCTCATTAATATTAATGAGTTGTCCATGAATTTTGATCCAGTAAAATATTTTTCTAGGGAATTCCGACAGATACGTAGTACTACGCCAATAGGGTCACCACCGGCTTCACTGTCATGGCCTGTTGTGGTAACAATCCAGTCTACTGTAAGTTTCGTTTTTCTTGCAGCCATTTTTTATATAATCATCCACTTTCAGCTTAATTTTATATTTTTGGGTATAATATGTCCAAATACTGTCTGTACCTCATAATATATTTGAGTTTGTAAACGATCACGAAACCAAAATCGTCTACAGGCATTATTCGAAGAACGTTTCGACGGAAAAATCAAAACCTCGACAAACTCTCGCTCCACGCATCGTTTCGATTTCTTTGATCTCTCGTCTTTTCGCTTCGTATATATATCCCGCATTGCCTTGTGCTGAATGCGTTCTTTTACAATCTTGTCCCCGCATACTTCGATGAAATCCGTGAGCAAAAGCAAATTAATGCGAGATATCGCAGAAAACGCATCCTAGAAGCAACTCTGTTAAACATAGTAAACCTGAGAAGAACTTGTTAACTGTTCCAGCTTTAAAACCACCAATAAACTCACATAAAAAAAAACATTTCAAGAAAAATTTTCCCTGTGATACTCTAATGAACTGCCTCTTGATATTGATTCACTTCCTCTCTAAATGTTTCCTGAAAAGGTTTAAAAACTACATATTCACTTTAATTTTATCTTGGTTCCTCAGATTGGTTTCACAAAAACAGTTTGCTGAACTTAGTGTTAAAAATAAGACTATGGCCTCAGACTTAGGCTTAAGCCTCTGAACCTGGGCTTAGTAGATTTCCAATGGTAGCTAAGTCTAAGCTTTGGCTAAGTTGTGGGCTTTGAATTAAGTCTACCTTTGGAATGGGCTTAACTTTTAGCCATAGATATTAACATCATATATTTTTCTTCATTTCAAATAATATAATGGCTGAAAACAAAGCATAAATACATAGAACACCTTCTTGAGTAGTATTTTCACTTCATCAGTAGTATATTTTGTGTAGAAACAAAGGGTCACACGACACAGAAACCTCACTGTGTTTTTTTTATAAATTAGTCTAAGCTTGGTTTTAGCTAATAGTCCGGACTGTTGGGGACTTGATTGCGCAGATTTGTCCACAAGCAGAAAATTTGGCTCAGATGTAGATCAGAATATAGTGATTCCATTTTTTGAGGGTGCCGAAGCCAACGGTCATTTGTAATGGCATACCGGTCAGTTCAATATGGGCAGTGGTCAGTTCTGAACTTGGACCAACAAATGCATTGTGAAATTAATTTACAGGCATGATATTTGGTACAGATGTACAATAGGATATTGTGATATCCTTTTTTTGAGGGTGCTGAAGCCAACGGTCATTTGTAATGACATAGCGGTCAGTCCATTGTTGACACCAGACAGCGCTGAACATAGCATCAAGAAAGGATTGTGCAAATTGGTCTACGGCATGCAACTTGGCACAGATGTAGATAAGGATATAGTGATTTTATTTTCATTTTTCATATGGTACTTATGCCAATGGTAATTTGCAAAGGCATACAATCCAAGAAATCTGAAAAAACCTATTTTTCACAATCTCAAACTTCCTCATACAACCAAAATAAAGAAAAACAGAAGTCCAAAGTAAAAGTTGAAGAATAACAAGAAACTAGGGACATGGTAGCAATATCCGCAGTACTGACAAGAATATTATATATTTTTAAAATTTTGGATGGTCATTGATGTTTGCTCATATCAACATAGAGCACTAGTGTGGATCTGGTCAGTATTTAGCTTACAGAAAGTTAAATTACAATACAAGTTTTGCAATTGACTATACTCATTTCATGTTACTATAGTAACAAATAAAGCAACTTTACATATTATAGCTATATAATTGCTTACATGATTGCCATTGTAATAAATAAATATGGATTGGTTGGTGTAAAATTTTTTCACATATTATTAAGGTAACATTTACCTTAGCTTATGTTTGATAGTAAAGCTATAAAAACCAAAAATATTTACATAAATAAGCAACCACCATACAGCGGGAAACCCCAGACTTTAGTGAGTGGGGTAGGTGGAAGGAAAAAAACTGGCTACCACACTAGACATGTCAAGAAAATGTCAGCATAGCTTGTTGCGTGATGTGGTTGTGAGATATCAAGCACAAGCAACTGTAAACAGCATTCAAAACTGCCGCCTGCCCGAAAGCAATTTGCTTTTAAGTTTAAGGATGGGCCCTTATATTTTCATCGATGCAAGCCCTGTTGCTTGTAACATATCTGAAGCGATTTTTTATAAAATAAGGGTAATTAGAGGAATATCTACACATTTTGTCTTGTTTTCATCATCATCTTTTCAGTGGTAGCCATATTGCTTTTGTGTCAAGCAATCTGATTGGATGAAAACTCGTGAAGTGGATATGCCACCTGGCAGCGATGTCAAAAACTATTATTTGTATGCACAAGAACAACACATGTGTGCGGAATCGTTAAGATACTATGATATATTTAAGCGAGTATATTTGTTGGGGTTTCTCACCCCAAATAAATCTGGTCTATTTGATCTTTTCAGCTTTAGTGATCCCTGCTTTGTGAATAGCTATTTGATCCCCCCGCTCAACTTTTTTCTCAAATTTGATCTGATCTTGATCTGATCTGATCTTGATCCATATTAGTGAATACCGCCCGAGTCCCCAAGCCTCTGGTTTGTTTGTTCCAACTATAGAGGGTGTCCAACACCCTTTAAAGGAAGACAAAATCTTCAAAATTTGGGCCAATTTTCATTAGAAAGATCATAGGCCCTCATATGTGGTTACAAAAATAACAGTATTCGAAACAAGTCCAGGAAAGGGGAAAAGGGTTTCTCAACCAGTTGATTTCCATATATTGTGATAAATCTTGGGGCCTGGTGGGAGTTGGGATGGTTGGGAGGGGGTGTTGGGGTGTGACTTTGGGAGGCTTTTAAGGAGTCATTGGGAGGAGGGATTTACACACCCTCTTCCCTCGAAAACGACCTCTGAAACCTCTGCTACTCGATTTCCCCCTACCTGGGGAAAACGATGGTTACTGGTTGGAAAGACTAACCCCAATAGGGGTATTTCCTGTCTTAGTTGTGGGGATCGTGAAAGGGCTGATTTGATGACAGAATGGGGAACTAAGTTCCGGTTTCTCCTCTGAATTCCCCATTGTGTATCAGTCTCTCTGGAGAGTGGGCCAAGGCCTACTTGACAGGCTAAGGAACTCTGTTGGATAAGGATCCTCTATTCAGGATATCTAGTCACAGGTCTTTTGTAATCATTTCTGTCTTTTTTTTATGCACCCTTTTAAATTTGTGTTTTGACCTGTTTGGCAGTAGCCTTGATACTGTCTTAACAGATTTCCATGACCAGGTTGCATTCAGAAATGACCTAGTTATAAGGGCATCCAAAATGGGTACAGAGATTGCCTTGAGGCTCAAACTCTTTGACTACCAGTAGGGGGCCTTACCCATAGAGGCCCCAGAGGGGGTAGGGGAGATACAGATTTGAAATAAAAAAACACTGTTGTCCCAATTAGTACTACTTATTATTGGGACCAGGGGGTTTAACTAGCAGCCTGCGAGTCCTCTAAATTAATCAAGCATCTTTATTTGAGGACTGAGTGGAGAATAGCTGAAGAGCCCTTTGGCCTAAGCTCCTGTTGGCTTGCTACATCATTCAGAATCCAGACTGTGGAAGAGGACCTAGGTATACTGTCCTGGGACTGGGCGATTAAAAAAACTGCCTAAGTTTAATGTCCTCGGTATGTCCTGAGGGAAGTCAGACAAGTCTACTTCCTTATAAAATACAGGGTCTGGTTTTGAAATACCTTGGTTCAGAAGAAGCCCTTTGGGCTTTGAGGATTTGCATAGATAACATGGACTCCCCTATTGTGTCCAAACTTTATTATCATCCAAGAGTCTTCCGTTGCAGCATCAAAATACTTGGACAGGTCCATGTGTTTGGGACCCGTGGTTTGGGACCCGAGTGTTCGGGACCCGTGCATGGGATGGGGTCCGTGTATTCGGATGTTAAGGGCCTGAGCATGGGGAGAGGATCTGAGTGTTCGAACCCGTGTGAAACGTGTTGGGGAACCGTGGTTCGGATGAATGCAAGTCAGGTTATTGTTTGTACCAGGCTTCACATCCGAACCGGATCTTAAATCTAGTCCCACAAGGACTATAACTTATCATAATAGAAGCCTGAAGAAACCCCCATTTGTGGTTGAAGTTGGATGTTATAATTCACGTGTAAGCTTTGCTGTTAAATTTTACAGTTCCGTGATAAAGAACTACACAACTGGTATTATTTTTTATCACAAGTGACACATGGTCATCTCCCCCACCTGCCTCACTGCAGGTTGACCTAGTTGTGAGATAAGGGAAACATTTAATGCTTTATTAAATAACATAAAACCTTGAATGCAAAATATATATTTTCTAAAATTGGATGAAAGAGAGGACGACTTTAGATATTGCCAAAGAAAGGTCTCCCAAACCGCATAGGAGACGCTAGTTTTGCTGTCTAGACGAAGATTTCTACAAGGACTCGATATTGTGCTTTATTTCATATTTTAACCCTAAAATGGTCAAATAATGTAGCAGATAGGGGATAAACCCTAGAGATATTTGATTTGATTTCCTGTATATAAGCTACATGCACGAGTCGTGCATTAGTTGTTTCCGAAGATTTCTTTAAACAAGGACTCGTTTTTGTGCTTTAATTTATATTTTTATCTCTATTTTACAACGCTTTAATTGTGCTTTAATTTTTATTTTTAACTCTATTTTACAACGTGAACCCGGTAGTGGATTTTAAGTTGTAAAATATGTTAAAAATACTTATCTGTTCTGTGAATTGTCACAAAATAAGATTCTATGTTATAAAATAAAGAAACTGATGTAGTTTCAGTATCCAATGACAAGTATATCCATATAAAATTCAGATCTCTTTCCTTGCAATAAAAATGTGTATATTCCATATTGTGGCCAACGAGAAAGAGGAAGTACATGGCTACATCACTACTGGGGTCATCTCGATTCCAAGTCATCTTGCCAGTATTATGCGTCCATTTTTCTTGGACGTTGGCCGATGCCTGCGGCCTCCTGAGATAGCATTCAGTTCCACCTGGTAAGCTATTGTAGCGCAATAAAAGGGATTCACTATGACCTAATATACATCTGTGCCAAATTTCATACCTGTAGAACAATTTGAACAATCCCCTATCTCTTAAGTTTATTCCACAATCAATACTGACCAGTTGCCATTTTAAATTGACTGGTATGCCATTACAAATGACCAATGGCTTCGGCGCCCTCAAAAAATGGATTCACTACATTCTCATCTGCATCCATGCCAAATATCATGCTTGTAGACCAATCTGCGCGATTCACCCCTTTTGGAGCCCTAACAAATCCACTTAAACCTAAAACTTGGGCTAGTCAAAAGTCTTAAATTTGAAGGTTAAACTTTGCCAAAGTCTTGTGAATCTTTGTGAAATCGACCCCTAGTGTCTGATAAATGATCCACTGAAAGAAATTAACTTTTGAACCATGAATCTGTTTTTGAGCTTGGTGGTTTGGAGATTAAGCACTATAACAGCCTGATTAAATTAGATCAATAACAAGATGACAAGAATTAAAGTATGTCATAGATACTATCATCAACAGTCAGCCAAACATTGTAATCTAAGTGTCACAACATGAATTTTTTTAAACAAGGCCGAAAGGAGTTTTGGTCTACTAGTGTGAGCTGCAAAGCCATCAGAGACACCAGTAGTGCACTGAAGCGGTCACCCATCCTGGTGCTAACGCAGCCCATTTCCGCGTCACTAGAACTTCTGCTTAAAAAATAAAGGATTGATTCTGGGTCAACCACTTGGTTAAAAAAGTCCAAGCTATGCTCACCTATCGGTACACATTCACAGCAGCTTCCATCTGAGTGACTCACGATTTTCTCGTCATCTTCACACTGTTTGTTGCAGAAGCTAACCTCGTCCCAGCGGCCCGCTACACACACATAGTTGTAGCACTCGGAAAGAATGTGTGTCTCACCGTTCTCACAAACTGTCGGCCATGTGGGGAGGATGGAAGTGTTCACAAAGGCACAAGGGTGGGATGTTGTCACTACAGTAGTTGTGGTGGTGGCTAGTGGGAAAAAATTCACAAAATAATTGTTAAATTTAGTATTGCTACTTTATACTTAAACATCCAAAAACCTGCAAAAACCTTTCAATACTAATGGTATTACATATGCTGAGGATTGGTCCTGAGAAGGAACCCAGAATATGAACAAAATTCCACTAGCAATGAGTCGTTTATTCCTTAGATTCCAGTGTATTCAACATCCCATAATTTGAAACAACTTGTACACACAAATATTGTTTGTGCTTGTTCTAAGTAAACAAATATGGAAGATAAAATCTGCAACATATAAATATACTTTAAATGAAAAACAGACAAGTAATTAGCTATGTAGAGGCCTTCTGAAATTGTGGTAGTGTAACTTGTACATGAGATCAGCACCCCACATTGACACATGACTGATCAACCGACAGGTTACATGGCTACAAATAATGTCATTTTCTTATCAGGATTCCTGACTGTGTTAGGTTTGATTTTGCTACTTACCATATTTATCTGATTAAGTGCCCTGAGGAAGGTGACATTGCATTTTAAAAAGGAGGAGGGGCGACTATTACAGATAACAAAACAATTCTTGAGTCTGGTGGTAATGGGTGAATAATAATATAATTTACACCTGACATCTTGATTGTCAATGTGAATAACGGTGGGAGAACTTAAAATATTGAAAACAAACCTATAATTTGTTTATCTTGTATATTTTTGGATTCTACAACATTTTTTATCAAAAGTACCATGTTGTGTTTTGATTTTTTTCATTTTCTGAAGTTATTCGATGAGAGGTTATTGCAGTTATTTGACTTAGGGTGTACTAAAATGCATCTTTTTCAGAATCCCGGAATTTCAAGGTGGAGAGGAACAAAGGATGGGGGAATTTAATAGAGTGGTGGCATCTATATGGATAAATACAGTACATGTACTACAGTCCTTTTTCCAACCAATTTCTGGCACTAGCTAAATTACCAAGACGAGCAGTAAATTAATTTGGAAAACATCTTTACTGAGTGTCTGGTAGCATCAACACATTTCTGCCCATTAATGGACAAGTTTCCCTTTATTTTACATACATTGTAATTCTAAATTGTGAAAAATGAAAATATAGTTTTATATAATATATGTATATAATTTAAAATATATTAGATAAGTGACATTTACACCAAAAGTGTTTTGTGAGATTGAAAAAATTGATGGTGGCAAACTGTCCAAATCAAGGAGCTTTATACACTTTTGGGGGTATGTTTGTAAAAGATGATTGCTGTTTGAAACTAGATTGGGCCAACTCGGCGCCAACATATCCCCAGACAGGTCATCACTCACGCCACAGGTTTTGATCGGGAATTTTTAAAAACATAATTACCCATTATTATATGAACTTCAGCACATCAATCTACTCTGTTTATATCTTCCAAGGAAGATGGTGTATCCCCAGACGCCGAATACATAACTCAAATTATATTTTCAATCTTCCTGCAATGATAACTCTAAACCTATTTTCAAAGTATTTAAATGATTGATGATTGAATGTCCATTCTAAAATAATAATCCCAAAAGAGCATATCTGTTTCTATATTTGTTGACAAATAAAATATTATTTTTAACTCAACTCATCATACTTTTCAATCTTCCTTCAAAGTATTTAAATGATTGATGATTCAATGTCCATTCTAAAATTCATAATCCCAAAAGCGCATATCTGTTTCTATATTTGTTCACAAATAAAATATTATTTAAAAAAAATTATTTATATTATTATTTTATTATATTATTTTTAGAATTTGCAAATTGTTTTCAGTTATTCATTTCCTCTATACCTATATATGTGGTCCATATATATGCAACCTAAATATGTGACACAATCTCAGTTCTGACTCCCCTTTGTGTTATATGTAATGAAGCCCACCACCTCCCACCCCCACCCCTCTCCCCTTCTCCACACCTCTCTCACTATTACACAAGATCTGCAACCCCATTGAGGTCTTTGTTTCTCATCTGATATCATTAAATACCTTTGTTTATTTAGTGTCACTCAATATAGCTGGAGGTCCCAGAGGTGGGTGGGGGGAATCCGGGTGGGGGATGTGGGTTGGGACTTAGTTTAGTTTATTAGTTTATTATAGTGACATGTATTATGTTGACAAGGATTATACAAAAACTATTGAAGTAATACCCAGCCCTATATGGGCTTATAAGTCACTTTAAATAGAGAGTTAATAACAAACAGAGCAAACATATTTTGAGGTAAGATACAGTAAATAAAGACAGCAATTCAATACATAAAAATTAACAATATAATTTACTTTTTCTTTCTTGCCACAAATCAAAAATAAAATTAATAACCATATTGACATTCATATGAGTTAATACCCTTGATAATTGATCTATTAATAATTCAGATTTATCTATATTTAAAATTTTGAAATATTTCATACGAATCAGCTCTAAAGCTGGACAAACACAAACAAAATGTATCTCATCTTCTACATCTTTTTTACACAGTTTACATGTTCTCTCAAAGAGATGGAGTGCTACAGCATAAATGGTAAACAAACAATCTATATAAAAGGGGTACTCAAATACAAAAAGAATTGAGAATTTTAAGTATGTGATTATCAACTGAAATGAGTTCATAACTGTAGGAGCTGTGTCAAAATTAACTGAGGCAAGTTGAATAAAACTGGGCTAGTTGAGGGTTAAAAATCCCCTAGTTTTACTACATACAGATATAATTTCATTAATATTGGGACTTAAAGCTCACTTAAAGTGTCCATTTTGTCTACTTGAATATGTTTAACCGGCGTTTAACCAGTTTCATTTTAAAAAGTTAAAAACTCAGCAAGCAGAGGTATAACACATAAAAATAAGTTCTTAAAAGACTAAGATAGCCATAACATTATTAATATTCAAAATTTAAATAGACAGGCATTTCCTTTTAAAAATTCAAAGATTTCAGCTCTACAACCCACATAGTTTGACAGTTACTGGGCTTTAAAGTGGCATAATGTCCATAAATTGGGTTTCTGTGGGCATTTTACAATTGTTAAAGAGACCTTAGCAATTAAACTACAGATCTGAAACTTTTTGGGGGACATACATAACAAACAAAAATTATATATAATACAGTTTAAGACTTGTCACACTAAGCATTTCCAAATAACAGGGCAAAATACGGAAAAAATGTCCAAAAAGGCACTTGGGCGAGTGTCTATGGCCCTCATACACAGGTTAAATGTCTACTTGAAGCCTTGATTTTTGGCACATGTAAAAAGAACATAATAATGTATTCCCAGATGAGATTTCAGCTCTATCAGTCACATAGTTTAACAGTCACAGGCCTTAAAATTGGCAAAAAGTCCAAATACTGGGTCTTTATGGGGCCTTCTAGAGACCTAAATGTGGCCTTCAAATTAAAGCTTCAGACTTAAAATTTGTCACATACTAAGATTACACATAGAATATGCATCTAATACAGTTTGAAACTTCTTAGACTTACCATTTCCAAGTTACAGGGAAAATATGTGAAAAATGTCTAAAAATGGTCACTCGGGTGGGGATTTATGGTCCTCATACACAGGTTAAATGTCTTCTTAAAGCCTTAATTTTTGGCACATATATAAATAACATACTAATATCTTCCCAGATAGGATTTGAGCTCTATCAGTCACATAGTTTGACAGTCACAGGGCTTAAAAGTAGCAAAAAGTCCAAATATTGGGTCTTTGGGAGCCTTTTAGAGACCTCAATTTGACCTTCAAAATTAAAGCTTCAGACTTAAAATCTGTTACATACTAAGATTACACACAGAATATATATCTAATACAGTTTGAAACTTCTCAGACTTACCATTTCCAAGTTACAGGGAAAAAGATGTGAAAAATGTCTTATAAGGGTCACTCGGGTGGGTGTTTATGGTCCTGATACACAGGTTAACTGTCCATTAAAGGCCTAAATGTTGGGGCACATATAAGAAAACACATAGATATATTCCCAGATGATATTTAACTTAGATGAGAGACATAATTTGAAAGCTACAGTGCTTGAAAGTGGCAAAAAGTGCATAAATTGGGTCTCTGTGGGCACTTTTGAGACCTTAAGTCGACCCCTTTGGGTAAACCTACAGCCCTAAAATTTTCTACAGACAAGGATTACATATCAAAGTTATACCTAGCACAGTTTGAGACTCATCAGAATTACCACTTCCAAATTATAGGGCAAAATATGTGAAAAGTATAGCAAAAAATCCCTAAGTGGGGGTATTTATGGGCCTCAAGGACAATTTTCTCCTCAACTTAAAGTCGTGATTTTCGGCACATGTACTAAGAACATATTAATGTGTTGTCAGGTAAAATTTCAGCCAGCTGAGCATCATAGTTTGTGACCTACAGGGCTCTAAGTGGCCAAAAGTCCAATTTCTGACCTTAAGGTGGCCATAAGTTCTTTTTTACTGGGAGTTTAAGGTCACCTTAAAATAGGGATCTTCCTTTGGGCACCCTGAACATGTGTACCAAGTTTGAAAAAAAAATATTAATTTGTTTTTGAGTTATCGCGTCCACAAGGAAATTTCTACGGCGGCGGCGGCGGCGGCGGCGGCGCGACGGACCTGAATCCAATATATCCCCGACTTTCGTCTGGGGATATAACAATTAAACAGAGAGAACAGGAAGAAATGCGCCCACTTGTTTCAAAGCAGAGTTTACTATTGTAGTGCCAAAAGGTGAAGTGAAACTGGGGCTTAAGTTTATTATTAACTTGGAACCTCTAACTCCACCCTGAGGCTCATAGTTCAATACTTGGAGGAAGTACATGAGAAGATCCTGTTCTGGTCACTTACCATTAATGGGCACACATTCACAGCAAGCTTCAGAGTTGTTATAATAGTTCAGTATCTCTCCCTGAAATTTACACAAAAGTCCAACATTTAATTAAAAAGTTAAATTAAACTGGCAGTTTCTAAAGTTTGGAAAAGTGACAGATTTCGAAGATGGAAACAGAAAATTGTCAAAACATCACATCCTGTACCTTCCATATTACAGCATTTTTCAGTGGTATGCAATTGGACAATTTGTTTTTGAATGATGCTACACAATATTTTTCTTTTAAAACATATTTTGCTTAGTTTTCTGTTCAAATAGCCAAGGACGGGCATTCTGTACATAATAATGGAAATTTTGATGGTGCTCTGATTAAAATAACACAAATATTAAACACTTTACAGGGATAGAAAATATGCTCCACTTTAGGCAACTTTTAGGCAATAGATAAAAGTGATTTTCAATAGTAACGAATTGAAATTCAGAACTTTGGAAAGAACCAATAAATTTTATTCTCCAGAAAGGGAACACTTTTCCACTGTTCTCAGAGAAATGTCAGAGTTGGTAGACAGTTAAAGTTGGTAAAGGTCCTGTCAAACTTATCCATTCAGATATATACGTTCCTGCAGTTATACTTCTAAAGAGGACAAAAAAAAACAACAACAAATTATGGCACACACCGTGAGAAACTTGTCTCCATGGGATAAGGTATCAAAGGACCAGCAGCTACATCATATTTGGGTGATTTGCTTGCTTTCTTTGAATACCATCCCTGAACAATATTAGAAATCTGCAGTAATTACCTGGACACAACCTCCTTCCAAATCCAGTGGACAGTATTTTTCACAGATCGGCTGCCCATACATACCACATGTACAATTAGTGCAGTTGTTTACTGTCCATGAGTCCCCGGCCTGGAAATATAGTTATAGAATCTGCTGAAACAGCAAACACTTACCATCACACACAACATGAATGTCTGTACAAAATGTACAGTCTGGGTAAGCGAGGTAAATACAAGGAAGACTTAAATAGGGATAAACAATAAAATGGAAAAATGCAAATAGTTTCCTGGTCCTAACAACAGATGAGATGTAGTACAGGGCTAGGGTCAAAATACATATAGTATTGGAAGAATTATTCAAAGTGTTTTTAATATATTAATATAAAAGTATTGGTATTTACATAGTTTTATAAATTTTAACTTTGTGATCCCACTTTTGCAATAGATCAAAAGACTGAGTTAATTTCAGTCTGCATGGCCCTATTACAAGCAATCCAAGAAAATTAAAAGCAAGACATTGGGACTTCATGTTGGAATGCTTGCAGCCATTGTGGGAAGATTGAAAGAAGAATCAGGAATAAGTTAAATTGTCTTTTATTCCATGTTTTTATTTCACAAATAACTTGACATCTTATCACACACAAAACAAGTGATGGAACACGTTTTTACCCTCTAGTATAGGCGCCGTTAGTGTATAGTACTTGTCTTACCATCTACCTAATAGTCTGCAAATATTGCGAGAATCTGGGCGATAAGTACGACGTTTCCGTTTAACTCAACACTTCATGTGAAAAAACTCCCATGACAACTCTAATTCCAGAGAAAATAGATATCACTACCTATATCCAACTGCCCCAGTTCAAGGAGAGAACCCTTAACACCAGATAACCATCAGTCTTGGAAGTGGAAAATATGTTGAGTTCATTTTGAGTGATTCTACAGACAGACAAACCCACATGAAACCTAAACCTTACTTTGGTGAAAATGTTTATGCTGGTCTGTGAGGACTCAAGACAACACAAGTGAAAGAAATAATTTCAAAAATTCCACATTTCCAAATATCTGAAATATGACGTTTTCGAACTGGGGTTAACATCTTGGGTCGAAATGAACTTGAAATCAGTCTCTTATACCACCATTACATCTAAGTGATTTTAATGCAGTCTGTCATACCCCAGCAATAGACCTAGCCGATATGAAATCAGTCTCTCATACTGTCACTAGACCTAGCCAATGTGAAATCAGTCTCTCATACTGTCACTAGACCTAGCCGATGTGAAATCAGTATCTGATACTGTCACTAGACCTAGCCGATATGAAATCAGTCTCTCATACTGTCACTAGACCTAGCCAATGTGAAATCAGTCTCTCATACTGTCACTAGACCTAGCCGATATGAAATCAGTATCTGATACTGTCACTAGACCTAGCCGATATGAAATCAGTCTCTCATACTGTCACTAGACCTAGCCAATGTGAAATCAGTCTCTCATACCTTCATTAGACCTAGTCAATGTGAAATCAGTCTCTCATATCATCACTAGACCTAGTCAATGTGAAATCAGTCTCTTATACCGTCACTAGACTAGCCAATGTGAAATCAGTCTCTCAGACCGTCATTAGACCTAGCCAATGTGAAATCAGTCTCTCATACTGTCACTAGATCTAGTCAATGTGAAATCAGTCTCCCATACTGTCACTAGACCTAGCCAATGTGAAATCAGTCTCTCATACTGTCACTAGACCTAGCCAATGTGATATCAGTCTCTTATACCATCACTAGACCTAGTCAATGCGAAATCAGTCTCTCATACCATCATTTGTCCCAAGTAAAAGTCATAGCACCAAACAGATCAGTCTCACAATATGCACCCCACTGCTGTAATTCATAGAGATCACCCAAAAACACAATGTCATGACCATGCAATGCAATAATCAGGGGACTCTTTTGACTAATCCTCTACTGTGACAAGGTCAATAATAGTTCCATTGTCACAGAATAGAGAGAAGAGTTGTAGCTAATTGATACAGTCTTAAGACCTAAAAACTGGCAGTAGCTGCATTACAACTACAAACATGGGATGTGAGTACTTGAGACAGAAATGCCCACTTGCAAGGCTTTTCAAGCGTGTTGAATATTTTTGACGAGCATCAACGATTTGCATGATTACCCTGCCAGCCTTCACAATAACAGAAACAGATTAGTGGTATTACCAATAAGATTATTCTCAGGACTATATTTACACGACAATCTGTAGGTAAACTTACAACAATTAAACACAGTGTGTTTTTTTCAGAAAAAAGGACTGAAAACATATCACAAATATCAAAGATGTAAACAAACCACATAGGAGTTTCCAGCCTCATCAGTACAGTTACACATGTATTCATCAGATCCATCCTGACATTCTACCGTCCCGTTACATGTTGCAGTTTGCAGGTAACAACCACCGCAGTTATCACAGGCCAGGAATCCTGGGTCACAGACACAACCAGCGGTAGTGGTGGATGTGAATGCGGGGGTTGTGAGTGTCACAACCGACGTTGTCACTGAAAGTATAGAAAACACATGTAGGGTCATGTAAAATCTCAAAATCACACATAATGCATTTTTTTCTCGGTTTCAAAACCTTATGTTTGAGTTGTTTTCTAACTCAAGTTTTTAGTCATACTATACACTTACACAGATGTCACTTGATTGGGCAAAATCAGTGTACTTTCATAAACAAGAGGAGAGTGCCTGTGAACGGGCACTGTGTCAGCTGACTGAGTGTTTTTGATTTGTGAAGGTGATTAGAGGACAGAATAATTATCAGGAAAAGGGCTGTACAGAAATACAGTAAATGGTAACTGAACAGCAAGTTCGAAAGAAATTCCGAAGCTGACAGAAGAAAAGGATAAAAAAGTTGTGCCCTGTAAATGGTATTATGAAGGAAAATAACAAGGTAATTGTTTAAGTGTAAAAAATAGGTTAAAACATATTTAAAGAAATACTACAAATGCAATATCCTCGTTTGACCTTGAAGAAGGGGTCCAAGGTCAAATCTAACCACACAAATACATTCCCAGCCCATGATTTCCTATGGTTTACCATTCCAAACCTCTAGGACCAATTATAAATGAGTTATAAGGACTTTTAAGCTTGGCTGTCCTCATTTGACCTTGAAGGAGGGGTCCAAAGGTCAAATCTGACCATACCAAAAGATTCCTATGGGATGGTAAACCATCCCAAATCTCTGTCACTATAATAAGCGAGTTGTAGGCACTTTCAATTTTTGCTATCCTCATTTGACCTTGAAGGAGGGTTCCAAGGTCAAATCAGACCATATCAACAGATTCACAGCCCATGATTTCCTGTCTGTTTACCATCCCAAACCTCTGGGACCAATAATAAGTGAGTTATAAGCACTTTTAAGTTTGGCTATCCTTGTTTGACCTTGAAGGAGGGGTCATTGAAGGTCAAATCTGACCACACCAAAAGATTCCCACCCCATGATTTCCTACAGGTTGGTTTATCATCCCAAACCTCTAGGATCAATAATAAGGGAGATATAAGCACTTTTCATGACTGACAAAAAACACCTGTGGCGGCCATCTTGTTTCTCAAAATGAGGCCAAAAATATTCACAGACAACATTTTATGGTTATTAATATATACTGCAAACTTAAGAAAGCTAGCTATAATATTTTTTTTCATCAGAGCAGTAATGGTGAAATCTCTCTCTACACACTGCGGCTATCCAGTGGATACAATGATTTACTCAACAGTGAGAACCTGAAAGTAGCTATTGCTCAGCTATGCCATGACATAGAGGTCTGCAATTTCACTATGTTATAGCTGACCAAAAATTCTGTGAATAACATATTTAACAAATTACTCTAAATGTAATAGTTTTCAAGTTACAACTGATTTACTCAACAGTGAGAACCTCAAAGGAACTATTACTTAGCTATGCAATGAGCTACATGTCTGAAATTTTACTATGTTATAGCTAACCCAAAAGTAGGTGAACAACATATTTAAGCAAACTACTGTAAATGCAATAGTTTTCAAGCTACAACTGATTTACTCAATAGTGAGAACCTGAAAATAGCTATTGCTCCGCTATGCCATGAGCTATAGGTCTGTAATTTCACTATGTTATAGCTGACCCAAAAGTAGGTGAACAATATATTTTAACAAAATACTCCAAATGCAATATTTTTCAAGTTATAGCTGATTTACTCAACAGTCAGTACCTGAGAATAGCTATTGCTCAGTTGTGCCATGAGCTATAGGTCTATAATTTCACTATGTTATAGCTGACCCAAACGTAGCTGAATAACATATTTACACAAATTTCTGTAAATGCAATAGTTTTCCAATTATAACTGATTTACTCAACAGTGAGAACTTCAAAGTAGCTATTACTCAGCTATGAAATGAGCCACAGGTCTGAAACTTCACTATGTTATAGCTGACCCCAAAATAGGTGAATAACATATTGAAACAAAATACTCTAAATACAATAGTTTTCAAGTTATAAGTGATTTACTCAACAGTGATAACCTAAAAGTAGCTATTACTCAGCTATGCCATGAGCTACAGGTCTGAAATTTTACTATGTTATAGCTGGCCCAAAAGTAGCTGAATAACATATTTATACGAAATTCTCTAAATGCAATAGTTTTTAAGTTACAAGTGATTTTACTCATGATGGAAGTTACTGAAAAGCCCAAAAGTAGCTATTACTCACTTAGCTATTGAGACAGACACCCAAGTTACTCACCATATTGTAGCTATGAAAAAAGTAGCTGAATAACATATTTTAACAAAATGCTCTAAATGCAACACTTTTCAAGTTATAAGTGATTTACTCAACAGTGATAACCTAAAAGTAGCTATTACTCAGCTATGCCATGAGCTACAGGTCTGAAATTTTACTATGTTATAGCTGACCCAAAAGTAGCTGAATAACATATTTATACGAAATTCTCTAAATGCAATAGTTTTCAAGTTATAAGCGATTTAATCAACAATGATAACCTAAAAGTAGCTATTACTCAGCTATGCCATGAGCTACAGGTCTGAAATTTCACTATGATTTATATCTGAGTCTGGAACTCAGTTTGAGTTGAACAGATAACAGACAAGAAAACAGGAGTGGGATTGAGTAAAGGTCTCAAAGTCCACACACTCAGATATTATATTTATGTTTTCACTTATGTTGAGTAAAAGTTTAACAACATATGTTCTTCTCATGATGGTTTTAATAACTGCTCATCTCTAAGCCCTAACTATATAAATACTCTGGATAGATTAAGAATGTTACTCAAATTATTAGAAACTGAGATACCTACTGTAACAAGGAGGAACTGTAACAAGGAGTAACAGCAATAAATTGAGTGCGATAAGAAGAGTGAATTGCAATAATCCAACCTGCTGCTCACCAAAGCATTCGCTAACAGCACTGATGTATTAAGGTCTTGAAGGGGACGAGTTTGGTAAAGGTCTCTCACATGTACTCTAGTGGACTTTATGAGCTGTGACACATGGTTTGAGAAATTGAAATTGGAGTCGAACACTACTCTGAGTCTTTACACTTTGTGCTGACGAGACCTGATTTCCCAGAATATTGATAGGGAAGTGAGGGAGAAGTTGTTTACGATTTTTTTGGGAGCCTATGAGAATAAACTCAGTTTTGTCTGGGTTAAGTTGTAATTTATTTGTAAACATGAAATTTTGAATGTCGTTTAGGCAGTTCTTTAGTTTTTGCATAGAGTGAGAGAAATTTGCTGGTGTGTCGTTCCTGACAGGTATGATTTGAACCAGCCAAGTGCAAGCTCACTGATTCCATAATAAAAATTGAGTCTGTCCAGGAGAATGGTGTGGTCAATGGTATCGAACGTAGTGGATAGATCCAGAAGGCTAAGGGCAGTGACAGAACCTTTGGCCATATTAAGAAGAGTATCATGATTATGAATATTGAGGGCACTTTCAGTAGAATGGTGTTTCCTATAAGCCGATTGAAAAGCAGTCATAAGGCCAGCTTCATCAAGGTGAGTTTGTAGCTGGACAGCCACTATCCTTTCAAGTATCTTTGAGATAAAGTTTAAATTAGAGACAGCCCTATAGTTTTTGAAGACTTCTTTGTCTAAGAATGATTTTTTGGGGATAGGGGTAACAGGGAAAAAATCTGGACACTTACCTTGCTCAAGAGAAATTGATTATTGAAGTGATGGGGGTAATGAGAATATCCAAATAACCCAGAACAAGGAACATGGGCCAAGGGTCTAGGGAACATGATTTACTAGGAGAGTTGGTAATAACTTTAGTAACTTGATCCTCTGTTACAGTAGAAAACGTGGAGAACATAGGGGGAGCAGAGTCAGGGGTGATGTGTTGTGAATTGACAGAAGCAGAGAATGTTGAGCATATTTTTTTCAATTTTTTCTGTGAAGAACTCCACAAACCTGTCAGCCAAAAGCTGAGGGGGCTTTATTAATGGTAGGATCTTGGCTGGAAGTCTGTGTAACACATCACCCAGGACATGCCATAATTTTTGTGGGTTGTGAGGATTATCCTGAACTTTTGCTTTAAGGAATTGAGATTTGGCCTGCATGCAGATTCTGTTGTACTGGTGGACTTTCTGCATGTAATGCGATCTATTGAAGATGGATTTATTTCTTCGCCAAATGCATTCAAACAAACACTTGGTCTCTTCTTCCGCAATTACAGTTTCGTTAACCCATCCCGGGATGTACTTCGCCTTGGTGTGTTTGGTGTGAAGTGGAGAATGTTTGTCGATAAGGGTCGACAAGGTGGTGTGATATTGTTTGTAGAGAGTATCAGGTTCTTTGGACGGATTATTAATTCAGAAGCAAGGAAATCTACTTTCATTTTCTCTTTGTCCATTTTGTGGTATTTACGAAAAGAGACAGTAGCATTATTTTATGATCTAGGGGTTAAAAAATTTAGAGTGAAACTAACTGAAAAATGGTCGGAAAAAGCATCGGTGGTGTGGACATTGGAAATATTATCATTGTTGGATTTGGTTAAAACCTGATCGAGGGTATGTCCGTGAATATGAGTCGGGAAATTAACTTTCTGAATTAAGTCAAATGAATCGATCAGTGAGTGAAAGGTTGTTGAATTTGAACATGTTGTTTCAAGGTGGAGATTGAAGTCGTCAAGGATAACCAGATTTTCCGTGGTGTGATGGATATCCTCCAGAAGTGAGTGAAACTGTTCAAAAAAGGTTGGACAACCAGAGGAAGGTGGTCTGTATATGTTCAGACAGTAAAAAGATTCTTTGTTCAGGGATAACTTGATGAGGAAATTTTCGAAGGTGGAGCAGGCCTTTGTAGGAACAACATATGCATCCAGTCCATCTTTAACGAAAAACCCCAGTCCTCCACCACGGCGGGCCTCTCATGGCTGTTGATACAGACTGTAACCTGGTGGGATGATTTCAGACAAGTTGGCGCTTGTGATGTCAGGTCAAATCCAGGTCTCCACATGGCGAAGAAATCAGTGTCATTGTCAGAAATAAACTTTGCAATGGCCGGGTATTTGTTGTTTATTGATCTGATGTTTGCGTAGGTGATATTAAGACACTTGGCTGGTCCTGGGTTTGGGTTAATATCACCAGCAAGGAGGAGTAGGATGAAGAGACGGGAAGGTGAAAGAGCTGTCGGAATAAATATTGAGGACTTGATGCTAAATTGTTAACAGAAAGTGGTGTTCGGGGGGGTTTAAAGGGGCAGAAACTGACAACATCAGGATATTGAATGCTTGAGTTAATGTGGTGCTGACATGCAGCAATAACTGGTTGGATTGCCAGTAAGATATAGTAGAAAATAATAATTTTGAGAACTTGGGGCGGGGGCTTTAAGTTTGAAACTGAACATAAAATTTGGAGAATTGTGTGGTTAGTGGGTGTATATTGTAAGAATGATGGTCCCCGATAACGGGGAATGTGAGCAATAAAAGGGGATCACACAATAAAGTGGGCAGTTTTTGTGTGTAATTATCTAATAATTTTATCAAAAGGGAGTATAATAGATAAAAAGTTATTTGTGGATTGAAAACTAGAAATAAGGCAAACGTAGAGGGAGTTTAATTGAAGATATTGCGTCAACGGTAGATAATTTAGAAAAACGGTACTTCCCTAACGGACACACGCCAGCTAGGTAAAGTATCATAGTTGTTGATACATGTTCACCATAATATGGAGATAAAACCATAATCCTCACCTGCAACACACTGACAGCAGCCATCTGAATCCTGTGCCACAAAACCCTGTAAACAGAGACAACAATCACTGCATTACACCTACTACTCGTCCCTATAGCAGTGAGCTTGAAACAGCATATATGATTGTTGTACCTATTTCCAGTCTATTACAAAAGCAGTACAGTTCTTTTTAACTGTAACAAAAAAAATATTTTAATGCAGTTTTCCTGTCCCATAAAATCATGTGCATGACAAACAACATTTCTATTTTAAGAATCTTCTTTTTTTACAGAAGCTTTCTTTTTTTCATTTTTTTCTTCTTTTTTATAGCTTCTTCTAATATTTAGACACAATAAACATCTTTAAGTCTGACATGAAAACCATTTAGACCGGAAAGTGGAATGGACTGAACTATGGTTCATGAAGGATACTTCTAATATACTTAAACTATGTAAGTTAACAAGCCTCTTTAACTTTCATCCCATAACTCAGCCATAAGCAGCTTGATTTGGGACGTTACATTCAGTCAAATCATACTTGCATAGCGCTCTGTACTGGTGCAGGCTGAGTGAGTGTTAAAAGCAAAGTGAGAAATTTGCCACAGTATGAGAAATTCATCTCCTGTGGACACCCTTAAAACTTCAAAGAACTTCTTTGAAACTGACCCCTGGGTTGGAATATCGGCACTAAAAGTCTTACCTAATCTACTACTTTGCAGTTTCAAGTGTTAACGCATGTTCTGTTGCAAGTGAGAACTTAAAACTTTACAAACTTCACTGCGAGTAATGCAAGACA
Organism: Sabellastarte sp. h YS-2021; assembly: GCA_964017235.1. NCBI lineage: Eukaryota > Metazoa > Annelida > Polychaeta > Sabellida > Sabellidae > Sabellastarte > Sabellastarte sp. h YS-2021. Next base: position 12,047,881 of record OZ024927.1, read on the forward strand.
AGAGAAAGGCTAGGAAACTTTTTATTATCTGGCAAATTAATTGTGGCAAATAAAGTCAAAATACTGGGGAATAATGATCACGTGATGATAACTTGTTTTTTATCACTAGCACCTCCTGACATGGATAGGTTTTGCAAAGTTTTCAAAACAAGTTCTGATTTTTCACAAATATCTCAATAACTGAGTAATGTACAAATATTTCATTACTATCATTGGAAAAGGTTTTTTAAAACAAAGATCATGCTCAATTTTATTGGTTTGGTAATTTCACCAATGGAGATTACAAGTGGGAGTTTCCACAAGTGGAGACACTTAGTGGGAGTTTCCACAAGTGGAAATTCTGTTGATTTTGAGACACTTACCACACTACAGCTGATGTTACACACAGTGGGAGGATTGCACTCTGTCCTGTTACACGTGATATGATAGCAGTTCATCATACAACCTGATTCTGGTGTCTGGAAGGTCTCTCCAATCTATGTGTAATAAAAGATCAATTTACTGATTTGAGTTAATGTCACCTTTAACACAATGTATAGATCATAAAATAAGTATGGTTGTGACAAATACAAATAATTGGCATTTTGATTAATTGTGGATGGGATTTCAAACCAACATCAAACCTTTGCAAAGCTTAGTATCTATGTTTATATTAAACATCTAATATGGCGGCTCCAATAAATAAAAGATACAATAAAGTAAAACTCACTGAATCATTTTTATCAGCTGAATCATATGTCATTATATAAAGTTTTAAATATTTTGTCAAAAATAGTGCATTACACATTTAAAATCATGTTTTACATTTATTGTGGGCTATAAATATTTTACAATGTAACAATCATAACCAGTTCTGTGAGGTTTTATATGAATGCGAGCACTCGACTCTTAATACTTGGATCAAATTTTCATGACCTTTTGCTCAAGCATTTAGTTTACCTACTGTACCCTGATTAACAAGAGGCTGTGGTGGGACTGGCGCATAGCAGTGCAGTTGGTCAAGATTCTGCACTGTAAACAGTTTGCAAGCGATCTCCAACTGCCCCGTGAGAAGTTAGACCCAAGCTCTGAAGATCTACAGGCTCAATGTAAATACATGTTACATCACTGTAGTACTGTACACCCTGGATAATATTGCTACTTTCAGCCAAGATACCTGGAAATACTGAGGAATGAGAGCATATCAGTTGGTGAGAAATTGTCCAGGTCTTCAACAAGCACCTGTCAACCTTATACTGTGACCGAGGCTGAGAATCAAACTCCACAGCTTCATAATTTATCTTACCACTAAGTCCGCCAAATATTTCTCATTTGAGACAGCCTTCACTTATATTTTTCAGCTGGTTAATAAGAAGGTTAAATAAAACAGCTTTGTCAAAAAGTGAAAAAGTGTGAAGCAGTGAGGTAATTGAGCTTAGAGAAATGAAGGTATTTTCAAATCTTGCATTACCGTACGATTGTCTTCACATTGACATTCATTTGGGCTGACACAGGTTCCGTTTTCATACACCATTTGTTCAGGACACATACAGCACTGTCCCTCTGCTGTCATTTGGACTGTCAAATGAAAAATAAGTACAAAAAAACAGTCAGTTATCCGTCATCACTGATTAAGCCTGGTCAGGTTAATTATCTCTATCTTTTTTCAACTGAACCAGTAAGTAAATTTAGCCTTAACAAAATTATTTTATTCATTTATGTGCCAGACTGTAATTCGTAATGTTGGAAGTTTGGTATTTTGCCAATGTAGTAAAAGCTTACTTATTTATATATCTGGTGTCTGTTTTAAAGGTTATGTAACTCACCAAAACATATATTTAGTTCCACTGCTCATATTACTAAGAAGATTATCGCAAAACAAAAAATGTGACATTATTTATATGATTTACAGCTCACCCTCCCTTAATAATAATAATAATAGTTAGATCTTATATAGCGCAATTCTAGTCACTACTTGACTAATCAATGCGCTACTCCAGTAAAAAAGCACTTTTAAACAGAAATGTTTTGAGTCTTTTTTTAAATTCTTTCAAGTCCAGGTCGATGTTTCGGATGTCATCAGGGAGGCTATTCCAATAGCGAGGTACAGCGACAAAGAAAGATCTGAAACCCTTGCTTTTAAGTTTCCACCGACGCTCTTCTAGTTTGTACATTTTGTCGCTTGATTGTAGTGGTCTTGGTGGTTGGTTTAATGAGAGCAAGGATTGAATGTAATCAGGGGCATCGCCTTTCAATGCTTTGAACACAATCAGATTCAGTTTGTAGATGATACGTTGTCGAACAGATAGCCAATGCAGTTTCATGAGGTGAGGTGTTATGGAGTCATATGGAATCAAGACGATCCTAGCAGCAGCATTTTGGACACGTAGTTTTGTGATTAAATAATCTGGGATGTCAATGAAGAGAGAGTTGCAATAATCCAGTTTTGCAGAGATAACAGAATGAACAATGGTCTTAGCTGATGATACAGTTAAATATGGCCGGATGGTGCGAATATTCCTCAGATAATTATAGCAGGACTTGCACATGTAGGTCACATGATCACTTAGTGTCAGTTCACTGTCAATGATGACACCAAGATGACACCCTTCTACCTATAATTTATATTTTAGGCTAAAAATCAAAAGTAACGAAATTTGGTAGCAAGGAATTTTTATAGACATGAAGTCTGCATTTTAATGTCAAATGCAAGACACCTTGGATGTCTGAATTTAACAGGTACTTGTAATTCACCAAATAATTGTTATTGTCAAAAAAATATTTGAAAAATACCACTGCAAAACAATTATTAACTAGAGGATCGCTCGCAAAAAAAAGATAATGTTTTTGCATAGCAAAAACAAAGCGTCCCGAAAAGGATATAAAGGTGAGTGCTAAAGTATTAAGAAAATGCTTCGTTTCTAGCCTTATACTGTTGTGGCAACCAAAGTCAGCGCAGTCTGCTCTATCTAGCACGGTTTTCAAGATATAAGCATTTTTGTGTTTTGCAAAAAAATAAAAAAATTAAAAATGTCCGCTATATTTGGCGAGACAAAAATATTTTGAAAATTGGCATGGCTACTCTGCAGAGATACCCAGCAGGTCAAAAATTTTGTTGAGTTCGCTCCATATAGCACGGTTTTCGAGATATAAGCATTTTTGTGTTTTGCAAAAACTTTGAAAATTCAAAATGGCCACCATTTTTGGGGAGACAAAAATTTTTGTCAAGACCACTGCCGCGGTGTGTATCTCCTGCCGAGCATTAAAGCAGAAGAAATAGCTTTTCCGAGATATTCACAATTTTTCATTTTCCTGTGTGAAAGCTCTTCCAAAAGTAGGTGAATGAGTTATTTGAGAAAAATTGGCTATCTGCAATACTATTAAGAGATAATTCATATTTACTCATTTTGAGTAGGTGAATAATTATCTATGGGTCTGAAACTTCACCAAGTGAAAGCTCTCCCAAAAGTAGGTGAATGAGTTATTTGAGAAAAATTGGCTATCTGCAATACTTTTAGAGATAATTCGCATTTACTCATTTTGAGTAGGTGAGTAATTAGCTATGGGTCTGAAACTTCACCATGTGAAAGCTCTCCCACAAGTAGATGAATGAGTATTTGATAAACATTGGGTATCCGCAATACTTTTACAGATAATTAGCATTTACTCATTTTGAGTAGGTGAATAAATAGCTATGGGTCTGAAACTTCACAGAGTGAAAGCTCTCCCAAAAGTAGGTGAATGAGTTATTTGAGAAAAATTGGCTATCTGCAATACTTTTACAGATAATTAGCATTTACTCATTTTGAATAGGTGAATAAATAGCTATGGGTCTGAAACTTCACAGAGTGAAAGCTCTCCCAAAAGTAGGTGAATGAGTTATTTGAGAAAAATTGGCTATCTGCAATACTTTTACAGATAATTCACATTTACTCATTTTGAGTAGGTGAATAAATAGCTATGGGTCTGAAACTTCACCAAGTGAAAGCTCTCCCAAAAGTAGGTGAATGAGTTATTTGAGAAAAATTGGCTATCTGCAATACTTTTAGAGATAATTCGCATTTACTCATTTTGAGTAGGTGAGTAATTAGCTATGGGTCTGAAACTTCACCAAGTGAAAGCTCTCCCAAAAGTAGGTGAATGAGTTATTTGAGAAAAATTGGCTATCTGCAATACTTTTAGAGATAATTCGCATTTACTCATTTTGAGTAGGTGAGTAATTAGCTATGGGTCTGAAACTTCACCAAGTGAAAGCTCTCCCAAAAGTAGGTGAATGATTAATTTGACAAAAATTGGCTATCTGCAATACTTTTAGAGATAATTCGCATTTACTCATTTTGAGTAGGTGAGTAATTAGCTATGGGTCTGAAACTTCACCAAGTGAAAGCTCTCCCAAAAGTAGGTGAATGAGTTATTTGAGAAAAATTGGCTATCTGCAATACTTTTAGAGATAATTCGCATTTACTCATTTTGAGTAGGTGAGTAATTAGCTATGGGTCTGAAACTTCACAGAGTGAAAGCTCTCCCAAAAGTAGGTGAATGAGTTATTTGAGAAAAATTGGCTATCTGCAATACTTTTAGAGATAATTCGCATTTACTCATTTTGAGTAGGTGAGTAATTAGCTATGGGTCTAAAACTTCACCAAGTGAAAGCTCTCCCAAAAGTAGGTGAATGAGTTATTTGAGAAAAATTGGCTATCTGCAATACTTTTAGAGATAATTCGCATTTACTCATTTTGAGTAGGTGAGTAATTAGCTATGGGTCTGAAACTTCACCAAGTGAAAGCTCTGCCAAAAGTAGGTGAATGAGTTATTTGAGAAAAATTGGCTATCTGCAATACTTTTAGAGATAATTCGCATTTACTCATTTTGAGTAGGTGAGTAATTAGCTATGGGTCTGAAACTTCACAGAGTGAAAGCTCTCCCAAAAGTAGGTGAATGAGTTATTTGAGAAAAATTGGCTATCTGCAATACTTTTAGAGATAAATCACATTTACTCATTTTGAGTAGGTGAGTAATTAGCTATGGGTCTGAAACTTCACCAAGTGAAAGCTCTCCCAAAAGTAGGTGAATGATTAATTTGACAAAAATTGGCTATCTGCAATACTTTTAGAGATAATTCGCATTTACTCATTTTGAGTAGGTGAGTAATTAGCTATGGGTCTGAAACTTCACAGAGTGAAAGCTCTCCCAAAAGTAGGTGAATGAGTTATTTGAGAAAAATTGGCTATCTGCAATACTTTTAAGAGATAATTCGCATTTACTCATTTTGAGTAGGTGAGTAATCATCTACGGGTCTGAAACTTCACCATGTGAAAGCTCTCCCAAAAGTACACGAATGAGTTATTTGATAAAAATTGGGTATCCGCAATAGTTTTTGAGATAATTAGCATTTACTCATTTTGAGTAGGTGAGCAATTAGCTATGGGTCTGAAACTTCACCAAGTGAAAGCTCTTCCAAAAGTAGGTGAATGAGTTATTTGAGAAAAATTGGCCATCTGCAATACTTTTAGAGGTAATTCGCATTTACTCTTTTTGAGTAGGTGAGCAATTAGCTATGGGTCTGAAACTTCACCAAGTGAAAGCTCTTTGGGATAGCTGCTCTGCAGAGATACCCTGAAGATAAAAAATTTCGTCGAAATCGCTCTATGTAGCACGGTTTTCGAAATATTAGCATTTTTGTGTTTTGCAATTTTTGCGCAAAAATTCGAAAATTCAAAATGGCCGCCATTTTTGGCGAGAAATTTTTTTTTTCAAAATTGGGATAACTACTCTGCAGAGATACCCTGCGGGTCAAAAATTTCGTCGAAATCGCTCTAACTAGCACGGTTTTCGAGATATAAGCATTTTTGTGTTTTGCAATTTTTGCGAAAATTTCGAAAATTCAAAATGGCTGCCATTTTTGGCGAGACAAAAATTTTTTGAAAATTGGGAAAAGTACTCCGCAGAGATATCCTGCGGGTCAAAAATTTTGTCGAAATTGCTCTATCTAGCACGGTTCAAAATGGCCGCCATTTTGGGCGAGATAAAATTTTTTTGAAAATTGGGAAAACTACTCCTCAGAGATACCCTGCGGGTCAAAAATTTCGTCGAAATCGCTCTATCTAGCACGGTTTTCGAGATATAAGCATTTTTGTGTTTTCCTTATTTGGAAAATTCGTAATGATTAATTAATCATTAATTACTCGGCCATTTCTGGACCAATCAATGCCAAAATCTAATGATTTCCAGATTTTAATAGAATGAATGTATTTGCCAAGTTTCAGGTGAATTGATAAAATTCCTTTCAAGTTATCATCCGGACAAGCTTCCCCATCGAAAAAAGACATTTTTGGTCATGTGACCTCTCTCATTGGTTGAAATGTCACTGCAGCATATTCAAAAAAAATCCCCAAGGCTACTGCCTAAACCTGCCAAATTTGAAAAGAATCCGCCTAACGGTTACAGAGTTATAAGGAAAACAAAATGCGGAGCCGGCGGAGCCGCAGGAGCCGGTGGAGCCGGCGGAGCCGGAAGCTCTCCCATACACAAACAAGCGTCCCTTGTGGGACGCTTAAATATGTACTACTAGCCTGTCAGCCATTGTAACGATTCAATTCTTAACGAACGTAATTCAAATCTCTAAAGTTTTATTTCCTGGAACTGATATTACACTAAAAATGCCTCCTCTGAGTCCTCTTTTTTATAAACATTCTGTTATTCAACTGAAATCTTACTCTCACACTGTGGTCATATAATTAGTAATTCCCCTGTACTATTTACAAATTTTATAATAAACAGGCTTTCTTGATGACTGAATAGGTTTCATAAACAGTGTAGTTAGTTTACCAGAAAACTTTCTAGGTTCAGTGGACCTACAACTAAATATGGGTTTCAAAATCAACAAAGTAGGTAGAAGGTAGACAAATTACTTACTGTATTTTTCAAAACAATGTTCAGTCTTGTGTTACAACTGTATTACACATATTTAATAGTGTATTAAAACATTTAAGATTATACATCAACTTTAACACACTGCTTTGGTTATTGCTTAGTGGCCAGATGGTTGGTTGGCACTACTGTACTTTTTTAAACACAAAACTTAGAAAGACTAATACCAACTTTTAGCAAAAACTTAGTGAAGAGATAAAATTTGAATTGCAGAGATTATCTGGCTTATTATGAAATGAATCAATTCTTGAACCCACCTGGAGTTACTGACAGGCTGCATCCTCTTCCCTCTCTTACATCATCACAAGTTTTCTGACATGAACAGTTTTGGTAACTGCCATAAGGGCATGGTGAACTTATACTTGTTGTAGTTTGCACTGTAGAGCTTGTACCTGTTGTAGAAGGTGGTGCTGTGGAACCTGTACCTGTTGTAGAAGGTGGTGCTGTGGAGCCTGTACCTGTTGTAGAAGGAGGTGCTGTAGAGCCTGTACCTGTTGTAGAAGGTGGTGCTGTAGAGCCTGTACCTGTTGTAGAAGGTGGTGCTGTGGAGCCTGTACCTGTTGAAGAAGGTGGTCCTGTAGAGCCTGTACCTGTTGTAGAAGGTGGTGGTGTGGGGCCTGTACCTGTTGTGGAAGGTGGTGCTGTAGAACCTGTACCTGTTGTAGAAGGTGGTGCTGTGGAGCCTGTACCTGTTGTAGAAGGTGGTGCTGTAGAGCCTGTACCTGTTGTAGAAGGTGGTGCTGTGGAACCTGTACCTGTTGTAGAAGGTGGTGCTGTAGAGCCTGTACCTGTTGTGGAAGGTGGTGCTGTGGAGCCTGTACCTGTTGAAGAAGGTGGTGGTGTAGAGCCTGTACCTGTTGTAGAAGGTGGTGCTGTGGAGCCTGTACCTGTTGTAGAAGGTGGTGCTGTGGAGCCTGTACCTGTTGTAGAAGGTGGTGCTGTGGAGCCTGTAGCTGTGGAACCTGTACCTGTTGTAGAAGGTGGTGCTGTGGAGCCTGTACCTGTTGTAGAAGGTGGTGCTGTAGAGCCTGTACCTGTTGTAGAAGGTGGTGCTGTAGAGCCTGTACCTGTTGTAGAAGGTGGTGCCGTGGAGCCTGTACCTGTTGTAGAAGGTGGTGGTGTGGAGCCTGTACCTGTTGTAGAAGGTGGTGCTGTACGGCCTGTACCTGTTGTAGAAGGTGGTGCTGTAGAGCCTGTACCTGTTGTAGAAGGTGGTGCTGTAGAGCCTGTACCTGTTGTAGAAGGTGGTGCTGTGGAGCCTGTACCTGTTGTAGAAGGTGGTGGTGTGGAGCCTGTACCTGTTGTAGAAGGTGGTGCTGTAGGGCCTGTACCTGTTGTAGAAGGTGGTGCTGTAGAGCCTGTACCTGTTGTAGAAGGTGGTGCTGTGGAGCCTGTACCTGTTGTAGAAGGTGGTGCTGTAGAGCCTGTACCTGTTGTAGAAGGTGGTGGTGTAGGGCCTGTACCTGTTGTAGAAGGTGGTGCTGTAGAACCTGTACCTGTTGTAGAAGGTGGTGCTGTGGAGAGTGTACCTGTTGTAGAAGGTGGTGGTGTGGGGCCTGTACCTGTTGTAGACGGTGGTGCTGTAGAGCCTGTACCTGTTGTAGAAGGTGGTGCTGTGGAGCCTGTACCTGTTGTAGAAGGTGGTGGTGTAGGGCCTGTACCTGTTGTAGAAGGTGATGGTGTAGGGCCTGTACCTGTTGTAGAAGGTGGTGCTGTGGAGCCTGTACCTGTTGTAGAAGGTGGTGGTGTAGGGCCTGTACCTGTTGTAGAAGGTGGTGGTGTAGGGCCTGTACCTGTTGTAGAAGGTGGTGCTGTAGAGCCTGTACCTGTTGTAGAAGGTGGTGCTGTGGAGCCTGTACCTGTTGTAGAAGGTGGTGGTGTGGGGCCTGTACCTGTTGTAGAAGGTGGTGCTGTGGAGCCTGTACCTGTTGTAGAAGGTGGTGCTGTGGAGCCTGTACCTGTTGTAGAAGGTGGTGGTGTGGGGCCTGTACCTGTTGTAGACGGTGGTGCTGTAGAGCCTGTACCTGTTGTAGAAGGTGGTGGTGTAGGGCCTGTACCTGTTGTAGAAGGTGGTGCTGTAGAACCTGTACCTGTTGTAGAAGGTGGTGCTGTGGAGAGTGTACCTGTTGTAGAAGGTGGTGGTGTGGGGCCTGTACCTGTTGTAGACGGTGGTGCTGTAGAGCCTGTACCTGTTGTAGAAGGTGGTGCTGTGGAGCCTGTACCTGTTGTAGAAGGTGGTGGTGTAGGGCCTGTACCTGTTGTAGAAGGTGATGGTGTAGGGCCTGTACCTGTTGTAGAAGGTGGTGCTGTGGAGCCTGTACCTGTTGTAGAAGGTGGTGGTGTAGGGCCTGTACCTGTTGTAGAAGGTGGTGCTGTAGAACCTGTACCTGTTGTAGAAGGTGGTGCTGTGGAGGCTGTACCTGTTGTAGAAGGTGGTGCTGTGGAGCCTGTACCTGTTGTAGAAGGTGGTGCTGTAGAACCTGTACCTGTTGTAGAAGGTGGTGCTGTGGAGCCTGTACCTGTTGTAGAAGGTGGTGGTGTAGGGCCTGTACCTGTTGTAGAAGGTGGTGCTGTAGAGCCTGTACCTGTTGTAGAAGGTGGTGCTGTGGAGCCTGTACCTGTTGTAGAAGGTGGTGGTGTGGGGCCTGTACCTGTTGTAGAAGGTGGTGCTGTGGAGCCTGTACCTGTTGTAGAAGGTGGTGCTGTGGAGCCTGTACCTGTTGTAGAAGGTGGTGGTGTGGGGCCTGTACCTGTTGTAGACGGTGGTGCTGTAGAGCCTGTACCTGTTGTAGAAGGTGGTGCTGTGGAGCCTGTACCTGTTGTAGAAGGTGGTGGTGTAGGGCCTGTACCTGTTGTAGAAGGTGGTGGTGTAGGGCCTGTACCTGTTGTAGAAGGTGGTGCTGTGGAGCCTGTACCTGTTGTAGAAGGTGGTGGTGTAGGGCCTGTACCTGTTGTAGAAGGTGGTGGTGTAGGGCCTGTACCTGTTGTAGAAGGTGGTGCTGTAGAACCTGTACCTGTTGTAGAAGGTGGTGCTGTGGAGCCTGTACCTGTTGTAGAAGGTGGTGCTGTGGAGCCTGTACCTGTTATAGAAGGTGGTGCTGTAGAACCTGTACCTGTTGTAGAAGGTGGTGCTGTGGAGCCTGTACCTGTTGTAGAAGGTGGTGGTGTAGGGCCTGTACCTGTTGTAGAAGGTGGTGCTGTAGAGCCTGTACCTGTTATAGAAGGTGGTGCTGTGGAGCCTGTACCTGTTGTAGAAGGTGGTGGTGTAGGGCCTGTACCTGTTGTAGAAGGTGGTGCTGTAGAGCCTGTACCTGTTGTAGAAGGTGGTGCTGTGGAGCCTGTACCTGTTGTAGAAGGTGGTGGTGTGGGGCCTGTACCTGTTGTGGAAGGTGGTGCTGTGGAGCCTGTACCTGTTGTAGAAGGTGGTGGTGTAGGGCCTGTACCTGTTGTAGAAGGTGGTGCTGTAGAGCCTGTACCTGTTGTAGAAGGTGGTGCTGTGGAGCCTGTACCTGTTGTAGAAGGTGGTGGTGTAGGGCCTGTACCTGTTGTAGAAGGTGGTGGTGTAGGGCCTGCACCTGTTGTAAAAGGTGGTGCTGTGGAGCCTGTACCTGTTGTAGAAGGTGGTGCTGTAGAGCCTGTACCTGTTGTAGAAGGTGGTGCTGTGGAGCCTGTACCTGTTGTAGAAGGTGGTGCTGTGGAGCCTGTACCTGTTGTAGAAGGTGGTGCTGTAGGGCCTGTACCTGTTGTAGAAGGTGGTGCTGTAGAGCCTGTACCTGTTGTAGAAGGTGGCGCTGTAGAGCCTGTACCTGTTGTAGAAGGTGGTGCTGTGGAGCCTGTACCTGTTGTAGAAGGTGGTGGTGTAGGGCCTGTACCTGTTGTAGAAGGTGGTGCTGTAGAGCCTGTACCTGTTGTAGAAGGTGGTGCTGTAGAGCCTGTACCTGTTGTAGAAGGTGGTGCTGTGGAGCCTGTACCTGTTGTAGAAGGTGGTGCTGTGGAGCCTGTACCTGTTGTAGAAGGTGGTGGTGTGGAGCCTGTACCTGTTGTGGAAGGTGGTGCTGTGGAGCCTGTACCTGTTGTAGAAGGTGGTGGTGTAGGGCCTGTACCTGTTGTAGAAGGTGGTGCTGTAGAGCCTGTACCTGTTGTAGAAGGTGGTGCTGTGGAGCCTGTACCTGTTGTAGAAGGTGGTGCTGTAGAGCCTGTACCTGTTGTAGAAGGTGGTGCTGTGGGGCCTGTAACTGTTGTAGAAGGTGGTGGTGTGGGGCCTGTACCTGTTGTGGAAGGTGGTGCTGTGGAGCCTGTACCTGTTGTAGAAGGTGGTGGTGTAGGGCCTGTACCTGTTGTAGAAGGTGGTGGTGTGGAGCCTGTACCTGTACTAGGTTGTGTTGTAGGGCCACTAACAGTTGTAGATTGTTCTGGAAAGATATATAGAAAATATAGATAATTGCAACATTGTTAGTAAATAATCTGGTTTTATGTACGGTACAAGTAAATGATTAAAAATATATGTCACCTATGGGTCATTGTCAAAAGTTTTTAAACTCCCATCTCACTTGGCAATATGTATAATTGAAGGAAATCTTAAAATATTGGAAACATAACCGAAATCCGAAGATATTGCATATTTTTATTCCATATTTTTGTACATTTGAGGTGTTTTATTGCAATTCCGCTGAGAGGAAACTATGATACTTTGATTTCATGAGTTTCACTTCCCGTCACTGGCCACTTTGACTGGGGTGTACTAAAACACTTTTTTTAGGAATCCAGGATTTGAAACAGTTTTGCATTGTTGGCTCTGATTTAAGCATCTGTAATACAAATCTATCCCTACCACCAGCATATAAGAATCCACTATTTTCCACAAAGTTTTCACAGTGCATCTTGCTTTGTGTACGTTGTGACTGGTTTTCTTACAAATACAATGTACATATAATCCTTGTTAACCACAAACCAGCAGATGCATACTGCAATTTCCACCATATACTGTAGTTCAGTGAAACCATTTTTAAATTTTGTATTTCATTTATCGACATAATTTGGAGTAAAAGTTTGTTATCAAAATTTAATAACAATGTTAAATAATAATGTATTTCTTCATCATATTTTTTCAAAATAAACTCTTGAAAAATAAAAATTCCACTTTGTCAAGTATGTTTAATAATTATGTATTTCTTCATCATATTTTTTTAAAAATAAACTCTTGGGAAAACAAAAATTCCACTTTTTCCACTTAGTCCACTTTGTAATTGGGCATGTTTCCTGAAAATATATTCTGACAACTGCTAATTTTTCAGAGTTCTAATGATTTTGCAGAAAACAAAACAAGTCAAACATGGATACATTCACAATGTATTTATGAGTAACTAATCAACCATCTTGTGTTTAGATGTGACATTCCATAGTTTATTTTCCATGTTTTCAAACCATGAAATGTATAAAACTTGTCAATTTTAATACAGGTCACATAAAGGAAATGAAGATGAAAATATTTTCTCCTGAAATCGAATGTTTACTTGTCCATTCGCACATCAATTATTTTCTGATCAATTACACTTTCTGTCATTCATGTTTTGGTGTGGCCATCATTTATATGTAAGTCATATGGTAGGTCCTATGAGATTTTGAGCTCAGGGGTGTGTTCAGGTCATTTATGGAATAAAGGTGAGGAAATGTGAGTTTCAATGCAATAATGAAACTTGGACAATATCTGGATATTATCATAATGTTGGGAGTTTTGACAACTACAAAGAGCTCTATTACAGAAAACCAATACACCTTGAATTCACCAGAAAGATAAAACACCCTTGCTAGCAAGCACCCTGGGTAGCACCTAAATTTAGCAGCCAAAGCTTTATGCTAAAGCCTTACAAAAATAAAAATGAAATTCTAAAGTGGATGTCACATAGCAAACCGTCCTGACCACTAATAAGTGAGTTATAGGCACCTCTGAATGAACGACCCAAGGTCCAATCTAACCATGCCAAAGATTCCCAGGCCATGGTTTCCTATAGATTGATTTCAAATCCCAAACATCTTGGACCAGTAATAAGAAAGACTTTGACATTTTAAATGTCGGCTGATCCTATTTCACATTGAGTCAGGGGATCTGATTTCCTGTAGTAGGTTGGTTTCACATCTCAAACCATTGGGATCAATAATAACCTATATAGTTTACCAACTTTATCCTGTTGTCTCAGTAGCTGTCGCCAGACACAAATTGTTTAGTGCATGATCAGCACAGTCTGAAAACCTTATGGAGTGCTGCTTGTATTTAATTACGTGTCAATTTATTTAGTTAATATGTCCATTGGCACATGCAGAACCAATGTGTTTTTTGTGTGTGAAAAGAACACTTTTTAAGGAAATCTTTTGTATATTTTGGTGATAATTAGTTTAATTAATTTGACATTTTAAATCACAACCAATCAGTACAAAGCTTATATAATCAGATTTTTGTTTTGGTGATGCAAATGTACCATTTGTGCAGATTTAGGGTGTGTGTTGAGTTTTCCAGCATAACAACTATTTTTCACTACCACTCATTTTCAACAGAGACTCGAGTCATTCTGCAGATTTTCATATATACTCCTTTAAAGAGTTGTGGCTTTGGAAACTCTTTGGTTATTGAATAACTATAAATATGATAAATTCTTTCTATTACATAATCATATGTTTTTACCTGAATACTGATGTCATTACCTGTAACATTACACCTCTTGAGCTGAGCATCCCCCATTATAACCATTTGGCTTTTATTCTTCACAATCATCTCAACCTCAAGCATTATCACTGGCAGACCAAGACTGGTGTAGTACTCTGAAGGCTGGACTACTAGTGGGTTTGTGTCAATACCCTATATCAATAAAATGAGCAATAATACATACAGTGACAGTGAACTGTGCTTCAATCTCAGACATATTGTGAGGTAAATCAACAGACACCTCTGAAGGTTGGACTGTTAATGGGTTCATGTAACGTTCACCCAGTGAATTGTGGACAAATCTGAGACCCATTCTTAAGTAAAGTTCAAAATGCATTGGACATTGCATTGTTTAAACAAATATTTGTACTACTGATTCGGACAGTTTCCTTCATTCCCTTACCCCGGATGGGTTCTCATTGATACATAGGCCACGTTCATCAGGTATGGGTGGAGGTGTTGGATTTTTCATTCGTGACTCATACAAATATCGCAAGGTGGATACCCCAAATTATAGTTCCTTTGAGATATTGTATTATCAGTCTCAGTTTCTGGTTGAACTTTGCTCCTAGCTTCTATCTACCGCCGTCCGGGGCATGTTCTTCCATTTTTTAGATGAGTTTATGTCATTTGTCTGTTTTCTGTCTTCTGTTGATTGCAATTACTTCATCTGCGGTGATTTTAACATACACATTGATGTACCTTGAACTGATAGTCACAAACTGAAATCCCTTTTAGAATAATGTAATCTAATACAGTCAGTTAACAATACCACGCACTTGCGTGGTCATATCCTTGATCTCATTTCTTCCCCCTGTGATCAAGATGTGTGTGTACATGTTGACATCTGTGAATTCATATCTGATCATGCAGTCATTAAATGTGCTATTGACTTTCCTTCCTCTCTTGTTAACTGTCAAACAAGAATTTCCTATAGGAGGTACCATCGTATCAATATGTCAGACTTTTGGTCTGACATTAAAGAAATGCCTTTTGTGAAATGTCCAGTAAATTCTGTCTCACAGCTCTAAGATCAGTATGTACATGACTTGAGTCACATCATTGACAGGCATGCTCCTCTTGTGTCCAGTTTGAAGACAAAACCGCATGCTGACTGGTTGTCAGAGACCTATCGCCTTGCAAAGTCACTCAATTTGAATGTGCTTGGCGTAAAAATAAAACAAACTTTTTAATGTGCTGCTTCGCTCTTTGTTTCTTCAAAATTTATTTGATGTTTCAGAGCCTCACTTCAGAGTTTCAGAGCCTTCCTCAGAACACAAACCAATTCAAATACATACACAATATACAAAATAACTATCACTAAGCAATCCCTGCATCCTTTCTACGTCATAAACGAAAATTCGTGACGTAACAATTGATAATTACGTCATGTAGTATGAACGTCATAAAGATGTCAAAAACACGTCATCACACATTAAAACGTAAAAATTACCTCATTTAGCGTTCCAAATGGAAGAAATCTTATATAAATACAAAGGATGCAAGCACTACAGAGTGAATATGTAATATGTATATGAAAAAAAATGTAAAGAAAAGGTAAGTAAATATAATAAGAAACTTTATGTTACAATTCCCCCATCTATATTCATCCCTTCTGGAAATAAAGTGCCTAATTTTTGAATCAAGAAGCTTTCTTTTGCCTTTCTGTAAAAGTTGTCCCTATAATTTTGATATAAAACTTGAACTTTCAGGTCATTCAAACTTTTCGTTTATGACGTAGAAAGGATGCAGGGATTGCTAAGTGATAGTTATTTTGTATATTGTTTATGTATTTGAATTGGTTTGTGTTCTGAGGAAGGAGTGAGGCTCTGAAACATCAAATAAATTTATATTATTGCTCTTTTATAATAACATTTCTTTTATTTTGTGTGTGTAAAGATAAAAGTCAGTAAAACAGGAGTCGTCTCGCGAACAGGGACAAGACTGTCTATTACAGGAAACTTATCTCTGACAACAACCATGATTCAAAGAAACTGTGGGGAGAGTTACACAAAGTCCTACATAGATCCCACGGCACTACTCTGCCCACTTATGAATCCTCAAAGTCATTGGCTGATCATTTTGCTACATTTTTCTCAAATAAAATCATAAAAATTTGTGAGAGTTTCTCCTCATTTGAGTGCTGTAACACTGTACATCCCCCCTGTGACCCTCCTAAACTAACAGTCTACACTCAAGTCACTCAAGATGAAATCGGTGAAATAATCAGCCTGTTGGACCCATTGCCCACATTCTTAATCAAGGAATGTATTGACATCCTTCTACCATCTATAACCAAATTGGTAAATTGTTCACTCCGTGAGGGACTGGTTCCAGATGGTTTCAAAAAAGCTGTAGTCACTCCACTTATTAAGAAGGCCTCTCTTCCTGTTGAGGATTTGGAAAACTACCACCCAGTATCCGGACTTAGCTTCATTTCTAAACTGGTGGAATGTGTAGTTGCTAAACAGCTGGTTGAGCATATTCTTCGACATGGCTTGGACAACTCATACCAGTCTGCATATAAGTCAGGTCACTCAACGGAGACGGTTCTGCTTTCCATCAAAAATGATATTCATTTGTCACTATCTCGGGGTGAAGCTACTGCCTTGATACTTCTAGATATCCCTGCTGCCTTTGATGCTATTGATCATTCCACTCTTCTCAGCTGTCTTCTGGGTTGGTTCGGTGTTGGTGCCTCCACTCTCAAATGGTTCTCTTCTTATTTGACAGAACACTATCAGTCTGTTAAGATTGGTTCTACCCTGTCAGATTTACAAAAACTGCTGTTCGGCGTTCCTCAGGGTTTTGTTTTGGGTTCTCTGCTTTTCTCTCTGTACACATCTCCCCTTAGTACACTGATTGGTAAACACAAAGGTGTAAACTTCCATTTCTATGCCGACGATATCCAACTTTATGTCCATCTGTCACACATGAATGCCTCAGCTGCTTTAGATAAGTTGAACAGATGCCTTCAAGATGTTAAAGAATGGATGTCGGCTAGCAAACTCAAACTCAGTCCTGATAAAACTGAGTTCATACTTTTTGGCTCCAAGAAACAGAGAGAAAGGTTAAAAGCATGTTTCCCAATTGACATCTTAAGCAACAACCTTCACCCCACTGTGTCAGTCAGGAACCTGGGTGTGTGGTTTGACTCTGATTTTTCCTTCTCTAAAGATGTCCAGAATGTTTGTAAAGGCTGCTTCATTCAACTGAGGGATTTTAGAAATATTAGGCAGTTCTTGACTCATGATGCATCTGTGTCAGTTGCCAATGCTTTTGTTAGTAGTCAGTTAGACTATTGTAACTCACTTTTCAGGAGTCTCTCCAAATTCAATCTTCATAGATTACAGTCTATCCAAAATAGTGCAGCTAGATCTGTTACAAATTCGAGTAAATACACTCGGATAACTCCGGTACTCAGGAAACTCCATTGGCTCCCTATTCAGTTTCGCTCAGAGTTCAAATTGGCTATCCTGGTGTACAAGTTTATTCGTACTGGTTTCCTAAAATATTTTGCTCCACATCTATCCACATATCGCACTACTTACAATACTAGACGTAGTCAGAGCGTTGTCAGTTTCCTCAATATACTAAAATTTCAACCTACAATTCACAAGTCTACTAAGCAGTTTGGCTTTAGTTTTGCCTTTGATGCTCCCACTGTTTGGAATACACTTCCTGAAGACATTCGTATATAACCCACTATTGCCTCTTTTAGAAAGAAGCTAAAAACCTATCTCTACTTTAAGCACAGTCTCCTGTGAAACTCCTTAAAGTCCAACTTTAAGCACAGTCTCCTGTGAAACTCCTTAAAGTCCATCCATGTCTGGGACCTATTCGGGGGTCCTGGTGTGGGACAAAATGTTAGCCCCTTTTATTGGGCTGAAACCTGGGCCTTCGTTAGAGTAGTGTCAGACAAGTTAATGACTGTATGACCAACTAGGCTATCCATGGATTTCCCTTTTGGGAGGATGCCAGGAGGGGCTTTTTAAGCCTCCTTCATAATTTTGTGAAGAATGTTGTTCATGTCAGAAGTTGCTATCATTATAAATGAGGAACTCAGAATTTCCTATCCACCTTGAGCCGCTCCTTAAGGAGGATTAGCCGCTGTGAGCCTCTAAATACAGCCTTAAAAATCAAATATGAATAAAGTCAGCAAGTAAACATGATTTCTAGATTATTTATGTAATCTTTACCAACAAATATTGATTATTTAGGAATTATAGTGGTCAATATAAGGCAGGTTAACTGAGGGATTAACTTATTGTTAGTGACACCAACACACTTATTATTATATATTTCAAGTACAATTAATTGCCAACTTTAGCACTTTCTGACACTGCTTGGTTGAGAGACTCTACCATAACACGGTCAGATAAGGTTCACTTTATTCATTCACTTGTCCATTTAGACAATCTATCTTCATTAAAAACAAAATGTTACTAGAGAAACCACATGGATTCAAAATGCTTTTATGCTATATACTTATCCAAACTGCACTCCCTGGCACCCTAAGGCATCAGCCAACATGTTTGAATCTACAGATATACTTTCTTGGATCTTGAATCTACTAAAGCTCTAGCCCCTTATAAAACTGCTAGTGAATCTGGGAACACAGAAACCTGGACTTAGTCAATCTAACCTGTAGGAACTTTTCTTTCAGGTCATGTCTATAACTATCATACCTTGACCCCAGCAAAATTAAGACTCAAAATAGTTGAATGAAATTAGAAGTCATGTGCTTCATTTATATGAGTTGCCTTATTGAATGAAGATTATATATTTGTGATATAAACCATCCACTTACTTCAAAGAGTAGTGTCTCATTAGTGTAGTTGTTGTAGTGGTAGATAACTCGGACCCAGTCTGCCCCACTAATGGTCACATTTATGAAGACACAACCTGTAAAGATTGTAGCATTTTTTGGCATGAACTTCACACAAGTTTGATTTGTGTCCGTGTTGTTGTACTGACCATCACGTAAAACATCATCTGCTTCTGGAGGATCTACAACAATGTCTCCTGGGTTTATGATATCATCAAATACAGGTTTTTGAAAAGGAAAGGTTGAAGTGACAACCGGAACACCAGTGGTACCATTTGATGTTGGTGTAGAGCCTGTGCCTGTTGCAGGAGGTGCTGTAGAACCTGTACCTGTTGTAGAAGGTGGTGCTGTGGAGCCTTTACCTGTTGTAGAAGGTGGTGCTGTGGAACCTGTACCTGTTGTAGAAGGTGGTGCTGTGGAGCCTGTACCTGTTGTAGAAGGTGGTGCTGTGGAGCCTGTACCTGTTGTAGAAGGTGATGCTGTAGAGCCTGTACCTGTTGTAGAAGGTGGTGCTGTGGAACCTGTACCTGTTGTAGAAGGTGGTGCTGTAGAACCTGTACCTGTTGTAGAAGATGGTGCTGTAGAGCCTGTACCTGTTGTAGAAGGTGGTGCTGTAGAACCTGTACCTGTTGTAGGTGGTGCTGTAGAGCCTGTACCTGTTGTAGAAGGTGGTGCTGTAGAGCCTGTACCTGTTGTAGAAGGTGGTGCTGTAGAGCCTGTACCTGTTGTAGAAGGTGATGCTGTAGAGCCTGTACCTGTTGTAGAAGGTGGTGCTGTAGAACCTGTACCTGTTGTAGAAGGTGGTGCTGTGGAACCTGTACCTGTTGTGGAAGGTGGTGCTGTAGAGCCTGTACCTGTTGTAGAAGGTGGTGCTGTAGAGCCTGTACCTGTTGTGGAAGGTGGTGCTGTAGAGCCTGTACCTGTTGTAGAAGGTGGTGCTGTGGAGCCTGTACCTGTTGTGGAAGGTGGTGCTGTAGAACCTGTACCTGTTGTAGAAGGTGGTGCTGTAGAGCCTGTACCTGTTGTAGAAGGTGGTGCTGTAGAACCTGTACCTGTTGTAGAAGGTGGTGCTGTAGAACCTGTACCTGTTGTAGAAGGTGGTGCTGTAGAGCCTGTACCTGTTGTGGAAGGTGGTGCTGTAGAACCTGTACCTGTTGTAGAAGGTGGTGCTGTAGAGCCTGTACCTGTTGTAGAAGGTGGTGCTGTAGAACCTGTACCTGTTGTAGAAGGTGGTGCTGTAGAGCCTGTACCTGTTGTAGAAGGTGGTGCTGTAGAGCCTGTACCTGTTGTAGAAGGTAGTGCTGTAGAGCCTGTACCTGTTGTAGAAGGTGGTGCTGTGGAGCCTGTACCTGTTGTAGAAGGTGGTGCTGTGGGGCCTGTACCTGTTGTAGAAGGTGGTGCTGTGGAACCTGTACCTGTTGTGGAAGGTGGTGCTGTAGAGCCTGTACCTGTTGTAGAAGGTGGTGCTGTAGAGCCTGTACCTGTTGTAGAAGGTGGTGCCGTAGAGCCTGTACCTGTTGTAGAAGGTGGTGCTGTGGAGCCTGTACCTGTTGTGGAAGGTGGTGCTGTAGAACCTGTACCTGTTGTAGAAGGTGGTGCTGTAGGGCCTGTACCTATTGAAGAAGGTGGTGCTGTGGAGCCTGTACCTGTTGTAGAAGGTGGCGCTGTGGAGCCTGTACCTGTTGTAGAAGGTGGTGCTGTGGGGCCTGTACCTGTTGTAGAAGGTGGTGCTGTGGAACCTGTACCTGTTGTGGAAGGTGGTGCTGTAGAACCTGTTGTAGGTGAGGCTGTTGATCCTGTACCTGTTGTAGAAGGTGGTACTGTAGAACCAGATGTAAATAATGTAGATGCTGTCAGAGTCGAGCTTTCTGCAGTAGTCACTGGTTGACATACAGGACAGCACTTTCCATCAACCGGTGTTGCAGCTGTACCCTGTTTAAATTTTAAACAACCTCCAGTAAATCTGGTTATTCAATTTTCGGGCTAAATACAACCATGATTTTTAAATTGTCTTATTGTAGCATATCTCATTGATCTTACAAGACATGTTCTTTGCTCTTTGATTTGCTTTTCTTTTTTATTGGCCACTTTTATGATTTTAAATGGTCAGCATATATATATATTTTTTTTTTCACTTGTTTATAAATAAAAAGTTTCGATGAATTTTGCATAAAGTAAATACAGTAAGTTACATTTGTACCATATTGTTTGGCACAATTTTAGAAGCAAAAATAGGCACAGTTTGGTTTGAAGCATGAGATTACATTATCTATTATATACCATTTGAGATCTATATATGTTACAGTCAATCTGTGAAACCAGTCATTACGCGTAATGACTGAAAGTTTCAGTCATATCGCGTAATGACTGAAATGGCCAGTCATTACACGTAATGACTAAAATTTTTAGTCATTTCGCGTAATGACTAAAAATAAGGTCTAGTCATTACGCGTAATGGCTGAATTGAGATAAATAGCTTTAAATTAGCTTTGATTACCAAGATTATTGATTGGGAAGTGAGGAAGGAGTTGTCTAAGGATGATTTTTTGAGGATTGGAGTAACATGGGCCTGCTTGAAAAACACAGGACACTTAACTTGTTCAAGTGAGGCATTGATTATTGAAGTGATGAGGATGATGAGGATGGCCAGATTATCAAGGATGAGAAATGTGGGTCAAGGGAACATGATTTACTTGGAGAGTTCGTGATGATTTTGGCAACTTGATCCTCTGAAACAGTGGAGAGACGTGGAAAGCGTGGGGGAGGAGAGTCAGGGGAGATGTGTTGCGCATTGAAGGAAGCAGGGAAAGTTGAGTGGATATTCTCAATTTTTTTCTGTAAAAAACTCAATAAATCTATCGGCCAAAAGCTGAGGAGGATTTATGAATGGCAACTTGTCTGGTAGTCAATGCAACACATCACCTAGGACTTGCAATAAATCATGTATCTTGAGGGTTATTTAATAATATGAAAATACAGTTACAATGGTACTCAGGTGTGAGTTAGACCTTAGAAATTACCCCACACAGGCTTTATTAATTATTACAAGAATGGATTAAGTTGTTACTTTAAAACATTAAGGTCACTCCTCCTTTGATACCCAGGCTGTTTATGTAGAGAGGTCAAGCAATAGTAACATGGCTCCAAAGAACAAAATAACATGAAAAGACCTGCATTGCAAGTAGGACAAGTAACAGTGGACAAGAGTCACTTCAAAGACTTCATGGTTTTCTGCTTCCTAACAACCTGCCATAATAGAATTGAGTCTTTAATTAATAACATAAAAGGCAAAATTGTATTATAAATTATGATGGATAAATGAGGATTAGTCTTCAAACAAGACATAAATTTCATTTTTATTCATTGATCACAAAGAGTTATTTTACATTCTATGACATAATGAGTTTAGTTTTAAAAACCACATAAAATTTAAAAAGTAATTAAATACATCGAACCATTCAATATTTAAATAATACTTTGGAAAATGACAATAGAGTCTAATACAAAATCTGGGTTTAGGTTTAAAAATTCTGAATATAAATTCAGAAAGTTTCTGAGAATTCCAAAGTTATTACTTTGATTAAAACAGTTCAATATTTAATACCTATAACAGTTCTCTACCACAGAAATGTTCACAGTGCAGGGGAACAATGTACAAAGGTTTTCAATAATAAAAATGTTTCAATGAAAAACAACTCCTAAATTAATTACACAGATTGACTGAAATCTTTTCAGTCAATCTGTGTAAAAATGAACCATAGATTTCAGTCATTACATGAAATGACTGAAAATTTTAGTCATTACGCGTAATGACTGGCCATTTCAGTCATTACGTGAAATGACTGAAACTTTCAGTCATTACGCGTAATGACTGGTTTCACAGATTGACTGTAACATATATATATATATGTTATGACCCAAATGTGAAATTATCCATTTTGTGAAATGGACAAGGAAATTGTCCATTTCATGAAATGGACAATCCAACTGTCCATTTCGTGAAATGGACAAAATATTTGTCCATTTCGTGAAATGGACAAAAAATCTACTGACCATTTCATGAAATGGACAACTAAATGTACGAAATTTTTACTCTCATTCAGAGTGAGAAAAACTTGTTGCTTTTTTATTGAAACATTGTATTAGAATGCATCAATGGTTGTACTTTAACCTTAAAGTCTACTGGTGATGTGCAGATTATTATAATTCCTTTAACATTTTGTTATAAAATTTAACATGATCCTACTATGATTAAGCTACAAGATTAGTTAAATATTTGTTAATATTTGTATTTACATTTATTAAAACTTTAAAAATTTGAGATAGCATCTAGGTGAGACTAAACTGCAACATATATTTTATAACATTAAGGGCTTTTAACACTAAGCCACATTGGTAGTTTATTTACATTAGTAATTGCAAATGTTGATATCACTGTTGTTATTTGCTTGTCCACATTATCATAAGATTTATGACAGGCACTGAATTAACCCTTAGATCTAATCCTCAAATGTGTGTCTACAATCCTCGGATCTCATTAAAAGAAAGCCTCACCACTAGTAAGTTGGATTTAATTGTAATTAGCCCACTTCATTTTGTAACCTTTGAGATGGCTTCAACCTTTCTAAATTGACAGTTACGTTTAATAACCCTTAGATCTAATCTTCAAAGGGTAGGCTACAATTCCTCAGATCTAATCATTACAGGAAAACCTTTTAAAGAAGATAAGTGCACAAAAGAGACAAAGCTCTATTGTATTTCTTTTAAGCAAACGTTAAAAAATAATATATCAAGTACCAATATGCTTTTTAAAAGTGAAAGTGTAACTTTAAATAATTATCCCCATTAAAAAGTATGCTTTACATAATAGACACTTGTATTTCAAATATATTTCAAATATTTTAACTATTTAACTATTAACTAACTTAATGTAAGGTATATAATATGGACAGTGACGCTGTACATTTCATGAAATGGACAATTTCCTTGTCCATTTCACGAAATGGACAATTTCACACCTGGGTCGTAACATATATATATATATACATAAAGAGAATATTAACATAATTTTGGTGTTAATGCAGACTTATAACACAAAAATATCCCTTTTCAGGACAAAAAATAATGATTATTTTCATATACCATAGCCGCGCTCTGTAACGCCCATGGGCAATGTGACCAAATATTTGTGAAAGTTGGGGATGGGCGTTTACGACAATGAAAACCAGCCGGGCGTTTCGAAAAAAATAACCCGAATTTAGGTAAACCGCGTTTTAGCACACACCGACTGGAAGTAAAATATGCGGTTGGTAAACAAATCTTGATGCAATAAAAGTTGTCATAACTGCTAAAATAAGGAAAGTTTTGTTGAAAATTGATACAAATTAATAATATTTCACCGATTATTGGGTTTATATGGAGACAGTTTACCTCGAAACGACATATGAGCGATAACGTAAGGTTGTGGATGGGCGCTTTCAAAAGCATGAGCGTTACGGAGCGCGGCTACGGTAATAATATGGATTAGAGCCTAATTTTAAACATACACCAGTGAAACTACATTGTCATCAGTATGATGATAAGTAAAGACAGAAGTGCCAAGGATCAGAAATACGTGAAATGACGATCTTATTATAATTTAGTTTTGTCCAAAGAACAGATGAAAACATCTACTGTTGCCCAGTTCTTTTGATTTAAACATATTTTATTAGCAATTAGGCAACAATCGTAAAAGATACAATTATATTAAGCCCTCTTGCAGCCCTCTTTTAACTGCGCAGTGTTATTTTGTATATTGTCAGAACTACGTAAGAACATAAATGAAATTTTGATGTAACAACTTAAATGGGACAAATTTGCCTTTGAATGTACTTTTTATTGTTACATTTTTACTCAGCACAGTAGTGCTGTTTCATACATTCTCACTGATCAAGTTCTCAAGTTCTAGTGACTGATATTTCCAGAACTGAATGATCGAGGCTCAGAGAGGACCATTTATCAATGTCCATGATGTTCTTTAGCCTGCCACTGGGAATAGGAGCCAATTACAGTGCAGCACCATTTTTAAGTCGTCATCTGAACCACTATGTAACTGTACTTGGGTTCAAAATCCAGATTCTCTGTGTTCCTGGGCAATGTGTAGGAGCCACAGTGACAAACATATACCATACTTACATCTAACCCATTCAAGTTTGTCCAAATACTTTATTTCCTGTTTGATCAGAAAAAAGTCTTATGATATCTAAAAGTCTCACCGAAGTTATTCAGCTCACCTGTGGACAGGAAATGGCTGCACACTCACTGACGTTGCACTGTATTTGGTTCTGTGTACAGACACATTCTTCACATAACCCTTGGTAGTGCCTCTCCCACTTCTTGCCTGGTTCCCGTGTCGTGTTTTCTTTCTCATCATAACACAGGCAGTTTCCTCTTGGTATGCACTCGGTACCATTTAACACATAGCCATCTTTGCAAACACATCCTAAAGCACGGAAGAATGAGATATACAATTATTTCAATAAGACTTGGGCACATTTTAGTAAATATTTACATTAACCTTCATAATCACTGGGTATACTTTGGGCCTAAAATGTCGAATATTTTGGTTTTCCCTGATATCATGATTGGCCAATTACCAAAATGATTCACTAATTTATTGTGCCACAATATTAACTGCTTTGCTGCTTTGCAATATCTTCAACACAAGAGACAATTCACTGCACTGAACTTGAACTCAGTGCACTAAACAACAGAATGGGCAAAAGTTATACTCTTTGGAAAATAATCAAAGGTTGTTGACAGGACCCTGAGTAAAGTACTCAGGTGTCCTGAAATTCAGTTGCATAAGTGGGATTTATAAGCCTTGTACTACAGTTGAACAGTTGAAAGAGAGAAGTTTTATGTGAACCTATAATTTGGGCAACTGTATCTTGTATTTCTGGGTAAGGTGTACAATTATCATGTTATCTCTGCACCACCTCCTCAGTATTGATTTTTCCTTTGTATTTCAAGTGATTTAAAATTTTAAATGGATATAATATTAGAAAAGTCACAACAGGCAGTTGAGGTGGTATAAGAGTGTACAAAATACAATTAGGTCAAGATTCTGCAACATAAATTACCAGAAATCATTTGTTGCATCATAGATTTCAAGCAGCTACTGTACCAGTATGGATTGGGGCTCAGTCGTGAGATATGAGAGTGTCACTATGCTTATGCCCCCTGAAACACTGGGTATGTTTTGGTGGATATTTAAAGGCTTTGTGGAGAAACGTATTTCATATAAATTTGTCAACGTTGTCAGCCATCAGCAAGACACTACCAACTTTCCCAAGGTTATGACTGAGATAATTTTCATGCACACTTCCAAAACTCACACACTTGTTATCCAAAGAGAACTAGAGGTGATTTCCCAAGGAGCTTTTGGCTCAGGAACTTCCTGGCAGTTCCACAGCTTACCCCTTCAATATATAACACACAGAAACACTTCTCCTACAAACATTACCTATGATGCTCCATCCTTGTGTAGAGGGTTGCCTGATGACATCCGTTAAGAAGCCTCACTGTATTTTTAATTAGATTTCAAATTAAGATTTATCTTTTAATCAAAGCACACCCTCTCCAGTAATTTTGCTTTTTGGCACTCTCTAAAGCAGACCCTGATATGTCTGACTTTTACAATTTTTGAGGCTGTCTGTTGACTACCATCATTATAACAGTATACGTAACTTTACTCAATCTCAATGTCTGTGTTGAATGTGTTACCATTACACCACTATACCATGCTGTTTACAATAGAAGAGTGACTGCTGTTTGTACCTGGTATACACGTTACCGGAGTGGTCTGGTTACATGCATCATTCACAGCCTCCACATGGCACTTCTCTTGACAAGATGGTGGACAGACATGAATAAATTCTGTGTCTGAACAAATGCCTAAAAATAAACAAAAGAAACATTTTGCAACAATTCTGGGGTTCGAAGTATGTATATGTGTGACTTTAAGCTGTGACACATTTTTTTCCTCTTTTTTTGTAGGGTGATTCCTTTCCAACAATTTTTTTTAGATATTAAGTCATTTTTATGAGATATTATCTCAATTTTTTGAGATAATAAGTCAATTTTTTTAGATATTATTGCAATTTTTTGAGATAGTAAGTCAGTGTCTAGAGATGTTATCTCAATTTTGTTTGAGATACTAAGTCAATTTTTTGAGATGGTTATCTCAATTTTTTGAGATACTAAGTCAATTTTTTAGATATTAAGTCATTTTTATGAGATATTATCTCAATTTTTTGAGATAATAAGTCAATTTTTTGAGATATTATTGCAATTTTGGGGATAGTAAGTCAATTTTTTAAATAATTATCTCAATTTTTTTAGATATTATGTCAAAAAATTGAGATAATATTTTTTAAAAAAACTTAATAATTCCAAAAATTGAGATAATTATCTCAAAATATTGACATAGTATCTGAAAAGATTGAGATAATATCTCAAAAAATTGAATTATTATCTAAAAAAATTGACTTAGTATCTCAAAAAATTGAGATAATATCTCAAAAAATACGACTTAATATCTCAAAAAATTGACTTAGAATCTCAAAAAATTGACTTATTATCTCCAAAAGAAAATGACTTAGTATCTCAAAAAAATGACTTAATATCTCAAAATTTGACTTAGTATTTCCCAAAATTGAGATAATTATGTCCAAAAATTGAATTAGAATCTCAAAAAATTGAGATAATATCTCCAAAAAAAACTTAATATCCCAAATAATTGACTAAGTATCTAAAAAAAAACGACTTATTATCTCAAAAAATTGAGATCATAATATCTCACTAAATTGAAAAAAAAATTTTTTTTTTTTACTTGGCCCTAATACTTTTCTGTAGAAAATGAATTTTTAAAACTGAAAACTTAGATTATGGAAGTTTAAATAACAATTTCTGTATTATATTTCTTATTGTTTAACAGTTATACCCACACAAACCTTGTGTTGTCGTTGGTAAGGTTCCAGTGGAAAGGGTTGTCGGGGGAAACAATGTGGTTGTTGTAAAAGCAGTGGAAGTTGGTAAAGTCGATGTGGTGCCAACAGTGGAAGCTGAAAACATAAAACAATAAATGAACTGATTTCAAGTAGTGATAAAAGTTATTATTGTTTGTAGAGCATAATATCTGAATTACCTCTGTAATGACATCTACATAGCTACAAGGAAAGTTTAAAATAAAAATAAACAGTTTAATGTTTAGATGTTACTCAGAAAATTGAACTGGATAAAGAATCTTTGTCTTGTATATCGATTGATGCTGTAAACTATGGTCAATTTGTTAAATATGGCTATAGGGTTCAAATGAATACTTGGTTCAAATTAATACTTGTTTCAAATTAATACTTGGTTCAAATGAATAACAAATGCTTGATAAATAAAGTATCAGATCTGTAACTAATTTTTCACCCATTTCTTTCACAGTAATGTAACTTGAAAGTTTTATGAAAAATTTTCAATACAAAGCATCCTGTCATTATAAACAAATTACAAAACTACAAAATACAACCTTCCTTCTAGAATTGTGCAGACACCATAGATACCAAGTGCATAAATTTTGATTCCTTTTCAAAACAATTATGTATAAACCTTTGTAAGTAAGTAGTGATAAAAGATATTGTTTTCTGTGTACTCACTAGGTGGGGTAGTTGTACAGTCAGTGACACAGCTCTCAAAATGTCCGCTCAAACAAATGCTGCAAGTAAACAGAATCAGACTTATCAGAAAATATGCTCAGTGTGACTAGACCCTCCAATACCAACAGTATTTAGTTCTAGTTATCACTGACCTCCAGTTGTACCTCCAAAAATAAATAATTTTCTCATCTTAAAACTATTTCCAGGTGTAGATATCAGTCGTAGTCGTATGTAGATATAACTTTCACAAAAGAGTCATACAACTTACAACCCATGCAACTTGATCTTAAAAATATCTAAAAATATAACTTGTTTTCAAAGGGACACTGCTTTTAAAAGTATTATTCTTGTAGCAGACATTCTAATTGCTTAAAATTTCCATTTACTGTTTACTTCTTGTCTAAGCTGACTTAAGGTCTATATGAATTACTGCAGGAAGCACTATGCTAGAAACTAAGCATATCCCTGGGGCAGTATTCAATAACATAGATCAGTGCAGACTAGATCAAATGTGATTAAAAAGGATCAACTTTTGATCAGACTTTTAGAACAGCTCAGATAAGTATTCACTAAATATGTGATCTGATTTTTTATGAAATTTTAGATTAAGTATGATCCATGCACTTTGATAGATTAACTTCTGGACCAAGATGGATCAAAAATAGATGATAAAAGATTTTTCAGGGAAGAAGAAGCATGATTTGATCAGTCACTACAGAGTTAGATGGTATTTAAGATTGAATAAACCCTTTAGATTTCCCGATATTGATAAAGAACTCTATTCAAAATTGTGAGAAATAATAAAAAACAGATCAAACTTGCAAATTTAATAGGTAAATTAAATATTTATAAGTTAATACCCTATCCAATGGACAATTGCTAATCCAGTAGGCACGAACGGGCCCGCTAAACAACAGAAAAAGTCTGTGTTTCCACCAGCCAGGCCGGTCCACCACTGTGCATTCGCCACTATCGGCCCAAGATAGTAGAGCTCTGAATAAGCCCAGCCACATCTTCAGACAGAACTGTGTGAAGGTGTTATGTGACTTCCAATGGACGGCTGATAGTATTTGTTCCAAGGAGACTCCTGATTGGAATGATTTGGAAGCAGCAAATGTCCTCACGTTATGGGCTTTTAGGAAGAACTTGAACATCCCTTGCTGTCATAACTTGCAATATCCACCTCTGCCCGCTTAATGACACTGCGCATGAAGAGAGTAGCGAACTGTAGGGAGCAGTTCTCAGTGCAGCCAAAGTGTTGGGCTTGATTCCAGACTACAAGTGTGACAAGCAAGAGTCCCTTCTGATTAATTTCAGGTTGCCATAGATACAAAAACACAGTCGCTAAGATGCTCCATTGTCTTGGCCATGGCTTGACTGATACTAGCATTAAAGTCCATGAGGTATTGCAGTTCATCAGTGGCCGTTGCAATTTCCTTTGCTTTCTATCCGGATCGCCTCGAGTTGTGTCTGCATGCCCTGCTGTACCTTGAACAGACATCGGTTGAAACCAGTGGCCTGATTACAGATAACTGTGGCTTCCTTTGCAGACTTCTCCCACTTGTGCCAACTTTTTTGAGAGATGGGACATGACTGAGGTGGGTTTGAAGTGACCCTGGCCTATTTGGCAATCCTGAGATAAGTAATGTTTAGTCTGGAGGCATCAGTCTTCCAAGATGACACAGCAGTAGAGTCAGCTTTCTGGTCGGAATACAGCCCTTACCACTTGGCCTATGGCTTTGCTGGTCGGACGAACTGATCCTTGAGGAGAACTCCAGCCTTAGAGCTGCAGGAAGGCTAATCTTCAACCAAGGTGAGGTTCAGCTTACTGAGTTTCCTGCAAGGCTAATCGTCCATAGGCATCTGAACAGACACTTTCCCTGAAGTCTGTACTTTAGGGCCCATAAAAGGGTCGTCATCTGAAGTGGTAGCACTAGGGTCTATATCCGGGATGTGTGTCCAGTGCATGTAGGACCGAATCCCCCTCATAGTCTCTTTTATAAGTTTGTTCTTCATAGAGGGATTGGTCCAGGTTGGTGATAGTGACATCCTGGTCATCAGATAACTCCCCTTCCTCAGCATAAATGTCTACTGGAGGCCGGTCAGACATATCACTTTCAGAGTCAGAGTTCAAACTAGACACACTGTCTTTTCTGGTCGGTTCAACAGCAACTTTCTGGTGACTTACCTCTGCAAAACAGGGGGGTTGGTGCCAGTTGACTCAGTATTTCTTGGTCAGTCTGTCCTCTGAGACCGGTCGAAGTTGGGTCAGTCAGACTAAGACTTGCTGGTAGACTGTTGCTTTGCAGCAGGAGGGTCAGTTCCATGCAAATCTGAGGTAGTTGGTTGGTCAGTAGACTGGAGAAGAGGTGGGTTGGCCGGCTTGATGAAGCGCTCTGTGGACCTGACTACGCTGGCTGGTGGAGAGTGAGTAGTTGCCACCTTGATGGTTTGGAAGGTCAGTTCCTGTGGTCGGTCTAGAGTCTTAGCCAAGAGTAAAACGTCCAACAGGTTAAACCTGTCCGACCATTTCTGGTCAAGTTCATCAATCCTTGCATTAGTGGAAGCTTTTGCCGGTCTGCTCTCTGAGGAAGACTTGGCAGGCTTGTCTGTGGGTTTGACTGACTTGGAAGTAGAAGCCTTCTCTTTTTCCACCTTCTTCCTCTTCTCAGCAAGTGCACTCAAACTAGGGGACTTCACAGTGCTCTGGCCATCCACTACCCCCACTACCGACACAAGTGCCAGGTCCACAAGGGAGGGACTGAGAGTGTCTTTGGGTTCTTTAACAGGGGTGGCAGTCTTCTTAGATTCATGCTTCTCTTTCTTCATCTTATAACTTGGGATTGAAAGTTGAGAGCATTGAGGTCAAAATATTGCAGAAATTACAGTCATTGGAATCAAACTTCTCTACATAAGGGTCTGGGCCCTTACCTCTATCGCGACACCTCGCGCAGTAGCTGTGGGTATCAAACCCAGCCAGAAGATGGCCAAATCTTCCTCTTTCCTGTCCTGGTGAAGCCAAAATGATCTATACACTGTTAAATATCCGTGGAAGTAAAATAAGTGAGAAACTAACAGTAATTCCACAAAAAACTTAAAGTTTCTAGAACTTGCAAAAGTCCGTCTGCACAATACAGGCATCAAACGAAAAAGATGCTATGACGTCACTCTGTCTAGACAGGAAGGGAGAACAATGCGCTACCTGGCGAATGCACAGTACTGGACCGGCCTGGCTGGTGGAAACACCAGACAGCTTTCTTTGTTGTTTGGCGGGTGGGTCCGTGCCGACCCGATTAGCAATTGTCCATTGGATAAGATGTAATAACAAAATAAAATTTAATTTTTTTTCAGTTCAAGTGATCTTTGGTTTGTATAAAGCTATCTGATCCACTGATTTAGTTGAAACTTTTTTCCGAATTTCATGTGATCTTGGTCTAATCTTAATCCATGTTAGTGAATACCACCCCTGGACAGGAAAAATTACAATACACAGAGAATACCCAAATGTAAGGTATAAAAGGCCCTCTGTATATTCATGTCATTCTATTTTGAAGGAGGCACCACTGGATAAATCTGACATCACCAAAAGATTTGCAGTCCTTGATTCCCTATCAGCAGGTTTATGTTATGCACCCTGTGGATTAATAAGTGCACTTGGGGATATCTTGACCTTGAGGTCATAAAAATAATTACTGACTCTTTTTCAAATTTTTGCAATAAGCGCTTTGAGTAATTATAATACAGTGCTATACAGAGTAAATTTAATAATAATAATGTTAAATATGTACAATGTGTACATATTGCAGCACATACCATCTCTTGCAGGCATCCACATAATATTCCTTGCCAGATTCATAGATGTTACCAAATTCATCATAACATGGACAGTTAGTTGGGTCAATGCAGGTTCCTGTTTTAAAAACAACCATTTATTCAGAACACAACACAAATTCAATTTTCTAATACTTTATTATCCCAAAATTTGATTTAATAAATCCTAATAAACTCTTCCAAAAATATTCTATCAATTTTAAGTTGATTTAATACTAAAACCCTGCTATTTATTTTAGGTATAGGTTAATGGCCAAGTAAGTGTCAAATATTAGAAAATATTAGATTGTTTACGAGGTCCCGTAGGGACTGAGCCAATAATCTATTATTTTCTAATATTGGACACTTACGAGGTTATTAACCTATTTAAGTTACACCCTTCCTTAATTTGTAATTTTAAAGATGTTTTTAGCATCCTCACTTAACATTCCTGTATTTCTGGTGTGTGTGTGTTTCTGGGTTTTTGTGATTGTTTAAAAAAGGTTTTGTGTAAAAAAGGCTTCTATATATGGCCAAAATCAGAGAGCGGAACAACTGCTCAATAGAGAAAGATATTGGACAATTTTAACAAAGAATATCTCTCAGATGTAATTTAACTTCTTTTAACATAAGATGCGAATACATTATCAGTGCACTAACAACACTTTTATACAGGTTGATATAGGTGAGACTGCGAGGTGGGTTCTTACTTACCCTCACTGTACACCAGTCCACCAGGGCACTTGCATGTTTCCTGGCAGCCTTCCACTTCAGTTCTATTGAATTCCATGGTAGGAGGTGGAGGACAGCTGGACGTAGAACCACAGGGGTCAAATAACTCTCCAGCATCACACATCACACCTGTCGAGTTAGATCATATCATAAACCCATTGTCATTAAAGGTGATCAGTGACTGAGTTCTTTAAATGTTACTAAAGCATACATACATATGACCACAAAGTTAAACATAAATCTACATGCCAGCAGGATGTATACCATAGGGGTCAAACAAATCTACCACACCTTACACTGAAAGAAAATCTACACTTACTTGGCCTATGGAGGGTCAATACCAGGCATATTTCACAAACATAATCTGTTGAATCTAGATTTGCTTGTGATGTGACAAGAATCCTAATCCAGATTATGAATCTGTTGATCTACCTTCTGAGGGAGATCAACGGATTTAGATATACTGCATTACCCATAATGCTTTGCAAAATAATGCCAATTGTGGCAGAAAATTTTTACAATTTCGTAATTTTTATTATATTTATAGTGGTTTATCTTTTTTTTCATTTTGGATTGAGAATTTGAGACAATTGCATTTCACAAAGCTAGCTAATCCAAAGAATCCTAATCTGAATTTGGAATTACACAGATTATGGTTGTGAAATACGTCTAATGCATGTCAACAGATTCAGCAATATCCCCAGGAGTCCCAGTGTACTTCAACGTAGCCAAGTATACAAGTATATTGCAACAGAGAATAAACTACACAACCTGGTTGGTATTTGATTTGATGTGGCACTTTAACAGGTTGAGCTGAAGGGGAAAGCGTTTTCAAAGCAAACTTATTGTCAACCTCTGTGCTAGTATACTGACCACATTTGGAGCTGTCTCTCCAGGAAATGGCAATATCATGAGAGTTGCATGCTTTGGCATAGGCTTGTACTGCAGTACAGTAACACTCACAGTCCCCTCCTTTGTCGCATGAACAGCTGTCAAACAGACAGTTCTGGTAGTATGGGGTGTAATCCACCTGACAGAAAACATGGGAGGAATATGTAGAATATATCCTGTCTTCTAAAAATCATGTGAATAGCAAAAAAACATGGAATGAAATAAGCCCTTCTCTGAAGCCATCATTACTTGCTATCTATACTTTCAAACTACTACAGCACACTATTTTGGGTGCAACTTAATGTAGAGTTTTTAAGGCTATTCAAAGGCTATGTTTATACATTGATTGATTCATCTGGCTTTCATGTTGCTTTACGGACATTGCATGCATCATTACAGGACAGATGAGGGCAGGAATGGAGGAAAGAGTACATACTATGATTCTGTATTGAAAACCATCAAGGCATCTGCAGGAAAATACCAATTTTCAGATCAGGTGCGGAAATGAACCCAGGACAGTAAACAGGTTTCTAGTTAATCTTCCCATACACTATTTCCAGTGAGTTGGATATAACTGATCAACTGATCACTTGTGTGATTGTTGTACCTATTTTCAGTCTATTAATAAAAGTGTGCAGTCATTTTTAGCTGTAACATTTGAAACATTTTAGCACATTTTCTTGTCCCACGAAATTGTGTGTATTACCATACACATTTTTAAGAATATATAGCTTCTGTTAATATTTTTGTACAAAAACATGCATAAGTCTGATCTTAAAACCATTTAGACCGGAAAGTGGAATGGACCTGATTCTGGTTCATGAAGGATATACACAAGTTTTTTCACTTCAATGTTTCTAATGTATAGACAGTTCAAGTACAAGAGGTCCGGAAAGCTCATCCACAAAATATGGAATTTCACATAACAGGGTACAACTCTCTCTTCCCAAAAGGACCTTGTGTCTATTTCTGCTTCCACTCAGCAGAGTTCCATTAAAAAGGATTACATTTTGTAAACAATTCAACAAACTCCCAAAACAGACCTACTTCTCCTGTAACTGACTTCAGACAAATGGGTAACTGTTAAAGGAAAAGTCATCCCTCTAAATGAGTTGTTATTGTAGTAAAACTGAAACTCTAATCTGAAAAGTCATATCTCAGAAGATTTGACAGAACAAGATATATGGGGGCAATTTTACTTTACCGGTACGGGATCTGCCATAATTGATAATTGCAGGAAATTGTCAAGGAAATATGAAATTAAATTGACAGAGTCATAAATGGGGGCAAGCCCCCAACCCCCATAAATAGTGTTCCTGTGTATTACAATAAAAATAAAAGGATGGGATCGCTAAAAATGTTAATTATATTATCGCCCAAATCTCGTACCGGTAAAGTAAAAACTAGCCGATATATGGAATTTCTCACAGCATGTGAAATTCACGCTTGTGGAAACCCCTTCCTTTTCCTGTCACTTGTGGAAAAGTTTTCACATATTTGTGAATTTTGTGACAAAATTTGATCACCAATCTACCCTGATGTCAAATTTACACAAAGTCTAATTAGTTTGTCTTATTTTCAAATGGAGGCTCTAGTGGTGAATTGAGCTTAGCATGCTGTGGGGAGTTTTCATATTTTGCACTCTATTTTCTCTGACAGAGATCTCAATGTAAAGGGCATTTCTCCAAACCTTGGCATGACAGGGCTTGAAGGTGTCGCTCCTAAGCAGATCACATGAGTAGCGGGCCCAGGGTTCTCGCTCTAGATGTCCTTCACAAGGTTCATTTATTGCCAACGTAGTGATACAGTTACTGCTCGCAGTCCATGATTTGGCTGTTGGAGAGATATAAAGCATGAGTATTTTGCAGGGCTGTACAGCACTGGTTAAATACAAACATATGTAAAGTCATTTATTGGGTTAAACTGTTCAGTTGTTTTCAACACCTTATACAGCTCATATCACACTAGGTAATTGAAGGGACAGAGGAATCCAGTCTCATATGTAGTGCAGTGACTTCACATGAGACAATCGACTCTCAGTGTCCTCAACCAGACCGAACAAATGCATGGGGATATGCAGTTTCACAGTAGCTGCTCCCACTGAATGGAAAAAACTCCCTCAAGCCATCAGGAGCCTGGATAGTATTACTGGATTCAGACAATAGTTTAAGACCTACCTACACAGGTTAGCCCACAGACACTAACATGGACACACACTTGCTTCTGGAAATTGGACTTTATTATCCACCACACAACGTATTTGATCTAAATACGGGGAAATACAGACCGGGATGTATTTTTTTGTATACACCGGCGCCCTGGTACTATGGATATCGAGTGTGGATAACTTTTGTTTTTTCAACAATATCTCGGAAAGTATGTAACTTAAAAATATGTATAATATATCATTAGAAAGGTGTTATTCCAGCGCTTCTGTTCATGTATGTTGCATAAATATCCATGACTGAGATATTGCAAGGTAAAGATTGAAGTTTTGTATTCAGTTGCTCATGCTTTCTGACAGTCTGTTTTTTCACGTTTTCTCATCAAATATTCATATTATTTGACCCATAAATCGCACAAAATGCTGGATAATAAAAGTAAAACATCCCTCATCAGACACATACAGAAAAAATATATCACTCATGAAGATTAACAATATAATACTCGTGCTGCGCACTCGTATAATATTGTTATCTTCATTCGTGATACATTTTTTCTGTATATGTCATTCGGGACGTTTTCCTATTATCCCTCCCTTGGACATCAACGCCTTAGAATATGTCTTCATCAATTTTGAGCTTTATAAATACTTTATACTACTATTGCTATTACACTGCTGACATACAAACATCTGTAAAGTCACATTCACATTAGCTGAAGTGAATTTTTGTCTTAGACATTTCAGAATAAAAATTTTAATTTCAATTACATAGGCACGTTACTTTCAACCCAGTGTATTGGTTATGAGGTGTTATGTAGAGGAGATGGCGGGAAGCAGAACATACAAGATTAGTCAAGATTCTGCACAGCAAACCACGGGTAACATTCAAAGTTTTAGTCAGGACAAAATATTCAAACCCATGACCTAAGAAACAACAGTTAAATGTGATAACTACAAAAACTGGCAAACCTAACTTATTAAATAAATTAAAACGTTTTAAACAACAAATTTAATCAATTATTAGATAAAAACTATTGCAGCACTTATTTTGATAATAGTACAAATTCTTGGTTGCAAGAACAACAATAGTCAGTGGACAGACAGAAGTACGTATAAATGTTATGCATCCTGAAAAAACTGTATTTATTATCCACCACGCGACGTATTTGCCCTAAATACGGGGAAATACAGACCGGGATGTATTTTTTTTGTATACACCGGCGCCCCGGTACTATGGATAATGAGTGTGAATAACTTCCGGTTTTTTAACAATATCTCGGAAAGTATGCAACTTACAAATATATATAATATATCATTAGAAAGGTGTTATTGTAGCGCTTCTGCTGATGTATGTTGCATAAAAATCCATGCAGAAATGACTGAGATTTTGCAAGTTAAAGATTGAAGTTTTTATATTCAGTGTTGCTCATGCTTTTCAAAGCCTTTTTCACGTCCTGTCATTAAATATTCGTATTATTTGACCCATAAATCACACAAAATGGTGGATAATAAAAGTAAAACACCCCCTCATCAGACATATGCAGAAAAAATATATCACTCATGAAGATTAACAATATAATACTCGTGCTACGCACTCGTATAATATTGTTATCTTCATTCGTGATATATTTTTTCTGTATATGTCATTCGGGAAGTTTTCCTATTGTACACTCAAAACCCTTTACGTAGAATTCACTTTTAAGTAAAATAGCACCAGAGATGCCCGTACCCCACAGCCTGGGGAAATAGTTTTCAACACCATGAGATATAGAAGTAGTGAAACAGTACACAGATTGGGATGTCAGTGTCCAACTAGTGTAGGAAAATGTTAAGTGTAGGAAATATTCAAATGTATATTATTAACTGTAAAGACTAACCAAACTCATGTGGAACATCCTCTGTCATTCCGGAGGTAGTTTTGAAGTCGTTTTCTGCCTGGTTATCATTGTTTCCACACAGTCCACACACTTTGTTGTGCCACCGCGGATCCAGGACGACAAACACACTCATTCCACCATCCCACTGAAGAGTGATACCTGTGGAAAGAATCGTGAACTACAGTCTTTAATGT
This sequence comes from Sabellastarte sp. h YS-2021, assembly GCA_964017235.1. Lineage (NCBI taxonomy): Eukaryota > Metazoa > Annelida > Polychaeta > Sabellida > Sabellidae > Sabellastarte > Sabellastarte sp. h YS-2021. Next base: position 12,085,672 of record OZ024927.1, read on the forward strand.
AATCAAATCAGACTACTTCAGCTGTGGCTGGCATCTTGTTGGCTTCTTGTCACCATAAAATCTCACTTCGATAACTTAATAGAGACATTATGGAATAATTGACAAAATCTATAATTCAGATTCTTTCTATGCATGCTCTTTAATTCCTTTATTGTATATTTCACGAATAAATGGTTTCTTGTTGACTTTTTTAATAATTTCATTAGATTTCCACAAGTGAGACAAAATTTATGTCTACCTTCGTACAGAAGTTTTAAATATACTTGGTTCTGTAACCAAGTTTTCACCATGTATGTTTCATTGATGGAACAGCCAACATGGCCTTGGATTTGATTTGATTTTCAGATAACATTTATGGCTGATTTTCAAAAAATCAATGTAACCATTTTAGAATAGGAATAAATGACAAATTCTTATGCTTTATGATAATTTTCAATGATTGAACTGGTGAAATAAGCCACTCAGTCTTCCTGTAATAAATAGATATTTGACATGTACAAATCGCTTCTGCCTACATACAGTGTACCATAAACACATGATTTGGCCGGTTTTTAATAAACTTAACATGCTGATCACTTTTGAAGCTATAAACCTATTTTCCATACTGCTATAACATACTCAACCTGTAAGGGGTCAATTTCAGCATTTTTTTTTCACTAAATGGTAATCAATTGGCTCTCAATCAGTCAATTATGGTCCAATATGCTCTGAAATTTGGCTTTGTTTTCTGATCATCTGACTTTGATAAAGGTCAAAGGTCAAGTTCATACCTCTAAAAATGTTTGCATACCTGCAGACGATAATTGCTCAAATCAGTTTGAAGGGCCTTATATTATGGTGAGATATGCAACTTAGAACATACTGCTGTGGCAGCAGAGGCTGTCTGAAAACAGGGGGAGAAATCAATAACCATAACCTTTTCAAGGGATGCTTAATTTATTATTATTATTATTATGTATTTATACTCAGCGCAATATCTCCATATACTACAGGACTCAAAGCGCTATTTAACCAATTCGACTGTACAGGTACAGCCCCAACTCACAAGTAATTGACATTCCCCTAACTGGAAGATAGAGGCTCAAGGATGACCATTTATCAACGTCCTTGAGGTTCTTTAACCTGCCACTGGGGAAACGACCCAATGACAGAGGACCGCCATTTTAAGTGGTCATCCAAGCCACTATGTATCTGCCTGTACCTGGGATTGAACCCACGTCCTCTGAGTTCCTAGACAAGTGTGTTACCCGCTAGGCCACAGTGGCAGGTACACCTGTGGAGGAACTTGTAGAAGAGGAAAGCTGTTCAAACATATAACATTGCTAAAATGAAATGTAAATCCACTATAAATCCACCAATCATGACTCACCCTGATCAGTGCTTATGGTTGTGTAAATGCCAGTCTCTTCAATAGAGAACATCACTGAATCACTTGCCAGCTCGGAATGTTCATGGTTTGTTGTTATAATCGGGTCAGAGGATCGACTGAGATGGATAACCTGCATACAGTAGCAAGTTAGAACTTTGTGTGGTTTCACCACTATGTGACTTTGTGTTTTCAAAATTAGGACATAGATGAAAAATGATCCTATAACATTTTATATCAGAGCAAACGCATTGAATGGCTGATAGTCCAAGTGTACAAATTTATGAAAAAGAAAACACTGATGAAATAAATAAGTTTTTAAGATATTATCATAAAAATGATTAGATCATATAGAATGAAATAAATAAATACGTACTTCCAAAACACTGAAGCTAAATAAATATTTTAATTTATTTTGTTCATTTAGCTGAACCCAGAATGTACAAGTATACAAATATCACAACATGAAAGTGTATAAACACAAACAAATTACAACAAACTGGGTGACTGTTTCAATAATTAAATTGACTAAACAATTGACTAAATAACTGACTGAATGAACATCTCATTTTATATTTTTGTTGTCCTCCATCAAAATGACTGATAGGTTGATTGATTTATTGATCTATACTTACTCCTTTCATCTTCTTATTTTGTCAGAAAAGTGTTTGTTAAGGCAGACTGATTCTGCAACTATATGACTGACTGACTGACTGACTGCCTATTTGAGTGACTGACTTTGTTAATACATTGTTTCTATCTATTAAGTCAAGAAATGCTAATATACCTTGTCTAGGATTCCCAGTGTGACTGATTTGGAGCATGCCAGTCCATCACCACCACAGGGAATGTTCTGTATGTGTATATAGAAAACCTCTCCACTGCAGTCCTTAGCTAATACCAGCGGGCAGTTACCTGAAAGCAACACACACTTTTGTTTTTGTCAAATGTGGGCTATTACTCAACCCAAACAAAGCTTATCCACTATTTGTAAGTACTTGACATTTAATGATTGACTGATTGATTGATTGGTTGATTGATTGGCTGGCTGCCTGATCGATTGTTTGATTTTTTTGGCTGGCTGATTGTACATTACTATATAGAAAGTTACAAAAAAGGCTGCACAGACAGCCGCTACAATAAAGCACCTTTGATGAACTGTGAGTATTTTACCTCAATATTATTTACTCAGATTCATTTCCGCATATACATACTTAATCTCACCACATGTAATTATGATGACCCTAAATTCCGATTATAAATTAGATCTTTCATATTTCCTCTTAATATAAAAGGTCATGTTATCAACATATTTTAGATACAATTTGTTAAATAGACTATTGTTTTAGTAATAAGTGGAAGATAATGAGTTCTGAGCTTACTTTCAAAGCCGTAGTGTTTTTTGTCAAAGGTGAGGTAGTGAGTTTCTCCATATGCAGTACACGTGCTGGCACACTCGTTACTTGTACACGTCACAATAGAATTCTTACATTGGCTGAAAGAAATACACAAACTTCATCCCTTTGACAGCGTGTTTAAACTCTAACTCAAATCAACTTTTATAGCACTTAATCTTTATTAAAAAGGCAAAGTATCAGTCATATCAATCAAGAATGCATTCAATTTCATAAATCTAGAGAAATATGGTCAGCACCATACTGACGTAGGATCAATGAAGAGGTTATGTTGGCTATGCTTTAGGAAAAGGGAAGACTTATAATAAGATGATCTCTGAAGGAGGAAATACAGATCATGAATTTTATCAGGAAACCCATCCCATCAAAAGCAAAACTGTAACCAAATTATTTCACTTATGGATGAACAAAACTGTGGAACCACCATGCTGTGGATTTCGGCATTACCTCAACACCAGCAGGCATTGTATTAAAGTGAAGGAGTTTGTAACACTGCAATATTCAATAGGCAACTGATACAATTTCTTGAGAACAGGAACATTTTTGGGTGTATATTGCATTTGAAATAATTAGTGGTGGTTTGAATGCAGCTTATTACCAGTGATTTGAGTAGAGTTTATCTGATAATTAAGATGTCTCACTGGCTTGGAATATCTACAAACACTAAGTAGTTTAAACATTCATCCAAAATTGCTAGTATGTGAAAATTACAAAAATGTGACAATGCAACATTCATCCCATTATATACTATAAATTTTAATCCCCAAAGTGAGTAAAGCTATTGGATTTTCATGCTTGGGAAATTTCTACTATAGTTTTCATGTGATTTAAACTGCTGTAGTGCACATAAATAGCAGCAGTTCTGGGTGATCCAAGAATGACTTTTCTTGAATTTATAGAATTTACAGTTATAGTTTTTGTAACATGTTATATTTTGGTAAGCAATATATTTGAAAACGTGTCATGTAACCTTTTTGTAATCTGTGTTGCACAGTTTTTGTCACTATAAATATTATCTCTGTTTATATTATTAATTATATAATGTCAGAATTATCCATTCACTGAGCCAAGCAATAGACCCTAGTCTAATTCTCATTTTCACTGGACTTTCATAGCATTTAATCTCCCCTTAACATTAAGGGGACTCTAAGGCTCAAGATCACCAAAACGGTAAACCAATATCAGTGTTGATAAATGAGGATAGAAAATAGTTAAGCACCACAGAGAACATGTGGGAGATATTAAGACTAAGTTTGAGATGCATTGGATTAGAGATAGGGTTTATGCTCCATTCTGAAAGAGGCAACAGAGGTGGACACACAAATCTATCAGTTCACACAGTAGCGACATCAAATGCAAAGCTATAACCAAACTGTTTGACTGACTTTTGATGATGGATGACATTTTTGTAAAACAAGGGAATTACCACCACTCTGGCTGTGCCTGGTACTATAAGAACTACAGTAAGAGCAAAATACCTGGGGAAAACCACTATGAAGAAACTTGTAAACAAGTGTGGTTGTTTTAAACACAGAACGATGTTCACCAGGCAGGCAATGCAATTTCTTATGAACAGGAGCTATACTGGTATATCTACTAGTGTATCTACAATTCTAGCGGTACTATTTGATAGTTAAATACACCCTTATGGTTAAATCTAAATTTAACAAAACAATCAAGTTTACTTCTTAACATGCCTTCGATGGGTTGAAATACTGTTTTTAAATGATTAAGTCCCTCACCACTCATTACAGTGGCTTGTGAACGTCTCCCCCTCTTGGTATGTGTCACCTTCAAAGTAACATGGACACATGTTGAAATCACTGCACGTTCCGTTGATGAGTACCATACCCTCAGGACACACACATCCCTCTTTTAGTGGACAGTCCGGCTCTGAACTTGCCTGAGTGTACAAGTCTTCACAGGTGAGTGGACAGCCAGTAACATTCGACCAAATCTGTCCATTGAAGCAGTATTCCTTATCTGTAAAGAGGCGAACTTTCATATACACTTTGGCTGTAACAATATAGATTTTAATTAGAGTTTGCAACTTCTACTGTTTGAAAAAAAAACACCATTAGAAACCTCCAATATTGGACTCATGCTATCTACTGAAATAGTACTCTTTGTCTTAATCAATTTAAACAAGATATTTGCAAGTAAAATAAAGATTTTGGGAGTATTTTTCATCAAAATTAATTTTAGCAAGAAACCAGTACTCTTTATGTGAAAAGAATTTTAATACTATGATAAGTTTTCAGTGAAAGTATGGAGATAAAATGGCCACAGTATTTTAATCAATTTAAATAGGATAATTGTATATAGGACTATAGAACTGAATATCTGTTATTAGAGTATCATGTTGGCATGTAACAATTTACAGTCATGTAAAGTAAAACTGAACATAGCAAACTCTGACCCGGTGTAGACCTATATGACACTACAAATGAATATACATGACTGTATAACAATATTGAGATTTGAAGATTTGAAAAAAACTAATCTGAATTTAATTAGTTAAAATCTGATAGCAATGTACTTCTTAAAATGGAGAAAAGGGGCACGGGCATCTAAAGTGTTTTTCTTCTTCTACTGAAATATTGCATGATTCATAAACATAAGATTTTGGAAGTTGCTTTCACAGAAAGTAGCTTTAACTTTAAAGCAATGTTCTTTATTTGAAGAGTTTTAGCAGGACATCTTCCGTGAAAGCATAGGGTTAAATTGGCCAAAGTAAAACTGAATTTTTGGTTTTTGAAGTGAGCGAACTTTCAGTGACATTGGACCAAACTTGCCAACAGAATTCATTTGGTACTCTTTAGCTGGAACAATTACAATTAACAGGACTCATGTAGTGGAAATTAAGATATCAATGAAACCATGTACACATTACATATAACAGAAACAATACATGTCACTAACTCTTTGACATTATTAACATCTTCACTGAAGCCCAAATGTTAGGCAATGATCAATAATACAGGACAAGACCAGTCTATTACAGAACTAATCATATCTAAAAATACTGAATAGGACATTTGTCAAATTTAAATATTATTGTAATGGACAATATAACAAAAGTCAGTCATGAACTCTTCCATGAATAACTTAATATATCCATACATACAAGTGAAGTAATTTTGTTTGACTTGAAAGGTTAAAAAGAAATTGCCTAAAAACTTCTTAGTATTGTAAATATTTCAAATCTTAGACATAATAAACTGCTTATCAAGCAACCGATTTATCTCCAACAGTAAAAATACTATAGTTTTGGTTTTTATCATGTCTCCAGCCTTACCTGAGCAGTCCTCTTCAGTACACATCCAGGTAGCACTATTGCATGTGCAGTTGTTGCACTGGTATTGCCTGACAGCTCCTGAAGAGTACGCCTGATCATTATAGTAACACTTGCAATCCTGGGGAAGAACGCACCGACCAATGTCAGCATCCAGTACAAAACCCTAAAAATAGAGGACTTACCAGATTCTCTTACAAAACAAAATCTATGATGCAGGAGACTCTAAGGTTCCATTAAAGTAGTTAAAGGACAAAACATGGAGGTTCATGTCCCTATTAAGTGCTGGTTCCATTTTCAAGATTTGTCTGGACAGATGTCCTAATTTTATAGTCATAGTGGATTGTAGTGAAAATGCCAAACGATGCTGGTACAGATTGTCTCAATACATGATTCTAAAATGGTAAGCTGCGCAGTGACCTTGGACACGTCTTTTGCGCAGTTCAGAAATCGCAAATATAGAACGGTAAATAAAGTAACGCTGTTGAATTCTATGTACATCATCCATTCCCGTACAAATGTAAACAAACGACTCGCGGTAAAATAAGTGGTTAAAATATTCATAAAATTGTTATTTCTTGCTTGATTTTAATAAACAGCATATCGTTTTAAAGCTTACAACAAATCAACAAATTGAAAGCATCTACAGTGACAATCTCTCAATATTTCATAACAAATTCTATAAAAATAGAGTGACAAAATACTTACTTTTTTACCCTAGATATCGCTATGTATGTTTCACTGATAGAACAGCCAACACGGCGTTGGATTTGTTTTGATTTTTGCGTAAGATTTACTGCTTTTTTTTAACCAAAATATTAATGTAACCATTTTAGAATAGGAATAAAAGACAAATTCTCATGCTTTATGATGGTTTTAAACTATCGATCTGCTTCGGGCTTCGTGGCTTTAATATTCAGCCGATCGATAGTTTAAAACCATCATAAAGCACTCGAATATGTCTTTTATTCCTATATTATAGTTTTAAAGTATGATTTTAAACTAATATAAAATAAAATATACCCTAGATTTCAATAAAAAAGTCACACACTTTCCAACAATAATTAGACTATTATGTTTTCTTCCATTTCCACAAACCTTAAAGTTAAAGCCTAGCTAAAAACCGCTTAACCCATGTAGAGAGACGTGTAGAGGCAAGTAGCCAATGTTGGCACACAGTTCACCAACATAAACTACTTCTAATAGAGCTACACCTATAGATACCTACCCCACTTTATCATAAGGTGATCTAAACCGAACTTTTAAAGTATGATTTTAAACTAATATAAAATAAAATATACCCTAGATTTCAATAAAAAAGTCACACACTTTCCAACAATAATTAGACTATTATGTTTTCTTCCATTTCCACAAACCTTAAAGTTAAAGCCTAGCTAAAAACCGCTTAACCCATGTAGAGAGACGTGTAGAGGCAAGTAGCCAATGTTGGCACACAGTTCACCAACATAAACTACTTCTAATAGAGCTACACCTATAGATACCTACCCCACTTTATCATAAGGTGATCTAAACCGAACTTTTGAATAAATGGGGCAACTACAAACTATAGAGGAAGTTTTTGAAATGTAGAAATTCATTCAAACAAAGATTATGAGATGTAACAAAGGTATGATTCAACTTGTCGTAATCAGATTTGAAGTATCAACAATAGAATATGACTGGAGTGTGTCCTGCCCTCCCAACTTGACCTAGTGGCATTGGATGAATTGTGTTTAACATGTGTCAAGTGATACACCTGTGTAATAGAACCCTTTGCAAAACAATCCATGGAATATGTGTTGGAATTCCATCAATCTAATCTTGTCACACAACATACCTGTTTACACTGACATCCCTCTATGCATTCTTCTGTGCATGTCTGTGAGAATTCTGTGAATTTGAACCTGTCAGCACAGGTCACATTACAGGTCCTCCCGCACTCTGTATACTCCATGTCTGAGATGGGACAAGCCTCTCCTGTAAATCACCACATCAATAAATTAAATCAAAATATTATCTATGGTGTCACAGCATTGAGATGTACGGGACCATTCAGAATTATTGTTTCTTTTAATACGTGTAATATATCACTCAGACCTGTTTAAAATGCAACACAAAACATTGTACAATGATAACCAACAAATGAAACAGATGAACCGAAATGATTATTTTGTTACATTTTGAATTGGACTGTCAAGAGACAAGAAAAATATTTCTGGTTAACGAGAATTTCCTCAAAACGCGGTAAAATCAAACAGAAACAAGATGTACTCGGAGAGAGCAAAATGCTCCATGTGACCAAATTTTTGTGATTACTGCAGTTTTTACAGATTAAAACAAAACTTATTTGCTGACGGAGTGTGTTAAAGTTGCTGCATTCAAAACATACCAGTAATAATAATAGTAACAACAATAATAATAATAAAACCTCTCGAGAATTCCTTTGGTTAAAACCTAGGCTTGCAAGTTGTTTGTGCTTGTCCCTGCACTGTCATGATGATCTTGTCTTGGTTTAAGTTTTCAGAGAGACAAAAACAAATTAAATGCTGTCAGTGATTATTTTCCCTGTTTTGTCATACGGAAAAACTTTAAAAACTAAAAAGAAAATTGAATAAAATAAAAATTTTTTTTTTTTAAATTATGGGTCCACATGAGATTCAAACCCAGGCCTTAAGTCCAACACCCTACAGAGAGAGCTATACTAGTAGCTGTACATTTGAAACATTTAAATCGTATAGGTCGAATGTGAATATGAAAATTTTATTGTTTAACTTTTCCATCATATCTCCGTGGATTTTTACAAAATAAAAACTATGACCAGTGCTGTAGTAAAACCTTTCTAAAGATATAAAGAACATATTTGTACGTTACATGGTTTCCAAAATATTGACAACAAAAAGTCATGAAGGAGAAATCCTGGCATGATATTAATTTACACAGTTACATGAAGGAAAAGAAGCAGAATTTTCTCTATACGTCCAACATCCTCACGCGGGATTGCTTTTCCTCGAACACAAACCCTCACAGAAACCACGAGGAATGCTGGGAGTAAACAAAGAACTACTTTTCAACAAGGAAGTGATTTCCGTAGCACGAAAAATGCTCAAAAATAAATGTTTTCTGTCATAACACACATCCTTCTTAATTTTCCCTAAAAATATACATACGGATCTACCAAATAATGATTTTTCAACAGGAAAACACTATTTGAAGTGTTGTTTCTAGTCTTCTTACATGGGCGAAAATGAAGTTTGGAAACCAGTAATTATGCTAGGATTTTTAATATGATGATCCGTGGATTTTCTTGCTGTTAAACCTGTATAATTACTTTGATGATTGTCACAAATACTTTTTCAAAGTAAAATAAATTTCATGAATGTAAATTTACATATATTTGTCCCGAAAATTCATTACAATTTGCTACAATGCTGAACAAAAACATTGATACCATGTCCTGTTAGGGGCTCCGTAGAAATGTGGATTCTAGGTTTAAAAATTACTGTTCATCTGTAAAACTAATTTTTCAACAACATTTTAGCCATACACCAATTTCTGATAATATTTTCGATATATAAAAATTAATGAACAAAAAAAAAAGCATTAAAGACTTTTTAACAATAATAATGATTAATTTTAATTCTACATACCTATACATGTGTACATTTAACAAATGCTTTGTAGGATTTTGAAAATTATTAATATTATTTGATTATTTATTTAGTTCATATTTTTATTTTTTTTTATTTTATTTATTTTTTTTTTTTTTGCATTGGAATTATAATTTTTAACAACCAAGGATTATATACAAAAATGTTAGCAAAAATAAATAAAATACACAAAAACAACTGCATGAAAATTACAATAAAAAATTATATATGAATAGCCACAACGTGAGAAATAAAAAAGATCACAATTTAATACAAATCACAATAATTTTGGTTTCTGAAAATTATTAAATAGGCTATATTCTTTTAAATAATCAAGTGATATCAAGTGAAAACAAGTGGTGCGAATGAGATGATCTCATTATCACAAGAAAATAACTTGTAATAACGAGATGATCTTGTTATCACAAGATGATCTTGATATCACAAGATGATCTCATTATCACCAGATCATCTTGATATCATGAGATGATCTAGTTATCACGAATTATTATCTCATTATAATGAGATCATCTCATTATCACGACTTATTTTCTCATTATCACAAGATCATCTTGTGCGCACGACTTAATACATGACTTATTTTCTCGTTATCACGAGATCATCTTGTGCACACGACATAATACATGGTGCAATTTTTATTTTACCATGTCCTGTTAGGGGCTCCGTAGAAATGTGGATTCTAGGTTTAAAAATTACTGTTCATCTGTAAAACTAATTTTTCAACAACATTTTAGCCATACACCAATTTCTGATAATATTTTCCATATATAATTGATTCTCTGAAAATAAAATTATTTATAGGTTACAATATTGTATGCAGACACCCAAAATATTTATTGTCAGGAGTATAAATGAAAAATTACATATCAGGTTTAAGGGAGGACTTAAGGTTTTGATGAAGTTAGATAAGGGAAATCTTTAAATGACAAGGTGACTTGTGGCAAAAAATTCATGACATATTGCCTATAAATTGGACGTGTTACCAAACTAGATAGATGCCACATGTTGTAAGCTTTAAAATGGTGTATTACTTGTCAAAATCTAGTAAGAAATAACAATTTTATGAATTTTCAAACTATTTCATACGATTGCTATAGAGAAAAAAAATCTTTTTTAAAAAATTATTCTTGTTTGCATATTAACACAGTAAAGTGGCGCGTAGGTATACAACGAGCCATAAACACGACGGTTTCTGAGAGAGATCTTTTTTCGAGAGGAAAAAGTCTCACGAGAGAATGTACGTCCAATTGAAAATTTAAAAAAAAAACGGTCTCCTGACTTTAATTTTCAATCAAATTTCATGAAATTTGATTGGAATTTGTGTGTACCATAAAGTATCAGCCCACTAAATTTGGGCCTGATTGGTGCTATAGTTTTTGAGTTATAAAATGTGTACAGACAGAATGACAGAAAGACAGAAATAAACTGATTACAATAATCCTCTCCTGTCGTCAAGTATTAAAAAACTCTCTGTGGACCTGATGTTCAAGATTACTTAAATGAGATTGGCAATGACTTCTACTTAAATGAGACTTCTACTCACCAGAAATCCACTGAGAGGGATATAACATTCACTGGACACATTTTATTCTCTTAACATGACAGACAGCGACATTGTGTCAAAATAGGGTGGAAGTCAAGAATTTGTACAAATTAATCAAAGATGTATATTTTGTATCAAAAAACAAACTGGTAATAGGACTTTTGCACAATTTCAGATGACAATCAACTGTGGCTTCTTGCAGAAATAAAGTTTTAGCTATAAAAACAGTCCTTTCTATATTTGTCTCCTGTAACTATAACTGTCTCTCTTCTGGAGGATGTGGCCCTGGTTTTGATATTCTTCTTATTACAAAACTATCATTTCTTGGATAATCAGTAATTTAGAGGATCCTCACACCGATCTGACAATGTAGAAATCACTGAACACTAAATTGAAAAATATAATTCAAAACTACTCCATGTTAAGACCCTCCACATACCACAGCTAGTGTTTTCCTGCCAGTAGTCCAGCTGGATGTTTCTTTTCATGCACTCGCGTGCATAGCTTGCGAATGCTGCACACTCACACTGATCAATGTTCAGGCCACACATACACACATCATGTTCACACTGGGTCACATACTTTGCCGGGTCCACATGTCTCTCACATTGGCTGAAGGGGGCTGTGAAAACAGGTTGCACCAGGGATACATAGAATGATGTATTCTACATGCAAGTTATACAAAAATGAATACACTTGTATTGTACAGAAGTGAGTACAGGATATACATACACATCTATGCAAGAAGGATAAGTAAAACAGATTAACAGATCACAATAAGTTCATATCAATAGAAAAAAGGCATATTAGTAACTGTTAGTAAACATCGACTGAACAAAATATTTAGGCTGAATTCTAGACTGTTAAAACAAAACAACAGGTCTTTTTACATTGACTCTGTGCTTGGAATACTAATTCCACCATAACTGTCATAATTGATTTTTTTTTTAAGTTCCTGAAAACAGACCTTTCCAAAGTGACCATTTTTTCTTGAATTCACTTTTATTATTTATTTTTGATAATAATTCTTGCTCTATGAATTTTTCCTTAGCAATTTCCTGGACTTGGTACACATTTAAATCACTACCTTTCATGGCACATTTAAAAATATAGTATCTAACAATCATCAGAATAAAGTTCAATGGGCAAGAGTTTGCATCAGCTTCAGTGTATCCTAAAACCAATATTTTTTTTGTCAAAATTACATTTATTTTTATTTTGGATCTAATCCACGCTTTGACATTGTACCATAAGTCGCATACTTTTTCACATTCTGAAAATAAATGAACTAAAGTTTCAGCCTGTTCACCACATATTCGGCATAGGTCATTATTTGTAATTTTAATTTTTTTCAAAAAGTGATTGGTACCTAGTATTCTCTGAATAATTCTATATTGAAACCATATGTAAGTGTTGTCTTTTATGGTATTAAAGCATATATTGTACACATGTTGCCAATTTTTGCTATCTTGTTCTGTTCCAAATTCAGAATTCCATTTGATTTCATTGCCAGGTTGATCTGCTTCAAAATCAGACATTGCTTCATATATTTCCCTTTTATTTTTCATGGAGTTCATAATTATTTTCAAATGGAAAGGTAAATATGGTTTCGTACAAACAAAGTTATTTCCCTTTTTGTGTTTTTCAATGAAGGCTTTTACCAACCTTTTTATACTGTAATAATGCAAAAAATTTATATTTAGCTTATACCTTTCTGTTAAAGTGTCTTGAGATAGTACATTACCTCGATTATCTATAATATCATTTATAATATTAATACCTTTTCTTGACCAGTTTAAGTAGAAAGTGTATCTGGCACTTAACTGTTTGTTAAACCAGATACTACTGTTACAAATATCTTCATTTGATTTGATTTTTTGTTTTGCACATAGCTCTGACCAATATTTAAATACCGCATTCCAAAATGGGTTTAGAACTTGTTGAAAATTTAACAACCATTGTCCACCATAGATATTTATGTTATCTAGTTTCTGTATTTCACTCATCAGCAGATCACTCCAAGTGTGTTCCGTTTGGAAGATAATATATTTAAGCCACTTAAGTTTCATAGACTTTTCAAAGTTAAATATATTTATCATTTTTAGACCACCTTTGTTATAGTTCATGGATACTGTTTTCCTACTCACTTTATCAGGTTTCCCGTTCCAAAGATAATTGTAAAACAATTTGTTAATTTCATTTAGAATGGAATTTGGTGTGGGTATTGATGAAAATAGATGGATAAATTTTGGCAAAATTAATGTTTTTAAAACAGTTATTTTACCAATGGGTGTTAGTATTCTGTATTTCCAAGAGTTTAATTCAGCTTTTGCTTTAAGTAAAACTTTTTCAAAATTCATTTTCGAAATATTATTTAGGTCTGTCGAGAAAGTAATCCCTAAAAGTGTGAATTCGTTTTCTCCCCAAAACATTTCAGGATTAGTATTTATTCTTGATTTAGAGTTTATTTTACTTCCAATCCAGATGAGTTTTGTTTTATCTTTATTCACTTCAAGACCTGATATACTACCGAATATCTCTAAAGTATTTAAAGTGGCCTGCAAGGACTTTTGACTTCCATCAAGGATAACAGTGGTGTAAAATGAATAGGTCTTAGTCTCTTAGTTTGTTAGTTCAATTTTTGTTGTATAAATAGGTTATAGCTCATGCAGTAGGTACAACTATTCCATTATTTCAGCCTATCACAATCCAATCTAATGTGGACTTAGATAGCACTTAATCTGCATCAACTGACAAACTGTAACAAATTTTATTGTAATTTAACTTTTTGTAAGTTAAATACTTACCTTATCCTCACAAATGCTTACTTGGTTTTGTGGAGGCAAAACGCGGCGACCAACAAGAATATTTAAAAATTATTCTTGTTCGAGAGGTGAACCCCGTAGTTAGTGATAGGTGCGCATGCGCACAACCCATTGTCGGTTGGACTTTGTCGAGAGATCCTCATTTAATTTTTGGTCCCCTATGAAAACATACTTGTGAGGGGAGGAAGGGTGGGTCTGTCCTTGTGAGGATAAGGTAAGTATTTAACTTACAAAAAGTTAAATTACAATAAAATTTGTTACATTTTATTGCGTAAAATAGCCTTACCTTATCCTCACAAATGCTTGATTCCAACCCTAACAGGAGGAGGGGTTTGTTTTGAAACCTCCCTGTTAATAGACTATGGGGTTCACCATAAAAGCATTAAATTTTGAAGGAGAGGATAAGATAAGCTTAAGAACGCTGCACTAAGATTACTCATTACTGTGAAAATCTGTGAATATAAGTAATGAATGCTAACCTCATGAATATTCATGATGCACTGTTGTTGTTGACACTTGATTCAATTGGTATGTGCTATCTTACAGCTACCCATCACCGATTAACTGAATGGTCGGGGATGGCTTCCTGGGTCCCTCGAGCAAGATGCCGTCATCCACCAGAAAGGCACCCCCAAGCTGACTTCTATGGCTCCTTAAATACAGTCATGGGGCCATCTGAAAAAAGAAGAGAAATGTCAGTACAAGCTACTGGTATGGCTGAAGACATGTAAGTATGTAGAACATATGAAAAACATGGAAAACATACTCAAAAATTCACCACATGTTGAGCAGAAACCACTGGGCCTAACTTGAAATCTGATTGGTCGGTGGACTGCCAAGCTACATCCTTCAAATAAAAAGTGGTAAAAGTGTTGTGGCTCTTCCAAAAACATGAGCCTAGAACTTGTTCTAATGAGACCCCACCCTTAAAGGCCAAAGAGGCTGACATGGATCTTATGTCATGAGCCTTTACATGAACATTGTCGGACATAGAATCCGAAGATTGATAGGCTAAAGCAACAGTTTGTTTGATCCAAGATGAAATAGTGGATCTTTGAATATCTTTGTCAAAACCCTCCTTAAAGGAGATAAACAAAAGATTTTTGCCCTTCCTTAGAGTAGAAGTCCTATCTAAATAGTACCGAAGAGCTCTAATAGGACACAGAGTCATATCATCAGACAGATCGGAGCTCAAAAATGGCTTTAGAGCTGGAATGACTATAGGTCTGATCAAATCTGGACCCTCAGAAGCTAACTGGTTCTTAGCCAAGAAGGCAGGAGAAGGAGAGATAGTGACCTCCCTCCAGTGAGGCTTATGTCTGAGGGAAGAGAATGTCCAAGCGTGCACCTCCCCCCTCCTTTTGCCAGATGCCAAAGCCATCAAGAAAACAGTCTTGAAAGTCAAAACCTTAAGACTTGCATCCTTCAAAGGTTCAAAAGGAGCCTTAGTCAAAGCCATAAGAACCAAGGATAGGTCCCAAGAGGGAATACCTCTATTGAGAATAGGTTTGTCCCTATAAAAGCTTGCAAGAAGTCTATTCAAGTGTATGCTCTTGCCCACTTCCAGACCAAAAGGTCCTAAATGGTCAGAAATTGCAGTTCTGTAGCCAGCAATTGTGGCAGGCTTCAAATTTTTGACAGTAAACAGATGGTTCAAAAATTCTGCTATGTCTATGAGATAGAAGGCTCTGCGCTGACCACCTTATTCTGTTGGCACCAGAGTTCAAAAATGGACCACCTTGACTCATATAATCTTCTAGATGAGGGTCTTTGAGGTGCCTTAATTCGATCTGCCACCTGCTCAGAGAATGATTCAAGTGATTCTGAGTGGTGTCTAGGTGCCAAACATGCAGATTCAGAAACATGAGATTCTGATGGAACTTCTGACTGAAAGGTTGTTTTAGCAGATGAGGCCAATGAGGAAGTTGTAATGGGGGCTTGGTTGACAGATTGACTAGATCCCAAAACCAATGCATTCTGGGCCACCCTGGTGCTACTACTATCATTCTGCACCTGTAGGTGTTCATTTTCTGTATGACCTTTGGTATGAGAGCTACAGGACAAAAGGCATAGCCGTCCAGACCCTCCCAGGAGATGTTCAATGCATCTATGTTCATAGCATTTGCATCTGGGACTGGTGAGACATAGATTGGTAGTTTGTGATTCAATTTGGTGGCAAACATGTCCACCATTGGAGTGTGCCAAACTTTGCAAATAAGACTGAACATTTGAGGATGAAGAGACCATTCTGTCTGAATTATTTTGTCTTTCCTGGAGAGACTGTCGGCTATGACATTGAGGCAACCCTGAATGTGTCTGGCTCTTATGAGTATGTTTCGAGGATTGCAGTAGGCCATGATGCGCCAAACCAGGAGACACATGTCCCACGAGTGTGTTCCCCCTTGTTTGTTCAGATAACTGACTACAGTGGCGTTGTCTGTTGCTATAAGAACCCTCTTGTCTAGAATACTGTTTTGAAAGCTTTTTAAGGCCAGAAACACTGCCTTTAACTCTAGGACATTGATATGAAGCAATTTTTCCTGATCTGTCCAATTGCCACTGACTGTCAGATTTTCTAAATGAGCTCCCCAACCCTGGTTTGACGCATCTGTGAAAATAAGAGTATTGTGTTCCTGAGGATGTAAAGGACAACCCTTTTCTAGATTTTTGGGATTTTTCCACCACTGAAGATAACTTTTCAGAAGATTTGACACCGGAATCTTCAGGTCTAGAGACTGGGGATAATGCCAATGTGTCTTCAGGTACCACTGAAACGGACGCATGTGGAGCCTGCCCATTGGTATTGTCTTTTCTAGGGATGCTAGTACACCTATCAGGGACATAAGCGACCTTGGGGTTGTTTGTGATACGACCTCCATGTCCTGAACAGCTTTTTCTAGAATTTTCAACTTCTTTTCGGTTGGAAAGACTTTTCCCTGAATCAAATCGAAATTGTAACCCAGAAAGTCGATTTTTTGTGTAGGTTCGAGCTCTGACTTTTCGAAGTTTATCACAAAGCCGAGATCTTGCACCACCTGAATGAGTTATTTTGTCTGTGAACGACATTGGTGGCTGGTATTTGCTCTTAACAACCAGTCGTCTAGATACTGGTGAACACGAATTCCGCGAGACTGAAGAACAAGTTTTACTTCTTGTACGATTCGCGTGAACTCCAGAGGTGCTGTTGCTAGCCCGAACGGCAGAGCTTTGAACTGGTACGTTCGCTTGTCTACATGGAAGCGAAGCAAATGCTGAGAGGCCGGGTGTATGGGAACATGAAAGTACGCATCTTTGAGATCGATGGAAACCAGCCATTCCCCTTTTGTAAGCGAATTTCGGATGATCTCTGCAGTCTCCATCTTGAAGGTGGGAACCTGCAGAAAGCTGTTCAGTACACTTAAGTCTATTACTGGGCGCCATTTTTTCCCGGGTTTTGGTACAAGAAACAATCTGCTGCAAAAACCTAGAGTTGTGCATACCTTGAGAGGGTAAATAGCCCCTTTTTTGAGCATATCTTCTACACAATCTGTGAGAAAGCGATGCTTTTCCGGTGTGCTGTAACCACTGCGAATTGTGGGAAGCACTGACTTGGGCGGATTCGATTGAGGAAGAATTTGGTAACCGAATCTCAAGATCTGCACAACTCTTGGATGACAATGAAGGTGTTGCCATACCTGCCAATATCTTTGCAAACGGCCTCCATGTAATAGAAGTGGGTAGTCACTTGCGTCTATTGCCTCCTCGTCTTGAAGACGACTGGTAGGGCTTCTTATTGAATCTATCTGGTTGGCCACGAAAAAATTTTGAACCAGAGGAGTAAGAGGCAGAAGAACACCTGTCATCAGAGCGACTGTTCGACTGGAAAGTCTGGCGGTTATCAGTCTTCAACCTCTTAGGGGATCTGTCCTGTTTTTTCTGTATTTGATCCAATGTAGTGGGACAAAATAAGTCCCCAGATTTGAATCCTGTTCTTCGCAATTTGTTGAAATCGTGCTCCTGCAAGTGAGAAGCACAGACTTTCAAGATGGAATCTCTTCTGGCCAACTGTAAGTTACAGGCCAACGCAATAGAGAGATCAGTGACAGACTCCAAAGCCTTATCAAGTGAAGTAAGGCAGGCTGACTGCATTTGTAGGTGAGATAACAGCTTATCAGAGTCCCTGAACACATCTGAACCACTCTGTTGAAGCAACTCCTCCATAGAAGATGAGGTTTTGCCAATAGCCCTCATGAACCAATTGACATAAGATAAAATCTGCACACATTCTCTAGATACGGTCTCCATACTTGTATGTTGCTTGATAGGTACATGAACAGAGGATGGAATTGCCTTTGGAAAGAGAGATCTGAAGGCATCTTGACATTTGGGTGCAGAGTTCGAGAATTCTACCGTGGATGACCTGTAGAACTTCATGGGAGGCCTGTTATATTGTAAAAAATTGTCAGTGTTAACAGGACTGCACTGTAACCTCTCAGGCTCACCTTTCTTTGGGTTACCAGAAGCTTTGGCCTCATAAAAATCCCAACGCTCAACTATGGCTTCCAAAGGTGGCATGACCATGGGAAGAACTTGTTTCCTCTTTGATTCCTTGCTCTTGGAACCAAAAATTTTGGTAGGTTGGTCAGAGGATTCTTCTGGAACTTCAACCTGCAGTAAAGTTCTGACAGCAGCCAGAGTTTCCCTGTACGTGGGATCTTCTTCAACCTCCTCATGAGGAGATGGAGATCTAAGCCTTTTGCGTGAGGAAATGCTCGTAGCTTCATGGACCGAGCTGACATCAGAGAACGCATCTTCACCAGATTCCAAAGCTCTAGGGCGAGGCTGATGGGGTGTCGGCAAAGATGATGAGGAAGACGCATTCGTCTTCAAGGAAGTAATTTGTGATTGCATATCTTCTAATCTCTGTAGAATTTTTAGCAAGGAGTCCTCTGCTACAGGCTGAGATTTCTCAGCTGTAGGGGAACGAATAGGGTCAGATTCCTGCCCTAACAGGGAGTCTTCAACCTCTTTGGACACAATAATATCTTTAGATTTCTTTTTGGACTTGGAACGAAGCTTCTTCTTCTGCTCAGAAGTGAACTGTAAACAGTTGAAGCAATCATCTTCTTTTGAAGTGACACAGACGTCCTGGCCCTTGCCCTTGTCTCTGCAAGGATAACAGAAAAGGTGTGTGTCCCAATCGTACAGTAGGTGACCACAACCAGCAGCACGTTTCGTAGATTTTAACTGTGACTCCGCCATGATGACCTTCTAAAGAAGAACGCGCAGCCTCCACGACGACCAAAAATTGAATGAGGATCTCTCGACAAAGTCCAACCGACAATGGGTTGTGCGCATGCGCACCTATCACTAACTACGGGGTTCACCTCTCGAACAAGAATAATTTTTAAATATTCTTGTTGGTCGCCGCGTTTTGCCTCCACAAAACCAAGTAAGCATTTGTGAGGATAAGGTAAGGCTATTTTACGCAATAAAATCTAAGGTGCAACTGACCAAAACCAATGTGAATAATTATAGGTGTAATATATAGAGCCAGGTCATACCAAGAGGCCACAAAGTTCTTTGGGTGAATATGCCTGCAGTAACAGTTGGAAAAGGAGGAATAAAATTGTTTGACCTGGATATACGAATGCAAATCAAGCACAAATAATGAGTATGACAGTGTAACATATTCTGCAGAGTGATGTTCATTTTCATTTCGTTGGTTTGTTTCTTTTAGGAAAAGATTTCAAATTTCTTAATATGCTATGTAGAGCAACTTTATCTCTCAATACTCAGCTAATATCTCTTCATGGTTAACTACCCTTGCTTGCCTGTAAGGATAACTGGTACCGATCACTGATGATGAAAAGGTATGTAGAACACATAAGTACCTTGTTTTAACTTGTTGCACAAGTTGTGTACAGCCTCGTAACTGACCAGCGAGTAGGTGCAAGCTGCTCCGTAGTAATTGGTGGACTCAATACTATCAGGACAGACGTTGGTGGAGCCTTTCTTCCAGCGGCTGACAAAGTCTGAAGAATCCTGACTGATTCCACCGCCAGGGAGTTTCATGTCATCATTAAGGTCCCCGTTAAAGTTTCCACAGAGGCCAGCCAGCTTGAAATATATTCAGTTTGGTTTGCCAGTAGCTTATATCTAAAACTAAATGTTCTTTGTTCCTCTATCTATTCAGCCAACTGTTGAGTACACCTGCCATCACCTACTATTTATAGCACTCTTTTAGACTTTTTCAATCAACACTTTAACCATATTCATAACATGCCTGAAACTAAACTTTGTTTCAAGTTTCAGCTTGTGATCTCAACCTTGAAACCATTTTTCATCTCAGATCAGGCCATTTACAAAATAGTAGAAACCAAATTTAGTTTGTTATGAAATACAATGTACTATTCTTATATGTGAAACAAATGCTTTATTTAATTTTGGAGTTTTTCATTACAATAAAATTGTCACAGTAGCTTAGTTGCTATTAATGCCATTATGTGTTCCAGAACTGGGACGAGATCACTAAGCACAGCTTCATTTGTTACTCTGAGGATTCTGAGAAACAAATCCTATCATTTAAATAGTGTCTTGTGCAACAGAAAAATTAATGTTAAATTTTGAAAGCTTATATATTTGCAATATGGTACTGCTTGGTTTCATAACCTGTCATGTGCCTTAACTTGACACAAACCAGCACACAGAGTATTTATTGACAATTGGTTGTCATAGGGAACACTTGTGCACTTTTGCATACCATATAAGGCAGCCAAAGTGATGGACATACATTAAGTTCAGGGAATTTCTGTACCTAAATTCTGCCAAGTTGGGCACTGATTTCAAGAATATATTATATCCTCTTAAAATGCACTCCGAAATGTTGATTGATTTGATGATTTCCTGTTCAAGTCTATTTACAGCTCACTGTCAATGTATATTTTAATCAATACAAATCTATGGTACTAAAACATAAATCAGCCATAAATAGGCTTTTTGTGTCCAAGTTGTCCAATTAGCTGCAGAGGGGAGCAGTATATTATTCAATACAATATCTGTTGTCCTGTAAATTGGCAATTTTATCTATAAGTTAATGTGAATTTCTGTTTACAAAAGTATTCATTGATCCAAGGGCACCTAATAATATATATACTTTTAATCAAAAATGCCAAACAAAAAAAACCTTTCAGAGTGATTATCAATGAAATGTGATGCAATCTTTACTTGAAATTGGGGCCATTTGACTCAGAATCAGTGAACAGTTTCTGTATCGGCAATCCAGTTTGGTTAGAGTCTGATTTTAGTAGATATTGTCAATGTCGGGTGTGTGCCAAATTACGACAGGGATCAGTGTATTAGATACCTGTCCACGGAAGGACTCGCTGACTTGAATTTCTGTTCTCATTCTTCTGTTCCACAAGATGTCCACCCCAAAATCCGTGGAGAGACGCACCATCTTAGACGTCAAGTTACGTACGTAGACATGGTCAATATAAAACGGCAAAGGGACTTCTTCAAATGGGTAGGAATTAACCTCCTTCACATACACTGCCGAATCAGTCAGCCTGGTAGAAACAGGACAATAAATAGTACATCAGTAAATATAATATACGAGAAAGCATACTAAGCAAATAGTACATCTTGGTTCAGAAGTGTGGCTAAGACTAAATCATACTGGCTGTTTTATACCTTTTTTTCTTTTCTTTGGAATCCAACAGTGAAAAACAAGGACACAGTACAAAAGCAGAATGTTATTGTAAACATTAACTATAACTGATGTTCTGAATGTTTCTCAAATGTCAATGTTTTATTACATCACAATATTCCAATGTTTGATAATGTTTCTTGATTACAAAATATCACTAAATTGTTTTATAAGCCTGCATGAAGCTAGACTAGTGAAATAATTTACTGTCATCATTAATTTTTGTAAAAATTTATTAAATCAATACTACATTAAATCAATACTACATATAAACTTGTAGAATTGTAGACTTTCACTGTTTTTCAGTGGTTTAGATCTAAGGGCCGAGCTTGTCAAATCAAGGGACCCAATTTGTAAAAAAAAATAGGTGACTATTAAAGCATTGATGAGAACTTACATGATTGACCTCCAGCTACTACTGCCATGACGCCGGTAGTTGATTTCAATGGATTTTGGACATTCTGCAGCCGATTCACTGTAGCATTTTGTGTTGGCCAGGGATATCTTTACAGCCGGGACTGTGAGAAGAATGTGGTGAATATGTTGTAATACATTCATGTTTTACTGTTCCACTTTCCGATATTCTCAAAGGTTTGAGAAAGCCAGGTACAAGAATGAAACAGTACCGAATACATGACCCACATCAAGCTACCCAAATTTTAGTATACATCAACTGGAAACAAAAATATAGTTGATGTTGACAAACCTATCAGAAATAGAATTGAAATAATGTCTAAAAAGGAATACTGTTTATAAGGTTATCCAGTTTCACTAAATATTAGGTTTTAATGGAGTCCATTTATCTCGATACAGCCTATTGATTAGCAATTTCTGGGTGGGCATTCACAAAACATTTACCTTTCAGGGCATGGGGAGAGTAACTTGAATTCAGGGTATCTAATGCAATGGATAGCAGTCAATACAAAATTCAGAAAACATTAATTTTGATTTTTGTTCAAGAGTCTCAAGATATCCTTACATAAAATCAAACGAGCTTCGTTGTGATGTTACATATTATCAACAATGAATTTTATCAAATATATTGATAAACTGGGCAGCAATACTGAAATTGTCCGAGTCCTATTTTTACCATACCTATAACAAAGCTCATGGAAATGAAATACACGATTGCAGAATGAATACACAGATTCCCAATATATAGTGTTCAGTTTTATCACAAGAAACACCGCATATATGTAAATCATAGACGGATTTGAAATCTGCCTAGCAGACCTGGGGTGATTACTTTGAAAAGTATTCGAATACGATCATGAATACTTTCAATTTTCATGATTATGAATACGATTATGATTACACCATTTTCAAAAGTATTCGATTACGATTATGATTACTTTTTTGAAAAGTATTCGATTACATTTACGAATACACTACGATTACTTTTGAAAAAATTAAATTTTTTATAGAAGTGATTTAATGTTTACAATTTGCTCTATATCCCCCACATTTGTCCAGTGTCACTTCAATGTGGTCACAAAAATCAAACTTTTGTTTAAAACAAGTCCTCCTATCTTTATTTCTTGCAAATGTTTGTCAAAGGATTAGGCAAAATCAAAATTGTGATCTCTTAACACTGAATAAAAATTAATGAAATCTTAGGGTAATCTTAATGACAGTTCTGAGTAAATGTACATGGTACTTGCATTAACTTTACCAACAGGTCTTAATCCCCACTAACATATAATTCACAAAACATGAAACATGTCTAAAGTCTCCCCATTGAATATATATATGATAGACTTGAGATTTCAACTCATGAATATTAATGAGGACATCAACATGGAAGGCAAACTAAAAATATACATTTGTATGTAGACTTGTATGTATAATGATAATGGGCTTTTTTTATACTTCAGCAAGTGAACAGCATTTTGATACTTAATGCAGGTTATTTTTTTTTTAAAAATTGCCTTGCAGTTTCACACTGATAAAATGGGGTAATTTTTTTTACATTGTGTAAAATGAATGGCGCCCAACAAGTTTACTACCTGGCTTATAAGATCCTACCTTCAGCTGTGGACTCTTCTCTAAAGACCAAGAAGTATTCACAACTACCATCTACACTGTAATCAAAGCCATCGAATGACGTGAAGTGTGGGTCTCCTGAGATAAGACAGCGACCCTTGCAGTTAGCAATGGGTTCACTTCTCCATGTGGCGCTGCCATTGCACGTGCTGTAAAAGTGGAGTCAAAAGCCAGATTCTAAAACCTAAGTTAAATCTCGAGACTCACTTGAGTTATGCAAAGTAAGGAAAGTAGACACCAGCAATTTGAAATCACACAGCTTTTCTAAACTACACCAGTGTGGCAAAGGCTCGATATAAAATCAACTTACAAAACACCGTCATCAATACTGGAGTGTGCATAGAGTTACCAGTACATATAAAAATTCTATTATATTACAGGTGTTATTGTCACACAATGTGTTTGACCTAAATATTGGACCATACAGATCAAGTTATATGATCATATTTGTATTCTAGTGCACCCTGCCATGGACAACTAGCAACTAAAAATGCATCAACAAATGCCAATTTTTTTTGTTAAATATTTCATTTAATTATGTAAGTTAGAATTGTGTCATACACATCATTAAACATGCTTTTATTACAGTTTTTGCTTGGTTTTCTGTTACTTAAAACCTATGCAGAAATGGCGGAGAAATGTCAAGTTAAAAATTTAGTTTTTTTTATATTCACTGGTGCATGTAACCATGAATATGAATTTTGTAAAGTGATGAATCGCTGTACATGTAATTAAGCAGACTTTAAGCTGCAAGATTCATAAACAGTATTTCAAAATTGAACAGTCCATGGACACAGCTAATTTTTATAATTAATGGCTAATTTTTGAAACATCATAATATTTTACTAAGTATTGAAGTAAAGTTGTAGATAATTACAGTAAAATAACCCTCTTGGTAAATATTTTTAGATTTTGTCACTCGAGAAACCAAAAAATTCTCATTCTTTGGAGTCATAATGATTTCTCTTCTTTTGTGATAAAATTTAAAATAATTAAAAAACATAATAATTTTCCAGTTATACACAACTCAGTGCTTGATTAAAAAAGTTGAAATACAGGAAAACATAGAGACTGTATGTGTACTGCAATGAATTGGTAAGAACTCAGAGACTTGTACATACACAAACACAGCTTTGTTAATTGTGTATTTTGCTCTGATAAAAATAAACTTGTATTTAGTTACAGGAAAATTACTTCAGAAAATATTTTGTAAAGCCTGTCATATGTTACTCACTATTGTGTACATCCCAGCAATATACTCTCCCCAACATCGTATGATAAGTCACCCTTCATGCAAGGACAGGCATCTTCCTCAATACAAACGGTCCCATTGAGAAACATGCCTTCTGGACAAAAGCAGCCATCCACATGGGGTTCAACGGTACAGTCCAGGTCACCTGACCTCTGCTCGCATCTCTGGCCGCAGTTGTTACCAAACTGCTTAAAAACCTTCCCTCCAGAGCACACGGGTTTGTCTGCATGAGGTTAAACACAGTACAAACTAAAATAACTGTTACATATTGATTTAAGGTGATGACCTGTCTACACCGCTGGGTTCTGCAGAGTACTTGGACTTTAAGGTATTTTAGAAAAAAAATAACTCAGAGACAATAAGTGATTTTGAAATTTTTTAATGGTAGGATACCCCAGGTGTGAGCTCTAAATGTCAAAAAAAATAATTTTTCAATCCAAGATTTTTTTAATTTTGACTATATCATTAAAACTTACAAATGTCTTGAAAACAGTAAGAGATTCACTGATTTCGGCATCATTTTTGACTATATAAGGTATTTCAGTACCGGGACCTATTGTTAAAATTATTTAATCTGTGCTGATTTTGAAAAATTACAAATAGCTCAAAAGCAGACATACAGAATAACAGTAGTGTGCATCAATCTGGCCTGATGATCTGGTACAGGGCTACCTCGGTACAAAAAGTACTTTACTTCTACTTATGGTAACTTCCAGTTATACACACTTTGGGAAATATTTGAAGTACTGAAGACATTATGCAGTTTAACTCTCTTGCAATCATTAACAATTGTATGGTCACTGTACTGGGAAATTTATTTGTTTGGGGTTTAGATAATTATAGTGTAGAATCAAGTAAAGAGTTATACAATGGTACTACTTTGTCACCTCTTGAATTCTGACGCTTCTGTAGACACAAGATTTATAGGTTCTACTTATACCTTGTTATTCCCATTGAAAAGTAACACTTTGTGCATCAAATTAGGATCTAGTTAAGGCCACTTTTTTAAATCAAACTTCTAGTTATCCTTATATTTTGCACTAATAATTGTTGGGACCTAGAAACTACTTCTACTTATGGCAATATTCTACTTCGGACAGTTCTACTAATAGCAAATCTACTGCATCACAGTAGAATATCTATTGTCAGAACAGTACACTTGGACAGCAAGCTTTAATTCACATTATACAGAAGATAACAAAAACTGGTATGTCACAATGTAGCTTTGTATTCTGTATTATTTAAAAAATTTTATGTTTCTGGTCAGCAGCATTTAGTTATTTTTGTGAAGATTCCTGAAAATCAACCCACTTCATCAATTGACCCAGTTCATGCTAACCCATGTAGTTGGTATTGATTGGCTGTGCCTTACCTCCAAAGTAGTCCGTATTCCAATCCATAAGAACTCCTTTGAGGGCACACACGCGTGAATACTGTACAGCCGCCATGTGGAAGTACGGACGGCAGGTATCCATGGTGTTGTCAGGATTTTGCAGGCAGAGACACAAATCGTACTCGGCTTGTTTCTTATAGTAGACGGGATGCACTCTGTTGTGGCAGTGACTAAACATGGTGCTCGTGTCCAAGAATTCAATTGCCAGGTCCTTTGCTTCATTGTACTGAGAGAAAACATGAGATATTATCATGAATGATTATTAGAACTGGGACTCACTCACCCCCCCTCCCATTTTCATGGTGGATTAATCATCCCTTTTTAAAACTAATGAACAACTGTATTATTTCGTTGTTGTTCATTATACCATAAAACCATTACTGGGAAGAAGTATATGTCAATACAGTAAGAATTTCAGTATTTTTTTAAGTTCTCGACTTGGAAAGGCTTCTAAAGAGAGAACTGTAGAGGTAAAGACGGCTGTCACTTGAGGCATTATCATACCTTCAGGCAACACCTCTGTTAGCACACTATCATTTTCAAAAGTATACCAATGCTTAACAAAATTTAGTTTTATTTTGCAACATTAAAGCATATTAAATAAAGCACTGTTGTTAAACAGGTCTCTCCTATACATCATTTTCAGGCTGAAATTATGGCATAAATATGTTTACAGAGTTGGACACAATTAACAGAAGTAAAAAAAATTTAAAGATTTACTTCAAATTTGATCTAATTATAATAGATTGTGACTATTATATAGATAATAGATATTACATGAGATATCAATAAATCACAAATACAATTGATGTGCTTCAAATTTAATGCATTTGTATTAGAGTGCGGACAAGATGATGGTCATACATTTTGTCTGTTAATTTTTAATCACATTCCTTTTACATTGGCATTTGTAATAATGGGGATTTACTGTACGTTTTGGCACAATCATTACTACATCTATGCAAAGAAAAAAAAATGTAATGTGTAGAAGTACTTGCATTTAACATATTTTATTATCTGTGTTGCTAAATTATGGTTTCAAAAGTACATAACTTTTAACTACTATGGCAACACTCATTTTACCACTCAACAACAGTAATAGAGCACGTGACATCAAAAAAGTAACAAAATATACTGATATCTTGTCAGTTTCTTATGTTAAAGCAAATTATAACTTTTGTACTGTGATAACACACAAATACTTAAAATACTGTGCTGTTGTGCATTAACACAAACTTTTCTTTAATTGTTTTATCCTTGTACAGATGCTGGAAATACAGTTCCTACCTCATCTACACGGCCAGTGGCAAGTAATGTGTCACACGGATGTAGATCCGGGTTCTGAATGGGTCCTGACAGGGCGTAACTGAAAGATAATGTCATCAAACACTCAACATATGACTCTCAAGTGTATAGTTCAGAACATTAAACTCTGTGTGACCAGAAGATTCAGTATCCATGGGATTTTGTTCTAATCATGGCTCACTTCCAAAATATACAGTAAACACATTGTAACTGGAATCTCCAATATCCACAGAATGAGGTTCTAGTTATGGCCAACTTCCACCATATACAACAGACTTTGGGCAACTAGAATCTCAAATATCCATGGGATTTGGTTCTAGTTATGGCTAACCTCCAGAAAATACGTTCAGCTCTGTTTAACCAAAATGTCTAATATTTACATGATTTGCCTCAAATTATGCCTAACTTCCACTATAATATGTAGCAGACTCTGTGTTAAATAGAAAGTGCATTATCCACAGAATTTAGTTCTAGTTATGGCTTTCACTTAACACTCATCTATATAACTTCGGCTCATATACAACTTCAGTGCATTGCTTGTTTGTGTTCTACAAAAATAAATACTGTTTTAAACTATTTGTTATGAGGTAGAAGTCATTAAATATTACAAATGTATCTGACAAATCCTTGCAATTCTTGTGTGTTCACATAATATCAAGTAGGTCAGTATATTACCTCAGCTTTTGACAGTTGTTTTCAAATGTTGTTATTATTGGTTCTTATGACAGAAAAATGTGACTTTATTCAAATATATATGGGTATAGGCTATCATTTTCTCATTACTAAAAAGACTGGTGCTCATTTATTCTCACTATTGTGTCTAGCATTGGGAACCATGATGTGCGCTGAAGTTATATCAGGGTTTTGAATAATTTTGGAATGTAACACCTCTAACTTTATTCTTCTGGTTTTAATAAATAAAGTTTGATTAATTTTGGTGCAATATGTGTGGAAAGACTTAAGGTGTCATTATGTAGCTTTATTTTGTTAAATATTTATACAATTTATTGTATATGCACAAGCAGTCACAGTAAACATTACAAACGTTTATAAACGTTTATAAACCTAACTATCAACGGTTTAGATAAGGTTTAAAATGATGGGTCCCTAAACGTTTGCTTATAAACGTTTATAAACGTTTAAGTATAAACCTTTATTAACGTTTAAAAATAAACGTTTATATAGAAACGTTTATAAATGTTTATACACGTGTTTAAAATCTGACGAAATATTTCTGTAAATATGTCTTGCTGTATCACTGTTGTTTGAAGCCATCATTACATTCTAAGTAGATATATAGAAGTATATAATTTGATTATATTATATACTTTTATATCTCTACTTAGAATATAATGATGGCTTCAAACAACAGTGATACAGCAAGATATAGTAACAGAAATATTTCTCCAGTTTCTCTCAAAATGGCTGTGCTGATGTCATCATCCCAAATGAAAGTGAGGTTAAGCTATTTTTAACCCTTTGTAAAGGTTTAAAAACGTTTGTAAAGGTTTAAAAACGTTTATAAACATTTATAACACAAACTAATGTTGCTGAAACGTTTATAAACCCTTAATATTGAATAATTGTCAATATTTAGGTTTATATTTGGTTTAAAAAACGTTTATAGGTTTACTAAACGTTTATAAACGTTTGTTATGTTTACTGGGTTAGTACACTGAAGTTTACATCTAATCTAATCTAATGTGGACTTTTATAGCGCTTAATCTCCACCACTGATGGACTCTAAGGCGCATCTAAACATAAAACAAGGCAGTTAGCGTTAATCAAGGGACATAGCCAGGTCGTACCAAGGAGACACAGATGTGACGGGAGAGGCTATGGTGGGTAGGCTTTTGCAAACAGGTAAGTTTTAAGCTTCTTTCTGAAGGAGGCAACTGATGTTGCACTGCGAACATCTTGAGGGAGGTCATTCCAGATCTTAGGAGCATCAAAGGCAAAACTATGGCCAAAATGTTTGGCTGACTTAAAGACTGATGAATGGAAAGGAGGAACTGTAAGGTATTGATGATCTGGGTGACTATGCCTAGTACTATAGGGACAACTACTAAAAGACAAGAACGGTTCGAAGTAAGAAGGAGAACCACTATGCAAAAATTTATACACAAGTGTTGCGGTTTTGAAAATACAACAATACTTAACAGGCAACCAGTGGAGTTTCTGTAGAATGGGTGTAACATGAGCATACTTTCTATGATTTGTAACAATACGAGCAAGGGATACATGGGAACACCATACACCTACAAACACGTGTATACAAGATTTTCTGATGTTGGTAACAAAGACTGGTTCCACCAATACCTAAATTCACCTAACACTGGAGCTCACACTGGTTATACGAATACAGAGTCTGCCATATAAGGACTCCTCCTCATTCATTTAATGGTTTGTTGGGGTTTTTTTTGTTGGGTTTTTTGCCGGGTCATTTTTGATAGACTGTGGTGAAGCCTGCCCACTTGCTTTCAAACTGCCACATACAAGAAATAAATTTGAAACATACATCAAACATATTCAAAATACTAATGTTGGGTTTCCACTACTCTGGTCAAACGGTTACAACCTTAGTGTCATCGTGTACCAAATAAACAGGGAAAGTGGGTGAAAATAAATGAACCTCAGACAGTCCATATTATTTCTTATGGCCCTTCTTCTTCACGGACATAGAAAAGTATACTGCTGTATAACAATGTATTATGCATAGATCAGTAACAGACATATGACACAGGAATACAAAACAAGCTGAAATTGTGTGATGAAGTTCCCCCAATTATTAATAGGCTTCTTCTGTAGGATATTTACCTGTTGCCAAAGTCCAGTTCATTATCATACAGTGTGTTTTGGTTTGTGAAGTCGTTCACCGAGTTGCCATCAAAATAACCACAGAGTCCATACAGGTTGTTCTGCAGAGTTTCAGGTGTGTGTATGTAAATGCTTGAGCTGCCGTCGTAGATAATCTCCATACCTAGAACAATAGTACAGCCCTGGAATCAGTGACAGTAACACAGTAATCATTAACGTTGTCTTTTTCAAGGAAAACATTTCAACAGTATAGACAGTTTCCCCATGTTGACACTGAATAATATATAGAAGACATTTTCACGGGTTCAGATAAAAAGAACAATGGGTAACATATATCCTGCTCCATATATCCCTCTATACAGATCAGATACAGAGTACAGTGTGAAACCCAATGTAGAACAGGGGGTAAAATTGGGATGTTTTAATTCATCTAGGGTAAAGATGATGTTTCAACACCAACTGACTTTGACAACACTTATTTGTTCAGCGTATTATCATGTAGATCATAACCAGCAGTTTCCATGTTGTGCAAAGCTGTCTATCAGGAAGCAACCACAAGCTTTCCAACATGAAGTCATAGCTGAGATGGGAACTATAACCTCAGTGGTGGGAAGTCAGTCTTGTTACCATTGTGTCATTATGTTCCCTGTTCATATGAATATTGAAAGTGAATAGTAAACAGTGAAGTTGGTCGAAAAGAGTGCTTAGATTTCAATATTTTAAAATTAATTTAAAAATATTTCTTATTAATCCCTTTGTTATTTGAAAGGTTTAATTCTAACTTGTAATTTATTGCTATTCTATATGTAATTCACACAATGAACTTCTACTATCTGACATTCTCTTATTCAAATATTCAATTTCATGAACTCAGTTCCACTCGCCCAAAATTTGTATTCCCCTCTTGTCATACACTAAAGTAAAGTGTAGTTCTATTTTATGAAGTTTCTATCATCCAAACATAATCTCTGTCTCCATATGTGTTTGGGTAATACAGCTTAATGGATGTGCACTTACTTTCTTTGGTAACTGGCATATAACGAAGCTATCGTATGACATATGAGAATATGGCTTTATTATATGAAACAATATGTCAATGCCATACTCACATCCAAAGACAAAATTGGAGTTTTGGAATTGATAGAATTTCCACAAGCTACTTACCGTCCAAACCTTCCAGTGTGATGTATTTATCTAAGAAGCTGACCTCCCAGTGAAATATGTTCGCCGACTCCTGAATAAGTTCACCTTCAAACCATGCACCATCTGGAGCCAATGTAATGGTCTTTTCTGATGCAGTGATCTGGGTGTAAATACAGAGATTGCATGCAATACTACTTGGTCATTCAGTACATATTTTTCACATTGTATTCTTTGTACCCCCATTTCACTGTCACGAGTTTGCCTCACAACTGTGTTGATTATGCTATCCGGAGCATATTCTTGTCAGTCACACAACTTACTCTTTATAATTGTAAAGGTTTTCGAGTAAAGTCATGGCAATCCTAGATGCTCATTGAAAATATTAAACATTGTTTAATAACTTCTGTGTCAATACTTCTCTCCTGTATAAACATGATCAATCTTTTCAGCTGTTATAACCAATCTTTATAGTGCTCTGATCTATCTTTAAAGCATTACAACTTATATTTGACTGCTTCAACATCTTTCAGCTACAGGCATATAGTTTTAGGTTACAGAAACAGGTCTTACTACTTGAATTGAATTACTTTGGAAAAAAGATCCACACAGAATGTGGGAGATCATATATTTGTAGTAGAAACATCATCTCAAAAATAACATCAGAGATGCCCATAACCCACAGCCTGGGGAAATAGTTTTCAACATCATGACATATAGAAGTAGTGAAACAGTCACATCTCAGAGAAAGAAAACGTATGCAAAGATAAAGTACTAAAACATGACAATTCAAGATTTTCAAACTCAAGGTCACTACGGCAAGGTCAAAGGTCGAATCAAGGTCATACCATGACGTTGCACGCCTACACCCCCTAACCAATGTCCCTACCAAGTATCAACTTCCTACACCTTACGCTTTCCGAGATATAGCCCCGGACAAGATTTTATAGGTCGATCAAGGTCACTATGGCAAGGTCAAAGGTCAAATCAAGGTCACACCATGACGTTGCACACCTACACCCCCTAACCAATGTCCCTACCAAGTATCAACTTCCAACACCTTATGGTTTCTGAGATATAGCCGGGACAAGATTTTCAAACTCAAGGTCACTACGGCAAGGTCAAATCAAGGTCAGACCATGACATTGCACACCTACACCCCTAACCAGTGTCCCTATCAAGTATCAACTCCTCCACCTTACGGTTTCTGAGATACAGCCCGGACAAACTTTTTCCCATTGCCCGCGCGCCGCCCACCCATCTGGACACCATGGATGAAAACAATACCCTGACAGCCCTAAAGGGCTGTGGGGGTAAAAAGCTATACAGTCATATTCAAACTGTCACTGCCTGGATTCAAAACCCCAACCACATAGTGAGAGCCAAATGAATAAGTGTTGAGATCACCATAAAAATGTAGATACTACATAGATATGTGAAGTTCTTACACCACAGAAAGTATTCCAATGGATATTCATTTAAAATGTGTAAATATAGCTGGTGTGTTGCATTATAAAAAGTGACAAAACATGATTGTTATCTTGTTAAAAGATGTGATCTTTAATGTTCTACCACAAATATTACAAACATTTCAAAATAGTCATGGTCAAGTATTGTGTCACAAATCTTCTGAACAACTCATAAATGTTCACTTACTTTGGGCCACGTTCAGGGATGGATTAGAACATACAGACTACATTTGAAACAGGAGTTATCTTATAACTCTTGCACAGAGTATTAGGATCTTAACCTAAAATTTTGCTGGTGATTTAGCAGTGGTTTGAAAACTCACATCAACAGATATAGGACAAATCTCGTCGGTGCAGTTATACTCATGACTGATGGCGATATAATAGCCTTTGACTGGATTCATCACTAACACATAGGAGCCCTTCCCAGGATAGGTGTAATACTTCTCATCAAATGTGGTGAAATGTCGCCCACCCCAGGCTATGCAGGTGGCATGGTTGACGTAGCGCAGATTTTCATTGGCTGAAAAAAAAAGAAAAATAAGCTATTCAGACTTTACTGATGGTATAGTTGATATAAAACAGATATCCTTTCCTTGGAGAAAGAAACAGGCTACACAAGCTACTGCTTCCTGCCGTTAATAGGCACAACTTAAAAGTAGTCCAGGTTTTGACGGTTTTATCAATTTACCTTTAAAAGTACTTTTTAAGGCACGATAATATAATTTTTACTTCAAATCACCATCCCAGACTTTGCATTTGGAAATTCCCAAAAAACAATTAATTTATCTTGATCATCACTTTAAATGTTACCATCATTTACACCTTATTTGGTATTGTCCATTGCTGGAAATGCACAAGGGTTGCTGATGACAACCAGCAGATGATAAGTATTTTACACTGTGTTTTGTGCCGAATTGTGGCATATGCCAAGTTACAGCAGGGTGTAGTATACAGATGGTGTAACTGATGGAACATATAGAATGCTACTGGCTGAATAAAATAAGACTTTTCCAGGGATGTTGTTGATGTAACACAGATTTCACAGACAGACTGCAGATATGGCATTGCAGATGTAACATGGATTCTCACTGGCTGACAAAAGGAAACAGGGTTATGCAGACTACATAAATGGTGTGTTTAATGTAACACATATTTTGCTTTGCTAAAAAAAGGAAAGAATGTTACACAGATTGTGTAAATAAAGTGGTTGACGTAACATACATATTCATTAGCTGAGTGACACAAATTATACACATGGTATGATTCATGTAATACAGAGTTTTCAATTTTATTTGCTGAGACAAAAAACAGGGTCAAAATATCAAACCCTATCATTTAACTTAACCAACATTTTCAACATGAGTTGATTAATACATCTGAACATGGTACATTACCTGTTTTAACACATTGGCTATTCACACACACATGGAGCAATACAATGAGGGTGAACTCATATGTCCACAGACTGGTTACATACCAATGACATCCCTGTGTAAGTCTTCTGTGTCATGATCGGCACACGTAGTCCCGCTGTACGACTCTTCACACAAACAGTTGTTTGGTCCAACACAAGAGCCACGATCGGAGCAAGGAGGGTCACACTCATCTGGAGAAAACAAGAACAAACATTACAAAGCACTGGCCAGATTTATTTTATATGTTTTCAGTAGTTTCATTTGATTTATCTGACTCGATGGATATACACTTCATTTATTTCCCGTACATTAAATTAGTACATTGCAGAAAATAAATTGGTCAAAAATTAATTAAACATAATTCTCATGTTATAAATACACTCTTACAAGTAGATACTTGTGTATACATAAACTTTATTCAGTACACAAAATAGTTAATATGTTATTTTGTTACTCATACTAAATTTAGACTCTAAATTAAATACAATTTGAGATTTCTCTAAATCTTAGCTGCAACAAAAACTTCAGCTGAAATTTGATCTATCAAAGATGTGAGATTTTGATGAAACTACTTTGGTAACGTGAAAAAAACCTATAAATCTGTATAAATATAAGCCAAAAATTATGTCAAAATTCAATTTGAGTTCTTCACAGGTATAGATGGACATCATAAAGTTTGATCAAATGTTAAATGGTTTCACTATAGTTAAAAATATTTTTTGCAAATTTTTCTAAGTTAACATTTCAACTGTAAAATAAAGAACATCTTTTTCCAAGATGCAGACAAAAAATATTCTCAATAGATCTCACTTGTAAGGAAACCAGATTGTTTTACTTTTGGCATCATATTGTCTTAACACTCAGTTTCCAATTTTACATAAATCTGTTATATTGGTAGTTTTATCTATCATTCTTACAAGTGAAGACGGTTAAATTTGTAACTTTGGTCCTATAAGAATTCAAATTTATTAACAGATTATATTTAAACAATAATAAGAAGTGACTTTGACTTTGTTGTGTGTTTATCATGTATTTCATTTGGCCAAATTTATTCAAACATCCTATGGCCCCTTACCCTCCAAGCACACACACCCATGCACCCCCACCCCTACACACATTGAAAAGGTCATTCTAACATCACACGCTTCTGATTCGTCAAACCAAGCAAAACCTCACGCCCAGTTTTACATAGGTGGGCAATAATCCCACTTCACTTGTTAACAGTCAAAATACGAAGAATATGTACTACAACTCTTCATCAAAAACAGTAAGAAGACAAGGAATAAATGTGAAAAATATGAAATGTCATGTTAGAATCGGAATAACGGATTCCTAGTGTGGGGTTATGCAACTCATAGATCATTAGAAACACTCAGGCTTCACCTTTGAGTTACTAATATCGCTATTCGTTGTAAAACCCGGCATAACCACATGCTAGTCATGTGTTATTCCTTAACTCAACCAAGACAATATTTTGCTGTGCAAACAGACCTAGTACAAGGCCCTTCCTTAGTACATGTGTGATTCTCTAAGAACATTTCCCTCCCAGTGTGAGTGTAACATCCTTACTTTTATAAAACGCACTCATTTATTGTCTCAAAAGACACACAAAATAAAGACTTGTAAGCAAGCCTACTGGGCAAAGGAAACCACATAAAATTGTTCAGAATTTACAACCCCTCAATAAATATACTTTCTATATTGCCTGGGAATGGTTTCATGAATGGTCTGAAGTGATCACTGATGTTTTCTCAAGTCTTATATTTGTCTGGGGCTTGACATTTTTTTTTCAGACAGGATTCACTTGGCTGAGAGAAAAATTTGGTGTTTTTTTTAATTTTTTTTATTTATTTTTTTTTTGACTAAGCTAAATCTTGGGGAGGTTATTGATGAATTATCCCTCAAATTGTACTCACAACTGCGACAATCATCTCCATAATACCCATCTTCACATTGGCAAATAAACGCATCAGGATTTTCTGGATTTTCTATGCAGAAACCACGGAAACCACAGTCAAGTCCACACTCTGAAATACAACAGATGCAATAAAATGTGTGCAATTAATTCTACTGTTAAGTCGATATGAACATCAAATCCTTGGTTTTGTCATTTGAGCATTATGACTCACTCAAAAAAATGGTTATGGAGAATCCTAAAATTACATTTGCTGTCAATAAAATTGGTATTATAGATGAGCTGTGTACACCTTTGTGTCAATATTGAGTAAAGTCTCCTTGAAAAGGTTATATTCTCAAGACCAAATGAAACAACAAATCTTGGTTGCCCCTATGCAGTTAATGCAGCCATGTGTATCAAGTCAAAATATATGAGCTACATATACCAAAAATAAAACATCATATAAAAACTGGTATGCAAGTCTACCAATGAATAGACTTGAAAAACTGCTACAAATGATAAGCTTTCTGCAGTACATTTTGCAGTTGATAATGCACTGTTTAGATAAAAACCAGCAAACCAACACAAAACCAATCAAATACAGATTACAATACATATTTATCTCCCGCCTGCGGCCGAAGGCCGTTGTCGGGAGATTATAAAACGCCTTCTGTCTGTCTGTTCATCACGTTTTTGTATCTTCACCAAATTTGCAGAGAATGTTTATGGCTATGAAAACCTGTCTCTGCAAAATTTTAGCCTCATTTGGAGAAACAAAATGGCCGCCATAGCTAATTGTTTGAAAATCGTAAAGGTGATCCAAAATCTTGAAATATTCCAACTAGCTTCATCAAATTTGCACAAAAGATATATGGCTAGAAAAGCTAGCTTGATAGTAATTTTGGCCTAGTTCAAAAAACAAAATGGCCGCCATATCACATGTTTAATGTCAAACAGGATTATCCTATTAAAAAAGCCTTATATCTCCCCAAATATTGCTCCTAGAGGTTCGGAATGTGAAAACAACTTGTAGGAAGTCATGGCCTGGGAATCTTTTCCAGGTGTTGAATTTGACCTTTGACCCCTGCTTCAAGGTTAAATGAGGTCATCACACTAAAACATCCTTATTTCTCCCATATTATTGGTGCTATGGCTTCAGAATATAAAGACAGACCACCAAAAGTTCTGGCCTTCAAATGTTTGCCTGAGAAAAATTTTGGCCTTATTTTGAAAAACAAAATGGCTGCCATAGCCAATTATTTTTAAAAATCATTAAGATGCTCTAAAATTTGAAATATTGCAGCTAGGTTCATCAAATATGTGCAAAATATATATGGCTAGGAAAGTTAGCCTGATAGTAATTTAGCCTAGTTTCAAAAACAAAATGGCCATCATATCACATGTTGAATGGGATTATCTTATTAAAAAGGCCTTATATCCCTTATCATTGCTACTAGGGGTTCCAAATGTGAAAACAATTTATACGAAGTCAAAGCCTGAGAGTATTTTCCAATTGCTGACTTTTACCTTTGACCCCTTCTTCAATGTCAAGTGGGGTTACCTTACTACAAAGGAAACATTATTAGAAATTATAAGGTTACCACCACCAAAGTCTGAAGTCAGATACAGGCTTCAGTTAGACCAGTGTGACTCCCATTTATGAAAATTAAAACTGCAACAAAATTAATAAAGTAT
Organism: Sabellastarte sp. h YS-2021; assembly: GCA_964017235.1. Lineage (NCBI taxonomy): Eukaryota > Metazoa > Annelida > Polychaeta > Sabellida > Sabellidae > Sabellastarte > Sabellastarte sp. h YS-2021. The sequence goes on from OZ024927.1 coordinate 12,123,900, forward strand.
CGGTCAACAGTTTGGTCTCTCACCTAAGAAGTATAAGTATATTGATTTTATGAGTTTTTAAGTATAAATTTATTGAAATACATTGTACAAGTTGCAACTTGTGCAAGCTGTTTGTACAAGTTGCAACTTGTACAAGAAATCTGTACAAGTTGCAACTTGTACACAATCTCAACTTGTACATAACATATATATGTATAAATGCTTATAATTATTGAGTGAAAAGTCCCAAAAGTCCAATGTATTAAGCATATAAATAAATAACATTACAGATATTTTGAATATAAACAAATAAATCTCTAACTGTAACCAATCTGGTTCATTGAAACAAATTACATACACTAATGTAAGACACGTGTTGATTGGGTTGCGTGCCAAGTAAGAGCATTGATTTCAAGTAAAAGTTGTAAAATCACCCCTTAAAAATACTCTGGAAGTAAAATGATCACATATAACTTCATGTGCTGACCTTTGTTTATGTCAATGCAATAACCAAGAAATTATTGCACTGAAAAAAAACACAATGATTTTATTTTACACATACCTTTCTCACAGTTATCTCCAGCGTAACCTGAGTCACATATGCAAGTGGCGACCTTGACCTCTGGGTCACAAAATCCTTGACCACTGCAATCTTTGTCACACAGACTACAGTCTTCACCCGAGTAACCATTGCAACACTCTATTTCAGCTGTTTCTATGGTGACATTTTCTGTTACCGTTTTATCAACAGTTCTGCAACAAGATAAAACTTTTTTAATCTTCAAATATCAATATTAAGGGTTTTCCTATGTTTGGAATTTAACATTACTTTTGACAAACTATGCCAAGCTATATTACAACAGGATTCTTCACTGTAAACCATCGAACATTTGCTATTTACTAATTACATGCAAATTTCACCAATTTAAGACTAATGGTATTTGCTATTTACTCATTTTATGCAAATTTCACCATAGTAAGAGTAATGCTTATGGCGCTTTAAGTCAATTGCATATTATTATGTCCATGTTTGCAATTTAACAATCCACTATTTCTGAGAATATAAAGATAATTTTTTTTTCATCTGACAGGAACTGTGGATTTTCTGTGCAACCCTACATACTATGAGAACTTAGTCAAAAGGATTTATTGTGAAATATATAATTCTGCAGGATATGTGAGATAAGTCAAGTTATTCACTAATGAAATAATGCCTGAATCTGAAAAGAAAGTGAAAAAATACGAATTTGTATATTCATTATGTTTCCTCTCTTGAATTCACCAATCTGAAGCAACTAGATCACACATAAAATTCAAAATGGTGGAGTCCATCTCCATAGTTGTCAACAAACAATCTAGCTATGCAAAATTTAATAGTAAAATTATTACATGGACAAACAGAGGTGGGTTATACTCCATTATAATATACAACAGCAATAATGCTTTATTATTTTTTGTAACAACACAGTCTATACTGTTTGGATAACAGAAAATTACACTATCCTGGGTGGTATTCAGAAAATAAATCAACAAAAGATGAGTTAAAGATGAAAGCCTTAAATTCAACACAAAAACACAAACTACATGAGCTGACCTTTTGTTGGTCTTTGGCTGGTCCTTTTGTACATACCAGCACTTGACTGTGTAAATATTACTATACTGTTCGGACAGTAGATCCAGGGGAGAGTCAGGGACTTTTTATATCTCTTTTGACAGCTTCTATCATTACAGACCCCTCAGTGAATGTCACATGTTTCCAAAAGCTGGCTTCAAACCCACAAGCATAGGGATGAGAGTGGGTCGTCTTCACAAAACGGATCAAACTCAAGACAAAAATCAGCTCAAGTACATAAACATGTGTAAACGTGAGCTAATTTTTGGCTCAACTTGAGCTTGGTACATTTTGTGAATACCAGGTCAGTGATTAGATTCCAACCTCCTTTTCCACTTTGCCAGTGAGGTCACTGTTCAGATAACCAAGGTTCTCCACTTTACCATATTGTCACATGTGTCTTCTTATACTTGAATCTAGTTCTGTATTCACTAAGTTACACAAACATTCCTATTCTTAGAATTACTCCCATTGTTAGAATTTCCAAGAAAACACTTTAAGACTAAGAAAAATTTCTAAGAATTTACAAATTCATGAGAACTTTTAAATTTTACTATCCACCATGTGATGTACCTGTCCTGAATACAGGAAATACAGACAGGGATGTATTTTTTTTGTACACACAGGCGTCCTGGTACTATGGATAATGAGTTATAATAATTTCCTTTTTTTCAACAATATCTCAGAAAGTATGAAACTTACAAGCACTAGTATTATAATGTTAATCTTCATGAGTGTATATTTATTCTGTATATGTCATTCGGGAAGTTTTCCTATTATATAACTTATGACAAACTGGATAAACTAGCTCTGAAGAAATTGGTTCTTGTATGAAACTGTCATTGTCTAGGAAAACTCACTCACAAATATCCAGCCAACTTACTTGTTGCAAAGACAGTATCCCTGTATGGTTGGGTGGTTTTCATAACTGGTATATTCTGCCGATAGACACTCATTGCATGGCTGAATCAACTGTTTTTCTTCAGTAACATTTCTTTCAACCAGCACGGTTTCAGTTTTGTTGCACCAATGGTCAACACTGAAAAGTAAGGACACATATTAGACAGGGTCTTCAAAGGTAACTTACACTTCAATCCCTCTTTATGTCAGACTGTAATAACTAGAATCCCTTTTAAGTTGCAGTAAATATCCAGTCTACAGGGCCTCTTACATTCAAATTTTTATTCAAACATCAAAGATAAGAAGAATATATTCACAATCTCCAAGATGCAATTAAACAGGATTCTACTGTAGGATTAAGTATTCTTTGTAACTTTAATTTTGCAGTCTGATGTCAGGCATCACATTACTAAACAACCTGAAAATTAACGTAACTATAAATTACTATATCAAAAATCAACTAGAGGATCGCTCGCAAAAAAAAAGATAATGTTTTTGCATCGCAAAAACAAAGCGTCCCGAAAAGGATATAAAGGTGAGTGCTAAAGTATTAAGAAAATGCTTCGTTTCTAGCCTTATACTGTTGTGGCAACCAAAGTCAGCACAGTCTGCTCTATCTAGCACGGTTTTCAAGATGCATTTTTGTGTTTTGCAAAAAATTCAAAAATTCAAAATGTCCGCTATATTTGGCGAGACAAAAATATTTTGAAAATTGGCATGGCTACTCTGCAGAGATACCCAGCAGATCAAAAATTTTGTTGAGTTCGCTCCATGTAGCACGGTTTTCGAGATATAAGCATTTTTGTGTTTTGCAAAAACTTTGAAAATTCAAAACGGCCACCATTTTTGGGGAGACAAAAATTTTTGACAAGACCACTGCCACGGTGTGTATCTCCCGCTGAGCATTAAAGGAGAAGAAATAGCTTTTCCGAGATATTCACAATTTTTCATTTTCGTGTGTGAAAGCTCTTCCAAAAGTAGGTGAATGAGTTATTTGAGAAAAATTGGCTATCTGCAATACTATTAAGAGTTAATTCACATTTACTCCTTTTGAGTAGGTGAGTAATTACCTACGGGTCTGGAACTTCACCAAGTGAAAGTTCTCCCAAAAGTAGATGAATGAATATTTGGTGAAAATTGGGTATCCGCAATACTTTTACAGATAATTCGCATTTACTCATTTTGAGTAGGTGAGTAATTAGCTATGGGTCTGAAACTTAACCATGTGAAAGCTCTCCCAAAAGTACATGAATGACTTATTTGATAAAAATTGGGTATCCGCAATAGTTTTTGAGATAATTAGCATTTACTCATTTTGAGTAGGTGAGTAATTAGCTACGGGTCTGAAACTTCACCGAGTGAAAGCTCTCCCAAAAGTAGGTAAATGAGTTATTTGAGAAAAATTGGCTATCTGCAATACTTTTAGAGGTAATTCACATTTACTCATTTTGAGTAGGTGAGTAATTATCTACGGGTCTGAAACTTCACCATGTGAAAGCTCTCCCAAAAGTAGATGAATGAGTTATTTGATAAAAATTGGGTATCCGCAATAGTTTGAGATAATTAGCATTTACTCATTTTGAGTAGGTGAATAATTAGCTACGGGTCTGAAACTTCACCGAGTGAAACCTCTTTGGGATAGCTGCTCTGCAGAGATACCCTGAAGATCAAAAATTTCGTCGAAATTGTTCTATGTAGCACGGTTTTCGAGATATTAGCATTTTGTGTTAGCAATTTTGGCGCAAAAATTCGAAAATTCAAAATGGCCGCCATTTTTGGCAAGATAAAATTTTTTTGAAAATTGGCATGGCTACTCTGCAGAGATACCCTGTGGGTCAAAAATTTCGTTGAAATCGCTCTATCTAGCACGGTTTTCGAGATATAAGCATTTTTATGTTTTGCAATTTTGCGAAAAATTCGAAAATTCAAAATGGCCGCCATTTTTGGCGAGACAAATTTTTTTTTGAAAATAGGCATGGCTACTCTGCAGAAATACCCTGTGGGTGAAAAATTTCGTCGAAATCGCTCTATCTAGCACAGTTTTCGAGATATAAGCATTTTTGTGTTTTCCTTATTTGGAAAATTCATAATGATTAATTAATCATTAATTACTCGGCCATTTCTTAACCAATCAATGCCAAAATCTAATGATTTCCAGATTTTAATAGAATGAATGTATTTGCCAAGTTTCAGGTGAATTGATAAAATTCCTTTCAAGTTATCATCCGGACAAGCTTCCCCATCGAAAAAAGATATTTTTGGTCATGTGACCTCTCTGATTGATTGAAATGTCACTGCAGCATATTCAAAAAAATTCCCCAAGGCTACTGCCTAAACCTGCCAAATTTGAAAAGAATCCGCCTGACGGTTACAGAGTTATAAGGAAAACAAAATGCGGAGCCGGCGGAGCCTGAAGGTCTCCGATACACAAACAAGCGTCCCACAAGGGACGCTTAATTCTGGGAACTTTCTAATGTCCCAAATTAGGTCTGACTCAGCAAACTCGCCTCTATTGTGTACGCAATTTGCTATTGCCTACAAAAGCTACCACAGAGTCCCTTGTACTATGTTAACCACTCCTATATAAGTTGCTCAATGACAAGGAACCTTAGCTTTATGACTTCTCCAGTAACTGATAGAACCAATAGTTGGGACAAGTCAGAGGCTCAGGACTTCAATTCCAGTAACTGTTATTGTAATTAGAGAAAACAGATCCAAAAACATAATAAAAATTTTAATCAATATAGCTAGAGTCTGGCCCTGGTTAACTTTATCTTTCATCCCATCCATATACCTGATATAGACTAGTATCAAAAACTTAAAAACTTTCCTTTCCTTGGTTGTTTAACGTTGTCATGCTTGTAAAATGTGAAGTCAGTCTTATTTCTGGTTTCTTTTGCATGAAGCAACTCAGAGTATTTCTTCTCTCCTTGAATACTATGCAAAAGGTCAAAGTTGAGGTTTTACATCCAGTTCAACAGCCAGGGTCATATCAGCAATGCCACTTGCGGGAATTGAACCCACAGAGATGACAGCCTGTGATTAGATGCCAAATTGCTAACCACTAGGTAACACTCCAGTTGTAATCCCATTTTAACATCAGCCAATTAGATTGCAACATTGAATTATGTTCCCATTACGAAGGAAAGGTAAATAATTTACAGGTTGTGGGCAGACCTTACTTAAATCACCAATAAGCTATAAGACCAAGGATGTAATCAGTTATGCTACTTGGCCATAGGCAAACAATAACAACATGGTGGATCAGAGTCTCAAGATGACAATCTACTAGGCTTATAATCCAGTTACGAAATCATAATGTTAAATAACTTTTTATTGAGAATTTATGAGGATATTATTTATAAACTTAAAGTCATGCTGTATGGTTGTACAAGATACCTGATATATGATTTATTCTGATTACATATATTTCGACCTTCTACCATTGAATTGGTCTCATCAGAGGCTGAAAATTCATATGATCTGACCCCCTAAGGTACATTTTATGGCTCCGGCAGGCTCCAGCGGAATTGTACCCCGGCATGCCCCATATCATTGATTTTATGTAATAATCAATATGAAAGGTTTCTATGTTTTATTAACAATGTCAAAGCATTGTAAATGTATTTTTGAAATAATAAAAAACTTATGTTTATCTTTTGCAGCATTGTACCAGGTGGATGGTTGCCATAGTAACCTCTAATTGAATTCACTCAGTCCCATTGCTTCTCTACGGAGTTAGAGATGGTCAGGCTCACCAATAATTTTATAATTGTCAGATTACATTTCAATTACATTGTCAAGTGTGTTGTCATATTGTAAAGAAATGAGTCATATGTAAAGCAGAAATTATTTTACTACATGTAAATTTCATTTATTTTATTGGATAAATAAAATAACATAACTGAAATGTAAATACATCACTATTTATTTTGTGATTTGAGTATCCTGTGATATTAGGATTCAGAAGGTTACCTAATTTTAGAGACATGTTAACTAGTAACAGTAAAGAAAATATCCTATCCACATAAACCAATAACCACCACAGCAGATAAACCAAAAATCTGCATCAGATTAGGGAAATGTACCTATTGCCCAAGACTGCATAAAATCAGTTTGTTCAAAAGCCACCACACTGGCAATAACCACAAGTGTGCTAATCTACCAAAACCACTGTGGCTGACATGCAAAATTAGCAACACAGTTTTCCTAATTGAATGAACTAAATGTGGGAAGCAATGTATTGGTAAAACTGGTAGAGCATTCAGACAAAGAATGTATGAACATATTGCTTGTGTCAAAAAGCCAAAAAAAGTTTGAGACACCAGTCTCAACACATTTTCACTTGAAGACCACTCACACATTAATATGAGATTTAGTGTGATACAATGGTTAGGCACTAAAATCAACCCAAATACCTAAAATAAGCCCAGAACAAAAGAATTGTAATTTATTTGGGATGTGCCTACTGTTAACCCAACTGTGTATCAACCAATTTGTGTAAACAATTCCTCTTATTGGTATAGTTGGTGCCCCTATGTCAGTATATCCCTAAACCCCCTTTATTTTGGATATTATTTATATGTCAAAAATTATTTAATGGTAATGCCCAGGTACCCCAGTGGCAATGTTTGCCAGCGAATATATATACGCCAAATATGTCATTGTTCTCGGTCAATGCGTCCTTGTTTTCCCTTTGTTGTTAATCTTTCACTGCGCTGCTATGACAATAAGCTTATGCTGAAAACTATCGCAGCAATTCTCCATCTTTCATGTTTCTGGTGTGAATTCGCCACAATGCGTAGCAACTTCTTTGATGTTATAACTCATTCGCCAAAAGCTTCGCAGCTAATTCCCCTATTGTTAGCACTGTTCTTTGTGTGCTTTGAAGAACTGGCCATGAACAATAGGGAATTACCTGCAAAATTTCTGCAAAGAAACTACGAAAACTAAAGAGGATTGGTGAATGGCCTGCCATCTCTCGACCAATTAGCTGAGAGAGGGGGCGAATTTTTAAGAGGATTGGAGAACATTTTACAAGGGCAGAGAGGGAGCTACCAATGGGCATATTAAACAGTTTGAGCAGCAGAGAAAGTCACAATACAGGGGCCTTCTTTGTATACACCGACACCTGGCTCCTCTGCTTCCAACACCAAGTATGTCCTTACCTATGGAGCCAGAAAGACCATCAATTTCAGAGCTTTGAACCTGTTGGACCTGAATGCTTCCTTTACAGTGTCTTTATTTTGATTCATAGTGGTGAGCAAACAGCCAAATATAATGGCCATTATGTCAAATGCATTCTCCACAACCCAGCATGTGCTTGAAAGTCTGTAGTTGAATATTCTCTGGTCATCTTGAAGCCCATGGCCACTGAAGGGTTTCATCAACCACGTGCAATGTGAAAAGGCATCGTCCCCAATCAGAAAGTATGGCAATGGATGGTCATACCAGGAAGTGGTTCAGCTGCTGGAACCTGAAGGGTACCATCAATGATGCCTGTCCTCAGATCTGACTGGTTAAATATCTGCCCATCAGAACCTGATCCGTTGACACCCACATCCACCCACATGAACTTGTAGTTGGCATCCACAAGGGCAAAGAGAATGATTGAGTGGAAACCCTTGTAGTTGAAATACAATGACCCATCATTCTTAGGACATCTGACTGCCACATGCTTGCGATCTATTGCCTCCAATTGAGGTGTGGTTGAAGTTCCATCTGGAAGAAAATTCTGCAGCCACAGCTTTCCACTGGTCACTGGTCCTCAGGCAATGCACTGATTCATCAGAGTATTCGTCAAAAATAGCATCACAGAACTCACGGACAATCCAGGAAATGCTGTTGTGGGCCACAAGAAAGCCATACATCAGACTTCTTTATCTCTCACCAGTTGCCAGGAAACGGGAGTGTAATGGCCAGTCTGCAACCAGGGTTGATGGCTTTGCGGTACCAGGTGTCAAACTTCTCAATTCTTGGGCCCACTCTTCTGAGAACTTCTTGAAACATAGCAGGGTCCATGCAAACAACATTACGAAAGGTTGCCACAACTTCATTCTGCAATTCAGTCTTAGGTCTGTCATAGTGCCCATAATCTAGCCATCTGGCCAGCCAAGGTCTGATCCAGTACCTTTGGGCCCTGGGTTCATGCCTTCTCCGCCTCTCGATAATAATTCTGGCTAAGGGTATGGCTTCCTCCTGTTTATCTCACTGAACTCATGAATCTGCTGCAAAAGTCTGAGTCTGGTTTGTCATTCCCCAAAAATTGGCAATGTGTCCTCTTGAAAAGCATATATATGAATAAATGAAATCTTCCCCTGGAAGCCCCTATTTACATGAAAAAGTATCTGGTCGACGAATCATTCTCAACACACTCTCAATGGATCTTCAATCCCCCGCAGCAGTATCTCGGGATCTTAGTCGCCCATCGCTAGAGTGATCGAGTGATGTAAATTCGCCAGTTTTTTTTTGCACTTTTGGTTTCTGCAACATCAAGTCACAATTTTTATTTCAATTTTTTGTTTTGATAAATATGGCCAAACCCTGCATTAACGAAAACGGGGCCAAAAAAATTAACTCAGTTGGACATAGGTTCACTGAGGGAGCTGTTATTATGCATACAAAAATATCTATTATTTATGAAAATGGATCTAAATTCGCTTGTTTTGAAAAAACTGTGTTTCCAAGCATAATACCTAACATGCTGTGAAAAATTTAAGTTAAATTCATATTTTACATCTTTTCTAGCCGAAAAATGCGAAAATTGTTATTAACATAAATGTAACTTTTCAAAGGTTTGTCCCAGAGAAGTTTAAAATGTTTGTTGGTATTTGTTAACAAATGCATAATTTGTTCTCTTTGATGTCACTTGTAAGAGTGCATCATTCAGAAATATGCTTATAACAGTGAAAATATACACGGGTGGGGACATGGATAGACGGTTTTTCATCTATTTGTTTAATAAGTCATTTGTCAAGCTCAGGAAGGAAAATTTTGTATTTACTCAATGTAGACAATGTTTATATCCTTTATTTACATACATTAGATTTTTAAATGTTTTTGTGTTGTTATAGCAATACCCTATTATGTATCATGTCAGCCATTTTCTTACTGGGGACATGGATAGACAGTTTTTATGTAAACATGAAAAAGCGCCCGCTAGTGATTAACTGAAGTACTGAATACAAGAAATGACAACAGTATTGATCTGTGGTGGAATTTTTATAATTGTTGAAAGCTGTCACGGCCATTTTTGTCATATATGTGTGCACTATGAATTCACAATTAAGCGCTATAAAAGTGTAGATTAGCTAACCTACTCGCAAACACTCTTAAAGAAGGAAAGGCATGTAAAGAAAAAAAAAAAGAAAAAAAACAACTTCTGCCCCTACAGGGATTCGAACCCACGACCTCTCATGATTGAGTCCAGTGCTCTACTACTGAGCTATCAAGTCTGATCAGTATTTTGTGGCACTGTTTGTTCATATATTGGTAGATAGTTTTCAATCTTTTAAGGGGGCATTATGAAATTACAAATAGCCTGGGTTTTTTTTCAAAATAACTTTTTTTTTACACTTTACACAAAAGAAGATGTGTATAAATTAACTAAACAATAATAATAATTGTATTCTTTAAGATGTCTTGTTATTGAGAGATATTCTGGTTGCCATAGTTATTTTAAGACAAAGCAGAATTGAAAATGTGTGTTCACGAATATAAGAGATTTTGTAGAAATAAAAATAATACATGGTTTTATCCATTGGATTATACAAAAGCATCTATATACTACATCTTTAATAATTTGTTATGCTAGTGATTTTACATGAACATTTAAAAAAAATGTCTATCCATGTCCCCGTCTATCCATGTCCCCACCCGTGTAAATGCTTGGACAATAAAATCTTGCAGTGCAATAGATAAGTATTTTTTTCTATTTATAATCTGTGGATCACAAGAGATTTCCCATGTACGTAGTCGCAATTCTCAATAACGCATAGCACATTCTGTATCTCTTGACTTCCACCTTCTAAGATCGCAGAGTTCGTACAAAATTCTCAGTGAATCTCAGAACAGTTTACAAGGTGTTCACAGAGACCTCACAAAGCCTCGTGGAAACATCGTGGGATAATTGCGAGATGTTGTTAACCACGTGACCATAGTTTCACGCTATTAAGGTACACGTACCGCTAGAAAATACACAAAACTTTATTTGCTGACGTTACAATGCTACATTTCTACTTACGGTCCTTAAAATTTACATGTCTTGGTACTTATACAGTAGTGTTCCTGTTTGTCCGCTATTTACTATTTTTACTGTTCGCCCCTCACCCCTGTAAATGTATCTTCAGTACACGTTTACTGAGAGGCGAAAATGACGTCATAACACACGACTGGTACAACGTACTCGTACACTGTACCACGTATGGTATATGTACACTGGCGCAAATGGAGTCTCAGCGTAAATGACAAGGAGCCACTCCATAAGCCTAATCACAGTTTCGTCTGCGCATGCTCACGCATACGTCCTTGAAGGGTCAAGTGGGTAAAAACAGACGTAGAAATCTAAACCAGGAAGTGATTATTACATGGGAAAAAATGACAATAGCATATGTTTCCCTTCATAACACACATTGGAGTCAATTTTTATTAAAAATATAAATATGGATCTACGAAATAGTAGTTTTTCAGCAGGAAAAGATATTTTAAGATATGGTTATAAGCCATCTAAGGTGGGCGAAAATAGGGATTACCAATAGCATTACAAATGCATGAAATGATCCCAGATATTTATTTAATGTCTTTGAAGCTCAGTAAGATGCAGATATGTTATGCACCTCATTAGAAACGTATTTTAACAGAGCTTCTGCTTCATTTTTATTGCATTAAAAACCAGAAATAGCGTAGAAATTTCAAGGTAAAAAATAAAAAATAGATTTTTAAATATTCAGTGGTTCCCCTAAATATTTTAAATATGGTACCCAAAGTCAACAAATACAAAAGAGCTGATGTAAATGCCTAGGGATTCTCTCAAATGTGTTTACAGAAAATGGACAGTATTTTATTTTTTTGATGATAAAAGACACAAAACCTCGATTTTTGGAGGTATTTTTGATTCTATAAATGTATCAGTATGGCCAGCTTAAGTGGCAGACAAAATTGATTTTATAAGCACTCAGAATCCTAAAGCAAGGTAGAAATGTGAAAGATTGTGAAAACTTGGCCCAATGTTGGCCCAACAGAGATCAGATCTAGAGACATGCAGCCCAAAATAGTGGTAAGAAGGTCACAGATAGCCCAATATGTTGGTCCAAGGGTAGCAGAAACTGAGCATATATTATCAATAGCCAATATCAGTCAGATGGAAAAAGATAGAAAATTCTTCAAAAGTTGAAATAAATTAATAGCATCATTTTGATTACAGTTAAAGGCATAAGCAAACTAAAACATTTGCCCTGGGATTGAACCCAGTTAACATACCATTTATTTTAGTGAATTAATAACAATATAATTGTTATTTATTTAAAATATACATAGAAAGTAAATACATAGCCAATATTTATACTCATATGATAATAAATATCGTATCTCAAAAGCACTGTGATTTAAATATAAGCCATGTGGTTTTTCACAGGTGGAGATTATCTATAGTTTCATAAATTAATAGAGGTTAAAACAGTCTTGTTATTGTATGGTATTCGTCTTTTCAGCAGACATTAAGTGCTATAAAAGTTTATTAGATTGAGAATAAAATCTCCATAAGTGAGACATACATTTTTTTTTTGTTTCTTTCTCATGAGGCATATTTAACTTTTATTATCTACCATTTAGTTTGAATAATAAGTAAAAAAATATTAGTATATAAAAATAACATAAAAAGTATGTCACAAGGGGCGCCAATGGATGTAAAAACTATATCTCTAATGAAATTATATAAAATTATAAATATATAAAATTATTTTTGGGTTACACAGTCTCAGAAATTAATATTAGCACTAATGTTAATTTTTGAGAGTAGGTAGATTTATATGCGTAGTGTTCACCAGTAGTGGGCGAAAATAGATGATATTTTACAAAAACTGCTGCAAATAACTTGCATAAATTCTATATTGTACATAGAACTAATTTATATAATTTATTTCACAATTTACAGTATAATTTTTATTATGTACATGTGTATATGTATAGTATTCACATAAATTACATTTTCGCTACTTCCTGGTTCTTCTGTTTGTTTTTACCCACTTCACCTTTCAAGGCCGTTTGTGAAAACGAGGCATCTGAAACTGTGAATTCGCGTATTTCACACGGAAATTTTGTCAGAATGCTAGAGATGTTTAATGATTGGCCCCAGCACTGCAGATGTAGAAGACCTCGGCCGTATTCTACTACAATACTTAGATAAGGTGACCTCAGATCTAAGTAAGGGAGGGTTTTTCACTTATGTTTTTCTTGGACTTTATATTCACGAAACACATGTGAGGAATGTTCAGTTTTGTTATTTCTTACTTGAAATCTAAGAAATACTCTCAGTCCTCAGGGCTGAAGCTGGGACCAATTTTCCCGTGTTAGCCTGGTCGCAAGCTCAAAGTTCAGACTTCTCTAAAATTCTTAGAGCGCCCCCTTTTGGTATGTAATATCACATTTTTTTTAACAATTCACGAGGTCGTGAATTCCGCGCCCCCTTGGTATGTAATATCACACTTTCCTAAGAAACGTGGCTGTCCTAAAAATAGATTCCACAATGGAGCTATGTTACTCCTGTTCATCTCTAAGCAGGCAGAGCCTGCATTTTTGTCAAAAATCACTATTGGACAATCTCAGCAGCCAATCAAAGGAAAGGTGTTCCACAGAAGCTCAGAGCTCTGGAGCTGGGCACACTCACACTTTACTCTTGGCCTTCAGTCTATTGAGACGTCAAAATTCTAAATTCAGTGGAACTTGGGGGCAGATATTGGACTTGTTGCTTTGGTTGTCAAGAACAGGGAATAAATATAAATAACCCTAATATTCTGCCTTTCATTCTACCTAGTTACACCCTCTAGCCCTCAGGGGTAAAGCACATGTCACCAATGGTCTCAGTCACAAGGCTAGCTGGGGGCTCAAATGCTGATCATGAAATCAGCCCCTAGCTATTACAAAAAGCTGCACCTCGCTCCAGTTTATATAGCTTTCGGATGGCCCGTTAAACCTTCAATAGATTCATCCATCAAGAGCGTGATGCAGTGATTAATCAGGGAATACAGATATGGGCATGTTCATGAGTGGAAGACTATATACGCACGTTGGATTCAGGGAGCACTGGAATACACCACATATTCACACACACCCCCACCCCCCCCCCCCCCCCACCCACCCCCAAAAATATATTAAAAAATGCAAATATCAAAAGACTCTAAAGACCCAACACCAAAAAGAAAATCCTCCCCTCCCCCCCTCAAAAAATTATAAAGAAGATCAAGTTAAAGGGGTTCAAACCTTACATTCAAACACTTCAGACACACTTCATCCCACCCCACAAAAAGTATGTTACAAAGAATGGGCAAATCCATCACAGGTTGTTTTTGCCCCCCTTGCCATGGCAACTGCTAGTCTTGCTTCTCTTCATTGCTGAGGATCGGTACTCTGGTGCTGGTCTCTGGACCAAGTGGCTGTGAGATATTGAGGTTTTGCAAGACCCCATATTTGCATGTGTTGGACAGATGTCTCATGGATGTCGTGAAGTTATTGATGGAGGTTACTGGGGTGGATCCACCCACAATACAAGGAGACATGATGTAGGTGGTGGGCCCCTGTAACACTGAGGATGGTATCCAGGGCTTGTTGCAGGATGTAGTCCTACTGACTGAGCTCCTTTCTTTTCAAATGTCTAATGAAGTTAAAACTCTAGAATTGGAAGTCTTTGAAGCACTCATCTGACAGTTGTCTGGCTTCTGTAGTAAACCAAATGACGAGGGTTAGCCTGGCTTGTTGTTGACCTAAAATCCTTTCCAAGCAGTCACTAAAATCCTTTCCAGGCAGTCACCAATCTCATTAAACGTCTTCCTTCTTTGTTATGCACCTCGAGGTGTTACACTCATAGATGGTTGGGATTGCAGATGGATGGTGGCTTCCGGAGAATGCTTGAGAAAGGGTTGGGTTGCGGCCAGAAGGTCATAAGGGCTGGAAATCTTTGTTGATGTCCTGCTGGTCGAGACAGCTACTTGGAGCATCTCTTTTGTAACTGACTCTGTGACTCTCACACTCTGTCTCCCTCAGGAGTTTCCTGAACCACCTGGCTGTATTCACAAAAGGTCTTAGCTAAGTCTTAGGCTTAACTTTTGTTTACAAATATAGCCAACTTAAGCATAAGATTATGCCAAGTCCTTTCATGAATACTGCCTCCGAAGCTCTTGTTGTTTCAGTTTCTGGACTCCCAGAAACTTTAATGACAATTCTGGTTATACTTTTTGTGCAATCAGTGGTCTGTCTATCCGCTCTAACTCCAAAGTAATACATGGATCCGTCTGAATTTTTTCATTGAGTAGAGTCTGGCCTAAGGAAGAAGCAATTTTGAGAAAGATTTGGATCATATTCTGGGTTAAAAAATCCCGAATTTTCAAAGGTCCCATTTTCAATGTTTTTCAGTGACTTCGACTTTCTGATTAACATTACTCCAAAAATAATGAATTGGACTTCACAAAAATTTTTATGTGGCTAGGTCTTGGCCAAAGAAAGAAATGAAAACATTTTGAAAATGATCTGGATCATATTTTGAACACAAAATGTCTAGTTATTTAGTAGGTTTTGATGGAAGGGTTCTCCCAAAATAAAACACTTGGACCTGTTCCTATCCCGAAAAACCAGTGTCAGGCTGCAAGCGATTCTAGCAACTATGTATTGCATCAAGTGGCATCTTTGAAAATGTCGTAGAGAGTCTTATGCGTTTGGTTAATTTACTTGTGACTCCTACAGTTTCCATGCTAGCAATGGTGTAAAACAAAGGGATGTTCTGTCACCTTTATTTTGTGTTTACCACTATGAATTATAACTCAGGTTGAGGTGTTCTAGACTGGGTTGTCATATTGGTATATGTTTCTCTTCCTGCAATGATTGTGCTGATTTTTTTTTCTTATTTACTCCCACTGTTTATAATTTATTAAAATGTAGGATGTATCTAATATTGATATCATAAACATTGAAAATATAAGTTCTTTATGAGAAATAAATAACTTGCAAGATTTATTTTCAGATATAATTTGATGTTTCAAAGTTTGTTACTTTTCATTATGAACGTTATGATGATTTTTAAATATGTTACTTTAATAACACAGCATTTTGCCTAAACTGGGTATGATTTTGGACAAAAAATTATGTATTTTTAGTGGAAAAATAATCTTTCAGTGGCGACTGATAGATAGAAAGCCACATGGAAATTTAACATCGATATTGAAATTTCAATTTAGCTAGTACTTACATTAAGACACTGTAGAATTGGAAATTTTAACTTGAAAAAAATCTCACTAATTGTTAAAGATGAAAAATTCACCTATATTAATTTTCACTAATATTCAATTTCTTCTGAACAGACAAATACTGATTTGCATATTACTGGAAATTAATTTTCACTGCCCAAGGCCATTTGATAAAATAGCTGAAATAAATTCCAAGTAAAAGAGGTTGAAGCTTATAAAGAATACTCACTTATTTTGTCCGAAAGCACCATTCAAAAGTCCACTGAAGAAAAGAAGTCCAATCCAGATTTGTAGCCATGGCAATGCAGTGGTTGTTGCCATAACAACCAGCATTTCTTGACTAGATTTCTTACAGTTAATTAGTTTTTACACAAGAGAGATCTCTAGCTGAAACAGAATGGTTTCCTAGATCTCAAAAGTGTCTCTGAAATTTCAGCAAAGACTAGTCCCTTATTTATAATGACCATAAGGTCGAGTGAACTCAAATGCTGAGTCGCCAAAAATCAAAATATTCGATTTCTCCATAAATTGTTTTATCACTTATTTCCATCTGATAACTGTAAATTATGTGGTAACCATATCTTGCATTGAAGTTACTGTATTGATTTGATGAAAAGTTTGCTTATTTCAAAAATGGTTGGTTTCAATGACATACATCTGATTTAAACTAATTGTAAATTTTAAGAAAAGTGACCTAATTTATATTGCATGCATCAATAATAAAACTTTAAAGTGATAAGATATATGGTTATGTGAAAACACAGAACTAGAATTGTAACACTGATATTTATTACTGGAAAAATCAACATACTGCAAAGCCAGCAGAATCTGTTGAACAGATCACACAAGTGTGAAAGCCTGTGTGGGACATTAAAACAGACTTTTACAACCTATCGGAGACCTCTTAACATGGGCTGTATTCCCTGAAAAGACAATTTCTAATCATCTTATCACATGGATTTTCAAAGGAATCAATGTATTAAAATGACTGCAATAAAACTGATAGGCTCGCAGGCTTTGTTTAATTATGACCACTGTTGACGCAAGAGGATTTCATTGGAAAAGATAAATTGTAATAATTACCATAACATTTGTGTTATTACTGATTTTATTGAGTGCTCGGTATTTTTAAGCTGTACCTCTTGATTGCATCATATAATGTCATTTCAATTCAGAAGTTTGAATACATAAGATCTTTATGGTATATTGGTTATGTTTCAAGTTTTATTTCTGTATTGATTGTGTTTATTTTATTGTATGTATCATTTAAATTTCTCTTCTTCAATTGATTAACTCTACTCAAGTCTTCTTAAATCAAAAAGAGGAGGCAGAGACTAAGTGGTTTACAAGCTTTACATTTAATCACTTAATTGGCTGTAATGTTTCTTTTCATTACCTCAAATCCAGCTCAGAAGGTAGAATCTGTAACAAACTACTGATGCAATGACTTTAAGGTACATTGCTCACACAACTAGTTCTGTATGAATCGTTTACTTGTATATTATCGTAGTTTTTGTATGTACCATTTCAATTTTTCTCTATCAAATTATTTGATTTCACTCTTCTTGGAACCAAAAAATGAAATCAGTGACGTCTGCTAGTTTCTGTTAGATCAAGAGTTTTTACACAATAAGCATATTTCTCACCATGGATATTGCCATAATGATACTTATGATAGCCAATCCCTATGTTAATAGCCACTTGGATTACTGTAACATAATTTATTGTGGTCAACATCTGTAAACTTCAGTGTGTTTAAAACTGTTTGTAGAATTATCTGGCAGTTGGAAATTCAAACTCGCAAGGTTGACCATCCGACAGGACATCCTTTAGTTTTTACCGGTACTTTTCAGTTATCCCCCTTATTTGCCTTAAGAGGGGCCGGTTTCACGAAGCCTCCTTAAGATAAAGGTCACCTTAAATTCAAGGATTTCCTTGAATTCCCCCCCCCCCCCCCCCCCCTTTAAAAATTCTCAGTTTCACAAAGCCTCCGTCCTTAAAGGAGACCTTGAAAACTCCCCTAAAATTCAAGGAAACTTAAGGACCTACCTTAAATTGAAGATAGTGTCCTTCAAGGAATTTTTAATAACTTTTGCGAGATGGCATCTAGGTGCCAACAAGTTCATTCCTGAAGGGGTCATGTTTTTGGGGTTTCGAAAATTTCGGATCAGACATCAGATTTAGTATGCATGACCATGCTGTTTTGTAAAAAGCTTTCTTATTGGTTTACAGGTTTTTGACCTCAAGAGCTGCCCTTCATTCTGTCATTTGTACGATTGGCAGCAGAGGGGTAACATCTCTTGAAGCTAAATACCAGTGTTCACATTTTAGTTACGTTATTTTTTCTTTTAGTTTACATTTTTATATCACTGGTGTTTTCCTTCACGGTTATGTCTGATAGAAAGGCAAAGCAGTATAATTTACGCTCCACTAGACAGGAGCAAGTACATATGCCGATACATAAACAACTGTGCGATGATAGGGAATTTTTGACAGAAATGTTGGGTAAACACTCGGATCCGGCTGATATTTCTTTTCAAGATTCGGATGTTTCTGGTTCGGATAGTGACCTAAATTGTAGTGGCTTGATTTCACAGTCAGACAATGAGGCGCACTCCAGTAAACCAGATAGCCGTTCCTTTAAGAAATTTGCAACGGAAAGAGAGGTCCCTTCGCATAGTAAGGACACCAGTTCGGATCCACTTGCTCAAAACCTTATCAATCAACAAATACTTCATCAACTCACGGTTCTTAGTGATCGGCTTGATAATATTGAGAGCTCAACAGTCAAAAAGACAAATGATCAAAGCAAAATCAAGAAAACACGTGTTAAAAAGTCAAAAATAAGTACTCAAGTTTCGGAACCCAATAAGGCTGCACAGGTGTGCAATCCCTCCCCTGTTGATAAGTTACCTGATCTTGTTGCCTTGAGACAGGATGCGTTCATACAAAACCAAGTCGAACAGAGGTTAAAAGAACTTACTGCTTTGCAAACAGGTACAGAACAAAAAATTAAATCTCAGAGGGGTGGAGTCGAAGTTATGGTCAAAAATAGAATCAAATGGCCCCATGAGTTTGTACTCACCGGAAGTACAAAAGAAAGGGTTTCATACGACCAGTTAACCCCAGTACAGTGGATGGCTGGCTTTTGCCGCACCATGAAAGAGGAAAAAAATTCTGAAATGAAAGAGCACATGCTTGATTATGTCATTGCTCTATTAGAAGATGCCAATGATTTTTCCTGGGGTGCGGCAAAGGCCAGCCATGCTGTGTTACTGTGTCATATGGAACAAGGGGAAATAGTTGATTTTTCGGATGTTCAAAAAATTGACCGAATCCGTCGTGCCAATGCACAGAAACATGTGGTTCCTAATGCTTTGTCGCAAGGTTCTTTTGTAAAAAGATTGGGGACAAAAAATACTAGGTCCATGCCCTGCAATTACTATAATCAAGATTCATGTGTTCACGACAAAACCCATGAGACCAAAGGTACTATTTATAAGCATATTTGCTCGGCATGTTTTGCAAATGGGGGCAAAAGCTTTGCACACCCAGAAACCCAGTGTAGAAACAAACACAAAAAATCCTGTCAAAAAACAAAAGACTTTGGGTACAGACTTAAACACCTGTACCCAAACACAAAATACTTGCAAAAAATTTCATCCAACTACCCTGGTATATGCAAGAAATGTAAAAAATTGGAAATTTGTTCAAGAAAGATATGCCACAAAGCAAGATTGGCTCGCCTAGTTCCATCGGTCAAAAATTAACACCACTGACCATAGGACCTATGCTGAGGTTGTCAGTGCAAAAAATACCAGTCCTTCAATTTCACTTGTTCCAAACTGTCAACCTCGTTTTAACTGTAAAGTCATTGTAAATCAGAAACCAATTGCTTTTAAGAAAAGACAAACACTGGAAAGACACAAAGATCAATCACCAGTGCAGTATCCCAATCGTCCTTGTGTACAAACAACCGTTAAAAAGGACTTTCAAGTACAATTGCACAATAGGTTTGCCTTATTGCAGGACATGGGTTCGGAAAGTTCACAGTTGAAACATGATTCCGCATATACACAGCCTAGTATGGTTACACTATCCACTTCTTCCAACATTTTAGCTGGTGTCCCAGATACCTCGTGTAGGCAAAATGATTCATTAAAGATTTTTCATGACAATGATACCAAAGGTGAATCTCAATATCCACAGTCCCAGGATGACCAACCGGTTCCATTGGAAACGAATTCGGCAAAAATTCCAGTTGAGGTTCTAATGAATAAAACCAATTGCGTAGACTATGTAAACTGTTCTGAACAGAATGGAACCCACTTTGGGTTCATACCTTTGACCCCTTTGCAGGTTTATACTGGTGCACAGACTTTTAATACTGTAATACAGGATCTTGTTGCACTGCATGGAACGGTTAAAGCAAGTAATCTTCCAAATTTTATGTCTTGTAGAATTCCACTGGAATCTCAGCTGAATATTACCAACTGGAGAAAGTATCTGATTAATTACTGGGACCAACAGTTGTCTGACCTATTAGCCTTCGGCTTTCCCCTGGACTTTGATCGTTCTTGTCCCTTGCAAGCCACTGAAATTAACCATGCTTCAGCAGTTACTTATTCTCAACATATTGATAAGTACTTACAGGATGAAATTCAGTATGGGGCTATATATGGACCCTTTGACTCAAAACCTTTCCCTTTACACGTGTCTCCATTTATGACACGTGAAAAGTCAGGTACTTCAAAACGTAGAGCCATTGTGGATTTAAGTTGGCCACATGGATGTTCTGTTAATGCTGGGGTAGAAAAAAATAAGTACCTGGGTACTTACTTTGAACTCAGGTACCCCTCCATTGATAATATAGTACAAGCTGTTAAGGAAGTCGGTCCCTCAGCTCTTATGTTCAAGATAGACATTTCACGTGCCTTCAGGCACTTAAAGATTGACCCTAGGGACTTGGATCTGTTAGGACTTTGTCAGAATAAGTACTTTATTGATGGATCTTTGCCTTTTGGGTTTAGGCACGGAAGTACTTTCTTCCAGCGTTGTTCAGATGCCATTAGGTATATTATGGCCTCCCAGGGCTATACAAGGTTGTACAATTATATAGATGATCTTCTATATATTGGCCCTCCTGATGAGATTTACAATGCTTATAACTATCTTCTTGACCTTTTACAACAGCTAGGTTTGGAGATAAGTCAGGAAAAGCTTGTTCCTCCAACCACTTCCCTTATATGCCTTGGTATTCAAGTAGATGTTGTCACAAAAACTATATCTATACCCCAGGCTAAATTGCATCAAATTCATGATGATTGTAAGGGCTGGGTTGGTAGAAAGACTTGTACTAAAAGACAATTACAATCTCTATTAGGGTCCCTTTTATATATTACTAAGTGTGTACGATACTCAAGATACTTCCTTAATAGAATGTTGGAAGTTCTGCGTCAACATACAAACAAAACCATTATCAAACTTACCAATGAATTTTTCAAAGATCTGCAGTGGTTTTTAACCCTTTTAAACCAGTATAATGGAGTTACTTTCTATGACAATAGGAAACCTTCAGCATCCGTCCATTTAGACGCTTCATTGACTGGTCTGGGTGGAGTATATGACAAAATGGTTTACGCCCTTGACATACCAAAGGGTTACATGGACTATTCCATTGTTCATCTCGAGATATTAAATATCATGGTGGCTCTGAAAGTATGGGGTTCTTCTTGGAAAGATAAATATATTGAAGTTTTTTGTGATAATTTGGCAGTTGTACAGGTCTTAAAAACGGGTAGGGCTAAGGATATCCGCCTAGCCACCTTTGTTAGAAATATATGGCTTATTACTTCTATATTTAATATACACCTGGCCATTACTCACATACCTGGGAAAAGTAACTCCATAGGAGATTTGTTGTCTAGATGGACAGATACTCCAGATAATCAAACTAAATTGTGTTCTATGAAACCTATACACCACTGGATCCCTACTCATCTGGACTTGACATTGCTTAATTATCAGATTTAAACACATTTTTATCTTTATATTTTTAGATGATACCATACTAGGCCAGCTCACCACCAGTGCTAACCAGAGATTGGCGTGTGGTTTTCGGCCTAACACCCTCAGGAATTATGAACGTATGTTCAAGGACTTCCTTATTTTCCTGGTGGTGACTGGCCTGGTCATTTCTCAGGTATCTTCACACACCTTGTTATGTTTTATGGAATTCTTGGTTCAGAACCAAATGTCACATTCTAATATTGCCAATTACATGGCTGCCCTTCGGGCCTCCTTTATAATATATGCCCTTCCCACTGTACCTTTTACAGATCATAGATTACAATTATTTCTCAAATCAGTGAAAATTAACTCCCACTTCACTCCTATTATACATTCTTCCATCACTGTAGACACCTTGGAAAAAATTGTTCAAATCTGTACTGTATTACCTAATGCAGACATATTTCAGCCACTTTATTTATTCGCATTTTTTTCCGTACTCAGATTATCCAATATTCTGCCCCATTCCATGAAGCTCTTTGATAGTTCACGGCAAATATGTAGAGGTGATATAATTTTTTCTCCAACCCATGCAGTAGTTATTGTTAAATGGTCTAAAACTTTGCAGGATAGGAAGACCTTCGCTACTGTGGCAATTCCTGTCCTAGGCCATTCTTCTTTATGTCCAGTGGCAGCCCTAAGAACCATGTTACAGAAAGTCCCAGGTTCTAATAATCACCCTTTATTTCAGATTCATTCTGCTGGCAGATGGGCTCCTCTTACCGATTCCATGGCCAGGAAACATCTCAAGAAAGTATCTACCTTTCTCAATGTTACACCCCCCCCCCCCCCCCCCCCCCCCCCCCCTTGACTTTTCATGATTTCAGGCGGGCAGGTACTTCCTGGGCTTTTAACCATGGGGTTCCACTTGAACACCTAATGCAACATGGTACTTGGAAATCCAATGCAGTCTGGAAATATATCTCTACTGATGCAGCTGTTCCCTCTGTTGTGTCTGATACTTTTCGTACTTATTTGCATCAGTAAATTGGTCAAAGCTTCTTCCACTTTCCTTCACTCCTTTGGTGTTTGGGGTTGTGCCTTCAACTCCACTTTGACCTTGCAGGTCATTTTTCACACCTTAGAATATCACATATCAAATTTCAAAATTTTTACTATTTTAATTTGGCCCCTATTGGCCCCTCCTGGGCGCTTTGTCGCCCAGCAGGGGGCACTGGTGGCCCCTTTGCCTTGGGCAAACCATTTTTCATTTGGCATAATTCATCTGGTGTTATTGGTGTGGGCTCACAATGTACTCATTCATGTGAGCATATATAAATGTCAAACCCTCTAGGGTATATTATTGTATTATATTTATTTTAAATTCCACCTTTTAGTATGGGTGGTACTTTCATGCTTTATGCATTTTGCCTCAAGCATACTATAAATGCTTTAACCTATACTCTATCATTGCATAATGTAAAGTACTTTATGATATAATGCTAAAAAGAATTTTATAAAATAAATTCATAATCCCATCTGGTTTTTTACTGTTAGAAGGGCCCCTTGGGGAATGAAATGGGCATTTGCTCCTTCCTTGAGTTTCAAGGTAGACCTTTGGACAGGAGAGTTAAAGAAGGCTTTGTGAAACTGAATTTTAAGATGGCCTTCCCAAAGGAATCAAAATGACCTTCCTTTACTGAAGGAGGTCCTTTCCAAAGGAGGCTTCGTGAAACCGACCCCTGGTATATTCCAGCAAACTCAGGTGTGAAAAAACAGATTGTCTGTTTCTACTGTCTATACCCATAAATAAATTAAAAGCCAGAGCTTTACGGGGTATTTTTTGCAAAGCATCCAATTGGGAGATTTCACAATAAAAGCACAGAACCAGATGCCATTTATTGCATATTTTTATTATTCTGACCTGATGAGTAACAGAATCTGAAATATCAGTACAAAGAGAATTATCACAGATTATCTTTAAACAATTTACACAATAATTTAAATATATTTTAACAAGAAGATGAATTACACATGCTCATCAAACGTTCAAAGCTGATGGAAATTCTGTTGGCCGAACTTCAATAATCCAAATATTGAATTTAATGAACTCATTCATATTTTCCCAACAATTTCCCAACTGTTTTACACTAAATTACCAAATCTATTTACCTTCTATTATCCAAATAAAATCTTCCTCCATATGTGTTTGGATATTAGAGATTCTTTTGAATTTGCCAGTTAATTAATCATAACACAGTCAAACCTATGTGTATTTTGTCCGGACTTTTAAAAACCACTTCCACTTTACCAGGATTCTCAGATAACTGGTCAGATTTCAAGAGAAAAGGTCCTGGACCCATATTCACTAAATGTCCTTATGCATAAAATAAACATGTTCTAAGAATATACTTTAGGTATTTTCTTTGAACCAAAAACTCTAAGAATGCAAATAATCTCTAAGAATAAGAATGTTTAAGGTTTTCTATGAAAGGTGTGCTATATATATAATTCATTCTACAGATATTGCCTTCATGTTGATCAGCAATCTGAATGATACCCGTTTTCTGCAGTCACTGCATCCAATTGGTGATTGTTGCTTTTAAAAATCTAAAAAAAAGCCATAAAGAACTCTCGTTCTCTTGTTCTAAGAAGTATTTTTAGAAACTGATTGTTTTCTGGGAAAATTCTAAGAAATCAATAAGAACTGTGGTGAATACAGGCCTGGGTCATTGAGTACAACTATAATTACATTGTCTTGCTGAAAGAGAACTGCATTTCTCAGTACTCTACTTAAAGATTTTCAAATGTAGAGATTATTCAAGATATATATTGGAAGCCTTAATCACTCTCCCTGCTGCAGTGTGTATAAGCTAATTTTATGTTTGTAGCTGCATAAAACACAGCAGAAAAAATGTCGGTATAAAAAAAATAAATTGATATATACATAAAAGTCATAATTAAGTTCTGCATTGTGGCACAAAAGAACATCACAAACCAAGGCTTGTGTACATGTCCGCTAAGGCGTCTCAACATATCACTGTTTTGAAACTTCCATTCAGGTCTATCACTGTGACCTATTATTCGATACAACATCTGATCAGATCATCCTTGACTGTCACCAAAGTCACCCTGGACATTTTAAACTATTGAAAACTATTCTGCTGCAAACGATTAATTTGACTAGGTTTGGTCTGTTGAGAGTCATTATTCTACACTTACATGGTACTTAGGCAGCTGTGAACAAAACAATTGTAACAAATTTTATTGTAATTTAACTTTTTGTAAGTTAAATACTTACCTTATCCTCACAAATGCTTACTTGGTTTTGTGGAGGCAAAACGCGGCGACCAACAAGAATATTTTAAAATTATTCTTGTTCGAGAGGTGAACCCCGTAGTTAGTGCTAGGTGCGCATGCGCACCACACATTGTCGGTTGGACTTTGTCGAGAGATCTTCATTTAATTTTTGGTCCCCTATGAAAACAAACTTGTGAGGGGAGGAAGGGTGGGTCTGTCCTTGTGAGGATAAGGTAAGTATTTAACTTACAAAAAGTTAAATTACAATAAAATTTGTTACATTTTATTGCATAAAATAGCCTTACCTTATCCTCACAAATGCTTGATTCCAACCATAACAGGAGGAGGTGTTTGTTTTGAAACCTCCCTGTTAATAGACTATGGGGTTCACCATGCAAGCATTTGATGGAGAGGATAAGATAAGCTTAAGAACGCTGCATTAAGATTACTCATTACTGTGAAAATTTGTGAAAATAAGTAATGAATGCTAACCTCATGAATACTCATGATGCACTGTTGTTGTTGACACTTGCTTCAATTGGTATGTGCTATCTTACAGCTACCCATGACCGATTAACTGTATGGTCGGGGATGGCTTCCTGGGTCCATCGAGCAAGATGCTGTCATCCTCCAGAAAGGCATCCCCAAGCTGACTTCTATGGCTCCTTAAATACAGTCATGGGGCCATCTGAAAAAAGAAGACAATTGTCAGTACAAGCTACTGGTATGGCTGAAGACATGTAGGTATGTAGGACATATGAAAAAACATGGAGAACATACTCAAAAATTCACCACATGCTGAGCAGAAACCACTGGGCCTAACTTGAAATCTGATTGGTCGGTGGACTGCCAAGCTACATCCTTCAAATAAAAAGTGGTGAAAGTGTTGTGGCTCTTCCAAAAACATGAGCCTAATACTTGTTCTAATGAGACCCCACCCTTAAAGGCCAAAGAGGCTGACAAGGATCTTATGTCATGAGCCTTTACATGAATATTATCGGACATAGAATCCGAAGATTGATAGGCCAAAGCAACAGTCTGTTTGATCCAGGAAGAAATAGTGGATCTTTGAATATCTTTGTCAAAACCCTCCTTAAAGGAGATGAACAACAGATTTTTGCCCTTTCTCTGTGTAGAAGTCCTATCCAAATAGTACCGAAGAGCTCTAATAGGACACAGAGTCATATCATCAGACAGATCAGAGCTCAAAAATGGTTTTAGAGCTGGAATGACTATAGGTCTGATCAAATCTGGACCCTCAGAAGCTAACTGGTTCTTAGCCAAGAAGGCAGGAGAAGGAGAGATAGTAACCTCCTTCCAGTGAGGCTTATGTCTGAGAGAAGAGAACATCCAAGCGTGCACCTCCCCCCTCCTTTTGCCAGATGCCAAAGCCATCAAGAAAACAGTCTTGAAAGTCAAAACCTTAAGAGTTGCATCCTTCAAAGGTTCAAAAGGAGCCTTAGTCAAAGCCATAAGAACCAAAGATAGGTCCCAAGAGGGAATACCTCTATTGAGAATAGGTTTGTCCCTATAAAAACTTGCAAGAAGTCTATTCAAGTGTATGCTCTTGCTTACTTCCAGACCAAAAGGTCCCAAATGGTCAGAAATTGCAGTTCTGTAGCCAGCAATAGTGGCAGGCTTCAAATTTTTGACAGTAAACAGATGGTTCAAAAATTCTGCTATGTCTGAGATGGAAGGCTCTGCGCTGACCACCTTATTCTGTCGGCACCAGAGTTCAAAAATGGACCACCTTGACTCATATAATCTTCTAGATGAGGGTCTTTGAGGTGCCTTAATTCTATCTGCCACCTCCTCAGAGAATGATGCAAGTGACTCTGGGTGGTGTCCAGGTGCCAAACATGCAGATTCAGATACATGAGATTCTGATGGAACTTCTGACTGAAAGGTTGTTTTAGCAGATGAGGCCAGTGAGGCAGTTGCAATGGGGGCTTGGTAAACAGATTGACTAGATCCCAAAACCAATGCATTCTGGGCCACCCTGGTGCTACTACTATCATTCTGCACCTGTAGGTGTTCATTTTCTGTATGACCTTTGGTATGAGAGCTACAGGACAAAAGGCATAGCCGTCCAGACCCTCCCAGGAGATGTTCAATGCATCTATGTTCATAGCATTTGCATCTGGGACTGGTGAGACATAGATTGGTAGCTTGTGATTCAATTTGGTGGCAAACATATCCACCATTGGTGTGTGCCAAACTTTGCAAATTAGACTGAATATTTGAGGATGAAGAGACCATTCTGTCTGAATTATTTTGTCTTTCCTGGAGAGACTGTCGGCTATGACATTGAGGCAACCCTGAATGTGTCTGGCTCTTATGAGAATGTTTCGAGGATTGCAGTAGGCCAAGATGCGCCAAACCAGGAGACACATGTCCCATGAGTGTGTTCCCCCTTGTTTGTTCAGATAACTGACTACAGTGGCGTTGTCTGTTGCTATGAGAACCCTCTTGCCTAGAATTCTGTTTTGAAAGCTTTTTAAGGCCCGAAACACTGCTTTTAACTCTAGGACATTGATATGAAGCAATTTTTCCTGATCTGTCCAATTGCCACTGACTGTCAGATTTGCTAAATGAGCTCCCCAACCCTGATTTGACGCATCTGTGAAAATAAGGGTATTGTGTTCCTGAGGATGTAAAGGACAACCCTTTGCTAAATTTTTTGGATCTTTCCACCACTGAAGATAACTTTTCAGAAGATTTGAAACTGGAATCTTCAGGTCTAGAGACTGGGGATATTGCCAATGTGTTTTCAGGTACCACTGAAACGGACGCATGTGGAGCCTGCCCATTGGTATTGTTTTTTCTAGGGATGCTAACACACCTATCAAAGACATTAATAGTCTTGGAGTGGTTTGTGATACGACCTCCATGTCCTGAACAGCTTTTTCTAGAATTTTCAACTTCTTTTCGGTCGGAAAGACTTTTCCCTGTAGCAAATCGAAATGGTAGCCCAGAAAGTCGATTTTTTGTGTTGGTTCGAGCTCTGATTTTTCGAAGTTTATCACAAAGCCAAGATCTTGCACCACCTGAATGAGTTCTTTTGTCTGTACACGACATTGGTGGCTGGTATTCGCCCTTAACAACCAGTCGTCTAGATTTTGGTGAATTCGAATTCCGCGAGACTGAAGAACAAGCTTTACTTCTTGCACGATTCGCGTGAACTCTAGGGGTGCTGTCGCCAACCCGAAAGGAAGAGCTTTGAACTGGTACGTTTGCTTGTCTACATGGAAGCGAAGCAAATGATGCGAGGCCGGGTGTATGGGCACATAAAAGTACGCATCTTTGAGGTCTATGGACACTAGCCATTCCCCTTTTGTGAGCGAATTTCGGATGATCTCTGCAGTTTCCATCTTAAATGTGGGAACCTGCAGAAAGCTGTTCAGAACACTTAGGTCTATAACTGGGCGCCATTTCTTCGCGGGTTTTGGTACAAGAAACAACCTGCTGCAAAAACCTAGAGTTGTGCATACCTTGAGAGGGTAAATAGCCCCTTTTTTGAGCATATCTGCTACGCAATCTGTTAGAAAGCGATGTTTTTCCGGTGTGCTGTAACCACTGTGAATTGTGGCTAGCACTGACTTGGGCGGATTCGATTGAGGAAATATTTGGTAACCGAATCTCAAGATTTGCACAACTCTTGGATGACAATGAAGGCGCTGCCATACCTGTCAATATCTTTGCAAACGGCCTCCATGTAATAGAAGTGGGTAGTCACTTGCGTCTGTTGCCTCCTCGTCTGGAAGACGATTGGTAGGGCTTCTTATTGAATCTATCTGGTTGGCCACGAAAAAACTTGGAACCAGAGGAGTAAGAGGAAGAAGAACGCCTGTCATCAGAGCGACTATTCGACTGGAAAGACTGGCGATTATCAGCCTTCAATCTTTTAGGGGATCTATCCTGCTTTTTTTGTATTTGATCCAATGTAGTGGGACAAAATAAGTCCGCAGATTTGAAACCAGTCCTTCGTAGTTTGTTAAAGTCGTGTTCCTGCAAGTGTGATGCACAGACTTTAAGGATGGAATTCCTTCTTGCAAGCTGTAAATTACAGGCCAAAGCAATGGAAAGATCTGTGACAGACTCCAAAGCCTTATCAAGAGAACTAAGGCATGCCGACTGCATTTGAAGATGGGATAAAAGCTTGTCAGAATCCCTGAAAACATCTGAACCACCCTGTTGAAGCAACTCCTCCATAGAAGATGAAGTTTTGCCAATAGCTTTCATGAACCAATTGACATAAGACAAAATTTGAACACACTCTCTAGTAACAGTCTCCATATTTGTATGTTGCTTGATAGGTACATGAACTGAAGATGGAACAGCTTTTGGGAAGAGTGATCTGAAGGCATCTTGGCATTTGGGTGCAGAGTTCGAGAATTCTACCATGGACGACTTGTAGAACTTCATGGGAGGCCTGTTATATTGTAAAAAATTGTCAGTGTTAACAGGACTGCACTGCAGCCTCTCAGGCTCACCCTTCTTTGGGTTACCAGAAGCTTTGGCCTCATAAAAATCCCAACGCTGAACTATGGCTTCCAAAGGTGGCATGACCATGGGAAGAACTTGTTTTTTCTTTGACTCTTTGCTCTTGGAACCAAAAATTTTGGTAGGTTGGTCAGAGGGTTCTTCTGGAACTTCAACCTGTAGTAAAGCTCTGATAGCAGAGTCTCCCTGTAAGTGGGATCTTCTTCAACCTCCTCATGAGGAGATGGAGATCTGAGCCTCTTGCGTGATGAAATACTCGTAGATTCATGGACCGAGCTGACATCAGAGAACGCGTCTTCACCAGATTCCAAAGCTCTAGGGCAAGGCTGGTGGGGTGTTGGTAAAGATGATGAGGAAGATGAACTCGTCTTCAAAGAGGTAATTTGTGACTGCATATCTTCTAATCTCTGCAGAATTTTAAGCAAGGATTCCTCTGCTACAGGCTGAGATTTCTCAGCTGTAGGGGAACGATGAGGGTCAGATTCCTGCCCTAACAAGGAGTCTTCTACTTCTTTTGACACAATAATATCTTTAGATTTCTTTTTTGACTTAGAACGAAGCTTTTTCTTCTGTTCAGAAGTGAATTGTAGGCAGTTGAAGCAGTCCTCTTCTTTTGAAGTGACGCAGACATCCTGACCCTTGCCTTTGTCTCTACAAGGGTAACAGAAAAGGTGGGTATCCCAATCGTACAATGGGTGACCACAACCAGAAGCACGCTTCGTAGATTTCAACTGTGATTCCGCCATGATGAACTTCCAAAGAAAACGCGCAGCCTCCACGATGACCAAAAATTGAATGAAGATCTCTCGACAAAGTCCAACCGACAATGCACTAACTACGGGGTTCACCTCTCGAACAAGAATAATTTTTAAATATTCTTGTTGGTCGCCACGTTTTGCCTCCACAAAACCAAGTAAGCATTTGTGAGGATAAGGTAAGGCTATTTTACGCAATAAAAGTCTATCTTTGACCAATGATACTGATATTGTCTGTCATGTTACAACTATGATAGTCTCTACTTTATCTCAACTTTCTCATTCAACTGGTGACCTTTAAGATTGAAAACATTATGAGATATGTATACAAAGTGTTAGTGTCATATACCAGTTTCTCAGTGTCATTTACAAGTTATCAAAGCTGTATCTACAAGCTGGTAACTGGTATAAAGGTCTTAAACTCAAATCTACAATATGTAGCTGTTTGTGCTATCACTATATTAAATAATAAACCAAAATCAACTTCAAATCTATTTTAGAAATCACTTTTGTATGGGAAAAGAGAGAATACCTAATTCAGGAGTTTAACAAAGAAAATAGATGAAAAGTATGTGCTTTTTACTGCAAGTTTTATACAAATAAAAATGTCAAACTTTTGGCTTGTAAAACTACCTTTGAGCATATTTGTCCAGAAGTTAACATCACAGCCAGTTGTATGTGAAAGACACCTGTCCAAGGATACTATCCCCCCCTTGAAATTTTTATAAAATGATTCAAAGCAGAGATTTTCTGAGACCGTATAAAGTCTCATTCTCAATGATCTGGTTATAATATTAAAGCCCACACTTCTGTCATCAAACAATGTCAATATTCGAACTTTACCCAATGAGTTTTGCTCTTAATCCATACACCAAAGCACACTCTAAAGTCAGAACATGTACAAATTCCAATTTCAAAAATCCAAGGATTTGGAAAAAAATGGTCCGCACCAAAGAGACGCAGAATTAATGCAGAGGCATGGTGGATACACTTTAAGAACGTGGAAATACTTTTAAATTTTAGTTTCTTTCTGAAAGAAACAACACAGAAGGAGGCCAGAATCTCATCAGATAACTTATTCTACATTGTGGGAACATCAAAAGTGAAAATGTGACCAAATTAATTCACAGATTTATGAAGAGATGAACTGTGGAACCTTAAGAAGTTTATCCTCACCTTGACAATGCCTGATAATACTATGATACTACTGATAATATATGGAAAAAGATGTGCAACAAAATATTTAGGGTACCTGGGTTGAAGAAGCTTGTTATCAAGTTCGGCAGTTTTGAACATTTGGCAATATTCAGAAGTTAAGCAATGTTATTTTTCAACTTAGGAGCATTTCTATATTATCTGTATGTGTTAGCTGTAACCCACATTTTTGCATGCAAACAGCATTTATAATACTCCCTCAAGCATATGTTCTCTCTTTTTTACAGAAACACTAAATAGAAGTACAAAATCAGTAAACACGGGCCCAGAGGAGACACACAAACTCCAGCAATTGTTTTCATATAATTCCCCAATTAAAGCCAAACTCATACTAAAGATGAGAATGATTATTCGATCATAATACGAGGATTTGAATGCATCTAGTAAAGAAAGAATTTAATTTGGTCATGCAGCAAAAAAAGGGACATCTGTTATCATGTGTAGTAAATTGCAGCCTGACACATGTAATATAAGCATAAATTAGGAGTGTACAAATCGCTATCAAAATTGGATGTTGGGAGCTCTATATATGTGAACATATGTTAAGACTTAATCTAACATTATTTCTGTTTTGTTGAACCCTGTGTTCATGCCATGCCGTAACCCACATTTGCACACTGTATAGCCATCAGCAGCTTTTCCCGCAGTTCCCGCTGGGTGGAGTACTGTGGTAGTTTGAGGAGGTTCACGCAGGTGCTTGCTGTGGGCAGGGCTTGTGGCTTATACTCTGCCTGTGTGATCATAAAACCATTAGAAAGACTGCCAAACCCTCCATGTGGGACCCGTGATGTTCCAGTGACAAACTGAAATGGAAAAAAGTACAATCTTAAAAAATATAAACCAAATTTCAAACTTAGAAAAAATATTGTCACTGTTGATGGCCGGGAAATAATGAATTAATCAAGTTTAGTCATGTGACTGAATGACGGGAAGATGGACTACTGGTATTTAATGGCCCAGGTAAGGTTGTTAAAAAAACTTAAGTTTGCAAGTCTTAATTAGTCAATGAATTGGATGGCTTCAACAAATTGTAAAAGTTTTATTTATTTACCAACAAGAATATTTTTAAAAATATTTTGGTTGGTTGATGTTTGCTTTCACCAACATATAGCAAGAGTAAGGATAAGGTAAGGGTATTTTACACATTGAAAAGCTACGGTTGTGAAATGGCAAGTATTTCTAATGGCAATGTACAGTTGCGTCCTGTTAAGAGAAGCCTCTTAATATTCTAAATATAACAACACTTGAAACATGAGTCTCTTACTCATTATAAAGACCGGAAATACGCAGTGAACGAAAACTCGTCGCTACGCATCATTGCTAACGTACATTATAATGCGAGGGATACAATATTGTAAAAGTAGTCCTATCGGGCTTCGTCCATTATTCCCACCCAGAAGTTTGTGATTTATTCGCCGATATATTACTCAAACCCCGTCCTTTATTGCTACAGTACATGCTGGCTGAGTAACATTTTAAATGGCTACTACTCATTCCCATTTTACTTTTAAAATGACTCAAGCATACGGCAGGGAATTTTGTTCACTCTTGTTGAACATTGGGTTTTTCACAATACAAGGTACCCGAGAGTACTGTGTCGATATGAAATGGCAAGAAGGACCTCAGTGATCTAGTGGTAACAATCTGAAACTCACCACTTGGCTTGCAGCTCTGTAGTTTTGGGTTCAACTCTCATTTCATGACAGGGTCCAGAAAATACTGTCTGCCTATCTCAATATGACCCTAGCAGTTGAATCGGATGTAAAAAAAAAAAACCTTTAATTTTTTACTGTATCTGCGAGTTGATACCTGCAGTGAAAGTTACACATTCTTATGCCAGTTAGATAGTGGGTTTCTGGGAATCCCACATACTTGAACAGCGTCATGGTTATAAGGCAGGAGTTTGTACCTGTAAGAGGTTGACTCTTTCTCTTTGATCCATGCTCTCTACACACGCCCAGAACCACTGAATGATGGGCTCATCTACACTGTAGTTTGTGTACTCTGTGTTTTCCTGTAAACATATCCCACAATGCAACACACTGAGAAGACAATATCCCACATTACAACACTGCCTCATGTAACTACAGCTGGTGAACACATTGTCAAAGATAACCTTCAATCTCAATTTTTCAACAGGTATTTGATCGATCCATTTGAGAATAATTAAGTGACAAATGTCAAACTTTTACATTCCAAGCAATTCAATTCTACAAGTAAAAGTGAATTGTCTTACGTCCTAAAGTTAAAAATGTCATAAGTCAGAAGCCTACCTTTACCATCTTTCACGGACAGTTTTATAAAGGGTGTCAGACTTAGTCTGGCCTTAGGCTAAGTCGGGGAATTAAATCTGAGCCTTCTGACTTAGCTAAGTCTAGGGTCTTAAATGGGTTTCACAAATGGTGACTTTTAGGCAATACCCTGCTTATCAAATAACCACAGTAGTTTTTGTGTCATGTGACCATTTATTTCAAGTCAACATATTTTACTGGTGACATATATCCCCACATA
Organism: Sabellastarte sp. h YS-2021; assembly: GCA_964017235.1. NCBI lineage: Eukaryota > Metazoa > Annelida > Polychaeta > Sabellida > Sabellidae > Sabellastarte > Sabellastarte sp. h YS-2021. The sequence continues at coordinate 12,158,135 of OZ024927.1, forward strand.
ATAAAACATCCCTACCTTCCAGTCATCCAGATCGATTTCTGGCAGTCCAGAGAGCATCAACTCTAACTCGTACTCGTTGAACATTTGCACCAGACTCTGGGGTATAAAGTCATGAAATCCTCCAAGAAAACTTTCAATCTGCGGCTGTATTCCTTTAGTCATGCGTAACTCAGCCACAAGCTGTACATACTCATGCTAAAAAATTTTTTAAAAATAGAAACGAAAAAAAATAACAAGAACCAACCAGTTATAATAAGTTCGAGAAATTTTTAAGTGCAATAACCTACAAAGTTACAACTTGTACAAGCTCCATATTTATCGGTTGAAATTGTATTTTAATGAATTTATGCTTTAAAATTCATAAAATCACTGTAACTTGTCCAAACTCTCAATTTGTACATAACATATATATATATATGTTACGCCCAATCTGTGAAATTGCCCATTTCGTGAAGTAGGCAAGAATTTTGCCCATTTCGTGAAATAGGCAACTGACTTGCCCATTTCATGAAATAGGCAACTTATCCAGTATTTGCTTGCCCATTTCACGAAATGGGCAAACCTTGTGTTGCCTATTTCATGAAATGGGAAATGCCACGTATGAAAAATAAATTTTCTTCAATAAAAGCATTTTATTGTTTTACTGTTACTGTAAACACTATTTCACACTTTATTTTTATGTTTTATAAAACTACAATATACATGCATAATACTGCTAAAATGATTAACCATGCTGGTACACTTTCATTAACACAAAATATATTTCACACAATTAGACATTAACTATGATATTCAAATAAAAACATCTTTTTTCAACTCAAGCATCAAATAGACATTCAACATACATTTATTGTAAATAAATAGCATCTTCAGTCATTATGATTTACCAATCATAGTATATTGTCTTGTTACTTATCCACACTGTCACTAAATTTGTGCTAAACCATTGTAATTACATAATCCAATTATAACCACACCTCAGGACCTGTGTCTCTAGAGGGCCCAATGGTTAATTGCAATTCACAATACTTATAGGCTGACCCCATATAAAACGAATGCTACTCTGACTGAAAGAGGCCATTCCAGTTTCTTTCATTAATTAGGACACATAATTTACAGTTTAGCTTTTGATTTAACATTAAAGAATGTTCACTGAATAATGGACACTTTTATTTCATATTTTGGTGACATAAATATTTTAAAGTTGTAAGTAGTGTAAATAAGTTACTCTTAGAAAGCAGATATTTTATTAATGCTACCTTTAACTGTGTAATATTTTACTTGCATATATATAACTATCAAACACAACTTTAACATATTTAAAAATACTGAGGCAAAACATAATTTATTTAACTTTTTCTTTAGAAATAACAGTTTCAATATTTGTTACATATTTGTAGAACTTCCAAAGTTTTGTCTTCATCTTTGCACGGAAATTATATTTTCATACATAACATTGCCCATTTTGTGAAATAGGCAAGCAACATTTGAATAACTTGCCTATTTCACCAAATGGGCAAGTTAGTTGCCTACTTCACGAAATGGGCAAAATTCTTGCCTATTTCACGAAATGGGCAATTCCATGGATTGGGCTTAACATATATATAATGTCTGTCTGAGTTATATTAAATCTTGAACACCGCTTGCAGTTCTTAGAAATTCGTCTGGAGCTTTACCTGATGACATTAGTTTTGTGCACCTTTCTGGGTTCTTTGATAACTCATGTTGATTAACATTACATTCATCTGCTACCAATGTGATAGAATTATAAACATTGACTGAAAGACCCCAAAGGTTCACTAATTTATTTGAACAACAAGTTATGTTGCTGTAGAGATTGAATGGCCTTTTATATAACCGTTTCTCTACATATGAAATGAAATAAATTACATTGCGTTATATTTGAAATTCCAAAATTTTTCTCATAACTTTGTACTTTACTTACAAAATTTCTTAACATAATGACAGAAAAAATCTCAGTTTAAGAAAAAAAAAACATGCAGGGGCACATAGTTTTCAGTGACAATGCTTTACCAATTTCTACATATAATCCCACAAAATCCTGTCAAAATATGACTGACAGTAGCAAAGTAATATATTTTCTGATGATGTCTGATTTATTGTGTTCAAGTATGTTTATTTTAATAATTTTTTAAATAAACATACCTAAACTTAAGATTTAGTCAAGATAAGTCTTGCAAGCCACAAACATACCCACCTTATTTGTGTCAGTTACCGTCATCTGGCAGCCCTTGGGTTTGAGTTCCACTTCCTCCATCACACCAAACACGTCTGTTTCCACAGAAAAGGTCAGGCCGAGGCCAAGGTCACTGATGGAGTGGTCCAGGATCCACTGCAGGTTCTTGGCATACTCCGGATCAATGGACGCCACGTCTGTGTAATTCACAGGAATGCCTGAAACATGGATCATTTGTTGATAAGTTAATGTTTACTCAAGTCTTAATATCACTTTAAAAACACTGCTGAAGTTACTGTTTAAGTTGTAATATCATAAAGCAGTGTATATAATTTGGTCAAGAATTCAGTGATATCCTCCTTCCCCATCCCTGACAAAAAAATTTTAAAAAAATATGTCGCTGCTACAACTTTCGTTTGATAGATCCAACTCCTATGTTTGTTTGTTGCATAAATGGTGAAAATAGTAGAAGAAACTGTACATGTTACAAAAATACTAAATGAGCAGCATATTCCAGGCAAATTCAGGGCAATACACAAAAGGATTTCCAAGTGAGGTATAAGGGTGCCTAGCTATGGTGACATTATTTGGCCACAAGTCAAAACTAAAACTGTCAAAAGACTGGCAACCCATAATTTCCTCTTAGTTTTTTCAGTATCTGAACCTTCTGATCAATAATAAGTAAGATATAAGGCATATAAGGTAACACAAACACATTTGACCTTGAAGGAAGGGTCAAAGGTCAAACATGACTCCCATGAAACGATATACACCTGATAATTTCCTACCAGTGGTTTGGACAGTCCAAGCCAGTGGGACTGATAATAAAGGAGCTATAAGGTCTTTTTGGTATGAAGGCCCTGTTTAACCTTGAAGAAGATGGTCAAATGTCCAGTTTAACCCACAAAGGTGTTCACAAATATACGATAACCAAAACATGACTTTGGCTACAGCATATATCGAAACTGATATGTTTCAAGAAACAAGCAATCAGTGCCCGTGAATGGGCTCTGTGTCAGCTGACTGTGTTTTGAGTTTCAGAGTAGAAGTGAAAGAAGTTTTCGAGTTACAACTGATTTACTCAACAAAGAGAACCTCAAAGTAGCTTTTGCTCACCTATGCAATGAGTTAAAGGGCTGCAATTTTACTGTGGTATAGCTGACTAAAAAGTAGGTTAATAACACATTTAAAGATAAATGCAATTATTATAGTTATCAAGTTACAACTGATTTACTCAACAGTGATAACCTCAAAGTAGCTATTACACAGCTATGTAATGAGCTACAGCTCTGTAATTTGACTATGTTATAGCAGACCCAAAAGTAGGTGAACAACGTATTTAAACAAAGTAATGGAAACGTTTTCAAGTTACAACTGATTTACTCAACAGTGAGAACCTGAAAATAGCTATTGTTCAGCTATGTAATGAGCTACAGGTCTGCAATTTCACTATGTTACAGCTGACCCAAAAGTAGGTGAACAACATATTTAAACAAAATACTGTAAATGGAATAGTTTTCAAATTACAACTGATTTAGTCAACACTCAGAACCTGAAAATAGGCATTGCTCAGCTATGTAATGAGTTACAGGTCTGAAATTTCACTATAATATAGCTGACCAAAAATTAGGTGAATAACATATTTAAACAAAATACTCCAAATGCAATAGTTTTCAAGTTACAACTGATTTACTCAACAGTGATCACCTAAAAGTAGCTATTACTCAGCAATGCCATGAGCTACAGGTCTGTAATTTCACTATGTTATAGCTGACCCAAAAGGAGGTGAACAACATATTTAAACAAAATACTGTAAATGGAAAAGTTTTCAAGTTACAACTGATTTACTCAACAGTGAGAACCTGAAAACAGCTATTGTTCAGCTATGTAATGAGCTACAGGTCTGCAATTTCACTATGTTATAGCTGACCAAAACTTAGGTGAATAACATATTTAAACAAAATACTCCAAATGCAATACTTTTCAAGTTACAACTGATTTACTCAACAGTGATAACCTCATAGTAGCTATTACTCAGCTATGCAATGAGCTACAGGTCTGAAAGTTTACTATGTTATAGCTGACCCAAAAGTAGGTGAACAACATATTTAAACAAAATACTCTAAATGCACTAGTTTTTAAGTTACAACTGATTTACTCAACAGTGATAACCTCATAGTAGCTATTACTCAGCTATGCAATGAGCTACAGGTCTGAAATTTTACTATCTTATAGCAGACCCAAAAGTAGGTGAACAACATATTTAAACAAAATACCGTAAATGCAATAGTTTTTAAGTTACAACTGATTTACTCAACAGTGATAACGTCATAGTAGCTATTACTCAGCTATGCAATAAGCTACAGGTCTCAAATTTGACTATGTTATAGCAGACCCAAAAGTAGGTGAACAACATATTTAAACAAAATACTGTAAATGCAATAGTTTTCAAGTTACAACTGATTTATTCAACAGTGAGAACCTGAAAATAGCTATTCCTCAGCTATGCCATGAGCTATAGGGCTGTAATTTCACTATGTTATAGCTGACCCAAAAGTAGGTGAACAACATATTTTAACAAAATACTCTAAATGCAATAGTTTTCAAGTTATAACTGATTTACTCAACAATGAGTACCTGAAAATAGCTACTGCTCAGCTATGGCATGAGCTAAAGGTCTGTAATTTCACTATATTATAGCTGACCCAAAAGTAGGTGAACAACATATTTAAACAAACTACTCTAAATGCAATAGTTTTCAAGTTACAACTGATTTACTCAACAGTGATAACCTCAAAGTAGTTATTACTCCGCTACACAATGAGCTACAGGTCTGAAATTTTACTATGTTGTAGCTGACCCAAAAGTAGCAGAATAACATATTTACACAAAATTCTGTATATGCAATAGTTTTCAAGTTATAGGTGATTTTACTCATTACGGGAGGTACTGAAAGTCAAACAGTAGCTATTACTCACTAAGTTATTGGGATAGACACTCAATTTACTCACCATGTTGTAGCTATGAAAAAGTACCTGAATAACATATTTTGACAAAATGTTCTAAATGTAATACTTTACAAGTTATAAGTGATTTAGTGCATGATTTCATGAATTTTAATGCACTAAAAATTATTTAAACAATTCATAAAAATATAATTAAGACAGATCCAGGCCTGATACTCACACAAGGTTACCTACTAGTGGCCTAGTACATATGTGCAATATAAGAGAAAAATCCCTGCAATAATCAATGACGAAATAAGTGCTTTACTGCATGATTTCATGAATTGTAATGAATTAAAAATTATTTAAAAAACTAGATTGGGCCAACTCGGCGCCAACATATCCCCAGACAGGTCATCACTCACGCCACAGGTTTTGATCGGGAATTTTTAAAAACATAATTACCCATTATTATATGAACTTCAGCACATCAATCTACTCTGTTTATATCTCCCCAAGGAAGATGGTGTATCCCCAGACGCCGAATACATAACTCAAATTATATTTTCAATCTTCCTGCAATGATAACTCTAAACCTATTTTCAAAGTATTTAAATGACTGATGATTGAATGTCCATTCTAAAATAATAATCCCAAAAGAGCATATCTGTTTCTATATTTGTTGACAAATAAAATATTATTTTTAACTCAACTCATCATATTTTTCAACCTTCCTTCAAAGTATTTAAATGATTGATGATTCAATGTCCATTCTAAAATTCATAATCCCAAAAGCGCATATCTGTTTCTATGTTTGTTCACAAATAAAATATTATTTAAAAAAAAATTATTTATATTATTATTTTATTATATTATTTTTAGAATTTGCAAATTGTTTTCAGTTATTCATTTCCTCTATACCTATATATGTGGTCCATATATATGCAACCTAAATATGTGACACAATCTCAGTTCTGACTCCCCTTTGTGTTATATGTAATGAAGCCCACCACCTCCCACCCCCACCCCTCTCCCCTTCTCCACACCTCTCTCACTATTACACAAGATCTGCAACCCCATTGAGTTCTTTGTTTCTCATCTGATATCATTAAATACCTTTGTTTATTTAGTGTCACTCAATATAGCTGGAGGTCCCAGAGGTGGGTGGGGGGAATCCGGGTGGGGGATGTGGGTTGAGCATAAATGGTAAACAAACAATCTATATAAAAGGGGTACTCAAATACAAAAAGAATTGAGAATTTTAAGTATGTGATTATCAACTGAAATGAGTTCATAACTGTAGGAGCTGTGCCAAAATTAACTGAGGCAAGTTGAATAAAACTGGGCTAGTTGAGGGTTAAAAATCCCCTAGTTTTACTACATAAGGATATAATTTCATTAATATTGGGACTTAAAGCTCACTTAAAGTGTCCATTTTGTCTACTTGAATATGTTTAACCAGTTTCATTTTAAAAAGTGAAAAACTCAGCAAGCAGAGGTATAACACACAAAAATAAGTTCTTAAAAGACTAAGATAGCCATAACATTATTAATATTCAAAATTTAAATAGACAGGCATTTCCTTTTAAAAATTCAAAGATTTCAGCTCTATAACCCACATAGTTTGACAGTTACTGGGCTTTAAAGTGGCATAATATCCATAAATTGGGTTTCTGTGGGCATTTTACAATTGTTAAAGAGACCTTAGCAATTAAACTACAGATCTGAAACTTTTTGGGGGACATACATAACAAACAAAAATTATATATAATACAGTTTAAGACTTGTCACACTAAGCATTTCCAAATAACAGGGCAAAATACGGAAAAAAATGTCCAAAAAGGCACTTGGGTGAGTGTCTATGGCCCTCATACACAGGTTAAATGTCTACTAAAAACCTTGATTTTCGGCATATGTAAAAAGGACATAATAATGCATTCCCAGATGGGATTTCAGCTCCATCAATCACATAGTTTAACAGTTACAGGGCTTAAAGGTGGTAAAAAGTCCAAATATTGGGTCATTGTGGGCCTTTTAGAGATCTCGATGTGGCTTTCAAATTAAAGCTTCAGACTTAAAATTTGTTACATACTAAGATTACACATAGAATATGTATCTAATAAAGTTTGAAACTTCTCAGACTTACCATTTCCAAGTTACAGAGCAAAATATGTGAAAAATGTCTTAAAAGGGTCACTCAGGTGGGTGTTTAAGGTCCTCATACACAGGTTAAATGTCTACTTGAAGCCTTGATTTTTGGCACATGTAAAAAGAACATAATAATGTATTCCCAGATGAGATTTCAGCTCTATCAGTCACATAGTTTAACAGTCACAGGCCTTAAAATTGGCATAAAGTCCAAATACTGGGTCTTTATGGGGCCTTCTAGAGACCTAAATGTGGCCTTCAAATTAAAGCTTCAGACTTAAAATTTGTCACATACTAAGATTACACATAGAATATGCATCTAATACAGTTTGAAACTTCTTAGACTTACCATTTCCAAGTTACAGGGCAAAATATGTGAAAAATGTCTAAAAATGGTCACTCGGGTGGGGATTTATGGTCCTCATACACAGGTTAAATGTCTTCTTAAAGCCTTAATTTTTGGCACATATAAAAATAACATACTAATATCTTCTCAGATAGGATTTGAGCTCTATCAGTCACATAGTTTGACAGTCACAGGGCTTAAAAGTAGCAAAAAGTCCAAATATTGGGTCTTTGGGAGCCTTTTAGAGACCTCAATTTGACCTTCAAAATTAAAGCTTCAGACTTAAAATCTGTTACATACTAAGATTACACACAGAATATATATCTAATACAGTTTGAAACTTCTCAGACTTACCATTTCCAAGTTACAGGGAAAAAGATGTGAAAAATGTCTTATAAGGGTCACTCGGGTGGGTGTTTATGGTCCTGATACACAGGTTAACTGTCTATTAAAGGCCTAAATGTTGGGGCACATATAAGAAAACACATAGATATATTCCCAGATGATATTTAACTTAGATGAGAGACATAGTTTGAAAGCTACAGTGCTTGAAAGTGGCAAAAAGTGCATAAATTGGGTCTCTGTGGGCACTTTTGAGACCTTAAGTCGACCCCTTTGGGTAAACCTACAGCCCTAAAATTTTCTACAGACAAGGATTACATATCAAAGTTATACCTAGCGCAGTTTGAGACTCATCAGAATTATCACTTCCAAATTATAGGGCAAAATATGTGAAAAGTATAGCAAAAAATCCCTAAGTGGGGGTATTTATGGGCCTCAAACACAATTTTCTCCTCAACTTAAAGTCATGATTTTCGGCACATGTACTAAGAACATATTAATGTGTTGTCAGGGAAAATTTCAGCCAGCTGAGCATCATAGTTTGTGACCTACAGGGCTCTAAGTGGCCAAAAGTGCAATTTCTGACCTTAAGGTGGCCATAAGTTCTTTTTTACTGGGAGTTTAAGGTCACCTTAAAATAGGGATCTTCCTTTGGGCACCCTTAACATGTGTACCAAGTTTGAAAAAAAAATATTAATTTGTTTTTGAGTTATCGCGTCCACAAGGAAATTTCTACGGCGGCGGCGGCGGCGGCGGCGCGACGGACCTGAATCCAATATATCCCCGACTTTCGTCTGGGGATATAATTAATAAAAAAAATTAAGACAGATCCAGGTCTAATACTCACACAAGGTAATCTACTAGTGGCCTAGTACATATATGCAAGATATGAGAAAAATCCCTGCAATAGTCAATAAGAAAATTGTGATAAAGTGTTGAATTTTTCACACATTGGGTGGGGGTACCTGACTTGTAATGGCTCTGGGGAACAGACGAATGAACAGATCTGCATGCCTTGAACAATTTTTCATCCTCAATAGTTAAGGTATCTTTTAAAAAACACCATGTCTCTGGGTCTTATAGTTTAGGAGGAGAAGTTGTTCACATGGACACCCACGCCGCAGTGACGACATAAAAATGACTTAACCCAATCTGATCTACTCATTGATGATATATTTGTAAAATTGCAGGGGGAACAGTTTCAACCAATTCAATCTACTCACCCAGTATGTGTTTGTAGAAGGAACGCGTGAAGTAAACACCTATCAGCTGCTTGTGGTAGAGAGCCAGACCCATGGACTGTCCTGCAAACCGAAAGTAGTTCAAGTGATCCGGGTTGACTGAGGAGTTACTATTTGGTTGGAAGGTGCTGCCTGGAAAAGTACACAGAAATATTACAAAGTGTCACATAATTTGGTGTAAAGTTTTCTTATGTTTTTTCAAACAGCTAAAGGGTCACGTTTATGTAAATAGTTGAAGAAAATTTGAAATTTAACATTGAGAAAACTCTCTTGAAATGACATTCATTGACAAACCTTATCGTTGCAAATTGGTGAATTTTGGGAATCTACAGAATTATCTGAGTTTTAGTTGTACTTAAATGTCACTACATCTACAGCATTTTCTCATATTGGGACCTCAGAACAGGTTTCCTGTATACCTGAACAGGAATAACAGTGGATCTACTGATACACAGAGTTCAATGTATTACAACAAAAATACCTGGGTGTTTTCCCAGGAACACAGAACTATTGCTTGAATGTCACATTTGTTGATCAAACACAGTAAATGACAAACTTTTCTTTTAAATTAGGCAGAATAAATATCTACATAAAGAACTACAGCGGACCCACCATCTGCAGACTGTGTGAAAAGTGCATAGTCTGGGTTGAGGATTTCTTTGGACAAAACATCAAACCATTCCCGCACCACACCCTGGCCCTAAAGAACAGCAAAATATGAAATCTGAGGGAGTAAGATATTGTACAGTTACTTTTAATTTATGTACATCAAAAAAATTTACATATTGTGTAGAAATGATGCAAAATGTTGAACAAATCATGAAATCTTCATAAAAATGTTCTCTTAGATTAAAATGAAGCTGTGCTTAATATTTTGGTGTAGACAAATACCACATACAATAATGCACCCTTTTATTTTTGTTAGTTTCTTCAAGGACATTGTGAATCAGAGCTTAGAAGAAAATGAGTGCATTATGCTCTCGCCAACATAGAGCAATAGTGAGGATAAGATACACATTAACAATAAAATAACAATGTGAATTCACTTCTGTGAAAAAACTTTCACTCTTATTTTTAAATTTATGAATTTATTTATAGCGACCGAAGCATGCAAAATCGACAAGGTATTAGGCCCAACAAGAGAAAGAAAAGCCCTACTGCTGCATCTGTGGACAGAAATCCTAGAAGAAAAAAAATCAAATTTAGCAAATTTGGGAAAACATGACTTCGGTAAAAATGAGTACTTTCAATTTGTAGAATTTAAGTTAAATTTATTACCAACAATTAAATACAGGGAGTGATATTGTAGAAATAGTATTTACAATTGGCCAAAGAATGAAAGTGAACTTAATTTTACCTTGCATGCATTACAAAATGAAAGGTATTTAAAAAGAAATTTCCAGACTTAAATAAAAAAATCATTTCCTTTTTCATTTTTGGGAGACATATCTTTCAGGATACAAAACATGCAGGAGGCATTCTTTTCAGGGTGCACATGCATGAGGGGTTGCTGATATATGAAATTTTACTTGGTTAAAAAATGCCTCCTGGAAAAAATGCCTCCTAGAAAAAATGCCTCCTGAATATTTTGTGACTAGGAAAAAATGGCTCCTAAGAAAAAAAATATTTCGACTTGTAAACATGTTATATTTGAAAACTATTACATGTAATATCAAAAACATGTTATATTTCAAATATACACAGTCAAAACCAGAAGATACAATATCACAAAGTACAAATTTCTTCTTGAAAGGGTATCTTTTCAACTATACTCAGGATCAGTTTTAAAGCAGAATTTATGGCTGTGATGTTTGCTGATGAAGTAGTTGTGGCCTTTGTGGCTTAGAATATGTATTGTCATCAAATTACAAAATAGGTTATGCCCTCTGTAAGGAAGTGATTGCAGTTAGTACACTAGGAGGGGCAGAAATATAATTACAAGAGAAACAAGACAACTGAAATGATGGACAGGCATTGTCCACTGTAATGTGAATCTGTCGTGTTATAATACTTTGTGATGCTGTATGTTGTAGCTTTGACTGTATATATTTGAAGTATAACATTTTTACAAGTTAAAATATTTTTTTTCTTAGGAGGCATTTTTTCCTAGTCACAACATATTCAGAAGGCATTCTTTCTAGGAGGCATATTTTCTAGGAGGCATTTTTTCCAGGAGGCATTTTTTCCGCGCAACCAGTTTATGACTATTCAGTGTGAGGAATTGAGGATGAAAACATATGACTTCAACAAAAAGGTAATATCCGTAAAAGGTATGTCTTTGAAGTTTGGTTAATTACAAACTAACATTTGAATATTTTGCCATTAATACAACATGTTACAGTAAAATACATATAACATAATAAATATGCAACTGATATGACCTTTGAAATCCAACAAAAGATTTAACATCAATGTTTACCATCACTGATTATAAGTATGGATGTAAAATATCCTATTTTTTTTCTCTAAATTATTCCAAAACATTAAACTAAATTACTTTATACTTAAAATTATTAATCAGTTAATTACCTTAATTGCATAACTTTTCAATTCAGAAACCCTTCTCTAGCCGTGCAATTCAGTTAACCACACAGAATGTGTAAAAATAGTTTTATTCAATATTGATCTAATATTTTACGCATCTGGGAGAACATGATAATTGTGTGCTACTTGTGTATTCTCATTACAGACATGAAAGGATTAACACTTCAAAGAAAAGGAACTTCAATTCAAAGAGACCCCTTATGTGTGTCACTGTTTCACTTCTGACAAGAAAGGATTAAGTACTTGTAGCTAGGAAGCCACATGCACTGTAAACCAACTATTTGCCTTTGATGGACAAGTCAGCTTTTATGTATGGAGTCTGCATATTACCAGAAAACTACACATTTCTTAACTTTCAACCAGGTCAAAAGGTAGCCACAAGGATCTAGTTGGGATGGCTTCTGTTAGAATTCATATGAATAAGAAGCCATGGCTCACACCTAACACAGGGATTCAAACCAGAGTGGATGACATGAAAAGGTAGATTTGGTATAAATAAAGACCCCAAAACTTCAAACTTTATCAGTAGAGTTTTGTCCACAAGGCCGAGGTCGATCAGTGGGTGGATGACCACAAACACCTGTTTGACATCCTGGATCCCCCCAGACCGGGGGCGGATGGATACTCAAGGCCGATCACACTGGTGGAGGTCACAAGTCTGCTGAAAGGTTGCCGAAACAACACCAGCCCAGGGGAGGACACAATCCCCTACATGGCCCTGAAGAACCTGCCTGAAGACGGACTTCTAGCAATCTCGAGGATCTACAACCTCTGCCTCCGACGCGGGTACTTCCCAATCCAGTGGAAGCACGCCATAGGGAGCATGATCCCCAAGCCACAGAAGCCAAAGGACTTAGCCACAAGCTACAGACCCATCAGTCTCCTAAACTGCCTCGGGAAGTTATTCGAGAAGGTCATCGCCACCAGAATCCAAGAATTCGCTGATGACCACAACCTCATCAACAAGTGGCAAAGGGCATACCAGCCCCAGAAGGAAGCCAACGAGCACATCCACATCATTAATCAGTACCTGATGAAGGCCAGGAACACCAAGAGGATCACAGCACTTCTGCTGATCGACATTGAGAAAGCCTTTGATGCCGTCTGGCACAATGGCCTTCTCAAGAAACTACACCAACAAGGCATCCCGCCTGACCTCCTACGCATGGTTGCATCATTCCTAAAGGACAGGACCATACAAGTGAAGACAGGAACTAACCTCTCAGACAAGGTTCACCTCCTGGCAGGGACCCCTCAAGGCAGCATCCTGAGCCCACTACTCTTCATTCTGTATGTGAATGACATCCCCACCAGTCCACGATGCCAGTGCACACAGTATGCGGATGACATAGCCATCTACACAAGCCATCGCAACAAGAACTACCTCAGGGCGGATCTGCAAAGGCAGATCGACAGCCTTGAGGACTGGTGTGCTACCTGGTTCATTAAATTGAACCCCAAGAAAACCCAGCTGGTACAGGTCAACAACAAACGCACAATTGTCGATCTACCAGTGAAAATTAGGAACAGCTACATCAGGACTACAGATGAAGCCACCCTCCTTGGCTCCACCTTCGACAGAAGGATGACCAGGACAGCCCACATCGGGAAAATAAAGGTTAAAGCCATCCCAAGAACAGAAGCCCTACGACACCTAACCATCCAAGGTGTTCCCAATAGGGGCCTGAGGACTTTCTACCTCAGCATGATTCGCCCCATACTGGAGACTGGGTATCACCTCACCCACGACCACAAGAAGAGCATCAAAGACCTGGAAAAAATCCAAAACAGATGCCTTAGGATCATCACCTGGAACCCTAGGAGAGTTCCCACTCGCACACTCCGTGCAGGGCTCAACCTACCGAGCATCCAGGAGTACCTGTCCACCTGCAGGGCCAAGGCCCTCAACAGGTATCAGGGCTCCTCGCTCCAGGCACACCTTGATAGCATCCTGGACACGATGTAACAGCCGCAGATCCAGATCACAAGCAAACGTCCAACCTGCAATCTACAGGTGACTAAAACAGCCCACAAAGGGACCACAGTAGCCTGCCTCGACCTGAGAAACCACACAGCCTGCACCCCCCTGACCGACTACCACAGTCACAAGACCCGCGCCGACACAGCTCTGCTTCCAACCGCTTCAGCCAAGGAGCCAAGCGACTTCAAATAAGCCAAGAACAAGTCAGGTAAAAGACATCATCTCAGCTGATGTCACGCCTTTTAACCCGCCTTCGGCGGGTTAAAGCACTCATTATCGTAAGTTCAAACTTTATCAGTAGAGTTTTGTCTCAGTACAGTGCATATCCAAAGATAAGAAAAAGCAGTTGAATAGAAGTTAATGCATTGGTTAAATTTTATTAGGTTATTGAGAGTAAATAAGATTGGTTTTTAGATAACGGAGTACATTAACTGATAATGATTTTGTAGATGATAAACTGTTAACTTTTGCTGGTATATTGCAGAAATATCTTTGTTTTTAATATTATAAAGAAAACATTTTTTTAATAAAAGACTCTTGAAATAGTGACAGTTATTGCTTAACATAATTAATTCAATAATTGGCATAAATTTGACCAGAAACACAGAGTTCTGCATCCTGTCTTGGTATGGCAGTCAGAACAGAAGCTGCTGAGAATGACCTTGTCTCGCCCAATTTGACCTTGAGCGGCATCCCGGTATCCAGATCTGACCTTGCCCTCACAATACAGAGGGTCAGGGTGAAGTTTAGGAGGGCTTGTCAGCAGGTAATATGTGCTCAAAAATATCAGCTGGATAAGTTTTACAAATAGCTTTGAACTCTTTAATCTCTTTGTTCCTGCATATCCGCAGTTTAAAAATCACATGCTTGCCAATGCCATGTATGACCTAGTGTGAACATATTATGATTGCTCTGATTAGATCGAATGCCGAGTACTGGATTTGGGTTAAATGTAATGAAGAATTCTGCAAATTTATATCATGTTGCTGTTTGTGTGGATGTTTGTTCAATTTAAGTTTGAAAAAAATCACCCTTCCAAATGGTAATTTATAATTTATTACTTAACTTATAAATTTATAAAACTCAATAAATACATTTCACATGCATCTGTTGTTTCTGCACATAATTCTTGTATTCCATGATATAGGTGGACTTGCTAGACCTCCAAATACAGGACATTGAGACTCGTTTAGAGCGAGCAAAAGACAGCAGTAAGACACACATCTGTTACACATTGGCACTACGTCTACAGATTGTGGAGTCTGTACGAGGGATGATGTATCGATACGCCACTCACATGGCAGAGTTACTGGACTACTTTCTGGAGCAGATCTGTGAGGACGTGGTTTTCAATGAAACAGAGTTAGATCAAATCATGGAAGGGTTACTGAACAGTGAGCAGAGTTTAGAATTCAACTGATGCTTGGGTAACAGGCAACATATGACCAATTATTGCCCTTGTTTAATTTCCTTATGCTAGGACACTATAGACAAGATTAATCAAATGACAACAGTGGAATGTCTCTCCCTTGGCAGTACAGAGGTTCATATCTCTAGTTAGCCTGTATCCAATTTGCGTTTATCTAAATTTATATCAAAAACTGCCTTGATTATATCTCCAGGTTAAGTCATTTTAACCCCCTTTTTCAGTTTCTAAAAAACACAATGTTCCATCTTCTATGTTGATACAGGTGTGTTTCACTTTTTAGTTCTAAATATAAGTGTAACTAAGACTGGCCTCATGCTATAGCAGTGTGTTCATTGTTCTTGTGACAGAGAAATCTTGTTAGATTAAGTGTATTACGCATGTGCTTCAGTTGCAATAAATAAATACTATTACATTCAGCTTGATTTGGTTTCACTCATTTCGCAGAATTGACCAGACATAGGTTTATCAGTCAATCCAGTCACATAGTAACTTGCACACTGAGCAGGGATTTGTATGGCTGATGCCCTCACCAACCAAATCCAATCCAAATCTACTCACCACCCCCTCCTCCCCCTCAAACTGCACATTGAATGAGGACTTGAGCTTGTCAGGTGACACTTTGGACACACGTTCACAGCTGGAGTGGAAGAGGTTGTCTCTGTGTACAGTCAGGATGTCCTCTGTATTGGTGGCCACGTGGATCATCTCAGAGAGGGTCGGGTCCTTGGAAGCATCCTTATATAGGTTTTCATAGAACCACTCCTGTAATAGTAAAACACTGGTCACACTTAGACCAAGTAAAGCACTGGTCACAGGTATGGCAATTAAAGCACAAGTCATGGTGATACCAGCTAGAGCCGGGATAACACATCAGTTAAACACTTTGGTCATACACAGTCTGTAATTATTTTGATCCCTTTACAGATTCTACCTATTAAGATAAAGCCAAGGGCACACATTTTCTAGCATTAGTAATTACACTTCCACACCTAAAGCCAAATCACAAACTTATGCAAGATATATCCTACCATGTATATTTACATGTTCACACAGAAGCATGCTGGGAAGGAAAGAGCACACAGAGAACAATTTACTTAGTAAATCCTAGTGTTACGATCGAATGTAAATATGGAAACCGGGTCCCGAAAAGAAAAATTCGGCGGAAACCGGATTCGTTCGAATTAGTATACACCAAGCTGTAGTCAAGCTGTAAAACTTTCTGTGCGTGTACATGAACAATAATTTCAACTAAAATGTGGTTTATTTGATGATAAAACAGATGTTTTGGATATTATTTCAGTGTATATTGGCAAAATATTACAGAAGTTAATATTTTTAAACGTTTCTGTGCAATATTTTATACGTTTTGATGTGAAATATGTGACATTTCGGGAACCGGTTCTTGGAATTTGTCACCGGATTTCGTTTACTCTTTTATAAATCGAATAGAAACCAACTATCCGGTTTGCCATCTTTATCACTAGTAAATCCTAGGCAACACTGACATTAAAATCACAAAGGAATGATTTGGATTTCTGTACATTTTACATTTAATCCAGTTAAAGCTTGTATAGGCTCAGTTTAACTGAAAAGGGTACAGCACATTTATATCAGGTGACCTTAGGTCACACTTATATCAGATTGAGGGCCTGGGTTGCACTTTTACAGTAACAACTGGTTCTTTGGATGTCTATGACATAAATGACACTTAAACACAAGTCATATAATAATATATGCCATAGTAAATGGATCCATTAAATTCTGAATGTTTTAGAGATTAGCGAATTTCCCGATTTAGTTAGAAATTTTGCAAAATGCATGATAAGTCTCTGATAATATATTACATTATTTTACTGATTAATGTCCAGTAAAACCATGAAATATTAGGGATTGATTTTCTTTACAACTAACATACATAATAATGAAAATAATTTTTATATAATGAATTAGGGTTACCTTTTAAAAGCCCCACACTTCACTCAACATGCAACATTACGTAATCATTATTTACAACCAACCAGTTACAGCTCTTAGAGCTCTTGTAGTTGTCAATCTGAGTAATTGAGTAGTTATTAAGTTACAGCAAGGGTGAGGGATAGCCATATTATGATAATTGCAATGTGCTCCGGAACAGCTATCTTTACTTAATCCAAAGTAATGGCAATCCAAAAGGGGTGAGCTCTCATTATAAGTAGCTAACACAATATGCAGAACCAGAAAACAGCCCAAGTACTCAGCATTAAGCAAAGGTATGTCACATGTAGACAATGGTATCATTTTCAAAGGAGGATTACTGTCTCAACTAGAAGTATCAAATGTGTTTGATTAATCCGGTGAAGGGATGCAATTTTCACAGTCTCATCAGTTTATTCATATTATAGTGATACTGATAACTTTATCGAATAATGTCCCTTGAAAATCAACAACTTTTGTATGTAAAATGCGTAAAAAGCTGAAATAAGAATATTTTGAAATAACTTTAGCATCTTGGCTTAACCAGATATTTACCATTAAGTTAAGAGCTGACTCAAAAAAAAAACATTTTTTTTTAGGATACACTGAAAGTGCTAAGTTGTCTGTCAATGAAAAAAATTCATGTTAATGGTTGTCAAGTACTTTATTTTTAACGGAAGAGAAGTGTCTAAACAGTATAAACTTTTAGCTTTTTGTTCATAATATCTGCTTTGAGCAAGTCTTCATATCCAAAGTTAACTGTGCTTTCAAGGATTTTTCGAGACTGTGATCTATGCTTAAGTTATGAATCTGTTTATGTTCTCCTTAAATCAGAGAAGCACTCTGTCACACAACACAACCTACCTTTCTCTCTTCAAATGGCTGCACTTTGATGATGTGCATGAATCGGGACATCAACTCTGGACATTCCAACAGGAAGTGGAAGTGGTTGAAGATCACCTTGGGGTTTCTGCAAGAAGATTTGCGTTATTTATTCAACAAAGGGTTCAAACTTATGGCTTGGTATCTTGATTTTCACAGGCAATAATTATCTGGTGTCTTAATGATACAAACAGGTCACACCTTCCTGTACTGGAGTCACAAGCTACAACCAAACAGCCTAGTGTATGTTATATTGTGTTCGGTTATGGATTGTTATGTTATGGTTTACTTTAGGGACGTCATCAATACAAATATTTTATGTTGGCTAATCACTGTCGAAATTATAAAACTACAACAAATTGTAAGTTTTACATTGTAAAAGGCAATGAAAACAATAAATATGTGAAACTAAATGAAAATATATGTGTATAATCTGTAAAATTTAATAAATTTGCTGTTTCCTGCGATTTCTGATGCATTTTTCTCATACAGGAAGTGGGCGATATAAGAGGTGTATGGTACTTCCACTTTTACGTGAATGTATAAACAGTATAGAAAACGTGGCTGCTGTTGGATTTTGACATATTTTATGTGACAATATGGACTTATTTGATTGATTCAGACCTTCTGCCATCTGTTACTACATTGAGTGATTATTCATACTTTAAAACATGAACCGGTTAATAACACTATTCTAACCTTTGTTGATTAGTCGGCTAGTTGTGCCACCCCTTGTTTACTTTGTAGTCTGGTAAAACACCTTAATGGGGTTTCACATTCCAGAAGGGCTCCTTTCACACAACTCCGAAAGTGACTTGTGCTCAGGACCACTTTTTAAAAATGTTTGAAAAACCTCCTGCAAAAACTCTTTAAATGTATTAAAATATGCTTCCTGGAGAGATGTGGGGATTGGATTGGATATACAGGGAGGCTTGTTTTTTCAATGTGCATTACCATCATGGCTAAATGACTTTAAAATAATTTTACCGTTTCATGTAATTTTAGAATGTACTTCTACAGATACTAAGCACTATTAAATTAGTCACAGGAGACCAAATCTTACCTGGCCACTAAGAACTTGAGCACCTGATCGTGTCTCACGACAAACTCAATGAAGCGAGGAGAGGTCATTTTCTGCTGCATGACACAAGAACAGCACATATAGAATGCCTGGATCACAGCCGATACCCTGGATATACAAAATAAAGACACTTAGGAAAGTACAAACCTCCACCATACAGCAACACTTTGGACACCCTGTGTATAAAATATAAAAGTACTTAGTAGAGTACAAACAATCACCCATATTGAAACTGGATGCCACAGACACAAAATAAAAGTGTACTTAGGAGAGTACAAACCTCCACTATACAGTAATATATTGGAAACCCTGCCGACAAAATACAAAAGTATTTAGTAGAGTATAAACCTTTTCCATATAATAATACTTTGGACACTCTGTGTATAAAATATGAAAGTATTTATGGGCAAACAAGCATCCACCACATATACAGCTGGATACCACAGTCATAAAATAAAAGAGGACTCAGGAGAGTACTAACTTTCACCATACAATAAGATGCAATAAAATTGGATGTAAATGGCAAGAGGACAAAGGAGAGTAGAAACCTCAACCATAGAGTAAAACACACAGAGTGTATTGATTATCACTGCCAATACACTGGATACAAAATACAGTGAGACTGAAGAATTCCTCTCCTGAAAGGAGCAATGACTGGCATGGGAGGGGAAGGCTGCAATTGAGGAAAGTTATTCAGGTTTAAGTCCACATTTTACAGATAATACTTTGACACAATACTTATACTGTGGGCAAAGTAACAGCTCATCAAGATTCTTCCTTTGTAAACCAAACAACAAACTAGATTGGGCCAACTCGGCGCCAACATATCCCCAGACAGGTCATCACTCACGCCACAGGTTTTGATCGGGAATTTTTTATTTAATCCATTTGTTGTATGCCATAAATATTGGGAAAAGTTATATGAACTTCAGCAAATCAATCTACTAAGTTTATATCTTCCCAAGGAAGATGGTGTATCCCCAGACGTCGAATACATAACTCAACAGATCATATTTTCAATCTTCCTGCAATGATAACTCTGAACCTATTTTCAAAGTATTTAAATGATTGATGATTGAATGTCCATTCTAAATTAATAATCTCAAAAGAGCATATCTGTTTCTATATTTGTTGACAAATAAAATATTATTTTTAACTCAACTCATCATACTTTTCAATCTCCTGCAAAGGGTAACTCTGAACCTATTTTCAAAGTATTTAAATGATTGATGATTGAATGTCCATTCTAAATTCATAATTCCAAAAGCGTATCTCTGTTTCTATATTTGTTCACAAATAAGATATTATTTAAAAATCATATATTATTTATATTATTATTTTATTATATTATTTTTAGAATTTGCATTGTTTTTCAGTTATTCATTTCCTCAATTCCTATATATGTGGTCCATATATATGCAACCTAAATATGTGACACAATCTCAGTTCTGACTCCCTTTGTCTTAGATAATTAGATAATGAAGCAAACACCACCTCCCACCCCCACCCCACCTCTCTCCCCTTCTCCACACCTCTCTCACTATTACAAAAGATCTGTATAACTTTGTTTATTTAGTGTCACTCAATAGCTGGAGGTCCCAGAGGTGGGTGGGGGATGGGGGCGGGACTACAAAGAGATGGAGTGCTGCAGCACAAATGGTAAACAAACACTTATAATATAAAAGGGGTAATCAAATACAAAAAGCTCAGTTAATCTTATCACTAAAATAAAATAAAATATATAAATAAGGAATGTCCAACAGGAAGATTATATACCTCCAGAATTAAATATAAATTATCAAACGACAAGAACAGATTTATAATAATAATTCAGAATTGAGAATTTTAAGTATGTGATTATCAATTGAAATGAGTTCGTAACTGTAGGAGCTGTGTCAAAATTAAGGCAAGTTGAATAAAACTGGGCTAGTTGAGGGTTAAAAATCCCCTATTTTTACTACATAAGGCTATAATTTCATTAATATTTGGGACTTAAAGCTCACCAGAAAATAACAGTGTCCATTTTGCCTACTTGATATGTTTAACCAGTTTCATATTAAAAAGTTAAAAACTCAGCAAGCAGAGAGATAACACACAAAAATAAGTTCTTAAAAGCCTAAGATAGCCATAACTTTATTAATATTCAAAATTTAGACAGGCACTTCCTTTGAAAAATTCAAAGATTTCAGCTCTATGAGCCACATAGTTTGACAGTTACAGGGCTTTAAAGTGGCATAATATCCATAAATTGGGTCTCTGTGGGCATTTTACAATTGTTAAAGAGACCTTAGCAATTAAACTACAGAACTGAAACTTTTTGGGGGGCATACACAACAAACAAAAACTAGATTGGGCCAACTCGGCGCCAACATATCCCCAGACAGGTCATCACTCACGCCACAGGTTTTGATCGGGAATTTTTTAAAACATAATTACCCATTATTATATGAACTTCAGCACATCAATCTACTCTGTTTATATCTTCCAAGGAAGATGGTGTATCCCCAGACGCCGAATACATAACTCAAATTATATTTTCAATCTTCCTGCAATGATAACTCTAAACCTATTTTCAAAGTATTTAAATGATTGATGATTGAATGTCCATTCTAAAATAATAATCCCAAAAGAGCATATCTGTTTCTATATTTGTTGACAAATAAAATATTATTTTTAACTCAACTCATCATACTTTTCAATCTTCCTTCAAAGTATTTAAATGATTGATGATTGAATGTCCATTCTAAAATTCATAATCCCAAAAGCGCATATCTGTTTCTATATTTGTTCACGAATAAAATATTATTTAAAAAAAAATTATTTATATTATTATTTTATTATATTATTTTTAGAATTTGCAAATTGTTTTCAGTTATTCATTTCCTCTATACCTATATATGTGGTCCATATATATGCAACCTAAATATGTGACACAATCTCAGTTCTGACTCCCCTTTGTGTTATATGTAATGAAGCCCACCACCTCCCACCCCCACCCCTCTCCCCTTCTCCACACCTCTCTCACTATTACACAAGATCTGCAACCCCATTGAGTTCTTTGTTTCTCATCTGATATCATTAAATACCTTTGTTTATTTAGTGTCACTCAATATAGCTGGAGGTCCCAGAGGTGGGTGGGGGGAATCCGGGTGGGGGATGCATAAATGGTAAACAAACAATCTATATAAAAGGGGTACTCAAATACAAAAAGAATTGAGAATTTTAAGTATGTGATTATCAACTGAAATGAGTTCATAACTGTAGGAGCTGTGTCAAAATTAACTGAGGCAAGTTGAATAAAACTGGGCTAGTTGAGGGTTAAAAATCCCCTACTTTTACTACATAAGGATATAATTTCATTAATATTGGGACTTAAAGCTCACTTAAAGTGTCCATTTTGTCTACTTGAATATGTTTAACCAGTTTCATTTTAAAAAGTTAAAAACTCAGCAAGCAGAGGTATAACACACAAAAATAAGTTCTTAAAAGACTAAGATAGCCATAACATTATTAATATTCAAAATTTAAATAGACAGGCATTTCCTTTTAAAAATTCAAAGATTTCAGCTCTATAACCCACATAGTTTGACAGTTACTGGGCTTTAAAGTGGCATAATGTCCATAAATTGGGTTTCTGTGGGCATTTTACAATTGTTAAAGAGACCTTAGCAATTAAACAACAGATCTGAAACTTTTTGGGGGACATACATAACAAACAAAAATTATATATAATACAGTTTAAGACTTGTCACACTAAGCATTTCCAAATAACAGGGCAAAATACGGAAAAAATGTCCAAAAAGGCACTTGGGCGAGTGTCTATGGCCCTCATACACAGGTTAAATGTCTACTAAAAACCTTGATTTTCGGCATATGTAAAAAGGACATAATAATGCATTCCCAGATGGGATTTCAGCTCCATCAATCACATAGTTTAACAGTCACAGGGCTTAAAGGTGGTTAAAAAGTCCAAATATTGGGTCTCTGTGGGCCTTTTAGAGATCTCGATGTGGCTTTCAAATTAAAGCTTCAGACTTAAAATTTGTTACATACTAAGATTACACATAGAATATGTATCTAATAAAGTTTGAAACTTCTCAGACTTACCAATTCCAAGTTACAGAGCAAAATATGTGAAAATGTCTTAAAAGGGTCACTCAGGTGGGTGTTTAAGGTCCTCATACACAGGTTAAATGTCTACTTGAAGCCTTGATTTTTGGCACATGTAAAAAGAACATAATAATGTATTCCCAGATGAGATTTCAGCTCTATCAGTCACATAGTTTAACAGTCACAGGCCTTAAAATTGGCATAAAGTCCAAATACTGGGTCTTTATGGGGCCTTCTAGAGACCTAAATGTGGCCTTCAAATTAAAGCTTCAGACTTAAAATTTGTCACATACTAAGATTACACATAGAATATGCATCTAATACAGTTTGAAACTTCTTAGACTTACCATTTCCAAGTTACAGGGCAAAATATGTGAAAAATGTCTAAAAATGGTCACTCGGGTGGGGATTTATGGTCCTCATACACAGGTTAAATGTCTTCTTAAAGCCTTAATTTTTGGCACATATAAAAATAACATACTAATATCTTCTCAGATAGGATTTGAGCTCTATCAGTCACATAGTTTGACAGTCACAGGGCTTAAAAGTAGCAAAAAGTCCAAATATTGGGTCTTTGGGAGCCTTTTAGAGACCTCAATTTGACCTTCAAAATTAAAGCTTCAGACTTAAAATCTGTTACATACTAAGATTACACACAGAATATATATCTAATACAGTTTGAAACTTCTCAGACTTACCATTTCCAAGTTACAGGGAAAAAGATGTGAAAAATGTCTTATAAGGGTCACTCGGGTGGGTGTTTATGGTCCTGATACACAGGTTAACTGTCTATTAAAGGCCTAAATGTTGGGGCACATATAAGAAAACACATAGATATATTCCCAGATGATATTTAACTTAGATGAGAGACATAGTTTGAAAGCTACAGTGCTTGAAAGTGGCAAAAAGTGCATAAATTGGGTCTCTGTGGGCACTTTTGAGACCTTAAGTCGACCCCTTTGGGTAAACCTACAGCCCTAAAATTTTCTACAGACAAGGATTACATATCAAAGTTATACCTAGCGCAGTTTGAGACTCATCAGAATTACCACTTCCAAATTATAGGGCAAAATATGTGAAAAGTATAGCAAAAAATCCCCAAGTGGGGGTATTTATGGGCCTCAAACACAATTTTCTCCTCAACTTAAAGTCGTGATTTTCGGCACATGTACTAAGAACATATTAATGTGTTGTCAGGTAAAATTTCAGCCAGCTGAGCATCATAGTTTGTGACCTACAGGGCTCTAAGTGGCCAAAAGTCCAATTTCTGACCTTAAGGTGGCCATAAGTTCTTTTTTACTGGGAGTTTAAGGTCACCTTAAAATAGGGATCTTCCTTTGGGCACCCTTAACATGTGTACCAAGTTTGAAAAAAAAATATTAATTTGTTTTTGAGTTATCGCGTCCACAAGGAAATTTCTACGGCGGCGGCGGCGGCGCGACGGACCTGAATCCAATATATCCCCGACTTTCGTCTGGGGATATAATTATATATAATACAGTTTAAGACTTGTCACACTACGCATTTCCAAATAACAGGGCAAAATACAGAAACAAGAGGAGAGTGCCCGTGAACGGGCACTGTGTCAGCTGACTGAGTGTTTTTGATTTGTGAAGGTGATTAGAGGACAGAATAATTATCAGGAAAAGGGCTGTACAGAAATACAGTAAATGGTAACTGAACAGCAAGTTCGAAAGAAATTCCGAAGCTGACAGAAGAAAAGGATAAAAAAGTTGTGCCCTGTAAATGGTATTATGAAGGAAAATAACAAGGTAATTGTTTAAGTGTAAAAAATAGGTTAAAACATATTTAAAGAAATACTACAAATGCAATATCCTCGTTCGACCTTGAAGAAGGGGTCCAAGGTCAAATCTAACCACACAAATACATTCCCAGCCCATGACTTCCTATGGTTTACCATTCCAAAGCTCTAGGACCAATTATAAATGAGTTATAAGCACTTTTAAGCTTGGCTGTCCTCATTTGACCTTGAAGGAGGGGTCCAAAGGTCAAATCTGACCATACCAAAAGATTCCGAGCCAATGATTTCCTATGGGATGGTTTACCATCCCAAATCTCTGTCACCAATAATAAGCGAGTTGTAGGCACTTTCAATTTTCACTATCCTCATTTGACCTTGAAGGAGGGTTCCAAGGTCAAATCGGACCATATCAACAGATTCACAGCCCATGATTTCCTGTCTGTTTACCATCCCAAACCTCTGGGACCAATAATAAGCGAGTTATAAGCACTTTTAAGTTTGGCTATCCTTGTTTGACCTTGAAGGAGGGGTCATTGAAGGTCAAATCTGACCACACCAAAAGATTCCCACCCCATGATTTCCTACAGGTTGGTTTATCATCCCAAACCTCTAGGATCAATAATAAGGGAGATATAAGCACTTTTCATGACTGACAAAAACACCTGTGGCGGCCATCTTGTTTCTCAAAATGAGGCCAAAAATATTCCCAGACAACATTTTATGGTTATTAATATATACTGCAAACTTAAGAAAGCTAGCTATAATATTTTTTTTCATCAGAGCAGTAATGGTGAAATCTCTCTGTACACACTGCAGCTATCCAGTGGATACAATGATTTACTCAACAGTGAGAACCTGAAAGTAGCTATTGCTCAGCTATGCCATGACATAGAGGTCTGCAATTTCACTATGTTATAGCTGACCAAAAATTCTGTGAATAACATATTTAACAAATTACTCTAAATGTAATAGTTTTCAAGTTACAACTGATTTACTCAACAGTGAGAACCTCAAAGGAACTATTACTCAGCTATGCAATGAGCTACATGTCTGAAATTTTACTATGTTATAGCTAACCCAAAAGTAGGTGAACAACATATTTAAGCAAACTACTGTAAATGCAATAGTTTTCAAGCTACAACTGATTTACTCAATAGTGAGAACCTGAAAATAGCTATTGCTCCGCTATGCCATGAGCTATAGGTCTGTAATTTCACTATGTTATAGCTGACCCAAAAGTAGGTGAACAATATATTTTAACAAAATACTCCAAATGCAATATTTTTCAAGTTATAGCTGATTTACTCAACAGTCAGTACCTGAGAATAGCTATTGCTCAGTTGTGCCATGAGCTATAGGTCTATAATTTCACTATGTTATAGCTGACCCAAAAGTAGCTGAATTGCACAAATTTCTGTAAATGCAATAGTTTTCCAATTATAACTGATTTACTCAACAGTGAGAACTTCAAAGTAGCTATTACTCAGCTATGAAATGAGCCACAGGTCTGAAACTTCACTATGTTATAGCTGACCTCAAAATAGGTGAATAACATATTGAAACAAAATACTCTAAATGCAATAGTTTTCAAGTTATAAGTGATTTACTCAACAGTGATAACCTAAAAGTAGCTATTACTCAGCTATGCCATGAGCTACAGGTCTGAAATTTTACTATGTTATAGCTGACCCAAAAGTAGCTGAATAACATATTTATACGAAATTCTCTAAATGCAATAGTTTTTAAGTTACAAGTGATTTTACTCATAATGGAAGTTACTGAAAAGCCCAAAAGTAGCTATTACTCACTTAGCTATTGAGACAGACACCCAACTTACTCACCATATTGTAGCTATGAAAAAAGTAGCTGAATAACATATTTTAACAAAATGCTCTAAATGCAACACTTTTCAAGTTATAAGTGATTTACTCAACAGTGATAACCTAAAAGTAGCTATTACTCAGCTATGCCATGAGCTACAGGTCTGAAATTTTACTATGTTATAGCTGACCCAAAAGTAGCTGAATAACATATTTATACGAAATTCTCTAAATGCAATAGTTTTTAAGTTACAAGTGATTTTACTCATAATGGAAGTTACTGAAAAGCCCAAAAGTAGCTATTACTCACTTAGCTATTGAGACAGACACCCAACTTACTCACCATATTGTAGCTATGAAAAAAGTAGCTGAATAACATATTTTAACAAAATGCTCTAAATGCAACACTTTTCAAGTTATAAGTGATTTACTCAACAGTGATAACCTAAAAGTAGCTATTACTCAGCTATGCCATGAGCTACAGGTCTGAAATTTTACTA
This sequence comes from Sabellastarte sp. h YS-2021, assembly GCA_964017235.1. Taxonomy (NCBI): domain Eukaryota; kingdom Metazoa; phylum Annelida; class Polychaeta; order Sabellida; family Sabellidae; genus Sabellastarte; species Sabellastarte sp. h YS-2021. The sequence continues at coordinate 12,185,416 of OZ024927.1, forward strand.
TGTTATAGCTGACCCAAAAGTAGCTGAATAACATATTTATACGAAATTCTCTAAATGCAATAGTTTTCAAGTTATAAGCGATTTACTCAACAGTGATAACCTAAAAGTAGCTATTACTCAGCTATGCCATGAGCTATAGGTCTGAAATTTCACTATGTTATAGCTGGCCCAAAAGTAGCTGAATAACATATTTATACGAAATTCTCTAAATGCAATAGTTTTCCATTGATAACTGATTTACTCAACAGTGAGAACTTCAAAGTAGCTATTACTCAGCTATGAAATGAGCCACAGGTCTGAAACTTCACTATGTTATAGCTGACCCCAAAATAGGTGAATAACATATGAAACAAAATACTCTAAATGCAATAGTTTTCAAGTTATAAGTGATTTACTCAACAGTGATAACCTAAAAGTAGCTATTACTCAGCTATGCCATGAGCTACAGGTCTGAAATTTTACTATGTTATAGCTGGCCCAATAGTAGCTGAATAACATATTTATACGAAATTCTCTAAATGCAATAGTTTTTAAGTTACAAGTGATTTTACTCATAATGGAAGTTACTGAAAAGCCCAAAAGTAGCTATTACTCACTTAGCTATTGAGACAGACACCCAACTTACTCACCATATTGTAGCTATGAAAAAAGTAGCTGAACAACATATTTTCACAAAATGCTGTAAATGCAACACTTTTGAAGTTATAAGTGATTTAGTGCATGATTTCATGAATTTTAATGCATTAAAAATTATTAAAAAAATTTATTTAAAAAAAAGTAAGACAGATCCAGGTCTCATACTCACACAAGAGAATCTACCTCTGGCCTAGTACATATATGCAAGATATGAGAGAAATCCCTGCAATAGTCACTGAGAAAATTGTGATAAAAAGTTGAAATTTTCACACTTTTGGTGGGGGTACCCCCCTTGTAATGTCTCTAGCAAACAGACGAACAGACAGATTTGCATGCCTTGAACAATTTTTCATCCTCGATAGATAAGGTATCTTTTAAAATAAACAGCATGTCTCTAGGCCTTGTAGTTTTTGAGAAGAAGTTGTTCACGCGGACGCGTACGCCCACGCCGCAGAGTGATGACATAATGTCACCTGACTGACAAGTCAGCTGACATAAAAAATGTCAAAAAAGGTCACTTGGGCAAGTGTCTATGGCCCTCATACACAGGTTAAATGTCTACTAAAAGCCTTGATTTTCGGCACATGTGAAAAGGACATAATAATGCATTCCCAGATGGGATTTCAGCTCCATCAATCACATAGTTTAACAGTCACAGGGCTTAAAGGTGGCAAAAAGTCCAAATATTGGGTCTCTGTGGGCCTTTTAGAGATCTCGATGTGGCCTTCAAATTAAAGCATCAGACTTAAAATCGCTACATACTAAGACTACACATAGAATATGTATCTAATAATAAAGTTTGAAACTTCTCAGACTCACCATTTCCAAGTTACAGAGCAAAATATGTCAAAAATGTCTTAAAACGGTCACTCGGGTGGGTGTTAATGGTCCTCATACACAGTTTAAATGTCTACTTGAAGCCTTGATTTTTGGCACATGTAAAAAGAACATAATAATGTATTCCCAGATGAGATTTCAGCTCTATCAGTCACATAGTTTAACAGTCATGGGCCTTAAAACTGGCAAAAAGTCCAAATAGTGGGTCTCTATGGGGCCTTTTAGAGACCTCAATGTGGCCTTCAAATTAAAGCTTCAGACTTCAAATTTGTCACATACTAAGATTACACATAGAATATGTATCTAATACAGTTTGAAACTTCTCAGACTTACCATTTCCAAGTTACAGGACAAAATATGTGAAAAATGTCTAAAAAGGGTCACTCGGGTGGGGATTTATGGTCCTCAAACACAGGTTAAATGTCTACTTAAAGCCTTGACTTTCGGCACATGTAAAAAGGACATAATAATGCATTCCCAGATGGGATTTCAGCTCCATCAATAACATAGTTTAACAGTCACAGGGCTTAAAGGTGGCAAAAAGTCCATATATTGGGTCTTTGGGAGCCCGTCAGAGACCTCAATTTGACCTTCAAATTAAAGCTTCAGACTTAAAATCTGTTACATACTAACATTACACATAGAATATATATCTAATACAGTTTGAAACTTCTCAGACTTACCATTTCCAAGTTACAGAGCAAAATATGTGAAAAATGTCTTAAAAGGGTCACTCGGGTGGGTGTTTATGGTCCTCATACATGGGTTAAATGTCTATTAAAGGCCTAAATTTTGGAGTACATACAAGAAAAACATATTGATATATTCTCAGATGATATTTCACTTAGATGAGAGACATAGTTTGAAAGCTACAGTGCTTGAAGATGGCAAAAAGTCCATAAATTGGGTCTCTGTGGGCAATTTTGAGATCTTAAGTCGGCCTAACAGGTAAACCTACAGCCTTTAAATTTTTCACAGACAAGGATTACATATAAGAGTTACATCTAGTGCAGTTTGAGACTCATCAGAATTACCACTTCCAAATTATAGGGCAAAATAACTTAAAAATATAGGAAAAAAGTCCTAAGTGGGGTCTTTATGGGCCTCAAAGACAATTTTCTCCTCAACTTAAAGTCTTGATTTTCGGCACATGCACTAAGAATATATTAATGTGTTCTTAGGTAAAATTTGAGGCAGATAAGCCTCATAGTTTGTGACCTAGAGGGCTCTAAGTGGCCAAAAGTGCAATTTCTGACCTTAAGGTGGCCATAAGTTCTTTATTATTGGGAGTTTAAGGTCACCTTAAAATAGGGATCTTCCTTTGGGCATCCTTAACATGTGTACCAAGTTTGAAAAAAAATATTAATCCGTTTTTGAGTTATCGCGTCCACAAGGAAATTTCTACGGCGGCGGCGGCAGCGCGACGGACCTGAATCCAATATATCCCCGACTTTCGTCTCAAAGATGGTGCTGAGTGCATTCAAAATAGCGTGTAAATATCCCCATAGAGTTTATATTTTACTTTATCATTTGCTTCTTTATGCAATATAGGTTGTGCATTAAATAATTTGTCAATAAAATTAGAAAACTAAGATATATTACATATATCCCTAGCTTTATACTAAAACTTATGGTTGACTGTCCAATGATTGGAAATGTAACCTTAATGTGTGCGTCTCTCCCCAAGCAAAGCATAAAGTATGTACAAAAATTCTCAACAAACAACTGAAAACAACTGAAACTGTCTTTTAAAGTAATTAATGGAAATAAACCTCTCCTTACACAATACAATGGGACAAAGATAAACAAGCGCATTGAAATGGGCCAATGTTTGTTCCAGTAAAGGTCACATTTCATCAAGTTATTTAGGGCCCCATTACTATTATGTTGTCTGCTTCTGTAGTGACACTCTCTACTACATTATTACTGCTATATATCCACACCGTAAAGCTATACAGATGTAACACTTACCAGGGGCAAGCTAATTTATGCAGGTTATGCAGCCAAAAAAAAAAAACACCATTAATCGACTCCTGAAATCTGATATTTGGGACCCAGTCTTATGTTTTGTGGAAGGTTGTTCCAAAGTCTAAGACTCACTTGTGTAACAACAAACTGAACCTTGGACTTATGGACCCAAAAACTATATGATGGAAGCATAAGATATCTGTTCTTGACATCTGATCTACATGTGTTAATGGTAAAAGCATATTATTCCAAACGATGCTTAAAATAATAATACATTGGCCATCCTGAATCTAAAATTTGTTAATCAGAGGAGCTGTATTAAAGGTAACACAGTGCTTAACGGGGAGATGGTAAAGTGATTTGAGGGTAGGCTCAATATGTGACTTTTTCCTGTTGCCACTGACTACAAGTGCTGTTTTGTATACACTGCAGCTTATGAAGGTTACTCCTGGATAAGCTGTGGTTCAGGGAATTGTAGCAGTAACGTATTCACAGATTACCCTGCCAAGCTAGACTTGAACATGGGAGGTTTTAAAAGATCTGTGAAATCCTAATTATTAGAACACTTACCTGGTTGCCATGGTACTGAATACAGCCTCTTTTTCATTTTCTGTCCCAGTGATATCAAACCTCAGCAGATTTTTATGAACAACTGATGCTGCTGTTGTTGGCATCTGCATTGTTTCCACTGCCCCTGCATTATCCTTGTCTTGTAACTCAACACTTCCTGCATTCTCTGAACTTTTTGACATTTCGGTTCCATTATCATGTGAGTGACAGTCTTTAGCTGATGTATGAGAATTTTTACCAGATTCCACGCTGTCAAATACTCTGTCAGAAGCTCCATTCAGTTTGTCTAGGGTATCTCCAAAGAATTGCCAAATCATTCGTTCCTGTCACAAGAAACATGAAACTGTTTGAAAATATAATTACATGGAATGTCTACTACGCATGCCTAATTGGCTGGGAATACTTTTATTCTAAGCCTACAGTAAATTGGGTACCCAGAAATTCTGAGCAGTAATGAGTTGAGAAAAGAAAACTATTTTCTCATACATACATTAAAGTATTATTCATACCCATAAATAAAACAGGTGAAACTTGCTTTTCAGTCAGATTTAAACTACCTTATATTCATTTTCATACCAATTTCCTTATTTTCCCTGATATTTGACATTTTATTTTCAATACATATATTCACACCAACAGCCACACCTGCTTAACCAGTACATCAAGTTCCTTTATGCTAAAATTTGGGAAAAGGATTGAGAACACAAACCTTGGCCAACAGGTAGTGCCACAAATCCCTAAAACCACAGATCAAAGCCATCTTTGAGGAAGACTGAGCCAAGGTTAAACCCCGACTGTGCATAAAATTTTACCCCACATCTGATGTATGGTTTCCGAGTTTATGCACTGACAGACAGGCCTTATTACTATACCTTCGGGTAGAATTTGAGAATTTGAACTCTTCCTATGTGAATCTAATGTGTTATTTTTGTTTTTTTGATGCTTCAGGACTAAAAACAAAAGTAGACTATTTTTCAAGTTTTTTCCACAATATTTTTCTTATTAATTATTTTAACCTGTGTAGCCCTGCTATCAGGGGGCAGTGAGTGTGCTCTATCACGGTCATTGATATCTAACTGTCCAACCTCTGCCTCGATGTTAGCACTAACAGATTTTGAGGCCTGTCTCTGAAGCCTTGTCTCCTCACTTATCTCGCACTTAAGGATGTTTAGCCATTCCTCCAGGGACGTCCACAGTAACTCCAGGGGCTGAAAGAGAAATACATCAAAGGCAACAAGTGAAGTCATGATTTCCTAAAGGACGTAGCAAAACTCAACTCTTTGACCAATATTAAAGGAGAGATTATGATTTTTAGATACAAAAAAATGCTGTTTAGCTTGAAAGGATGGGTAAAAAATTAACACAAAGATAATTGATGTGGCTGACAATCTGCCACTTTAAAGTACAAACATATGATTTAAACTAAGAAAATTGACTGGCATTCATACAGGCACCACACCATTTAACAATAATAATGAGTTGGCTTACTTGTGGTTATAAGTCTGAAATCTGACTTGCATTTTCTCAGACTTAAATATGTTCAAGATATAAGACTTTTCTCTCAGTTGGTATCCACCAAAATCTTAAGGTCAGGCATAAATATATGACTGCTACATGGTTTAAGAATTTTCTCACCTTCTCACAAGGATTATATGAGAATCACGTGATATTTTTATTCACAGATAAAATCACAGCAAATATGTTTTGCCTTATCTATCGATGCCGCTATCTGTAACGCCCATGGGCAATGTGACCAAATATTTGCAAAAGTTGGGGATGGGCGTTTACGACAATGAAAACCAACTGGGCGTTTCGAAAAAAATAACCCAAATTTAGGGAAACCATGTTTTAGCACACACCGACTGGAAGTAAAATATGCGGTTGGTAAACAAATCTCGTTGCAATAAGTGCTAAAATAAGGAAAATTTTGTGGAAAATTGATATAAATTAATCCCATTTCAGCGATTATTGGGTTTATATGGAGGCAGTTTACCTCGAAACGACATATTAGCAATAACGTAAGATTGTGGATGAGCACTTTCAAAAGCATGAGCGTTAGAGCGCGGCAACTATAATATTTTTTGGTGTGTATCAACTTGAGCGAAATTCTAAATCGTACCAAGATATTTAAACAAATTAAGCCACAAACTACTAGATTTGTTTAAAAATTGATGTTATGAAAATACTTAATTTATACATTTCATTGAATAGTAAAAGGAAATCTAACTATAATAGATTTACACAGTACATGTAACTATAACACATGTCACTGCTGGTGGAATGTGATAGCTGCTAAGATTTGAAGAGACAAATTGCATTGAAAAGTTATACAAAGTAATGTATGGCCATGTAATGGTAACATACTGAAAAATTATAAACATTAGAATAAAGTAAAATATTTCAAATCTTAAAATGTAGCAGAAAGAATAGTTTGGGCGTCATAGATTACATGTACAATGGTACTTAATGGGGTCTGAAAATAATCAGCACTTGAGCCATGACTTGGAAGAATACGGTAATTACTGTGATTTGATAATTATCAACACCTGTAATGTATTTCTGGAGAATACAGTATCTACCTTGAACACTGCTGCTTTAGCATGAGCCTCTCCATTCATCACAAAGGAGTCAAACCCAGGTCCTGCAATGGGAGTGGTTTGTTTGAAGAGACGGCACATGAGGCGCACACAGCGAATCAGAGTGGTGATCTGAACGTCCATATCACTTGACACGCTGGAACCAAACAATCTAATCATACGGTTACTGCACTTAATCTCTGCATCCATAGACTGTGAGGAACATCAAACAAAATCGTCATTAAAAGAATCACAGAGTTATTATAGAGTCACCAGATTTAGGACACATGACGACTTACCTATTTCACACTAGCCTATCCTTTTCCATAGTCTTCTCCCCTAACAGACACTTAAGATAAGTCATAAGACCAATAAAAATGGAGGAGATTTTGCTCCAGAATGTAAAATCGGGGCAATCAGGAGGCCTCTTGGTAAATGTGGAACAGGGATATAAGATGGACACAGACTCTAGAACCTGGACTGTCCCTTCCTGGACTGTGGTACCTTAGAGGATGTCTACATTAATATGGTACTTTATAAATTCTTCCTTAACATATAAAACAAGAGGGTCAAAGATGCCCCAAAAGGCGGATTGCGCAGGCAGCAATAAGGTTAGCGACTGCTGTAATTACATTTAGAAACAAGGAAAGAAATGTTAGGTCACCCAGTTAAGGTGAATGTGTTAGACATGCTAAGAAACATAACTTGTAATCTAGGTTACATAATTGTATCTATGCTATAAACGGACAAACGAAAGGACGGAATTACACCAATTTTGAAAGCAACTTAGCTATGATGGTGATGTATCTCCCTGTCAAGTCTGAATTCGATTGGACAAAGCGTTTTCGAGTTAGAGTCCGGAAACGGAAATGCTGACGAACAAACGAACGGACGGAATTACACCAATTTCGAAAGGAACCTAGCTATGATGGTGATCTATCTCCCTTTCAAGTTTGAATTTGATTGGACAGAGCGTTTTCAAGTTAATCAATCTCCCCGTCAAGTTTGAATTCGATTGGACAAACCATTTTCGAGTTAGAGTCCGGAAACGAAAAAATGTGGACGGACAGACAGACGGACGTCGGACATATCAATCTAATAGGCGGGTTGCGTGTAACCAAAAAGAAAAATAAATATGAAAAGATTTTAAAAATTCTTCCTTATTATTATCACTTATTATTACAAAAAGAATAAAAGAGACATTGGCAAATAATTAGTGTTATGGTAAAAATGCATTGTCAAAAAATAGGTTTTGAGCCTCTCAAACAAGTCAAAGAAGTGTCAGGTGCAAATTCAAAGAAGAAAAACATCCGAATGGGGTAGAGACACGTGGGGAGTAAGAATTTTCTGGAAAATATAGGCGGGCGGTTGAATTTTTCACATCAGTATCTTACCAACACAAACCATTCAGATTCTGATCAAACAGGCTCACTTAGAGAAAGTCAAGATAAAACATTCAAGTTCAAGTTTCAATCACCATAAAAGTTAACCACTAACAATGCAACATAATATTAGTTGTTTGCTGATTAAGGGACATTTTCATATAGAAACTATTTCACTTCCCTTCAAAAAGCTTCCAAAAGGTCAGTTAGGTGGTTAATTTTTGTGCCAAGTATTTTTATGGTGCACCTATCGCATCGTATATTTTATAACAAGAGGAGAGTGCCTGTGAACGGGCACTGTGTCAGCTGACTGAGTGTTTTTGATTTGTGAAGGTAATAATGAGAGGAAAGCATAATTATCAGGGAAAGTGCTGTACAGAAGTACAGTAAATGGTAATTGAACAGCATGTTCAAAGAAATTCTGAACCTGACAGAAGAAAAGGACCAAAAAGTTGTGCCCTGCAAATGGTTTTATGAAGGAAAGTAACAAGGTAACTGTTTAAGTGTAAAGAGTAGGTTAAAACATATTTAAAGAAATACTGCAAATGCAGTATCCTCGTACGACCTTGAAGGGGTCCAAGGTCAAATCTGACCACACAAAAATATTCCCAGCCCATGATTTCCTATAGGTTGATTTACCATCCCAAACCTCTAGGACCAATAATAAGTGAGTTATAAGCACTTTTAAGTTTGGCTGTCCTTATTTGACCTTGAAGGAGGGGTCCAAAGGTCAAATCTGACCACACCAAAAGATTCCCAGCCCATGATTTCCTATAGGATGGTTTACCATCCCAAACTTCTAGAACCAATAATAAGCGAGTTATAGGCACTTTTAAGTTTCGCTATATTTGTTTGACCTTGAAGAAGGGGTTCAAGGTCAAATTGGACAACATCAACAGATTCCCAGCCCATGATTTCCTATATGTCTGTTTACCATCCCAAACCTCTAGGACCAATAATAAGCGAGTTATAAGCACTTTTAAGTTTGGCTATCCTCATTTGACCTTGAAGGAGGGGTCAAAGGTCAAATCTGACCACACCAAAAGATTCCCAGCCCATGATTTCCTACAGGTTGGTTTACCATCCCAAACCTCTAGGACCAATAATAAGGGAGATATAAGCTCTTTTCATGACTGACAAAGAAACACCAGTGGCGGCCATCTTGTTTTTCAAAATGAGCCCAAAAATATTCCCAGTCAAGATTTTATGATGAGGAACATATCCTGCGAATTTGAGATCTCTACTTATAATACCCTTTGCTCTAGAGGGCCAACAAAAGTCCTTTTTAAAGTCGAATAAACGTCCCTGGCGGCCATCTTGTTTTTCAAACTGAGGCCAAAAATATTCCCAGACAACATTTTATGGTTATTAATATATTCTGCAAACTTGAGAAGGCTAGCTATAATATTTTTTTCATTAGAGCAGTAATGGTTAAATCTCTCTACACACTGCGGCTATCCAGTGGATACAATGATTTACTCAATAGTGAGAACCTGAAAGTAGCTATTGCTCAGCTATGCCATGACACAGAGGTCTGCAATTTCACTATGGTATAACTGACCAAAAATTATGTGAATAACATATTTAAACAAAATACTCTAAATGTAATAGTTTTCAAGTTACAACTGATTTACTCAACAGTGATAACCTCAAAGTAGCTATTACTCAGCTATGCAATGAGCTACATGTCTGAATTTTTACTATATTATAGCTGACCCAAAAGTAGGTGAACAACATATTTAAGCAAAATACTGTAAATGCAATAGTTTTCAAGTTACAACTGATTTACTCAATAGTGAGAACCTGAAAATAGCTATTGCTCAGCTATGCCATGAGCTATAAGTCTGTAATTTCACTATGTTATAGCTGACCCAAAAGTAGGTGAACCACATATTTTAACAAAATACTCCAAATGCAATATTTTTCAAGTTACAACTGATTTACTCAACAGTCAGTACCTGAAAATAGCTATTGCTCAGTTGTGCCATGAGCTACAGGTCTGTAACTTCACTATGTTATAGCTCACCCAAAAGTAGCTGAATAACATATTTGCACAAATTTCTGTTAATGCAATAGTTTTCAAGTTATAAATGATTTACTCAACAGTGATAACCTCAAAGTAGCTATTACTCAGCTATGCCATGAGCTACAGGTCTGAAATTTTACTATGTTATGGCTAACCCCATAATAGGTGAATAACATATGAAACAAAATACTCTAAATGCAATAGTTTTCAAGTTACAACTGATTTACTCAACAGTCAGTACCTAAAAATAGCTATTGCTCAGTTGTGCAATGAGCTACAGGTCTGTAATTTCACTATGTTATAGCTGACCCAAAAGTAGCTGAATAACATATTTACACAAATTTCTGTAAATGCAATAGTTTTCAAGTTATAAGTGATTTACTCAACAGTGATAACCTCAAAGTAGCTGTTACTGAGCTATGCCATGAGCTACACATCTGAAATTTTACTATGTTATAGCTGACCCCAAAATAGGTGAATAACATATTTAAGCAAACTACTGTAAATGCAATAGTTTTCAAGTTACAACTGATTTACTCAATAGTGAGAACCTCAAAAAAGCTATTGCTCAGCTATGCCATGAGCTATAGGTCTGTAATTTCACTATGTTATAGCTGACCCAAAAGTAGGTGAACAACATATTTTAACATAATACTCCAAATGCAATATTTTTCAAGTTACAACTGATTTACTCAACAGTCAGTACCTGAAAATAGCTATTGCTCAGTTGTGCCATCAGCTATAGGTCTGTAATTTCACTATGTTATAGCTGACCCAAAAGTAGCTGAATAATGTATTTACACAAATTTCTGTAAATACAATAGTTTTCAAGTTATAAGTGATTTACTCAACGGTGATAAACTCAAAGTAGCTATTACTCAGCTATGCCATGAGCTACATGTCTGAAATTTTACTATGTTATAGCTGACCCAAAATTAGGTGAACAACATATTTAAGCAAAATACTGTAAATGCAATAGTTTTCAAGTTACAACTGATTTACTCAATTGTAAGAACCTCAAAATAGCTATTGCTCAGCTATGCCATGAGCTATAGGTCTGTAATTTCACTATGTTATAGCTGACCCAAAAGTAGGTGAACAACATATTTTACCAAAATACTCCAAATGCAATATTTTTCAAGTTACAACTGATTTACTCAAAATACAGTACCTGAAAATAGCTATTGCTCAGTTGTGCCATGAGCTACAGGTCTGTAATTTCACTATGTTATAGCTGACCCAAAAGTAGCTGAATAACATATTTACACAAATTTCTGTAAATGCAATAGTTTTCAAGTTATAAGTGATTTACTCAACAGTGATAACCTCAAAGTAGCTATTACTCAGCTATGCCACGAGCTACAGATCTGAAATTTTACTATGTTATAGCTGACCCCAAAATAGGTGAATAACATATTGAAACAAAATACTCTAAATGCAATAGTTTTCAAGTTATAAGTGATTTACTCAACAGTGATAACCTAAAAGTAGCTATTACTCAGCTATGCCATGAGCTACAGGTCTGAAATTTTACTATGTTATAGCTGACCCAAAAGTAGCTGAATAACATATTTATACGAAATTCTCTAAATGCAATAGTTTTCAAGTTACAAGTGATTTTACTCAAGATGGTAGTTACTGAAAAGCCCAAAAGTAGCTATTACTCACTTAGCTATTGAAACAGACACCCAAGTTACTCACCATGTTGTAGCTATGAAAAAAGTAGCTGAAAAACATGGTGATTAAAACATAAGTGATTTAGTGCATGATTTCATGAATTTTAATGCATTAAAAATTATTAAAAAAATTTATTAAAAAAAAAGTAAGACCAATCCAGGTCTCATACTCACACAAGAGAATCTACCTCTGGCCTAGTACATATATGCAAGATATGAGAGAAATCCCTGCAATAGTCACTGACAAAATTGTGATAAAGTGTTGAAATTTTCATACTTTTGGTGGGGGTACCTCCCTTGTAACGTCTCTAGCAAACAGACAAACAGACAGATTTTCATGCCTTGAACAATTTTTCATCCTCGATAGATAAGGTATCTTTTAAAAAAAACAGCATGTCTCTAGGCCTTGTAGTTTTGGAGAAGAAGTTGTTCACGCGGACGCGGACGCGGACGCCCACGCCGCAGAGTGACGACATAATGTCAGCTGACTGACAAGTCAGCTGACATAAAAAAGAAACTGATGTTATGTGCAAATAAGGAATGTGTGTTAAAACTTGGCTCAAGTACCAGTCCAGGTAGTATACTGATCAGTCACCTAGTGTACAATGTGTCTGTTACCTGAGCAGCTTGTGTCCAAGCTGAGAGATGTGATCCCCCAACAGCCGCAGAATCTCATCACAGCGGGAAGTGTTCTTGTTACATAGATGGACCAGAACCTTGTGAATCTGGAATAATACAACTGCTCTAACTACGCCTTATCAACATGCATACATTGTCATACACAATAAGTTTTAGTATGCATGGTTCAAAGGATTTCTAGATTGCATTGCAGTAGTCCACCCAACTACAAGCATTGTGTATGTGGCATTCAAAATAGTCTTACCCAGGTTGTCATTAACAGAAACTGGTATGAACTTGTAACACCAATCCTTAGATGCCTATAGTGAAAGCCTATTGGTCACCACAAGTGGGTGGACCATTAGACGTGTGCTCGATTAATCGTCGGTGACAGTGTACAATTTCTAATGATCGACTATTCACCTTAAATCTTACCTTTCCTGATTTATCTCAATATCCACATATTTTCCATGTATTTTATGAAATTTTACTTAATAAATCAACAGACTTGTCATGCATTTCGAGTTTGTTTATGTCTACCGCCATATTTACAGGAAGTGGGTGCTTTCGGTAGATTCTAAATGTCGGAACACTGTTATTCTTACCAGATTGACCTATACTTTATCCCGGAAAGTGTTTCTTAAATAATAAACAATGGAGTAAAATAATCGATTATGGGTCGATCATCGGTTGTAAAAATGGACGAATAATCAACCATAAAAATTGGAGGCGATTCCCAACACTAGTCACCATTCCACTTTGAAACAACTACCCTACTGTACAAATACTTTCATGTGGGGTGGGGAGTAGAGTAAGAAATCTAAAATTCGCCACATATCTGAAATTCGCCACATGTGGGCATACTAATAAAATAAATAAATTTAGGTGAGATTTGTTGAATGTACAGTAAGTTAAGGCTTTTTGAACTGAAAAATGCCAATTTTCAGACAAAACATCATTTACTTCATAAAATTAACTAAGGCTTCAGAGGTGGCGAATTTTAGATTCCTGGCGAATTTTAGATTTCTTACTCTACCCCAAATACATTGGTACATAATTTTCTCTGTACACCTCTTCCCATAATACTAGGCAAGGTAGGCCTGCACGAATGTTTTTACAGGGTTCATCTCTCTGGTCATCTATTCAAAGAAACATTCCAACCATAGCATTACTTGCAGTACATCTAACATACAGAACAAGTTTTGCCTGATGACATTCAATCTGCCATCTTTCTTACCTCCTTCAAATCAAAATTCAAATCCTAGCTGTTCACCAAGTCCTGTCCACCTTTCTGTTCTTTCCTGCTGTCTCTGTGCTTGATGGCGGCTTCCATGTCCAAAGACACATGATTGTTTTTGGCCTCAGGCTAGTGGATTTGTTGCAACTTAGAATGTGCAGTTTTTTGTAGAGATTAAATGCTGTAAAAGTCATATTAGAATTAGAATTGCTCACCATTCACTTGCCACCTAACAAATGAGATGTTTGCTTGTTTTGCTGTAGTTATTCCTGTGTACATACCATGGCTTCCTTGATTCTCGGGTTGTGAGTCAATCCAATGACATCGTCAAGTAAACGTGGCATGAACTGCAGTAAAATATCCACAGCTTCATTATACCCCCCTTGTACTGACAGTTCTAGTGGAGTTTTACCTGTAAAAAGACAAGTTATCAGCGATTGGTCTCATATCAGTACAGTATTTTACATCCGACATATATCTCCGATTCCAGTGAAGTTGACAGGATAAAAAAAAACAAATATTTTCTTGCATTAAAGGCGATTGATTGTTTGATTATTTAACTCACTGATTAACAGCTTATCATCATATTTTGCACAAATTTAGTTTGTTTCTAAATGTCTCATTTAGCAGAACAAGCACTTGAATTGTTGACCTTTATTTTGCTGTGCCTTCACAGAATACAATGCTATACAGTACTTTTACAGAGAATGCATTGTCAAAATATACTCAAAATACATTTATACAGAATATCTTAACACAGAATATTTATACATAGACCAGGCAATACACATAAACCACTATCACAAAATACGGTTACACAGCAGCCACAATTACACAATACACTTACTGAAATCAAAGGCATACATCTAATAATAAGGGCAAATCTCACCTTTCTTAAGTGCATTTACACATTTTTGTTCACAAAATGGCCAAAATTATGGACTTTTGGTGAAGGTAAACCCACAAAAATGAAGTAAAATATGTATATGAAAACTACTTAAACAATCTGGACTATATATTTGGTTGGCAAGGATAAATTTTGTGCACATTTTATGTCTTTATGGGGTGAACGTTAATGCAAATATCAGCAGAATCACGGATGATTCTGGAATATACAAAATACACAATCTCAAAACATGTTTACACAGAATTCCCATTCAGAGAAAACAATACATTGATATTTTATGCAAAATCACAGAAAACATTTACATTATACTTATGTACAATGTACTAACACAGAATACTACACACTTCACTGCTGTACTCACCATAACTGTCTGCAGAGTATTTGGCAGCACGATTCAGAAGAATCTTGGCCGTGTCATGTTGCCCATGGCTACAAGTATAAACAAACAGTATGACTCATTGACAAATGTGTTAAAACACTACCATTGCTTAAGGTTAAGTAAATATGGCCTTTGCCTGTGAAATACTAGCATAATATACAGACATCTTCATAAACTAGAGGAATGCTTTTGCTAACAAAAGCGAAGCATCCCTGAAAGTTTAAAATGCTTTGTGGTTTTAATAAGCATGCTGTAAAGCTAAGAATGCACAAAGCTGCGCCGTATGCTTTCCCAATACCTCTTAATACATTCTGAAGCTATAAAAGCAACGATAAAGGAGATATAAGGCAAAAACTCCAAAGTAGCTACTTATGACCCCAGTTTGGCCCATGGGGGGGGGGGGGGGGGGGGTAAAACTGACCGGCTATTTAGACTCTCCACATATGCTTTCCCAATACCTCTTAATACATTCTGAAGGTATAAAAGCAACAATAAAGGAGATATAAGGCAAAACTCCAAAGCAACTATTTTATGACCCCAGTTTGACCCATAAGGGGGGGTCGGGGGATAAAACTGACCGGCTATTTAGACTCTCCACATAAGCTTTCCCTATACCTCTTAATACATTCTGAAGCTATAAAAGTAACGATAAAGGAGATATAAGGCAAAAACTCCAAAGCAGCTATTTATGACCCCAGTTTGGCCCATAAGGGGGGGTCGGGTGGTAAAACTGACCGGCTATTTAGACTCTCCACATATGCTTTCCCAATACCTCTTAATACATTCTGAAGCTATAAAAGCAACAACAAAGGAGATATAAGGCAAAAACTCAAAATCAGCTATTTTATGACCCCAGTTTGACCCATAAGGGGGGGCCGTGGGGTAAAACTGACCGGCTATTTAGACTCTCCACATATGGTTTCCTATTACCTCCCAGTACATTTTATGGCTCTAAATGCAATACTTAAGAAGATAATAGGGGGGTTGACCTAAATTTAAGGCTTTCAGATTGGAAGGTGTCAGAAAATCACTCATAAATGAGACATTTTTCAAGGGATTGCTCCCAAAATCTAATCAGCTTGCGTTTTCGATAGTATGAACAGGTGTGTCAAATTATAAGGTTGTGTAGCAAGAAGTTTTTCCTGAACTGCGATGACGGGGGGGTGTACTTCAAAAAAATTGTTTTTGATCATGTGACCTTCATAAAGGTCAAAGGTCAAATTTAAGCATGCAGAAAAATTTCCCCATGCCTAAGGTATATAACTGCCAAATATGGTTTGAAACCTTCTAATAATAAGGGAGATATTCAAGGGAGACCATAATGCGGCGGCGGCGAGGAAACTGAGGCAAAAACAAATAAGTGCCCTTTCAGGGACGCTTAATTAGGACTCTTACCATTACAATGAAAAGCATAAATTTGGAACATTTAACAGTAATTTAAATTTTTATAATTTATTAGAAATACTTAACATTTCCTGACAGTAGCTATTTGTGGGAGCCATCCAACTAAAGTTCCAATGCAGAAATGTGAATTTAAGGTTATATAACAACCTTAACCAGGCCACTGAGTAACAGTAGTACATCCTCCGACCAATTAGATCACATGACCACGTTGTTCATTTCATAATTTTTGTTGGCCATCAACAGTGAAGACGTCTTTGGGAATTGGGAATCTCCTAATTTCATTGCAGAAACACGTCAATGACACATGGTTTGACATTCACATAGTGTATTTACCTGCATGCAAAGTGTAAGGGTGTGGAATTCTGGTTGTTCAATTTGTTGATATCAGCTCCATTGTCCAATAGACACATCACAGTCTAAAACACAAAATATATGATAAGTAAACTGGCTAATAGACACTTTCAATGTCTAAAGAGGTAGTGGAACAACACTAGGTTACTGAAAAACAAAGTGTGTTGCAACACAGAAAAATAACATCAGAGATGCCCGTACCCTATAGCCTGGGGAAATAGTTTTCAACACCACGAGATATAGAACCTAAGTGTCAACGTTCTACATCTTACAGAATCCAAGGAATAGTCCGAACAAGATTTTAAAACTCATGGTCACTATGACAAGGTCAAAGCTCAAATCAAGATTGCAGCATGACCTGTCACACATACAACATATAAGCAATGTTCCTACCACGCATCAACTTCTTACACTTAATGGTTTCAGAGATATTGTCCGGACAAAATGTTTAAGGTCATGGTTACTATGCTAACATCAAAATTCAAATCAAGGTCACATAATGACATTGCACACATACAACTCACAACCAATGTCCCTACCAAGTATCAACTTACACACCTTACACTTTCTGAGATATAGCCCAGACAAGATTTCAAAGGTCAAGGTCACTATTGCACACCTACAACTCACAACCAATGTCCCTACCAAGTATCAACTTACACACCTTACAGTTTCCGAGATATAGCCTAGACAAGATTTTATAGGTCAAGGTCACTATGGCAAGGTCAAAGGTCAAATCAAGGTCACACCATGACGCTGCACACCTACACCCCCTAACCAATGTCCCTACCAAGTATCAACTTCCTACACCTTACGGTTTCTGAGATACAGCCCCGACAAACTTTTTCCCATCGCCGCCCGTCGCCCATCCGGACTCCATGGGTGAAAACAATACCCATGGGGTAAAAACAACTGTGCCTCAGACAGAAGCACAAGGGATTATTTGCACAGGTATATAATATGATTACATCACAGAAGAGTTCACATCAGGGATATTAAAAGTAGAGTACCTTGTGCCCAATGGTGCTTCATAATCAGGGTAAAAATAGGGTGGGAATAATATTCCAACACATATTCCTTGATAAATAAGTTGAAATACCTCTGGTTACTACTGTGTTTCTATTGTCTCTTTTCCAAATCTATCTCACATTGTGCAAATAAAATCTATACATGGTATCTGAGACACATCTGATTTATTGTTTCAAGTTTCTTTCTCCTTCATTGATAAAATGCATAAATACGACATAAACGTGAACTCTGTTACAGTATTTATTCAAAAGGAGTGATCAAAATTGAAATCTATGTGCTCTGCACTAATCTAATCTACTGCTTTGCAAGCGCAATATCTTCCCCACAATGAGGAATTCAGTGCGCTAATTAAACAAAATCATTATCATATGGAAGTCAAGGGACGTTCAAGGTCAGTAATCCAGGATTGTGGGTGTGACCGGGAGGGAAGGAAGACTAAGTTGGGAAGCTAGAGCTGAAGAGGTGAGTTTTGAGGTGCTTCCTAAAAGATGCAACAGAAGGACTATTTCTTACTTGTAGAGGGAAAGAGTTCCAAAGGGTAGGGGCATAGTGACTGAAGGAATTTGAAAAGTGTTTAATTGATTTGTGAACTCTACGATCAAAAGTGGGGGTTTGAAGGAACTTGAGTTTGGGGGTACTTCGCCTTGTATTTCTAAAAGAGGTGTAGGGGTGGATTAATCCTCTTAGGTAAACTGGTTGACCCCGGGTGAGAATTTTGTATGTAATAAGACCAATTTTATTGTACCCTGTATCTAACTGGTAGCCAGTGGAGTTATTTTAGTTGAGGGGTAATGGGAGAGAATTTGGAGGAATGGGTGACAACCCTGCAGAGTGAGTTTTGGACTAGCTGCAATCTCCTTAACTCAAAATCAGTGAGCGATAAGAAGAGTGAATTGCAGTAGTCCAGCCTGCTGCTCACCAAAGCATTCGTTAACAGCACTGATGTATTCAGTTCTAGAAGGGGACAAATTCTGTAGAGGTCTCTCGTTTGTACTTTAGTGGACTTAATGACCTGTGACACATGATTTGAGAAAGTGAAATTAGAGTCGAACACCACTCCGAGGTTCCTGACACTTTGTGCTGGCGAGACCTGATTTCCCAGAATATTAATAGGGAAGTGAGGGAGGAGCTGGTTACGATTTTTTCGGGAGCCTATGAGAATGAACTCGGTTTTGTCTGGGTTAAGTTTTAATTTATTTGTGAACATGAAATTTTGATTGTTGTTTAGGCAGTTCTTTAGTTTTTGGATAGAGTGAGAGAAATTTTCTGGTGAAAGTGTTGTGTATAACTGGGTATCATCGGCGTAAAAGTGGTAGTTGATGCTACTGTGGGAATGCATGATTGAGCCGATTGGGTTAGTGTAGAGAGAGAACAGGATTGGTCCAAGGACAGAGCCCTGGGGTACTCCATAGTGGAGCGCAGCAGGATGCGAGAGAGTACTACCTACCTTGACCGAGTGTGTCCTTCCCGACAGGTATGATTTAAACCAGCCAGGTGCTAGCTCACTGAGTCCATAATAAACATTGAGTCTGTCCAGGAGAATGGTGTGGTCAATGGTATCAAAAGCGGCGGATAGATCCAGAAGGGTAAGGGGTCCAATTACACGTAAAGTATCAGTATGTAGTCTCAGACTGGCTCCTATCTGAGTTTCTTTTGTCTCAGCAGAGTTTTGAGCTCATATTTTGCTGCCATGATATTGCACATTAATTTACTACAAACCCTTGTATTCAGAATGCTATTACTGTAACTGTATTTAATAGTGTTTGTCTGCAAGAATCCGATGAGTGTGACTGACGCTTAGCCATTTTTGGCGATTCTGACAGGCTACAAGGAAGGCAGTTTCTCCCCTTTGTATTTAGTTCACAATTTTAGAAATATTACTGGCTGCAGTAAACTTAGCTGGAAAGCACTATTATGTTGTCAACTATGTAATTTTAACCAGAAAATACTTCATTTGTTAATCAATAAGAATTAACAAAGATCTGTTATTTCAAAATTCTTGACAAACTCTGTTGTTTGTTTAGTGTTGGATAAGCAATACTGGACCTTACCGATTTGTGGCCATTCTGACAGGCTACGTGTAACGCTGTTTGTCCCTGAGAATCTGTGACATCCACATGTTTTATGTACTGAAGCAAGTCATGGAGCATCTCAGTACGACCATTCACTGCTAGCCAGTGGATCTGCAAATAACATACAAGAACAAAATATTTCCATTTCCCCTTGCATGGACACAACTGTTTTAGTACCCAGCCAGAGGGGAAAAAATACTTAAAATTGCTCTATGAATACGACTGGTAAAAGCCGGTGTGAACTGGTGTAAGGCAAAACAATAGACTCTGTTTTTAATATAAACTTGTGTAAGTCTAAGTATTATTAGTTGCACCAGTTCTGAGGTCCATGCATCAGAAAATACTACATTGTTGTAGGTATAATAATCACTGAATGTTAGTCAGGACTTCAAAGAAATCCTGCGCATACTGTATATTCTAGTTGAATAAGGTGTACTGTCGTGGAGCTTCAGATACACAGGTATGAATCTAATGCTTCATATAACAGGCTCAGGGGCCGATTTCACTAAAGGACTTAAACTAAGTCCCTTTATTGGCTAAGTCTTGGACTTAAATCTAAGACTTTGGTCTTAACTAGGTCTGGGACTTAAATGGATTTCACAAAGGGTGATTTAGCTCCAAGCTTATCAAATAACCACAGTGGTTTTCTGTGTCATATGACCTTTTATATCCTTCATTTGATGCATTTTAAGAATAAGTGCTGTTTGAAATAGAAAACCTTGTTACATCAAATAAACTTCCCAAAGACTACTTCAGTAAGGTGTTCCAAATTTTGAAGTGGAGAAAAGTTTATGGCGGCCATATTTAAGTCCTCTTTACAAAATTTAAGCCCACTACTAACCAGACTTAAATCTAAGTCCACTGACTTAGCAAATCCATGGACTTAGCCCCTTTGTGAAATCCACTAAGTCTAAGCCCACTGACTTAGCACATTTTTGACAGAATTTAAGACCAAAGTCTTAAACTTAAGCCCAAAACCAGGCTTAAGTCCGTTCATGAAATCGGCCCCAGAATTTTATCTTTTCAATAGTATGGTAGACCCTTAAGTAATGTTTCACAGTTAATAATTATTCACCAGTACTTAACAGCACAAGGCAGTTCACCATGTTTTAACTGGCTTTAACCACTATTGTGGTTTTTACTTTACACTGACTGGCTTTGCCATGGTATATAAACCTAGAATGAATTCAAATGTATCTGTCCACCTACCGTCGTAAGTCCCTCATTGTTCCTGATATTGATATCTGCTTTGTTCTCCAGCAGTTTGTTCAGACACTTCTTCTGTCTACAACAGTCACAGATTTAGCTATCAATTTTCATATCAAATGTGAGCTACCAAGGGTCAGAAATTCAAGAATAATTTACTAAAATTTAAAATGCCCAATAAATTTCAAAGTTTTTTCAATCTGAATTTTATATATCATACCAATGAGCAATATCATAATAAATATTCATTATCTCTTATGTTTTTACAGTAGCTGTGTTCAACTAAGAATATGCAGTAAAATACCTTATATTTTTAACTTTATCAGCCATGTTGATTAACCACTATACCTAAGGAGAAAGTAAACCTTTCAAAAATGCTGAAGAGACAATATAATTGAATTATTTAAAGTTGGGTATTTTACGGAAAGCAAAATTTTTATACTTTCGAATGTTGCTCTAATAAAGGCCCCATCTTTGTAAAAATGCATAGCCCCAGGGCTATTATTACAGAAATTACGGTAAGTAATTCAGAGATTTGATGGAATTGTTATCAACACACAAGATGGTCTGACGAAGAGATACTATATTTGTATCCACCGGATAGCATCCGGTGGATACTATGGATTTCGCTCCGTTATGCCGCCGCAGTGTGTAGCGAGATTTCACCGTTACAGGATACAATTTGCAGGATATATTCATAACCATAAAATCTTGCCTGGGAATATTTTTGGGCTCATTTTGAAAAACAAGATGGCTGCCACGGGCGTTTTTTCGACTTTCAGCAAGGACTTTTGTTGGCCCTCTAGAGCAAAGGGTATTATAGAGATCTCAAAGTCGCAGGGTATGTTCCTCATTACAAAATCTTGACTGGGAATATTTTTGGCCTCATTTTGAGGGCGTTTCTTTGTCAGTCGTAAAAAGTGCTATATCTCCCTTATTATTGGTCCTAGAGTTTTGGGATGGTAAACCAACCTATAGGAAATCATGGGCTGGGAATCTTTTGGTGTGGTCAGATTTGACCTTGGACCCCTCCTTCAAGGTCAAATGAGGAGAGCCAAACTTAAAAGTGCTTATAACTCGCTTATTATTGGTCCTAGAGGTTTGGGATGGTAAACCAACATATAGGAAATCACGGGCTGGGAATCTTTTGACGTGGTCAGATTTGACCTTGGACCCCTCTTTCAAAGTCAAACGAGGATAGCCAAACTTAAAAGTGCCTATAACTCGCTTATTATTGGTTCTAGAGGTTTGGGATGGTAAACCAACATATAGGAAATCATGGGCTGGGAATCTTTTGACGTGATCAGATTTGACCTTGGACCCCTCCTTCAAAGTCAAACGAGGATAGCCAAACTTAAAAGTGCCTATAACTCGCTTATTATTGGTCCTAGAGGTTTGGGATGGTAAACCAACATATAGGAAATCATGGGCTGGGAATCTTTTGACGTGATCAGATTTGACCTTGGACCCCTCCTTCAAGGTCAAATGAGGATAGCCAAACTTAAAAATGCCTATAACTCGCTTATTATTGGTCCTAGAGGTTTGGGATGGTAAACCAACCTATAAGAAATCATGGGCTGGGAATCTTCTGGTGTGGTCAGATTTGACCTTGGACCCCTCCTTCAAGGTCAAATGAGGATAGCCAAACTTAAAAATGCCTATAACTCGCTTATTATTGGTCCTAGAGGTTTGGGATGGTAAACCAACCTATAGGAAATCATGGGCTGGGAATATTTTTGTTTGGTCAGATTCGACCTTGGACCCCTCCTTCAAGGTCAAGCGAGGATAGCCAAACTTAAAAGTGCTTATAACTTGCTTATTATTGGTCCTAGAGGTTTGGGATGGTAAACCAACATATAGGAAATCATGGGCTGGGAATCTTTTGATGTGGTCAGATTTGACCTTCGGCCCTTCCTTCAAGGTTAAACGACAATAGCCAAACTTAAAAGTGCTGATAACTTGCTTATTATTGGTCCTAGAGGTTTGCAATATGAAACCAACTTATAGGAGGTCATGGGCTGGGAATCTTCTGATGTTTTCAGATTTGACCTTGAGCCCCTCCTTCAAGGTTAAACGATGGTTCAATGGCTTTGGTGAGTTGTCTTTTCGGTGGATACAAATTTGCAACGGTTCTGCGATGCGCAGGTCTAGTTTTATTTGTCTTCAGTTGCTGTTTTCTCACTGCCACTTTTTAATGTTCCTTTCACATTTCTATATTACCAGAATGCCACTGAGTTTCTCTGGTAGGGAATCTCTGAACGCTGGACTATTTATCAAATTCTCCACCCATTTGAGTTTGAAGTTAATTTGTTTACGTACCTTTTCAAGCACGAGCCTCAGTAGAGCTCGCGCTTCTAGAGATCACTTTTTTTTTATCTCCGGACTTTCATGAATTCATGAATTGTGGCAATGGCTATGTTTTACGGATGTTAAGCGGCGATGGGCTACATCAGTACTGGGACGGGTTACCGCTTCAGTGCACTACTCATGTTTCTGATGGCTTTGCACTCGTGCTGGGGGACCGAAACACTTTTCGGTCTTGTTGGTACCAAATTTGGTCTAACATGTATGCAGATACATATAAAATTATAAATACACTCCAATTGTAGTATCTGTCAAACATACTGACAAAATATTGGCAAAGCATAAAATCCTGTTCTGAGGTGATGAATCTTTGTGAGTTTCTTTCAAGATAATGTACGATTTTTGACTAGCAAGTTCATAAATATGACAAACATTCTTTTCATGCCTTTCAGCCATTATGTAGTCACCTTTATGACCTCTGTCCCTCTTTATATAGGAATCAGACCCCAAGTATCATCTTTTAGGAAGACTCTTTTCATGCCTTTCAGCCATTATGTAGTCACCTTTATGACCTCTGTCCCTCTTTATATAGGAATCAGACCGCAAGTATCATCTTTTAGGAAGACTCAATTCTCCCTCTTCAAACTGAATTGTCTCACCTATGCCTAGCATTTTTCCTTTTTAAACCCCACAACCATGGACCATCCCCCGACTATGACTTGTACTCATTCTTTTGTTAATTTAAATAAGGACTAAGTTATCCCATGTGTGGCAAGATATCATGCCTGTAAAGCCGTAAATTAGATTAGAAAGAGGCGAGCACTTGCCCATTTCTTGCCGCGAGGTGTAGAGGTGTACATCCCGACATGTCCTGTCTGTTCACATCGGCTCCTTTCTTCAAAAATAGGTTGAGACACTCATATGTACCACAGCTACAACATCACACAAAATGGTTGATAAAGAAAAGCCCTTCTGGACAAAAACACCTTGGAAATATGCCTGTTTTGTAACTACAGAGAAAAATTTTTACAATCAATGGAGAGAAACCCTAAAATTGATTTAATTTGTAACAATTAATATAATTAATAATAAATTGATAATTACTACTCTCTATTTTGGTAAGAAATCTTGCAAGTAAAAAATTTGATTCTTAAAATTTTATTGACATTTACTGTTGCACATAATTTCCACAATTTTCCCTCGTTTGTCTTAACCCATACAACTGTAAAACCTTGATGAAAAGCTCTTCCTACATACATGTATATTAAAATTTAAGTCTTCATTTAATTTAGTACAGTCATTCTTTTAACTGTATGTACTCAATCACTGTCCAGGTTTCAAGTTATCACTCAACAATCTGTGCACTGAGAAACAATTTTGTTTGGTTAGTGATGATAAAATGAGCAAGTTTAAATTGATTTTGGACTCTTTTCTACAAACTCAATATTAGGGTTTATCATCTTTGGACTTTTGTCCTCGAGATCTGTTCTAAGAAAATGACTGCTTCAAAGAAGCCCAAGAATACGGGTAATTCTAGCAATAACTATATTAGTCATTATGTGCCCTTGTATTTTACTGATCAACAATAAGGCATATTTTGTCAACAATCTCTATTGAAAAATATACTTTAATGGCAATTGTGAACATTTTATTCTGAAATTTTCATTCTTAGAAACCCCTAATTGAAGATGAGAGAGGTTCAATTACAACCTGAATGAATTTCACAGCTGTCAGATGAAAAAGTACTGCTACAGTACAATCTTCAATAACTGGGCAAGCAAGCTTTTGGTCAGATTACTACAACAATCAGATAAGTGAAGAAGTAGTTTAAGTCTGAAACAGTTAGGGAATACAAATCTGAAAGAGTGGAAATGAAGTCATTAAAATCAAATGTTTTGATAAAAGAAAGTCACATAATAAACGTTCTAGTGAGCTATCATTATGGTTTTCACATTCTATATGTGGAGTACTAAAAATAGGATGTTTCTATGGGTGCTGGCCCTTACTGACTGTAAAATGTGATGCTAATTTACACAGCAGTATTGCACAGGATAGCCAAGACAAATCTTGTTTGACCCAACTCACTTTGCAGCAATGTGTAACAAGGACCTCTGAGCTCTCCCACAGGAGAAATTCACATTGAAATTGGAGTTGGAAAGGAGTTCTGAGACGGATCTGAAACAAATAATAATAAGAGCATTCAAAAAGCGCAAAGGCCAAGGCATGGAATAAGTAAATGGGGAAATCAGGATTAACTTTTTTTTGTATCCAGACAGTGACCCATATCTCTTCCAAAATTTACTGGGATCTAAGTTGGACCAAGACCGATTGTCTGATCATTTTTTGAAGAAGATCCAACAAGTAGTATTTGCATAATCCTACTATCAAACAGACAAACTGACACACAGACAAATGCTCATGAAAATAACAACTCCTTTAGAGAGGTAAGAACTACTGAGCTAGTTATAAAGTCACACTTTTAGTACAACCCTTAAAACATACAGACTTTCAATTTAGAGACACTCTAAAAACTTACAGAATTAGAATGGCTGTTCCAGTTATTAGTTTTTGGAACTCTTCTAAGGACTATGGAATGCATAGTCATATTTCCTTTCAAACAAAGATAAGTTTGAAACCTCACACTTATTCATATGCAAGAACTGGAAAAGGTTTTTGATAAAAAAATGGCACTGATGGCACTGGGTTAAGGTTATCAATTAGTCACAAAATCATTCATGAAGTATGACAAAAGATAAAATTATATTTATTTTATTTCTCTCTCGTGTATACAAAGCACAAAGATGAGAGAAGTTGGTTAATTACAAAATACTGACTGCAACAAATGAAAATAAAGACAAGTCTTGTGGAAAGACAAGTATAGGTGCTTACTTGTGTTGGTTTGCAATCACCATTGGTAAAAGAACATAAAATGCAGAGGCTTCATCTGAAAAAAAAGAAAAATAAGTACTCAGTGACCTCACTGAGCTGTTTAACTGTGTCCCCAGAAGGTAGAGAGAGGAACATGGAACAACGTGATTGCAAACCCCTTTAAGTGGTTTCTCAAACTGCAATTTTTAAGAAGCAAAAATGATATCCTTAGCCAATCAAAACTGTTGGATAAATAGTGATTTGTAAGCTCTATGTTGATTGGTTATGTAGCAACTTTGGGCACTGATTTCAAGTCAAAACTGCATTATCACCCCTTAAAAAGTACTCATAGAAATCTAAATTTAGCATAATATTTTGCATATAGACTATATTTATATAGGTTGTCTTCAATCAGTAGAAGTTAACAATGTGTAATACCTAATACATAAACATATAGTGCAAAACTAGGATTTTGTGTATCAATTTACTAATCCAAGTATTAAGTGTATAAATGTATATAAGTCCTGTATTTGTTTAAATTTAGACAACACTATACTGAAAATGTGAGAAGAAAAGCAACAGAATCAAAGGTGTAACAAATATGAAATTGGCAACTGGGAAAATTCTGTAAAACTGAACAACCAAAAAATGCAAATTTCACCAAATGTTTGCTACAAATTAGATAAATGAGCCAAAACTGTCAAAATGATAAGTGTAAGGGTCTTCTACATCAGCCAATTTTAGATACCGTTTGAACCCATACCTGTAGGTAAACACACTGTTCTTGCACTACGAAGAGATCTTTTCAAGTGCTGTATAAATTCCATGCCTTTACGTCGTCTACTCTGTAATGAAATCTAAAGCTGAAATCTTAACACAAAAGAATACTTCAAAATTAATGCTAAAACAACATCTGGTTACATAAATGTAAATTTTTAATTTTCACCAGAATAAAAATGTACATAAGTTAACATTACTTATGTTAAAAGGCAGTAAGTCAAACTTTAAACCTGGGGCCAATTTCACAAAAGGACTTAGGCAGGACTTAAAGACTTTTGTGTTAAACTCATGCTAACTCTGTGGTTTAGACTTATATGTCTTTACTGTTTAATGATCTGTTTATTCATATACTATAAATATTCTTTGGTAACTTTGTCAAAGTAAACTGCAAATTGTAATTATATGGATTCACATGCAACTCGTGACCAACAACTCATACACAAATACTACTACCATGTAACAATATTATATGACAACTAAATAAATTCTGCTTGAATATTAAATATTTGTACACCCAGCTCATTGATATTAATGAAGAAATATGAGGTCACCGAATTTCATGGGGCTTTCTAGTTTCTAACAATGTTTTATTTATAAAAATGCGGTTTGAAGATTGAGTGTTTTATGCAGGAACACCTACTTAGTTGAAGATTGAATACTTCAGCAAATACTTTTAATAAAAATGATATGAAGAATGATATTTTAACTGGAAGGTAAATAATATCTTAGGTATGCATTGTGGGTACAAATTGTTGGTCACCAGATGCTGGTATGCCACTGTAAGTCCCTGACTTAGCCTTAGTCTGAGCTAATTAAGACTAAGACTTTATGTGAAACTGGCCCCAGGGGGTTCATTCTAAAGCTTGGACTTGTGTCCAAATTGGAATTCTACTTGAACAAAGTGGCAATAGCAGTGATGGAGTGGGGGTGGGGTCTAGAAACCCCCACCTGGGGCCTCTGTTACCTCAATTAGCAGTAGCAAGGGGTGATGGCCAGGATGTCTGATTTATAAAATATTGCTAAAAAATCCCCACCGGCAGCCTCATATGTTTCTTCATTAACATTAGGCACAACTCCACTGTTTCACAAGTATTTTATGCTGCATTGTGCTACCTTTTCAGGAGTTGTAAATGCAAGTTCACAGCCTGTAAAAATGCAAAGAATGACGACAAGGGTGGTATTTACCACTCGTGAGTAGAGTATCTCCAGAAGCTTTCCAATTTGTAACCTCCAAAATGGCTCCCATGACAAAACAAGATGCAGAACATATGTGCTTTCATTATTAAAACATGTTAAATCAAATGTTTTTAATATTTTGAAACCTATGGCAAGTCCAATAAATTTGATAAAAGGAGTGATCCTTGGCCCAATTCTGACTACTCGAAAATTTCCTTAAAAACTAATTACTTCACAATGCCTTGGGTATGGACTTGTTGAGTACACTGTAAAAGGTACTGATATAGAGTGCGCAACCATTGAGTACATATACTGCTTACTTCTTTGGGTACTGAGGAACTAGTTATGCTGTCAAAAATTTGGAGTCGTTGGGTAAGCTAGCAGTGATATAGATCCTGTACACAACCACTGAGTACACTAGACCGATATCACTGCTAGTGTACACAACCACTGGGTACGTTAGCATTGATATAGATCTTATGTACACAGCCTCTGGGTATGCAAGCAATGATATTGATCTTGGGTGCACAACCACTGGGAACAGAGTTTACCACTTTGGGTAGAGGGTATTTGAGTATGCCAGTACTCTACACAGCCATTGGGTATGCTAGCAGTGACATACATCATGCAATGATATCATTTGAGTGCACAGCCATTGGGTATTTTGCAGTGATTTGATTCTGGCACACACAGCAAATGGGCACTTTAACAATGATATAAATCTGGGGTACATGACCATGGGGAAAATAGAGCTTAGTGCCATAATTGGACACATTATAGTTGTGTAAGCCAGTAGTGTACAACACACACAGCTGTTGGGTACGCTAGCAGTAAAATGGATCTTGTGTACACAGCCACTGGATGCACTAGCAGACAGCAGTGATATAGATCTTGTGTACACAGCATGCAGTTGGATATGTTTGACTGATACCACTGCTAGCATACACAACTGTTAGGTACGCTAGCAGTGATATCAATCTAGCATACACTGCTGTTGGGTAAATATCCTCTACCTTATTTTACAAACAGAAATAGATCCCATTGCCACTGCCCTTCCTCATGGCCAAATTACCTTAGACTATCGTAGCTGGCCAACTACCAACCCTCACTTCCTCTCAATGAAACATTTACATTACAATTAATGTGCCGCTATTTGTCCAACATTTAGGAAGTACCGCCCCAGGTAGACCAAACCTTTTGGACTTATCACTCCGCATTTCGCTGACACATGGCCGTGATACAATGCGGCAAGTCTAATCACCACTTTGAGACATTCACCGAATGGACATCGAATGGAGAGAGGATCACCGAATGGAAATTGATTTTAAATGGGCGATAACTGGGAGCTTTTATGGACGTAAATTTGTAAATGAACTTGATTTTCCAAACAGGTATAACTTGTGCAAATAGGTTTTAAATTGGTGATAACTGGGAGTATTTGAGATGGTGAATTTAACCAAACATGCATGTGGAGTTCAAAGATGCACGTATATTGGCACACGCCTTAACTTGACACAAAATGTAAGAGACAATATCTACTGTTATTTGATTTCTATCAGTAAAATTTGTGTACTTCCGCCTACTAAATAAGAGAAATAAGTAACGAGAGAAATAATTAAAATATCTTCGGCAATTTTCGTATGCAAATTATGCCAAGTTGGGGTGCTGATTTCTTGTAGAAATTATATTATCGCCACTTTAAAAGCTCTGTAAAATGTTTATTGTTTGGATATTACCCTAGTAAAATATTTTTTATAACTTGCACTTGTGTCAATGTATATTTAATAGAAAGAAATCCACGAAATTAAACTTAAAACACGCAAAAATAAGGTTTTTGTGCCCAAGTTGTGCCAAGTTACAGTGGGAAGTAGTAGGCTGGCCCATTGTCTTTTCTTGTAATCTAGTTAATCACAGCCAATGTGCCCAATTGGTTGACAATTTAAGGTGGGGGGGGGGGGGGGGGGGGGTGTTTACCAATTTACATTTGGATATCATCAAAGGCAGATTGGTCCATTGTTTTTTCTTGTAATCTAGTTAATTGCAGCCAAATATGTCAAACAACGATGTGGCATCTTAAGTACTGATTCCATATTACTTATTGCAATGTGACAGAAAGGGCCTTTAGTGAACATCGGAGAATTTTTGCTGTCCAAAGAGTATGAGAAGTACAACATACTTTTAAATGTGTGGCTCACATGCTCATTTCTTGTAGAAACTAGAAATTGGACGCCCTGTTGATAGTAGGTGCGAATAGAAACAGGATAGCATAGAAGAACACACATTATCATGTGTAATGTCCACCCCATGAACCTTTTGCCAAAATTGTACAGTAGTTTTACAAGACCCTGTTTCATTTGTAAAATATATGAATGATGCTTAAATATTTATTAGTGTAGATGTAAATTATTTCAGCTTCATGCCTTTTTGCATTGGTTGGGTCAAAAATTTTGACAAAATCACTCTATCTTGCACGGTTAAGAAGATAGAAGCAAATTCCTGTTTTTCTATTTTTGGCAAAAATTCGAAAATTCAAAATGGCCGCCATTTTTGGGAAAAGGAATTTTTTTTTTGAAAATTGCGAATAGTACATTCCTTAGATACCCTATGGGTCAAAAATTTCAACGAAATAACTATTTTGCACGGTTAAGGCCAATTTGTGTTTTTCCATTTTGGGCAAAAATTCGAAAATTCAAAATGGCCGCCATATGTGGGGAGGGCAAAATTTTTTGAAAATTGCAAAGAGTACATTCCTTAGATACCCTGTGGGTTGAAAATTTCGACGAAATCGCTCTATCTCGCACGGTTAAGGAGATAGAAGCAAATTCGCGTTTTGCCATTTTTGGCAAAAATTCGAAAGATCAAAATGGCCGCCATTTTGGGGGAGGGGAAATTTTTTTGAAAATTGCAAAGAGTACACTCCTTAGATACCCTGTGGGTTGAAAATTTCGACGAAATCGCTCTATCTCGCACGGTTAAGGAGATAGAAGCAAATTCGTGTTTTGCCATTTTTGGCAAAAATTCGAAAAATCAAAATGGCCGCCATTTTTGGGGAGGGGAAAATTTTTTTAAAATTGCCAAGAGTAGAATTCTCAGATACCCTGTGGGTCGAAAATTTCAACGAAATTGCTCTATCTCGCACGGTTAAGGAGATAGAAGCAAATTCCTGTTTTGCCATTTTTGGCAAAAATTCGAAAATTCAAAATGGCCGCCATTGTTGAGGAGCGGAACATTTTTTGAAAATTGCCAAGAGTAGATTCCTTAGATACTCTGTGGATTGAAAATTTTGACGAAATCGCTCTATCTCGCACGGTTAAGGAGATAGAAGCAAATTTGTGTTTTGCCATTTTTGGCAAAAATTCGAAAAATCAAAATGGCCGCCATTTTTGGGGAGGGGAAAATTTTTTGAAAATTGCAAAGAGTACATTCCTTAGATACCCTGTGGGTCGAAAATTTCGACGAAATCGCTCTATCTCGCACGGTTAAGGAGATAGAAGCAAATTCGTGTTTTGCCATTTTTGGCAAAAATTCGAAAATTCAAAATGGCTGCCATTTTTGGGGAGGGGAAATTTTTTTGAAAATTGCAGAGTATATTCCTTAGATAACCTGTGGGTTGAAAATTTCGACGAAATCGCTCTATCTCGCACGGTTAAAGAGATAGAAG
This sequence comes from Sabellastarte sp. h YS-2021, assembly GCA_964017235.1. NCBI lineage: Eukaryota > Metazoa > Annelida > Polychaeta > Sabellida > Sabellidae > Sabellastarte > Sabellastarte sp. h YS-2021. The sequence goes on from OZ024927.1 coordinate 12,217,079, forward strand.
CAAATTCGTGTTTTGCCATTTTTGGCAAAAATTCGAAAAATCAAAATGGCCGCCATTTTTGGGGAGGGGAAAATTTTTGAAAAATTGCCGAGAGTACAATGCTAAGATACCCTGTGGGTCGAAAATTTTGACGAAATCGCTCTATCTCGCACGGTTAAGGAGATAGAAGGAAATTTGTGTTTTGCCATTTTTGGCAAAAATTCGAAAATTCAAAATGGCCGCCATTTTTGGGGAGGGGAAAATTTTTTGAAAATTGTAAAGATTACATTCCTTAGATACCCTGAGGGTCGAAAATTTCGACGAAATCGCTCTATCTCGCATGGTTAAGGAGATATGAGCACATTTGCTTTTTTCAGTATTCAAAATAGCCAATTACTCATTTATTTAATTAATTACTCACTCATCTATGAAGCAATTCCCCCCAAAAGCAATCCCATACAAGCTATTAACCCAATGAACCTCCATACCAAATTTCAGAAAGCTAGGCTTAATAGCATTCCTTAAAATGTCTGGAAACCAACGAGCTACTCAAAAGTAGCAAAGTAGCTATTACTCAGTTAGCTATAGAGCTATCATCACCAAAAGCAATCCCATACAAGCTATTAACCCAATAAACCTGCATGCCAAATTTGGTAAAGATAGGATAAGAACTGTTGCCTAAAATGTCTGGAAACCAAGTGGGACGCCGGACGGCGGAAAAAGCAAAAATAATATGTCCACCCCCCAGTGGGGTGGACATAATTATATTATCGCCACTTTAAAAGCTCTGTAAAATGTTTATTGTTTGGATATTACCCTAGTAAAATATTTTTATAACTTGCACTTGTGTCAATGTATATTTAATAGAAAGAAATCCACGTAATTAAACTTAAAACATGCAAAAATAAGGTTTTTGTGCCCAAGTTGTGCCAAGTTACGGTGGGAAGCAGTAGGCTGGCCCATTGTCTTTTCTTGTAATCTAGTTAATCACAGCCAATGTGCCCAATTGGTTGACAATTTAAGGTGGGGGGTGGGGGGGTGTTTACCAATTTACATTTGGATATCAAAGGCAGATTGGTCCATTGTTTTTTCTTGTAATCTAGTTAATTGCAGCCAAATATGTCAAACAACGACGTGGCATCTTAAGTACTGATTCCATATTACTTATTGCAATGTGACAGAAAGGGCCTTTAGTGAACATCGGAGAATTTTTGCTGTCCAAAGAGTATGAGAAGTACAACATACTTTTAAATGTGTGGCTCACAAAATCAAATGCCAAAAGGGAGCGTCTGTTTCACTGATTCCTGTAATGCCAAAGATCAGCTACGCAAGGTTACAGTGTCTCCACTGACATGAAACTCGAGATCACCATTCCCATTGTTGCAAAGGCTGGGGTAAAACCTAACCAGATCTCGAGGTGCCGAAAAAGAGCAGAAAGGACTCAATCAAAAAAATAAACACAGACACTAGCACATTTGCTTTAACGATAGTGCTGGATTTATGTTTACAGTAATAGACATAAATGTACAAATAGTTGTAGATTCATTATAAAACCCGGACTTCCGGAAGGGCAGTCGGACCAGGGCGGTAGGGCGGTACAATTGGGTGGTGGGTAGCAGTTGTACTTGGACCAGTATCTGTTTTCAGATTGGCTGGGCGGTGAGTAGGGAGGAGGAGCAGCTGGAATGAAGTCAAGGAAGACATTCTGTATGACTTCCTTCAATTGAAGATGGAACAGTATGCTTCCTTCAGAGAGACCAGCCCATCAAGGAGACTAGGTCACCGCCCCAGTCCATCAAGGAGAAGAGGTCACCGCCCCAGCCAATCAAAGAGAAGAGGTCACCGCCCCAGCCCATCAAATAGAAGAGGTCACCGCCCCAGCCAATCAAAGAGACTAGGTCACCGCCAGAAGAGTTCAACAGGTGCGGTGACAGTAAAATATTGCTGGATTATATACTTGTAAAATATTGTTAGAAACCCCATCGTAGCCTCACGTTTTCATCACTCTGTGGGTGTACAAGTACCACCATTTGATATTTTATTTGTTTTATACTGCCAGAAGAGTTCAACAGGTGCGGTGACAGTAAAATATTGCTGGATTATATATTTGTAAAATATTGTTAGAAACCCCATCTTAGCCTCACGTTTTCGTCACTCTGTGGGTGTGGACCAGCATCTGTTCTCTGATTGGCTGGGCGGTAAGTAGGGCGGTGGTAAGGGCGGTCCGGAAATTGGTCCGTTTCCGGGTCCGGTTCCGACTTTTATAAAGTACAAATAGTTAACACAGTGGCTATTCTGCCGACGATTGTCGGTAAAATAAGCCATGCTCTATTTTACCGACGGTCAGCAAAATAAGGTTCAGGCTATTTTACTAACTACATATATTATTTAAAATAGGGTTAATCAATTTTTCATTACTCAAAATTATGTTTTGCATTATCCTTTTGTTACAGTGAATAAAATGTATTTTAGTAACAAGTTTTATTTTCTTCTTATAGGCTAATGGTTCCTTGATCAGTGTAAATCAAATGACAGGCTAGTCATATTTTCTTTGATTTTGTAAAAATGTTAAAGGAGAAATGGGAAAGTATCAGCAATCACACTATATCATACCCAAAATAAAAACTGAAATATTCAGTCAAACCCTAAATACACTGCAGATAGCAGCTCACCTGGTAAATCAATTAACTTAACATCATTTTCATATCTACCTTTTCATTGTCTTAACAAGCTGTACAGGTCTGTGCTGGAATATGTTCTATATACTGTTCACTCATTGCATGTGTTACAGTCACATATAGGTCTTACTGTGCCTGTAAACATCAAATCCATTATTAATACAGTCAGTAAACAGCCTGAACCTAATTTTGTTGACCGTCGGTAAAATAAGCCACACTCTATTTTACCGACGGCCGTCGGCAGAATAGCCACTGTGAATAGTTAATGATGGATGACGATCACAGAAATATATTTTAAACCTAGCAAATAATGTCAGCAATCGTTTAATGTTTTACACAAATATATGCTTTAAAAATTGAAATTAATAAAATATACTTGAATTAAACTTAATATATTTAGCTTTCAATCTCTATTCGGTGACACCGAATGGAGCACCGAACGGACCTCAGTCTGATGTTTAGAAAAGGCCTTCTTTGGACTGTGCCCCAGGGTAAGAACTTATCAAAAACACTCAAACAACAATAATCATAAATAATCGACAATTTATATGTGAGTGATGTTAAAATGATTGAGCAATCAAAATGAGCACTGGTCAATATTTGCTGAATACGGACTTTTAATTCCCCAAAAAAGCGGATATGAGCGATAAACTAATATTTTGAAGCATAACTGAATACAAATGACTTACCATTTCTCAACAATTCACGAAATTTATCAGGAAATATTTAATCTATAGAATTAATCATATTACTCTCATGTATATATGAAGACCTTTGTTGATACTGTACTGTTGTAAGGATCTTGTAATACAGAAACGACTTCCTGGTTGAATTAAGTTATTCGAAATAACGATTTTTTAGCCATAATTAAGGACAGATTCTGAAGTTTAGAAAATGTTGGGTAATATGTAACTTCATAGCCACATATGTTTGTGGATGTTTGTCGGTAACAAAGTACCTATTATTTATTGATTTTTTTCACAATCCAAAACACACTGGAATTCTTTTGAGAATTGGTATAACTATTGATAGCATACAACAGATATAATCAAACATACTAACATCTGTGTACATGAAAAATTCAGAAGAACTTGACAATAATTAATGTTTAAAATTAAAATGTGTGTATTTGCATACTTGTATAGAAGAATTTGTGTGGTACAAAATGTATATAAATCTATCATAATTTGAACTACATATAGTATAAACACATTAGGGAAGAAAAGATTACAGGAAAAATCTTTTATGTTTGTGATAACACTTCTATTCACATTAAGTTGCTGTAATTAGTGACATAACACCTTTTATATCACATAACTTTATTTATGGCATTTATTTGCAGTAATGAACAAAGATATACAAACCTTTAACCCAGCAGGCACACGCCTTGAAATGTCATTGATTTAGAGTTGAAAACAGGTCCTGACATTGAAATGCACATTACCAACTACTAAATCTAAGTTAGTTTTCTGACATGAAAAAGTAGTCATATTTTGTCCACAAATCATGGTGATTTTTGGTTGAAAAACTGACACTGACACAGTAGGCGTATTTCACAACCAAGAATCTGCACAATCCGTCGAATCTAGATTCAGATTTGGATTCGTTGGATTAGCTAGATTCGTGAAATGCAATTTTCTATAGATCTGAATCTAAAATATGAAAATAAGATGAACCGACATAAATATAATATATTAATATATGCCAATATATAGTAAATTAATATTATCATATTACAATATAATAAAAATTTCCCAAATGTTAACATTTTTCCCCACATGTTGCTACCATTATTTTACAAAGAATTATGGGTAATCTAAGGACTCTGAATCCGTTGATCTACCTCTCGAGGTAGATCAACGGATTCATAATCCAGATTCAGATTCAAGTCACAAAACAAGCGAATCCGTTGATCTGACGAATCTAGATTCGACGGATTACGGTTGTGAAATACGCTTACTTTCAACACTATTTCAAAGCTGGACTTCTGACTGGAAAAAGTAGTGATACTTCATAAAAAATCACCACTAAATCAAGTTAGGTTTTCTTAGTCATGTTATTGAACAGAAAACGGGTTGAATATTGGGAAATGAATGACTGGTTGATTGAAAATTCATTTTCTAGAGGGTGATATAGTGATTAAGTCTAACTTTTTGAAAGAACTATTACTGCAATTGTTTTTGAATTTGTAAGTATTTGTAAAGCAAAGACTAATTTTTAAAGATGATAAAGATTATGTGTGCATGTACTTGTACATTTTTATCCATTCTCCTTATTAATTTATTGATGCATCCAAATATAATTTTTATAATTTATAATTATATTTTGATTAATACAATTCCCAATAATTAAAAAAAAAACATTTTGAAGTCAAACTTATCTTAAATATAAAAAAGATAAATTCAAACTTATTCATCAAAACTTAGTAATTAGAATTTGTTTCTCAAAATTCTCCCATACACAAAGAACTAGTTTTCAGTTTGCAAGTTTACACTGAAAACTTCTCTATACAGAGAACCTAAGCTATAACATTTTATCACACAACAGTGACGTTGGGGGGTTCCTGGTTTTTCTTATCTGTACCCTGCTACACAGAACACTGGACCTGTGACTGAAGTAATTAGATAACACAACAGGGGTGGAGGTGGGGGTTTACCATTGCTCAATTGAATGCATGGTGTTTACTTCTTTGAGTCTGTTTTTTGTGGTCAGCACTGACAACTAATTAAGGTGGGGAGTAATGGGTGGAGTTCTAATAATGTGGCTATTCTTGTGTTTTTTTCTCAGTTTATATGCCAAAGTTGTATGAGACACAAGCATCTGAACTGAGCATTGTGGCTTTGCTACATGATTATAGTTTCTTTATAATTACAATATAATTATAGCCAACTTAATAAAACATTTAACAGAAACTGATTGGATAAAATGCTGAAGATATAACTAATGTCACAATTGTTTCTTTTTTACAAAGAAAAAAAATGTTTTAAAATTTTACACAAAGAATTTCAATTGAAGACATTGAATAATACTGGTCCTATTAAAAACATAAAAATGGATATCTAGTTGGATAATATGGATTTACATATCTTGAGCAATTATAATTATATTTGATGCAAAATTATGTATCATTACAATGTCATCAGAAATAGAATATTGAATATACAATGATTCATGAATACATGCCATCTTGGAAAGAATTAATTACTTTGAGTTGTATCCGAAGTGTAAAATATGCATATGGATAGTTATTGTATAATATTATTAAGAAGCTATAATTATGACACACAAGCTATAATGATTCAAATAAAGAAGACAATGTAAATAACCTGATTTTACCCATTCAAGTCAACCCTATTTCATACATTGGATCCAACCAAAACCTGTTTGCAAAATCTACATGTATTTCAACCAGAATTCACACATAAATACAACCAGATTTCAACAGTTGGTTTCAACATGATTTCACCAGTTGGATCCAACCAAAAACGGTTTGCAAAATCTACACGTATTTCAACCTGATTTCACCCATTGAATTCAACCAGATTTCAACAGTTGGTTTCAACATGATTTCACCGGTTGGATCCAACCAAAAACGGTTTGCAAAATCTACACGTATTTCAACCAGATTTCACCGTTGGATTCAACCTGATTTCAAAGCTGCGTGCCTGCTGGGAATGTATCCTTAAATAAATAATTTTAAAAATAGTATATAATGGGCAAGCGACCCCCCCATAAATGCTTCATAAGTTTACTTATTGTTCCAGTGCATATCCACAGTGGAGCACTTCTGAGCATATGCGGAGTGGAGCTTGAGAGAAGTAATGATGATGTCATCACATGATTAAATGCTGCAATGTGGCAAAACTTAAAGGAGTGATGATGTCACAGGATTCAGGCATTTTATTGGTTGTCATCTCATTTGCATATTGATCTGATTAGTTAATTCAGTGATGATGTCACATGGTGCAAGCATTTCAGTGGTTTAGGGGTGATAATATCACAGGATACAAACATTTGATTGGATGATGGGTAATGATATCAAAAGATGGAGGCATTAGATTGATTAAGGGATAATGATGTCACAGAATGCAGGAATCTATGTGGATGATGGATGATGCAAACATTTGATTAGTTAATAATGTCATCTCACTTGCATTTTAATTTAATAGGCTAAGGGATTATATATAATAGCACAGGACACAGGTATCTGACTGGTAAGTGATGTCATTTGCATATTGATTCATTAAAGGATAATGACATCATAGGATGCAGGCATTTGATTGCTAATGATGTTACAGTATGCAAACATCTGATTAGTAGAGTATATCATTTCCATATTCATCTGATTGGTTGATAGAATGATGATGTCACAGGCATCTGATTGGTGAATGCAATCATATCAATCAATCAATCAATCAGTTGTCCAAGTGCTTAATCTCTGTATCTACGGATTCTAAGGCACACCATCCGGTTCGTAAGGCATAAATCATCAAGACATTAGACATGTTCCAAGTCGTACCCAGGGAGGCGATCTGGTGTTCGGTAGTTAGAAGCTATGGTGGAAATGATTTTTGAAATAGGTAGGTTTTTAGTCGACTTTTGAAACACGAGAGATTTGGAGCACTGCGGGTTTATTTATTTGGGGTTTTACGTCGCTTTCAACACTGTACAGGTCATATCACGACGGGTAGTTGGAAGGGCAGAGGAAACCAGTACATTAAGTTTGTTAGGGTTCTGTACTGTAAACTGCCGACCAACGGCAAGCAACTACCAGCTTTCCCACTTGAGGCCATGACGGGGATCGAACTCCGGCCTCATAGGTGGGAGGCGAGAGTGTTACCACTCTGCCACCGTGGCACTGCGGATATCATGTGGAAGATCATTCCATAACTTTGGGGCATCATATGAGAAACTGTTGTTGAAATGGACCTTTGATTTTTGGATGGAAGCACAATAATGAGGAACCTGGAGGAACAAATTTTTTGGGTTGGAACGTCTTGTATTCATGGCAGATTTGTACAAGGAGAGATATGGTGCAAAATACTTAGGCTGGCCAGTGGTGAGGTACTTATAAACCAAAACTAGGGTTTTGAAGATAATACGTTGTCTGATGGGTAGCCAATGAAATGTCCTCAGGGTGGATGTGATGTGAGTGTACTTTGAAGCACCAGTGACAAACCGTGCAAGAGTATTTTGAACATATTGGAGCCTTGTAACATTACGGGATGACAAACTGCGAAATAGAGAATTGCAATAATCCAAAAGACTACTGACCCGAGCATTTGCAATCACCACTGATGTATCAACGGAAAGAAACCTCCTGGTACGATGAAGGTCCCTGAGGCTAATAAAACAAGATTTGATGACAGAATTTACGTGATTGGTGAAACAAAACTTTGCATCAAACAGAACACCCAAATTGTGTACAACATCTGTGGGAGAGAGACAATTACCCAGGATATTGACAGGAAATGAATCACTGAGCCATTTGTATCTGTCTTTGGCACCAAAGACTATGAATTCTGTTTTATCAGGATTTAGCTTGAGTTTGTTGTCAGACATCCAGGCCTGAATATCATTCAAACAGGATTTAAGACGGTCAAAAGACTTGAGACTATCATCAGGGGATAAGTGAATGAACAGCTGAGTATCGTCCGCATAGAAGTGGTATTTGACTAAAGTATATTTTCTGATGAGTTGACCAAGGTGTTGTATAGAGGGAAAACAGAAGAGGACCTAAGACAGAACCTTGGGGGACTCCAAACTTCAATTTGAAAGTTCGAAAGACTGGAACCAATCTTGACTGACTGAAAACGATCCTGGAGGTGGATTTGCACATGTCATTTATTTTAGGCATTTGATTAATTGGCTGAGGGCTGATAATGTAATTTGATTGATTGATGATGTCATTTCTTTTGCATGTTGATTAGCTGGAGGGTAATCAGCTGATTGTATGCAAATAATCTGATTGGTTGAGGATTGATGATGTCACATTTCTGTGAAAAAACATTTTGTAGATTTATTTGGATTTTCCTGTCACTTTCAACACTGTATGGGCCATTTCATGACATGTACTTTTATGAGCAGAGGAAACGAGTACATACAGTTGTTCAAGGTTCAGTACTTTAAAATGCTGACCATCTGTAGGCATGCAACTACCAGCTTCCCCAGGGTCCGGAATTTGAACTTTTGCAGAGGTAGTAGGCAAGGTTATTACTACCACACAACCATGGCCCCAACCTCTTTGTAGAGTAAAAACAATATATTGAATAAAAATTAAAAACACTTGTTCAATAGAAGCTAATATAGCAAGGCCAAAAGGGGTTTCAGTGTACTAGGCTGAGCCGCAAAGCCATCAGAGAAACAAATAGTGCACTGAAGTGCATGGTCACCCATCCCAGGCCTAACGTAGCCCATTGCCGTTAATTTTAGTGAACAGACAGATACTCATCACACTAGGCCACAATTCATGGGTGTCCAGAGACCAAAAAAAAAGTAATTTCTAGAATCACAAGCCTCGCTAGAGCTCGCGCTTAAAATTTGTTACACCTATTCTGTTTTTGTATATTAATAAACCAATAAACTATAGCCAAACAAACTTTAATGGTACCTTGACCAAATAACCTTTAACTTTGGAAAATAAGATATATTTTTTTTGCAAAGGTCTGTTGATAAATATGGATAGGACAAAGTTAATTTAATTGAAATAACCATATACCTATTATTTATTATTTTTAAAGAGATGGCAACGGACTGTTATTATATCTGTTTGACAATGTAACATTTAAAAAAAATAATTCTCACTTTTTCAGAACGCATACAAATTCAATTCGGAAAATTAATGCTCAACATACTTATGTACATTTATTCTAAAGAATCCCACGAACGTTTTATTCCACGTTTGGAGACATGGCATGTGCAGTTCGCAAAAAATGTTTAGATATTAACGGCTACATATTTGCATATTAAACAAAGAAATTCCGTTAGAGACAGAGGAGGTGAAGGCCATCTCCAAGGTAAATCAAGATGACAGACAGGAATATGTAGATTATTTGAGATTTTCTCTTTTCAGTTATCAAATTGGGAAAACAAGAACTAAACCGAATATATAGTTTGAGTAAGTTGCGTTTTATGATAGCCAAGATGTTCAGTTTAAATTGAAAATCTTTATTTGTGGTTGTTTTGCGTAATTACACGGGAATCGTGGACAAACTGGGCCCCTTCTAAAACTCATCCCCACCAAGTCATCCCCACTACTATGCATCATATTAATAATGTACTGTGTGTTTTAGGAGAGAAGTTTGCATGGAAACGGTTTCTAGAAGTTGACCAGTTTCCATCACCGAGATAAATTCGATCCCAGAGGGCTTCCTAGAACTATTATAAAATGGCAGAGGATATTTACACCACCGCTGTGTATGCAATGCCGAAAAGTCGTCTTATGTACACCGCTGTGTACATAAGCTACATATGGTTCCTTATGTACACCACCGTTGTGTATATTAGCCAGATAATGTCTCTTATGTACACAACCGTTGTGTATATTAGCCAGATAATGTCTCTTATGTACACCACCGTTGTGTATATTAGCCAGATAATGTCCCTTATGTACACCACCGCTGTTTATGTAAGCTAGATTGAATATCTTGTGTACATATGCAAGATATTTGGGATATTTTGTGTACCACTAAAATGTAGGTAAGCTAATGTACATGGTCTTCTACACCACCTTATTGTGCATGCTATGTCAGTCCCCCTAGAAATGGGATGATTAGTCTTCCCCACTATTGTACTGTGGAAACTAAATTAAATTTCTTATACACACCTTGTTGTGTACCCAGCCAGGTAAAATTTGTTACATAATTAGCCTTTTGATCCCCACAGGTCGAATAGTTGTGGCTTAACTTGGGTTGGATGACACTTAGATGACAAAGACAGAGAAGATGTGATTTTTTATTGTTTCATTATTTATTCATTATACACATGGAACAAGAATCATATACAAGTAACATACATTACAAATGTACCAGGTTCTAATGGCATGAAAGCCTCTACACACGACCATCTACACACCTTACAAAAAAGTGATATATAGCAAAAATACAAAAAGAAAAACATTCTTTTTGAGATTCTATATTTCTCACTAAATACATATCCATGGAGAGTGAACAGGACAATGTCAACTTGTTTTTGGCCTTTCTGTTTCAACTTTATAAGCATTAATCAAATATATTCTTGTAAAAGAGAGAAATTGCATTTATTTTCAAACTAACACTGATAAAACAGCTTTTGTTTTACTTTATATTATTGTAGTGTATTATTGCATTACTCGACAGCCGTGGTGTACATAAAGAACTGAAATACCCTTATGTACACAGCCGTGGTGTAAATAACCAGTTCGTTATAAAATACATTATGCAAATTAGAAAAAAACGTGAGGAGACAGAAGTCCGTGGATTCTCCCTGCAATATTTTAAAATAAATTATGTATATTAGAAAAAAAAATGGGGAGACAGAAGTCCGTGGAGTTTACTTCAATATTTTTAAATAAAATATGCAAAATTGAAAGAAAATATAAGCAGACAGAAGTCCTGCTATATTTAAAAAAAATCTTGGGAACGAGCTGTGGGTACGAGTTGTTTGTCACGAGCTGCCGTGGTCACGAGATGCTCGTATATCAGCTTTTCAAATCTAAGTGGTGTACACGGGTGGTCATAAAGACAGTCCCCAAACGGTCACACAGATAAACGGTCTTCAAATCTGTCAAATTTAAACAATGTAAACAGGGTTGTTATGGGAAATACCGCCCTGTCCAATACTCCCCAAGTGGGAAATACCGGGAAATACTGGGAAATACTCAGACTTCAATATATGTATAAAATGATGGGGAAAAATACCAAAACATACATCTGAAACATTTATTTATTTAGATTAACACATTCTATATAGTACATAATTACAGAATTTCAATTTAATTGAATTTACAGACACTTTTATAAGTAACAACTAAATCATACAACCCCCAAATAGGATCTTTGGGCTTCATGTTGAATGTTTGACAGATTGGCAAATATATAATATATAAATTTAGTTCTATACAGTTTCAGAGTTTCAATAAAAATATAATCATAACTATTTTTGATAATGTTTTATCCTTGGAATAAATTCACAACTTATTCTACTATCACACTTGAATATTATGTATACTGATTAACACTTATGGTATTAAGCCTGTGTCACTGACACTGCTCCCATTTCTTTTAGTAATGTAGAAGTAGAAAAGGGATTATACTGGCAGCTTTGCCAAAGAGACAACAATGACCAGAGTACAGGACAATTGACCATCACTTTTCAGAGGAGCTCAATTGGATTTCCAGAGTGTACCCATTTAAAAGAGGGAATTATAGTTAAAACATTTCTCATCATCACCTCAATCTATTACATACTTGCAAATTGTTTCTTCCTTGAAATTTTTAACACCAACCATGGTGCTGACTTTCAAAACCTTAATAGTTTGATATTCTAGCCATTTATTTTCATTAAGTCACTCAATCTTTTTATTTATAAATAGTCAGTATCTTCCATTGTTGGGTTAAAAAGGAAGTATATTTATAAAAACTGCAGAATTCATATTTCCCGGTAATTCCCGGTATTTCCCACTGTCCTGGGAAATACAGTATTTCCCGGGAAATATAACCCTGAATGTAAATAAAAAAATCGCACAAACTAAATAACAAAATAAATGTAAACAATGTTTATCATGACGTTTGGTTGTTTTATATTATTGTTAAACCCTTTACAGTAACAGTTTTTAGTGAGATCATTTCTGAAGACCGTTTATCTCTATGACCGTTTATCTTTGTGACCATCCGTATACTGCTCGGAGATGTATCATAGCAAAAACCTCAACTTGACACAAACCGGAAGATATATGGAATATTTGATAACATTTGTTTGATGTCTGTAAAGCTTGTGCATTTCAAATACCCAGTAGAACTGGCATTGTAAATTATCTCAATACTGGAGGTTTTGTGACATTACATGTTCGCGACAAATATTTTGGAGGTTTCGTGGCAAATAGTAAAAGTGGCTTCGCTTCAAATGAAAAAGTTGAGATCCATATTTTAGACACTATTTTAGATATTTTATTTACTATTTTAGTATATCTGACAATATTTTATAAAATAAATGAATGGATGTCTCCATGAAGATCAAATACTTTAAACTCGAGAACTCACGGCCATATAGCACCCAAGTCATTAATATTCATGAGAAGATATGAGGCCTTCTCATGAATATTAATGCCGCGAAACCTCTGATTCCAATTATCTTTGGGACTTTCCATGTGGCATTTGTGCCAAGTTGGGGCATTGATTTCTAGTAGAAATTATATTATCACCTCTTAAAATCACCTCCATTATTTGTGGTTAAAGTTGGACATGGTTACCTCGGCTCTACTTTACTTCATTGCATATGTAGTGCACTAGAGCTGTGGCACGACCCCACGTGAAACTACAAATTTGCTTCAAATACGAATGTCTACAAAAGTGTTTACCCAGGCTTTTCTACAACTATTCAGATATATTTCCCTTCAAAATGTAAGCATAACTGAGTGAAAATTAATGACATTTACCTATTTTTAGTGTCATTTTGTAGATTTAAAAAAAAAAAATTGAAAATGTTCTTTCACTGTGCAAGTTGTCTGAAAAGGGTTATATATCATAATCTCTGTCTCCTTACATCAAAATCAATTGGTTTTAATGGCCCTAATGAAATATTATAAAAGTTTAATTCAACAGGAAAATCTTTAGTGCAAATTTCTAGTTTTATGTGGGGCTGTGCCATTACTGTACAAGTAAAGTAGAGCCGAGGTAAACACGTCTAGGTTAAAATCTGTGTATAGCTTGCACCAATGCATATTTTAATCGATACAATCCACAGAAATAAACGTAAATCAACTAAAAGTAAGCTTTTTGTGTCCATGTCAATGCTAAGTTATGATAGCAGTACATAACAAAACTGAACGAATTAAGAAAATACATGTAAACAAAGCTTACCATGGCATTTGGTATTTGATTTGTCAAGAAGACTGCTGTGCTTTACTGCTTTTTATGCCATTATACATAATCAGGGAAGAAAGGGTTAAAAAATGCATGCAAGAAGAATAAACAATCTGTATTAAAGTCTTCTCAGTTTATTTAAATATAAATGATATAAATAGAAAATAACTTTAATGCCAAGATATGCACGAAAGGATTATTATGACAAGTTGCTATTTTATAAGAAAAGTGATATAAGTACATGGAAAATTCTTAATAACATGATCAAAAGTAATAAGATGTGCAGCAGTTATCCAGATAAAGTTTATCACAATAGTGGTTGCATTACTAATATTAAAACTATAGCTAAAAGTTTTAACATTTATTTTTTCAATAATGTGAGCCCTGTACTAGCTGGTAAAATCAAAGCTTCATGCATACCTCAAAGTATATTTAAAACAATGGTTACAACAATTTAAACTCAATGTCCTTGAAACCAGTTACAGAGTTGGAATTGTACAACACTATTAATTGATTTAATCCAAGCATTCTAGTGTTGTGGATGACCTGAACATGTACATTATGAAAAACACCTTTAAAGCTATAACTAAACCATTCAGTTCAGAATTTCCATTGGGCGATGTAGAAAACTGCCTGAATATCACCCAGAAATCGCCTAATATCGCCCGTACATTACCCAATTTACTTTAACACAAGATACTGAGCAGCAACATCAATAAAAATACTTAACCACCAAAATGGTCATTTTTATCTTTAGAATACTAGTCTGTAGCTACTTAAACTTCGAACTTAACATGAGATATCTTAAAATTAAGATTTTAAACAGCAACACTCACAGGAAAAATGCCCATTTGAATAACACTGAGAGAGCAAAGCCAATGTTAAAACCCCTGTAAAATGTTTACATTCCTTACATTTTTATAAAACAACCACTGAATTGTTCATTATTGGTGTAGAATGGTTGTTTGTAGGTGATTTAACCTGAAACTTGGCATAAGATTTTTAAAATTTAGTTATGCAACAGAAACATCCATGGAAAAAAATCACACTATTAGAAAACACTGGGAAATCCAAGGCTATGTAAAAATACCTGTAACATGCTTAAGATTTTGTAGACTTTAATAAGACAACCACCAAACTGTTCATTAGTATGTGTAATACACCTTTCACACTCCTGGCAGTATCCCTGCAGTTATAGGCATTGGGTAAAACGCCTCTGTCCTTCAACTACCGTCCGAGGTTCATATGGCACCTTGTGAAACGTCCATTACCTTGCAAGTCCCATTGAAGTTTTAAAATGTTTAAAATTTCTGCCTCTGATTTCGTACCCTGAGCATGCGTAGACGATTCCACACATGTGCGTATGAACTTCTTACTACAGTAACCGAAGGTGTGATCCACGGTGTACATGAGGTTGTGACTCGGTCGTCTTTCAGTGTAATACAGGGAGATAAGGTGAGTTGAGGTTTTGAACATTTCGCCACTGTGACACAAGGTCACATACAAATCTTGGACGGTAGTTGAAGGACAGGGGCATTTTACCAAACACCAGTAACCACAAATTACACTGCCTGTAGTGTTAACAACTCAGACAAAATGGGGTGACCTGGGAGGTGGTCCCGCCGCCAAGTAAAACTTCTAACTACGGGATTATACTGCTGGTAGTGTGAAAGGGGCATAAAATGCTCATCTAATGCTAATTAAACTGTAAAGTGTACATAAGATATCTTAAAAGTAAGAAAAGTATGTCCCGGGTTTCCACCGGCAAGGTCGGTTCAGTACTGTGCATTCGCTAGGTGGTGAATTGTACTTCCCTCCTTTCTAGACAGCGTGACATCATAGCATCTTTTTTGTTTGGCACATGCAGTATGCACACATGTTTTCAGAAGCTCTCAAAGTTGAAAAAAAGTTTGTTATTCTATAGGTTAGAACCTCATTTATATTTTATTTACACATATTGAAGATTAACTATCAACATGGCATCGCCAGAACAGAAAAGAGGGGCTTGCGGAGATCTTATGGTAGACTTTCATGTTCATTCAAACCGAAAAAAGACTTTTGAGAAACTTTGACAATTTTCATTTTGGTTTTGACCTTTGTATTTCAAATTGGCTTTTGACCTTTGAGAAAGTCTGACAGTTATAAAAACATTTTGACACGTCAGAATGTTTTGAGGTTAGAAATATTTTCAACATTTAAAAGGAAACAAAGTTTAAAAAAAGTTAATTTTTATAAACTTTTTAACTTAAATCCATTTCGAAAGATTGATAAAATCTGAAGGTTTCCAAATTTTTACATTTACTATGGTAAATTTAAAATCCTCATAACTTTCATAAGGGGGTCATGATTGCACAGCAGTAACACAGTTGCTTACCACCTCTGATTTCTGCACAGAACACTACAGAACCTTGACCAACTGTATGTCCTGGTTTCCTCTCTCTGGTGGCGTGTTGATATGACCTATAAAGTGTTGAAAGTGACGTTAAGTCCAAAATTAATAAATCATCGCTTTCCTGAATGATTGCAGTAAAGCTTTAAAATATGTTGCATATTACAAAAAGTTAAGGATTTTAATGTGCAATAGTAAAACATTTTATGGTTTGTGATATATTGGAATTGATGCTTTTAAATTTTATATCGATATTGAATCCAAGAACTATTGTTGCTCAATATTCAATTATTGGTTTATCGTACCAACCCTAGATTTGCAAAAGAAATCATTTTTATTGAAAAATCTAATGTATTAGTGAGTGAGACTGGGTTCAATGTCCAAACAATGAAGAGAAAAAAAATGCCATTTTATTCTAAAAGTTGTATAAAATACCTAATATATCATATTCTCTAGTCTATTGTCTTTGGATAAATAGTAGTTGTTGGTTTTCAACTGCATAAAACATATGCTTATTGTGCTTTAAAATCAGCTAGTACAGAGACAAAGAGTACTTTCCTCTAATTGAACATAAAAAATACAGCTATGGTGGGTTACACACTCTCCTCTCACCTATCAGGACATGGGCTTAAGTCCTAACATGGGAAAATGGTAGTTACTAGCTGGTTCCCTATGGTATCTGTGGTGAATCCTGACCAACTAGTATGCACTGGTTTCTCCAGCACTTCAACAACCTGTCATGATGTCACACGTATTTGTTGAAAGAGTTATTAAACACCTCCAAAAGAAATAATAAATCTTGAAGATTAATGTTCTTCCAAATAGTCGCCTAAACTCATGAAAATAAAGATTATAGAAATATAATTAGAAACGAAAGAAAATAAAAAGGCTTTTATATTTTAACAAAAAAGGCACAATTTTTGCCTTTATTGCTAGAAAAGAGTTTTCATAGAGGAGAAAGGTAAGGGAAAATATTAGAAATATTACTACCTGTGAAACCAAGGGTAAAGAAAAGTACAGGTTGAGGCTTAATCCAAAATATGATTTATATTCTGTGTCAAGGGAAAGATGTAACAATTACTATCAGCTAGACACTGACATATTTGAGGTTAATTTTGTAAAAACGTTTGACAATGGATATTACATAATTGTTTATGAAACAAAAAAGAGTTGTTTTTCCTTATAATGTACCACAAATATTCTTTAATGAGTGTTTGACTACTCATGTACTGTTTATAGGTCTACCTTGGTATAATAGTTTATAGATGTTTATAACATGTTAAGCAGATAGAATTCTGCAATTTTAAGAGGCCATTCTCTTTTTGATGTTCATGTATATCTATGTATTTCTGAACATCATTTACATCATTGTGAAACAAAATTACCATTGCAATATCACTATCAAATATTTACTCGTATGAAGTGTATTAGTGACTACTAAATATTCATTAAGTATCATTTTGACAATAAAATAAAACAGTAATTTGAAATAAATTTCAAGTTTTTGGTAAAATATGTAGCGAGATTTAAAAAAGATTTGTCACATTTTGCAAAACTTTTAAGTCTCTGTGATTCCACATACTTGTTGGGTTCAATATATTTAAAAATATGCAATATTTTGTGTAACTATGATATCACATATATATGAACCTGGAATCACAATATCACCATTTAAAATTCAAATGCCTTCAAATGCACAACTGCTCACATTAATAATGACTTGGCAAAGAAAGAATACTGAAGACATTTGGACTTGTGAGCCATTCCTCATATTCCAATTCCTTTTTGTTATTTCTTTTATATTACACAAAGTATATTTGAAATAAGTTTGTAAAATATTTCGTCTTTGTTTTTGTAGATTTTCAGGTCACAAAATGGCGTTAGTGCCAACCAAGAGTCCGACCTATGAGACTCAAACCCCAAGAACATCAGTTGTTGATAAGAATTTTGTACCTGAACAGGTACTGGATTTCTCTTTCAGAAAAATGACAGACTTATCAGGTAATCATTTATTTATTATTTCATTATTCTGCACAGAGTATAACAAAAATAAAGAAGTTTTTGGACTTTCAAGGGGTTGTCTGTACATATGCTTTCCAAACTTAGCATAACTTAGCACATCTGCCACTGTGGCCTTGCGGGTAACACACTTGTCTAGGAACTCAGAGGACGTGGGTTCAATCCCAGGTACAGGCAGATACATAGTGGCTCGGATGACCACTTAAAATGGCGGTCCTCTGTCATTGGGTCCTATTCCCAGTGGCAGATTGAAGAACCTCAAGGACGTTGATAAATGGTCATCCTTGAGCCTCTATCTTCCAGTTAGGGGAATGTCAGTCACTTGTGAGTTGGGGCTGTACCTGTACAGTCAGATTGGTTAAATAGCGCTTTGAGTCCTGTAGTATATGGAGATATTGCACTGAGTATAAATACATAATAATAATAACTGTCCGGCATCTCGGTGGTATTAGACTTGGCAACGGCTATAGAATGATGATTTTTTTTAATTGGATTATTGTGTTATGCCTTAGTGTCTGCTTGGCAGATATTAGGCGCCATAAAAGTATAGAATAGAATTTAAGGTATGCATTTATTCATCTAAAGTGGGAGAATCACATGGCAGATATAAAGGCACAATGTTTAGGCTTCACCGTCTGAGGTATGACATACTCAAATACAAAGTTATTCCCAACTTGTCATGTCTACGGGCAGTTGGGCATGGCAGAGAAATCCAAGATCATCATTTCTGTTGGTGTTATCTTTACTTGGGTGTTCATGACAAGTTATCTTTATAGTGGCAATATTGACAGCAATTATAAACTTACCTTTCTGCCTCAGTGAAATTATGTATCAGGTACCTGGTGTGCTTTAATAAAATTCTTCTTTCAGATACTAACACTCATTTACTCAGGCTTGCCTTCTCACAGTCTCTCTCCCCAAGTGGATGCTGTTTTTGTTGACCAGTATATTACTGGAGTATCTGGCAATTTGTAGGATGCTCAATGTCAATTTGGCACAATATAAATTATTTAAATCAAAGTTACTGTGTACCAATCAGAACTGGAATGAAGTAATACATCGGCCACATATGCTTCCTTATCAGAATCATTATTCACAAGAAGTCTTTTATAACATTTTTTATATTGATTGGCAACTTGCAGTGAAGTATGTATGAACCAATGGTCCACATGATTCTATTCATATAAACAAATAACAAGTATATTTTTTAGCAAGCCTATATTAAACAGGTGTATTTTATAAATTGTATATGAGGCCCTATATGGTTGGCAAGTTTGGCAATCTAATCACAGGCTGTCACCTCTGTGGGTTCGAGTCCCACAAGTGGCAATGCTGAGAACCTGTCTCAATATGACCCTGGCTGTTGAACGGGACGTAAAACCACAACTTTGACTTTACATTGTGTATTTTAATTATATCCCCAGACGAAAGTCGGGGATATATTGGATTCAGGTCCGCCGCGCCGCCGCCGCCGTAGAAATTTCCTTGTGGACGCGATAACTCAAAAACCAATTAATTTTTTTTTTTCAAACTTGGTACACATGTTAAGGATGCCCAAAGGAAGATCCCTATTTTAAGGTGACCTTAAACTCCAAATAATAAAGAACTTATGGCCACCTTAAGGTCAGAAATTGCACTTTTGACCACTTAGAGCCCTCTAGGTCACAAACTATGAGGCGTATCCGGCTTAAATTTTACCTGAGAACACATTAATATATTCTTAGTACATGTGCCGAAAATCAAGACTTTAAGTTGAGGCGAAAATTGTGTTTGGGGCCCATAAAAACCCCACTTAGGACTTTTTTCCTAGATTTTTAACATATTTTGCCTTATAATTTGGAAGTGGTAATTCTGATGAGTCTCAAACTGCTCTAGGTGTAACTCTTATATGTAATCCTTGTCTGTGAAAAATTTAAAGGCTGTAGGTTTACCTGTTAGGCCGACTTGAGGTCTCAAAATTGCCCACAGAGACCCAATTTATGGACTTTTTGCCACCTTCAAGCACTGTAGCTTTCAAACAATGTCTCTCATCTAAGTGAAATATCATCTGAGAATATATCAATATGTTTTTCTTGTATGTACTCCAAAATTTAGGCCTTTAATAGACATTTAACCCATGTATGAGGACCATAAATCCCCACCCGAGTGACCCTTTTTAGACATTTTTCACATATTTTGCCCTGTAACTTGGAAATGGTAAGTCTGAGAAGTTTCAAACTGTATTAGATGCATATTCTATGTGTAATCTTAGTATGTGACAAATTTTAAGTCTGAAGCTTTAATTTGAAGGCCACATTGAGGTCTCTGACGGGCTCCCAAAGACCCAGTATTTGGACTTTTTGCCACCTTTAAGCCCTGTGACTGTTAAACTATGTGACTGATAGAGCTGAAATCTCATCTGGGAATACATTATTATGTTCTTTTTACATGTGCCAAAAATCATTGCTTCAAGTAGACATTTAAACTGTGTATGAGGACCATAAACACCCACCCGAGTGACCCTTTTAAGACATTTTTCACATATTTTGCTCTGTAACTTGGAAATGGTAAGTCTGAGAAGTTTCAAACTTTATTAGATATATATTCTATGTATAATCTTAGTATGTGACAGATTATAAATCTGAAGCTTTAATTTGAAGGCCAAATCAAGATCTCTAAAAGGCCCACGGAGACCCAATATTTGGACTTTTTGCCACCTTTAAGCCCTGTGACTGTTAAACTATGTGATTGATGGAGCTGAAATCCCATCTGGGAATGCATTATTATGTCCTTTCTACATGTGCCGAAAATCAAGGCTTTTAGTAGACATTTAACCCATGTATGAGGGCCATAAACACTCACCCAAGTGACCTTTTTTGACATTTTTTTCTGTATTTTGCCCTGTTATTTGGAAATGCTTAATGTGACAAGTCTTAAACTGTATTATATATAATTTTTGTTTGTTATGTTTGTCCCCCAAAAAGTTTCAGCTCTGTAGTTTAATTGCTAAGGTCTCTTTAACAATTGTAAAATGCCCACAGAGACCCAGTTTATGGATATTATACCACTTTAAAGCCCTGTAACTGTCGAACTATGTGGGTCATAGAGCTGAAATCTTTGAATTTTTCAAAGGAAGTGCCTGTCTATTTAAATTTTTATTAATAATGTTATGGCTATCTTAGGCTTTTAAGTACTTATTTTTGTGTGTTATCTCTCTGCTTGCTGAGTTTTTAACTTTTTAAAATGAAACTGGTTAAACATATTCAAGTAGGCAAAATGGACACTGTTATTTTCTGGTGAGCTATAAGTCCAATATTAATGAAATTATAGCCTTATGTAGTAAAAATAGGGGATTTTTAACCCTCAACTAGCCCAGTTTTATTCAGTTTGCCTCAGTTAATTTTGACACAGTTCCTACAGTTACTAACTCATTTCAGTTGATAATCACATTCTTAAAATTCTCAATTCTGAATTATTATTATAAATCTGTTCTTGTGGTTTGATAATTTATATTTAATTCTGGAGGTATATAATTTTCCTGTTGGACATTCCTTATTTATATATTTGATTTTATTTTAGTGATAAGATTAACTGAGCTTTTTGTATTTGATTACCCCTTTTGTTTGTTTACCATTTGTGCTGTAGCACTCTATCTCTTTGTAGTCCCACCCCCCATCCACCTCTGGGACCTCCAGCTATTGAGTGACACTAAATAAACAAAGGTATTGAATGATATCAAATGAGAAACAAAGAACCAGACTTTTCAGTGGGGTTGCAGATCTTCTGTAACAGTGAGAGAGGTGTGGAGAAGGGGAGAGGGGTGGGGTGGGGTTGGGAGATGGGGTTTGCTTCATTATCTAATAAGAGAAAGGGGAGTCAGAACTGAGATTGTGTCACATATTTAGGTTGCATATATATGGACCACATATATAGGAATTGAGGAAATGAATAACTGAAAAACAATGCAAATTCTAAAAATAATATAATAAAATAATAATATAAATAATATATAATTTTTAAATAATATTTTATTTGTGAACAAATATAGAAACAGATATGCGCTTTTGGGATTATGAATCATTTAAATACTTTGAAAATAGGTTCAGAGTCACCCTTTGCAGGAAGATTGAAAAGTATGATGAGTTGAGTTAGAAATAATATTTTATTTGTCAACAAATATAGAAACAGATATGCTCTTTTGGGATTATTAATTTGGAATGGACATTCAATCATCAATCATTTAAATACTTTGAAAATAGGTTCAGAGTTATCATTGCAGGAAGATTGAAAATATGCTCTGTTGAGTTATGTATTCGGCATCTGGGGATACACCATCTTCCTTGGGAAGATATAAACTTAGTAGATTGATTTGCTGAAGTTCATATAACTTTTCCCAAGATTTATGGCATACAACAAATGGCTTACATAAAAAATTCCTGATCAAAACCTGTGGCATGAGTGATGACCTGTCTGGGGATATGTTAGCGCCGAGTTGGCCCAATCTAGTTTTTTTTCAGGGTTGACTGGTGATGTGGAACTTTATTATTATACCTCTAAGTTTAGAACACGTGTTTCTAAATATCCACAAACTTTTTATATCCTTATTTTTAAGATTCTTTTGGCTGCTGTTATTTATTAAAACATACATGTATTTTAACAAACCAAGCTTATTTGTAACAAATGCATTCCTCATTTTTACTGATAGCAACAGGATCAAAAGCTCACAGTTGCCAACTGTCCTCTGGCGACTTGGTTTTGATAAGAGTCAGTAATCTCTTTTTCAAGACAGCCAAGCTGACAATGTTGTTATGTAGAGATAGATTCATAGCTGCTTTTGGATAGAGCTAGATGTTTACTCAAATGTAAAAGTTGGAAACATCCCAAAGTCTGAGATCTTTGAAATGAATGTGTACATATTGTATATACTTTATCCATAAAGGTGAATCTCATAAGACATTGAAAATATAATTATATGGAGCAGCAGATGTTACTTTTTACATAACTTTAGTAGTATTTGCTGAAGAATTCTGCTTCTGTGTCATTTGTGTTATCACAAGAAATAGTTAATTGCCAAGTGGCAGTTTTCCAATATCTTATTCTAAATAAATACATTTCAGAGCTTTCAAACGAAGATCCCAGAAGTACAGTCAGTAAAAACTCTGATGAGAAGTATGATTGCCGGTAAGACATTTTGCATTCTTCTTAAATGTTGAACAACAGGGTTGATGCTTTTGAATTTTTGGAGGTATTGTTTTTGGTTTAATTATTTGCAGTGTAAACTTGTATGTCCAAGTGGTTTAAAATTTGGTCTTGCGATCAGAAAGCCCATGGTTCAATTCTCAGTATTGGTCTTCATTTATTTTCCTGTTCTGTTCTGGGTGAGAAGTGGACCCCAAACCTTCCACTCTAAGGTCAAACACCCTTAAACTTCTCTGACATTTTTCTCTTGGACTGATCCAAATGGGAATAGTATCAAATTGCTATTCTATCTCTGAACACAGTACAGCAATTTGAGTAAACTAACTGGTGACAGATTTGCTTTGAAGGCTGTAGAATTTGAAGGCTAAGAATAGAATGATAATTATAAACTGAATATAACTTATGTGTTGTAAAACTTACATATTACAGTTTTTGGTGCGGTGGTAATAACTTCAGTCATGTATGGCTATTTTCTTAAGTGAGTGGAGATATTGTGGTATTTTATTATATTCCAACATCAGTCTCTCATGAAATATCCTACTTAGCTCATTCAAAATGTTGTAAAAAAATATTGAATTTTAAATAGAAGGCATCAATTGGAGAGACAGTCACACATATTTTTAATTTGATTCCTGCCACTAAGTTCTTGTCTTATAATTACAGGTGTTGCCGAGTCAATAACAACATGCTACAAGATATCAACAACCTGGCGAGTGCTTTCAGCTCCATCTTGGCTAATCCCAAGGCCATCAGCTGGCTCGACCTCTCCTTCAATGAACTCACCAAAATTGACGCTGTAAGCTTAAACTTTGTAACAGCTGTATTCTAATAATTGTTCATTGTATCTTCAAGATACATGGGAGGATGTATTGGTACAGGCATCATTCCATCGCCACAACATATTCAGACATTTTCTCAATTATCATTCTGAGAAAAATTATTCTGGCTATCTTTACCAATGTTTCACTGTAAATCTATTGCTATAAAAGCTTGCATGTAAATGATATTATATTCTTTTAGAAAAGTGATAGCTGACAAAGCCATTTTTACCCCACAGCCGTTAAAGGCTGTGCGTGTAAACAACATTTGTTATGCTTTTTAGTTTTTACCCTACAGCCCTTAAGGGCTGTCAGGGTATTGTGTTCATCCATGGTGTCTGGATGGGCGGGTAGGTGGGCGGGCGGTGTTAAAAAGTTTGTCCGGGGTGTATCTCAGAAACCGTTAGGTGTAGAAAGTTGATACTTGGTAGGTACATTGGTTAGGAGGTGTAGGTGTCATGGTCTGACCTTGATTTGACCTTTGACCTTGCCGTAGTGACCTTGAGTTTGAAAATCTTGTCCAGGCTATATCTCAGAAACCGTAAGGTGTAGGAAGTTGATACTTGACCTTGATTTGACCTTTGACCTTACTGTAGTGACCTTGACCTATAAAATCTTGTCCGGGCTATATCTTGGAAACTGTAAGGTGTAGGAAGTTGATATTTGGTAGGGACATTGGTTAGGGGTGTAGGTATGCAACGTCATGGTCTGACCTTGATTTGACCTTTGACCTTGCTGTAGTGACCTTGACCTATAAAATCTTGTCCGGGCTATATCTCGGAAACCAAAAGATGTAGGAAGTTGATACTTGGTGAGGACATTGGTTGGGGGTAGTAGGTGTGCAACATCATGGTGTGACCCTGATTTGACCTTTGACCTTGCCGTAGTGAACTTGACCTATAAAACCTGGTCCGGGCTATATCTTGGAAACCGTAAGGTGTAGGAAGTTGATACTTGGTAGGGACATTGGTTAGGGGGTGTAGGTGTGCTACATCATAGTGTGACCTTGATTTGACCTTTGACCTTGCTGTAGTTACCTTGACCTATAAAATCTTGTCCAGGCTATATCTCGGAAACTGTAAGGTGTAGGAAGCTGATACTTGGTGAGGACATTGGTTGGGGGTAGTAGGTGTGCAACATCATGGTGTGACCCTGATTTGACCTTTGACCTTGCCGTAGTGAACTTGACCTATAAAACCTGGTCCGGGCTATATCTTGGAAACCGTAAGGTGTAGGAAGTTGATACTTGGTAGGGACATTGGTTAGGGGGTGTAGGTGTGCTACGTCATAGTGTGACCTTGATTTGACCTTTGACCTTGCTGTAGTGACCTTGACCTATAAAATCTTGTCCATACTATATCTCAGAGACTGTAAGGTGTAGGAAGTTTATACTTGGTAGGGACATTGGTTGAGGGTTTTAGATGTGCCATGTCATGGTGTGACACTGATTGACCTTTGACCTTGCTGTATTGACCTTTAAAATCTTGTTGCACCTTTGGGTCTGTCTGTTGATGCAGATTAAGCACTGTTAAAGTCATATTAGAATTCATTAAGAATTTCCTTTTGCAAGTTCCCATTGTATCAGATGGAATTTCATCAAGTGAGCCACAGGCTTTTCTCCAACACCACACATAAGCATTCATTGAATGTATTGCCACTTCTGTATGCATGGGTAATATTCAAAACATCCAAACCATAATTTGGCCATTTTTGGTTTACTGATAAGTGCTGTCATTTTATTATTGAATTGTTTTGTTTTAATACTTCATCTTCACATACATTTATTTTCCTTAGATATTATTTTCTCTACTTAAGCATTATTTGGACCTTAATATAACTGACACTGCTCTGAAAGTATCTTGTACTTTGTACTGTTATACTACTTCTATATCTCATGGTGTTGAAAAATATTTCCCCAGGCTGTGGGGTACGGGCATCTCTGATGCTATTTTTTTAAACAGTTTCTACCTATAAAAAGTAGAAATTTGCAGATATGATAAGCAAATCTTGTAAGTAGGTATTTTATATCAACAGATTTCCTAGTATTGATTGGAACCACTTCCAGAAAACAAGATCACCACCATGACCTCTAGCTTGAAATTGGTTTCAATCCCTTAAAGTAAAAGCATTGTAAATGTCATGACCAAAAATTATATGTCACTTCGTTTCATAAGTGTTATTGGTATGATTTTTGGGTCTATTGTGGAAAACAAGATGGCCTCCAAAGCCACTGTGTTGAAACTAGTTTTCACTATTTAAAGGAAAGCTATTGCAGGAATCCAATGTTGTACCTATTGTATCAATAGATAGCTTGCTGTTGAGTTGGATACCCATTGCTTCCATTGGAAGAAGTTTATTTCATATACATTCAAAAGACTTTGAATGTGTAGGGACTGAGAGATGTGTCTGATCTGGGGACCCCATATATTTGTACTTAATTGCTGACACTCTCCTTGTGTTTAGTAGACTGTGTAACAGGTATTCCCAGTGTCAACAGGATTCGTTTCCACTTATTTCAAATTCCACTTATACTGCAGACCTATAGCTTATCCATACTCTTGGGAGACATGCCAATTGCTTTGTCTAAACCCCTATTATGCAAAACTGTAAATAAGTCCACAATTGCTAAAACTTGACACCAAACTTTGTTAGCCAAACACACTGCCTTCTCAAAGTCAGTAAAATATGAAGATTTTACAGCTGTGGATGCACTGGTGGTATCAGTACAGGCCCAGGTATGGCCTTACTATGTGAGGACATATGATGCCCTCAAAAAATTCATCTGAATTTGTTGTTTTTATTACACCATACCCAGAAACAAAAGACACTAGTCTTTCAAAAACATCTGCCGTAAATGACCTATTTAGCGCATCCACCCTTGTAACTGCACCCTACCTCTTTTTCCCAGCAATATCGTCGGTGACAGTGCACAATATCCACATATTTTTCATATATTGTACATATTTTTACTTAATAAATTTAATTTTTTGTCACGACTTTCAAGTCTGTTTTCATCAACCGCCATATTTACAGGAAGTGGGTATTTCTAAATGTCGAAACACCGTTTTTCTACCGGATTGACCTATACTTCATCCCGGAAAGTGTTTCATGATGGGTGCGCTAAAAGGGTAATTTTTTCCCACCAAATATTGAATAAAAATAGACTTTGCTTAGCGCACTGTGCGCTAAATAGGTCATTTACGGTAATTCAGTGCAGTTTGTCATTCCAAGGTATGGAATGAGTTGCTGGAATCTGCCACCTCTCTTCTGTCTATTAGGAAGAAAATGAAAACTTGTCTCATCACAAAAACCTACCCACCCTCAGTTCATTGTATTTTTCTGACTCTCTGTGGTTGTTACGCCTTTGTAGAGTCTGTCTTTTGGAGATTAAGCTCTATAAAAGTCATATTAGAATGTAGGAATAGAACTTATGCAAATGTTACTGATGGATAAGAGCATAACCAACCTCATCTCTTTGACTCTGCATTCCTCTATGTTTAGCAGTTCAGAAGGGAAGACGCCTAAATTGAACTTGAGAATGGGGCTTGTCATGAATAACAAGAAATTTTCTGTAGTACAAGGAGCTATTGTCCTGAGTATATATATATATATAATATAATTCTATATGTAATGAATGCACCTTATACTTCTATGCATATGCAGATAAAAAATCTCTAGGATCCCATTCGCTATAACACCTCAGTTCCACTTGTAGGAATTGGCTGACCTAGATCTATCACTTGGGGGGCTGCTGTAACTGATCTTGTTGAAACAGAACTGGGATACTAACAATAAGTGTGATTAGTCCAATGTGAAAACATAGGAGTTAGAATAAAAAATAGGTCTTACAACATGCTCTGGATTGTTACGATTCATAAAGATTTGTGGTAACACTAAGTCTGACCACTCTTGGTAGGCAAAAAAGACATGTTTGAAAAATAGGACCATCTTCTATAATTGCGGTTAATATAGGCTTGAGGTTTTTCTGACTGAAAGATAAGTTCTATAATCAATAAATATTCACTCAGGACAACTCATGACAGTGGACCTGGGGCATAAGGCTTAATACTTATTTACACTGATTAGTCTATTTTCATCAACGTCACATACGTAACATTTTATTTTCACAGATTCTGTGTGACCTTCCTTGTCTAGAGATCGTCTATTTACATGGCAACTTTATCTCTGACATCACAGAGGTGGACAAACTCGGAGGCTTGCCTGCATTGTGGAAGCTAACTCTACATGGAAATAAAATTGCTGGCGAAAAGGTAAATTCAGAGAGTTCAGTCAAGGCAGTCATTTGAGTATCTGTGGGCATTATTCACTGAGATGGATTAAGATCAGATGAAAATCACATCAAATTAGAGAAAAGAAAGAAAGTTTCACGTGAGCCAGAAAATCGACTATCCATTCACTAAGTTAATCATTTTATCTTATCTTATCTTCCCTGATCCGTGTTAGTGAACACCGTCCTATATTATTTTATTAAAATAATAATTAAAGCTGGAAACAAGTAGCCAAGTCATCACCATTAAAATATGTAGTCATGGTATTTAGCAAATATTAGAATATTGGACACCTGTGACATATTTTACGTGATTTAACTGGTTTCTTAAGGAATACTAGTGAATTTCTTTGAAGAATAACCGTTCTGTTTTTTGTTTGCGTGTGGTACAAAGAGTGAAGAGTACTTGGCATTGTAAAGAACTGGTTGTGTAGAATCTGTACAGTTTACCTTGTTACATGGCTGATAACTCATTGAAGCAAAAACCTGTAAAAGTGGTTGAATATCCCACACATTGACTTTATAGGTCAAATTGGAGGTATTAACTCATGCTGGGCAATCACCATGGTATTACCAGTTGATGTCAATGGTTATTCATGTTTGGCTATATCTTTTATCTGTATTATCCTGTGTTTTTATATATGGTCTCTGAGACAAAGAAAACGTGTTTTTTACTGTGTTGCTATTGCAGTACGGGAAGAGAGTGTTGCCTACAAGATATCACATGACCACCCCTCCAAAAATAAACAATATGTATGAACCAGACAGTTATAATGAGGCCCATTTTTGTGTTGATTATAGTTCTGCAGGGATTATTCTGTATTTTGTTGTAAGTTTTGCTACTTCATGTGAGATTGTCAGAGAGTTTAGAAACTATCACTTGTATATGTTTTTTACCAATCATAGCACAGCAATGACCCAGTGAGGGACAACAGCAAAGTTTGCAAAGAATTAATAAATAAATGAAGAATTATATTTAACCATAAAAAAATGAAAGTTATTCTGTAATTTGCTGCCTTAAACATTGAACGAATATGAATGTATATTCAGTAAAAACACACAAACTTCCATCTATACTTCGTAGGACTACCGCTGGTATGTACTCAGTAAGATCCCTCACTTAAGAAGTCTGGACTTCAGTGCAGTGACCAAAGCAGACCGCAAGACAGCAAGTGTGAAGACCATCCCTGTGAGAAAACGCCAGAAGAAGACCGGGGAGTAGAAGGTCTTCTAGAGACCAGAGTGGACCGCATAGAGTGGTTGTCTATAGCTTTTGTGTTTACCTCATATTGACTACATCAATGACAGATTATCTCCCACAAGGTCAAATGTAAATCTGAACATACATGGAAAAGAGCGCTTACTTGTTTTCGGGTCTGGTTTTTCTTGCTGCCACCGCTGTCATCGTTACTGTAGATCTTCTTTCTTTTGTATGACTAGTTAGTATGTGAATGGTTTTTAGCATGGACTTTCATTGGCCGTGGGAAGATATTTCAGATGGATACTGACTTTGTCAGTTGGTGGTCTCAGAATATACCATTTTAAGAGTTAAACTGTTAGTATTTATAGCATGATGTTTTGAAATATGTAAAGTTGCTCTACTTTTTGTCCAGTTTTTACAAGTTTATGCACATAGGTCACATTATATCTTTAAAAGCCCCAATAAATACATTGTGTTCTTACCAAAAAGTGTTAAAATAACCTTTATTCACACAAGAGTTAAAACATCTTTTAAAAAATATTTAAAGTTTTTTTATGGATTATAAAGTAAAGAAAAATGAAGTGTGTGCAGTGTTAAAAAATATGAGATGTCAGTATAATTTGATTTTGCTTGTGAAATGTGCGTACATAAATGTATTAAACAGACCAAAAGATACAGTAAAATATATGTGTGGTGCATTGTACGATGACAAGATATATAGTTATTTGAAAACAAGCAGGACACTGCACTCTTCTCACAAGGGCCATCAATACAACAAGAGTATATGATAAAAATTTAATGTCACATTTTATGTTTTGACCTAGCCTTGCTTCGAGTTCAGATTTGTACCAAAATCTTTTCAAACATTCACATTACTTTAGCAGTATCTTGGTGTAAAACCCAGTGCATTAACATGAAAGAGTACCTTGTGCAAATTAAAGCTTTATCATGCAAACCAAAAAGTTTTCCAAATTACCTAGAAATAAGCCTTCAGTGAGGCTAGTTTTGATGTTATATGTATTTTATCTATATCCCACATTTACACCATCCTGGTGTATTTTTTAAGTTTCTTTTTCAGTTTTAAAAGACAAAGATTGTCTTTATTGTTAAAGTCTGTGTATATTTTTGTTGAAATGTAATTTTGCTACTGAGCAAAAGTATTAATAGAAAGGCGGTTGTATGATGGACATTATAGAGCCGTATTTACCAAGAAACAATTTATTTTTTAGTTTCAATACTGATGTTATTTGCATTAAGTATATGTACATATTTTGTTTTTTTATAATTTTTTTTTTAAAAGTTAATAAAGTATTGTATGCAACTACATTTTTGAAAAAATGTATAAACTTTAAAAAAATTATAATTACAGACTTACATTCAGCTGTGAACTGTAGACCAAAATTACCTTAAATAATTGCACGGAATTGGCAGGAGCTTCTTTATACAAACACCTTTTTCTGTGATATAGATATGCTATAATAATGTGTAAATACAGTAAATAGACTGTGGTAATTTACTTTTCTTTTATATTCTGTTGCACTTTTGGGGATTTTACCTCCCGACTGCCTCGACAGTGCAGTTCTGAGCATAATCTTATTATGTCCACCCCCCTGGGGGGTGGATATATTATTTTTGCTTTTTTCGCCGTCCGATGTCCGATGTCCGATGTCCGGCGTCCGGCGTCCGATGTCCGGCGTCACGCATGGTTTCCGCTCATTTAAAGGAAAAGTATTAGAGCTATTGTCACCAAATTTGGTATGCAGGCTTATTGGGTCAGTAGCTTGCTTGGGATTGCTTTTGGCTGTTGTACCTCTTTTGCTTACTGAGTAATACTTAAGTACAGCTATTTTCAGTACCCATTGGTTTCCGTGCATTTAAGCCAAAATAATTAAAGATATTTTACTACAATTTTGAATACAAGATTGTTATGTCCATAGCTCGCTTGGTATTGCATTTGGGACTGATAGCTTTGTCAGTACATGAGTAATAGCCATTTAGGTACTTCATTGTGTATTTTCAGTACTACTTTTGAGTAATTTGCTTCTATCTCCTTAACCGTGCGAGATAGAGCGATTTCGGCAAAATTTTCGACCCGCAGGGTATCTGAGGAGTGTACTCTTTGCAATTTTCAAAAAATTTTCCCCTCCCCAAAAATGGCGGCCATTTTGAATTTTCGAATTTTTGCCAAAAATGGCAAAACACAAATTTGCTTCTATCTCCTTAACCGTGCGAGATAGAGCGATTTCGTCGAAATTTTCGACCCACAGGGTTTCTAAGGAATGTAATATTTGCAATTTTCCAAAAATTTTCCCCTCCCCAAAAATGGCGGCCATTTTGAATTTTCGAATTTTTGCCAAAAATGGCAAAACACAAATTTGCTTCTATCTCCTTAACCGTGCGAGATAGAGCGATTTCGTCGAAATTTTCGACCCACAGGGTATCTAAGGAATGTAATATTTGCAATTTTCAAAAAAATTTCCCCTCCCCAAAAATGGCGGCCATTTTGAATTTTCGAATTTTTGCCAAAAATGGCAAAACACAAATTTGCTTCTATCTCCTTAACCGTGCGAGATAGAGCGATTTCGGCAAAATTTTCGACCCACAGGGGATCTAAGGAATGCAATCTTTGCAATTTTCCAAAAATTTTCCCCTCCCCAAAAATGGCGGCCATTTTGAATTTTCGAATTTTTGCCAAAAATGGCAAAACACTAATTTGCTTCTATCTCCTTAACCGTGCGAGATAGAGCGATTTCGGCAAAATTTTCGACACACAGGGTATCTAAGTAATGCAATCTTTGCAATTTTCAAAATATTTTCCCCTCCCCAAAAATGGCGGCCATTTTGAATTTTTGCCAAAAATGGCAAAACACAAATTTGCTTCTATCTCCTTAACCGTGCGAGATAGAGCGATTTCGTCGAAATTTTCGACCCACAGGGTATCTAAGGAATGTAATATTTGCAATTTTCAAAAAATTTTCCCCTCCCCAAAAATGGCGGCCATTTTGAATTTTCGAATTTTTGCCAAAAATGGCAAAACACAAATTTGCTTCTATCTCCTTAACCGTGCGAGATAGAGCGATTTCGTCGAAATTTTCGACCCACAGGGTATCTAAGGAATGCAATCTTTGCAATTTTCCAAAAATTTTCCCCTCCCCAAAAATGGCGGCCATTTTGAATTTTCGAATTTTTGCCAAAAATGGCAAAACACAAATTTGCTTCTATCTCCTTAACCGTGCGAGATAGAGCGATTTCGTCGAAATTTTCGACCCACAGGGTATCTAAGGAATGTAATATTTGCAATTTTCAAAAAAATTTCCCCTCCCCAAAAATGGCGGCCATTTTGAATTTTCGAATTTTTGCCAAAAATGGCAAAACACAAATTTGCTTCTATCTCCTTAACCGTGCGAGATAGAGCGATTTCGGCAAAATTTTCGACCCACAGGGGATCTAAGGAATGCAATCTTTGCAATTTTCCAAAAATTTTCCCCTCCCCAAAAATGGCGGCCATTTTGAATTTTCGAATTTTTGCCAAAAATGGCAAAACACTAATTTGCTTCTATCTCCTTAACCGTGCGAGATAGAGCGATTTCGGCAAAATTTTCGACACACAGGGTATCTAAGTAATGCAATCTTTGCAATTTTCAAAATATTTTCCCCTCCCCAAAAATGGCGGCCATTTTGAATTTTTGCCAAAAATGGCAAAACACAAATTTGCTTCTATCTCCTTAACCGTGCGAGATAGAGCGATTTCGTCGAAATTTTCGACCCACAGGGTATCTAAGGAATGTAATATTTGCAATTTTCAAAAAATTTTCCCCTCCCCAAAAATGGCGGCCATTTTGAATTTTCGAATTTTTGCCAAAAATGGCAAAACACAAATTTGCTTCTATCTCCTTAACCGTGCGAGATAGAGCGATTTCGTCGAAATTTTCGACCCACAGGGTATCTAAGGAATGCAATCTTTGCAATTTTCCAAAAATTTTCCCCTCCCCAAAAATGGCGGCCATTTTGAATTTTCGAATTTTTGCCAAAAATGGCAAAACACAAATTTGCTTCTATCTCCTTAACCGTGCGAGATAGAGCGATTTCGTCGAAATTTTCGACCCACAGGGTATCTAAGGAATGTAATATTTGCAATTTTCAAAAAAATTTCCCCTCCCCAAAAATGGCGGCCATTTTGAATTTTCGAATTTTTGCCAAAAATGGCAAAACACAAATTTGCTTCTATCTCCTTAACCGTGCGAGATAGAGCGATTTCGGCAAAATTTTCGACCCACAGGGGATCTAAGGAATGCAATCTTTGCAATTTTCCAAAAATTTTCCCCTCCCCAAAAATGGCGGCCATTTTGAATTTTCGAATTTTTGCCAAAAATGGCAAAACACTAATTTGCTTCTATCTCCTTAACCGTGCGAGATAGAGCGATTTCGGCAAAATTTTAGACGCACAGGGTATCTAAGCAATGCAATCTTTGCAATTTTCAAAATATTTTCCCCTCCCCAAAAATGGCGGCCATTTTGAATTTTCGAATTTTTGCCAAAAATGGCAAAACACAAATTTGCTTCTATCTCCTTAACCGTGCGAGATAGAGCGATTTCGTCGAAATTTTCGACCCACAGGGTATCTAAGGAATGCAATCTTTGCAATTTTCAAAAAATTTTCCCCTCCCCAAAAATGGCGGCCATTTTGAATTTTCGAATTTTTGCCAAAAATGGCAAAACACAAATTTGCTTCTATCTTCTTAACCGTGCGAGATAGAGCGATTTCGTCGAAATTTTCGACCCACAGGGTATCTAAGGAATGCAATCTTTGCAATTTTCCAAAAATTTTCCTCTCCCCAAAAATGGCGGCCATTTTGAATTTTCGAATTTTTGCCAAAAATGGCAAAACACAAATTTGCTTCTATCTCCTTAACCGTGCGAGATAGAGTGATTTCGGCAAAATTTTCGACACACAGGGTATCTAACCAATGCAATCTTTGCAATTTTCAAAATATTTTCCCCTCCCCAAAAATGGCGGCCATTTTGAATTTTTGCCAAAAATGGCAAAACACAAATTTGCTTCTATCTCCTTAACCGTGCGAGATAGAGCGATTTCGTCGAAATTTTCGACCCACAGGGTATCTAAGGAATGTAATATTTGCAATTTTCAAAAAATTTTCCCCTCCCCAAAAATGGCGGCCATTTTGAATTTTCGAATTTTTGCCAAAAATGGCAAAACACAAATTTGCTTCTATCTCCTTAACCGTGCGAGATAGAGCGATTTCGTCGAAATTTTCGACCCACAGGGTATCTAAGGAATGCAATCTTTGCAATTTTCCAAAAATTTTCCCCTCCCCAAAAATGGCGGCCATTTTGAATTTTCGAATTTTTGCCAAAAATGGCAAAACACAAATTTGCTTCTATCTCCTTAACCGTGCGAGATAGAGCGATTTCGTCGAAATTTTCGACCCACAGGGTATCTAAGGAATGTAATATTTGCAATTTTCAAAAAAATTTCCCCTCCCCAAAAATGGCGGCCATTTTGAATTTTCGAATTTTTGCCAAAAATGGCAAAACACAAATTTGCTTCTATCTCCTTAACCGTGCGAGATAGAGCGATTTCGGCAAAATTTTCGACCCACAGGGTATCTAAGGAATGCAATCTTTGCAATTTTCAAAAAATTTTCCCCTCCCCAAAAATGGCGGCCATTTTGAATTTTCGAATTTTTGCCAAAAATGGCAAAACACAAATTTGCTTCTATCTTCTTAACCGTGCGAGATAGAGCGATTTCGTCGAAATTTTCGACCCACAGGGTATCTAAGGAATGCAATCTTTGCAATTTTCCAAAAATTTTCCTCTCCCCAAAAATGGCGGCCATTTTGAATTTTCGAATTTTTGCCAAAAATGGCAAAACACAAATTTGCTTCTATCTCCTTAACCGTGCGAGATAGAGTGATTTCGGCAAAATTTTCGACACACAGGGTATCTAACCAATGCAATCTTTGCAATTTTCAAAATATTTTCCCCTCCCCAAAAATGGCGGCCATTTTGAATTTTTGCCAAAAATGGCAAAACACAAATTTGCTTCTATCTCCTTAACCGTGCGAGATAGAGCGATTTCGTCGAAATTTTCGACCCACAGGGTATCTAAGGAATGTAATATTTGCAATTTTCAAAAAATTTTCCCCTCCCCAAAAATGGCGGCCATTTTGAATTTTCGAATTTTTGCCAAAAATGGCAAAACACAAATTTGCTTCTATCTCCTTAACCGTGCGAGATAGAGCGATTTCGTCGAAATTTTCGACCCACAGGGTATCTAAGGAATGCAATCTTTGCAATTTTCCAAAAATTTTCCCCTCCCCAAAAATGGCGGCCATTTTGAATTTTCGAATTTTTGCCAAAAATGGCAAAACACAAATTTGCTTCTATCTCCTTAACCGTGCGAGATAGAGCGATTTCGTCGAAATTTTCGACCCACAGGGTATCTAAGGAATGTAATATTTGCAATTTTCAAAAAAATTTCCCCTCCCCAAAAATGGCGGCCATTTTGAATTTTCGAATTTTTGCCAAAAATGGCAAAACACAAATTTGCTTCTATCTCCTTAACCGTGCGAGATAGAGCGATTTCGGCAAAATTTTCGACCCACAGGGGATCTAAGGAATGCAATCTTTGCAATTTTCCAAAAATTTTCCCCTCCCCAAAAATGGCGGCCATTTTGAATTTTCGAATTTTTGCCAAAAATGGCAAAACACTAATTTGCTTCTATCTCCTTAACCGTGCGAGATAGAGCGATTTCGGCAAAATTTTAGACGCACAGGGTATCTAAGCAATGCAATCTTTGCAATTTTCAAAATATTTTCCCCTCCCCAAAAATGGCGGCCATTTTGAATTTTCGAATTTTTGCCAAAAATGGCAAAACACAAATTTGCTTCTATCTCCTTAACCGTGCGAGATAGAGCGATTTCGTCGAAATTTTCGACCCACAGGGTATCTAAGGAATGCAATCTTTGCAATTTTCAAAAAATTTTCCCCTCCCCAAAAATGGCGGCCATTTTGAATTTTCGAATTTTTGCCAAAAATGGCAAAACACAAATTTGCTTCTATCTTCTTAACCGTGCGAGATAGAGCGATTTCGTCGAAATTTTCGACCCACAGGGTATCTAAGGAATGCAATCTTTGCAATTTTCCAAAAATTTTCCTCTCCCCAAAAATGGCGGCCATTTTGAATTTTCGAATTTTTGCCAAAAATGGCAAAACACAAATTTGCTTCTATCTCCTTAACCGTGCGAGATAGAGCGATTTCATCGAAATTTTCGACCCACAGGGTATCTAAGGAATGTAATATTTGCAATTTTCAAAAAAATTTCCCCTCCCCAAAAATGGCGGCCATTTTGAATTTTCGAATTTTTGCCAAAAATGGCAAAACACAAATTTGCTTCTATCTCCTTAACCGTGCGAGATAGAGTGATTTCGGCAAAATTTTCGACACACAGGGTATCTAACCAATGCAATCTTTGCAATTTTCAAAATATTTTCCCCTCCCCAAAAATGGCGGCCATTTTGAATTTTTGCCAAAAATGGCAAAACACAAATTTGCTTCTATCTCCTTAACCGTGCGAGATAGAGCGATTTCGTCGAAATTTTCGACCCACAGGGTATCTAAGGAATGTAATATTTGCAATTTTCAAAAAATTTTCCCCTCCCCAAAAATGGCGGCCATTTTGAATTTTCGAATTTTTGCCAAAAATGGCAAAACACAAATTTGCTTCTATCTCCTTAACCGTGCGAGATAGAGCGATTTCGTCGAAATTTTCGACCCACAGGGTATCTAAGGAATGCAATCTTTGCAATTTTCCAAAAATTTTCCCCTCCCCAAAAATGGCGGCCATTTTGAATTTTCGAATTTTTGCCAAAAATGGCAAAACACAAATTTGCTTCTATCTCCTTAACCGTGCGAGATAGAGCGATTTCGTCGAAATTTTCGACCCACAGGGTATCTAAGGAATGTAATATTTGCAATTTTCAAAAAAATTTCCCCTCCCCAAAAATGGCGGCCATTTTGAATTTTCGAATTTTTGCCAAAAATGGCAAAACACAAATTTGCTTCTATCTCCTTAACCGTGCGAGATAGAGCGATTTCGGCAAAATTTTCGACCCACAGGGGATCTAAGGAATGCAATCTTTGCAATTTTCCAAAAATTTTCCCCTCCCCAAAAATGGCGGCCATTTTGAATTTTCGAATTTTTGCCAAAAATGGCAAAACACTAATTTGCTTCTATCTCCTTAACCGTGCGAGATAGAGCGATTTCGGCAAAATTTTCGACGCACAGGGTATCTAAGCAATGCAATCTTTGCAATTTTCAAAATATTTTCCCCTCCCCAAAAATGGCGGCCATTTTGAATTTTCGAATTTTTGCCAAAAATGGCAAAACACAAATTTGCTTCTATCTCCTTAACCGTGCGAGATAGAGCGATTTCATCGAAATTTTCGACCCACAGGGTATGTAAGGAATGTAATATTTGCAATTTTCAAAAAATTTTCCCCTCCCCAAAAATGGCGGCCATTTTGAATTTTCGAATTTTTGCCAAAAATGGCAAAACACAAATTTGCTTCTATCTCCTTAACCGTGCGAGATAGAGCGATTTCGTCGAAATTTTCGACCCACAGGGTATCTAAGGAATGCAATCTTTGCAATTTTCCAAAAATTTTCCCCTCCCCAAAAATGGCGGCCATTTTGAATTTTCGAATTTTTGCCAAAAATGGCAAAACACAAATTTGCTTCTATCTCCTTAACCGTGCCAGATAGAGTGATTTCGTCAAAATTTTCGACCCACAGGGTATCTGAGCATTGTACTCTTGGTAATTTCTAAAAAATTTTCCCCTCCCCTAAAATGGCGGCCATTTTGAATTTTCAAATTTTTGCCAAAAATGGCAAAACACAAATTTGCTTCTATCTCCTTAACCATGCGAGATAGAGCGATTTCGTCGAAATTTTCAACCCACAGGGTATCTAAGAAATGTACTCTTGGCAATTTTCAAAAAAATTTCCTTTTCCCAATAATGGCGGCCATTTTGAATTTTCAAATTTTTGCCAAAAATAGAAAAACAGGAATTGGCTTCTATCTTCTTAACCGTGCAAGATAGAGTGATTTCGTCAAAATTTTCAACCCAACCAATGCAAAAAGGCATGAAGCTGAAATAAATTACATCTACACTATCAAATATTTAAGCATCATTGATATATTTTACAAATGAAACAGGGTCTTGTAAGACTACTGTACAATTTGGGCAAAAGGTTCATGGGTGGACATTACACATGATAATGTGTGTTCTTCTATGCTATCCTGTTTCTATTCGCATCTACTATCAACAGGGCGGCCTATTTCTAGTTGGTTACACCATTCATAACTTGCCTTTACAGTTGTGAAAGTTGAGAGTGTAACAGAGACAATTTTAGACACTTGTTGAAAATATTCAACACATTTAAAAACCTTTGCGAGTGGCTATTTCTATCTAAATTACTCAAAACTAATCCTTTAAGTCATAAGGTTGTTACACCTTTTGCATGATGTGACTTATGTTCATGGTATTACAGCTTATCGTGTCCACTGTTTTGTAAAATTGAACAGAGTGATTGTGACCCAAAGACAAGACAACTGAGTGATTGTGACCCAAAGACTTCGAGATGTACAAGTTCCGTGATTACTGCACACAAGAGCTGACAGGGCTTATTGTTATGGGTGTTTGTCCTGACTCACAGAACTTGCGGACAGATCATAAGTGTGATGTTTTTGGTTGTCTGACTCACCTTTTTGGACAAATCACATGGTTTGTCAGTTTTTCTGCCCTTTTCAACAGCATCAGTTAGTTGTAGCAGGCCTGAGTTTAAAACTTGCCAAGCTGCACAGTTTTATTCATTATCTTATTATATCAATCTTTTTTATAAATCTCAACTTTGTATTAACCAGAAAACTGTGTCACTGTTTGCCTGTGACTGACAACTTACACTGAAAAATCTACACAAACTGGTTTGTACAGCTTTGATGCATCCTCTCAACTACTCATTGTGATATACAGGAACGGGGAGGATTATGTGAGCGAACTGGACATCTATAGCGAACGACAATCTACAATAACGTAAAACAATGAACAGTCAGGCACAGGGTTCACCAGTGGTTGGACAAGCATTCATTATTTCATAAAATAAGTGAGGAATTGGAACCCTGTGTCCCTGCTGTCGTCCTTTTAATTTTATGGTAGATTGCTGTTGGGTGTCCCATTTGCTAATGTGACGGCCTCTATAAATAAGTATAATAGTTTGCAACTGAGTGTAATATCTTCAAGGCTTATAATATATAAAGTCTATGGTATCATTATTTCGATCAACAATTTGTTGTTATCAGAGGTATGAATATATTGATTAAATAAAAAGGAAATTAAAGACAGTTCACCGTTTGATATTGCACTCACATTCTCACACTCATTTCACAAAACTGATCTAGATCTATTGGCCGTGAGACATTTGGATAGTTTTCCTCCCAAGTATTTACGTGTCATGATCTAGTTTAAAGCAAAGTAAATTCTTCATCATGTCATCTAGTTTCTTTTCTGCAATGAATATTCATAAAACCTTCACACAAAAATGTACACCACAGGAATAGAATAAATACAGCAAACAGTGCCTCATTCCTCCCTACATTCCCTGTCAGGTATCCCCGATTGTGGAAGTCCTTGAATTCTGACTGGGTTTCACTTGTTTTCTCACTCTCTGCTGTATTCTTTGGTTTCACTTTTTTCTCTGTTATTTGCTTTCACTATTTTTCTTTGTTCTTTGCCTTTACAATAGTTTTTGTGTTACTCAGGTTCACCTGTGCTTTTTTCTCTATTATGTTGATATAGTGATTGCTTTTCACTTTTTCACAGTTGTCCGCTGTATGATGTCTAACATGATGTGCTGAGGTAAGCCTTTGAAGTCCTCCCCTCTGCACACTGTGTCCATATGACTGCTCATGAAAACTATGCTAATCTCCACCACTGAATCTGTCAATAAAAAATAGACTTTTTCTGACCTGACATGGGCATAAAAGTGTATTATTATGTCCACCCCCTGGTGGGGGTGGACATATTAATTTTGCTTTTTCCAGCATCCGGCGTCACATGTGGTTTCTGCTCATTTTAAGCAAAAATATTAGAGCTATCTTCACCAAATTTGGTACAGAGGATTATTGGGTCAGTGTCTTGCTTGGGATTGCTTTCAGCTGTTGTACCTCTTTTGCTTACTGAGTAATACCCAAGTACATCTATTTTCAGTACTTGTGGTTTCCGTGTATTTAAGGGAAAATGATTCAAGATATTTTACCAAAATTTGGAATACAAGATTGTTATGTTTATACCTCACTTGGTATTGCATTTGGGACTAATAACTCTGTAATTAAGCAAGTAATAGCCATTTAGGTAGTTCATTGGCTATTTCTAATACTACTTTTGAGTAATTTGCTTATATCTCAGAAACCATAACAAAAAATAGACCAATTTTGAGTAAATGTTCGACCCCAACGGTAACAAAAGATTATCCTGTGTAAAAACGAAAAATTTAAATTACGGAAGTTTTGGCGGCCATCTTGGATTTTAGTGATAAATAAAAATTGAAAATATCTCAGAAATCGTAAGAGATAGAGCAATTTTGAGTGAATTTTTTGGGCCACAGAGGAGTACAAGAGTAACTTATGCAAAAGGGAAAACTTAAATTTTTGCCACTTTTGGCGGCCATCTTGGATTACAGCGGAAAATAAAAAAGTGTAAATATCTGGGAAACTGTAAGAGCTAAAGTGATTTTGAGTGAATTTTTGGCCTACAAGGTAGTACAAGGATGTCCCATTTAAAAATTTCAATTTTTGCCACTTTTGGCGACCATCTTGGATTTTAGTGGAAAATAAAAAACTGTAAATATAGCCTTTCCAAGCATCATGGGTGGACATTACACATGATAATGTGTTTTGCTGTATGCAGTCCACCCATTTCTCTGTTGTTCCACTTTCTCTTTTTACAGGGCTTCCTATTTCTAGTTTAACAGAGGGTTTCCATCTTTAAGTTAATACTCCATTGTTACCCAGCACCACCATAGTTACCGGTAGTTAACTGATTCTGGTCCTATGACAACATGTTAGCTTCACTTTATGCACTTGCTAATGTGCCTGAAACTCCTGAAAGGATTAAGAACTAGAAAAGTTTGATTAAAGTTAAGTTGGCAGCTTGTGTTTTGACATATACAAAAGTAATAGATTCAAAAAATTAATAAACATGGCCTCTTTCAGAAACAAAGTTAACACTCATCTTTATGGACTTACCTTTCCACTACCATAACTACCTCTGGTCTGGTGGATGCTAATTGCTGACATCTTTACTATAGATATACTATCCCTCCTTGAAGGATTTTCCCTTCACATTGGCTCTATATAAATTATTCTGATAAAATTAATGTATATCATTGCTCTACTAAGCTGGACATTCAGGAATTCCCAATGGCTATGACTTCTGATTAAAATCTGACTTAGATTTATTGTGTGCGACTCAGAAGAGTTTCAGTTTGTTTCTATTGTCCTTATGTCTGTGTTGTTCAGCAGGCTGAGCCAAAGAGAATTTCTTAGAATTCCAAGTAGATGACTGTAAACTTTCCATATCTCCCCGTAAGACCTGTATTGCTACATCTAAACTCACTCAGCTGATGGGAGGAATAAAGGAATATTATGAGATATTTTGGCATTGTATCGTGTAATAATCTAAATTTTAACAGCAGCCAACAAGCTGACCATCTACATGATTTGGATAAAAAGAATTATTAAAAATTAGCATTGGAGATGCCTGTACCCCCACAGCCCGGGGAATTAGTTTACAACACCATGAGATCTAGAAGTGACACAGTAGAAAGATTGGGAGACTTTCCGAGGAAACGGTGTCACATGATGTTGCACACCTGGGCCCGTATTCACGAAAGGTCTTAGCCAGGGCTTAGGCTTAAAGTTGAGACTTTTGTCTCAAGTCTCTGCCCAAAACCTGCTAAGACTTTTGTCTTAGGCTTAGTGGTATTCACAAAGAATTTAAGACTGGTCTTAGGCTTAGCCAAGGGCTCAACTTTAAGACTGGTTAGTAGTGGGCTTAAATTTTGTAAAGAGGACTTAAATATGGCCGCCATAAACTTTTCTCCACTTCAAAATTCGAAATGGCTGTAAATAAAGTATAAGTATACAGAACATCTCACTAAAGCAGTCTTTGGAAGTTTATACGTGGTAACAAGGTTTTCCATTTCAAAACAGCACTTTTCCTTAGATAAAATGCATTAAATTAAGGATATATGTCACCAATAGTATAGTTTGAATAGAGACCCTCTTGGAGGAACAGAACTATAGAGAGAACATGAGAGGGATCAGGTCATTCATGGGGTGGACACATATCCCAGATATGGACACAGCAACTGCCACATCAGATGACAACCCCTTTGCTGGACCCAAAACCCAACCAACGGGCAAAGTGTCGGTCAACATGCCAACTGATGAGTGGCTCTGTAGGAAGATGGGCAAGCTCAACCTCACTCTGGTGGAAGGCTATCCTTCACGCAGTTGGATAGGATCTGGATGCTTACGCCTTCCCACCAGCAGCCATATTGGGCAAAGTGGTGGATAAGTTGCAGGACTCCCCATACAAGAGAATAATTCTGATTGTTCTGGGGTGGCCCAACATGCCCTGGTTCTGGGACTTAGTGGCCATGTCCAGCCAAATCCCACTCAGCCTGCCCAGTCTGCCCAACCTGCTCACACAGCCCTTCAATCAGATCCCTCACAGAAATCTGGCGAATCTAAATCCCCATGCATGGCTCCTAGAGCCTCAGCAATCAAAGAGCAGGGGTTCTCTGAGGCAGTGGCAGAAAGAATTGAGGCTCCTCAAAGACGATCAACCAGATCAGTCTATGAGGCAAAGGGGCCATTTTTACAAAGTGGTGCATCAGCCATCAGGTGGACTTCAGGGCACCCCCTGTAAAATCTGTCGCTGATTTCCTTATGTACCTGTTTCAGAACAGTAGATTACAGCTCAGCACCATTGATGGTTACAGGTCAGCCATTGCTGATAAACTGGGAAACTCACTAATTAATGTCAGCAAAGATGAAAATCTCACTCGTCTCTTGGATAGTTTCCACAGAGACAGACCCAAAGGGTGGAGGGGAATCTCCTCTTGGAACCTTTCCCCGGTTTTACACCAACTGACAAAGGCTCCCTTTGAACCACTCAAAGAGGCATCCTTGAAACATTTGACCTTCAAAACTGTTTTCCTCTTAGCCCTTGTTTCAGGCAAATGCAGAAGTGAGATTCATGCTTGGCAAAACAAGAACATCAGACACCAGTCCGACAGGTCCAAGGTGTCCCTGTACCCATTGCCCAGCTTTCTATCAAAGAATTAGCTGGTTATACCAGCCCTGGTCCAAACTCTGGATAGGTCCCTCAAGTCTGACAGGTCCCGGTCCCTGTCCGATCAGAGCCTTGCGCTACTCCTTGGACAGGACCTCAGACAGGCAGAATAAAGAGTTGGTCTTCATCTCCTTTAAGAAAGGTTTTGACAAGGACATCTCACCTGCCACTATCTCCTCATGGATCAAGCAAACGGTGGTCCTATGCTACGAGCTCTCAGACCAGGAGGCCCTCACCCTACATCAGGTTAAA
This sequence comes from Sabellastarte sp. h YS-2021, assembly GCA_964017235.1. Classification (NCBI taxonomy): domain Eukaryota; kingdom Metazoa; phylum Annelida; class Polychaeta; order Sabellida; family Sabellidae; genus Sabellastarte; species Sabellastarte sp. h YS-2021. The sequence goes on from OZ024927.1 coordinate 12,261,383, forward strand.
GCCCATGATGTCAGGGCCTTCCAGTCAGGAGTCTCACTGGAGCAGATATACTTAAGTTGTCTTAACATGGCTGATGAAAGACAGATTTTGGGGCTGTCTAATGCTTCAAACCTTAACATGGAAAATGCCTTAACTTTGCACAAAACAGAAGACAATTTATATCTTCGCATTCACTTGCCACTGCAAAAATTTACATGTTGCAACATAACAAAGATTGATTTATTGCCTTGTCTGTTGTAAAAGTTACATTTGTACTAGAGCTTCAAGGGCCAATACTAGTGTCACTTTTTTGGTTCTACTGGTTCAACTCCGACAAATGACATCTGAGGGGCCACGGTGGCAGAGTGGTAACACTCTCGTCTCCCACCTCTGAGGCCGGGGTTCGATCCCCGTGACAGCCTCAAGTGGGAAAGCTGGTAGTTGCTTGCCGTTGGTCGGCAGTTTACAGTACAGAACCCTAACAAACTATATGTACTGGTTTCCTCTGCCCTTCCAACTACCCGTCGTGATATGACCTGTACAGTGTTGAAAGCGATGTAAAACCCCAAATAAATAAACAAATGACATCTGGGGCCTCCCCATAATTAAGTGAATTTCCCTGGGTGTCAACTGAATGAATTATGGTATTTCATCAATTACAAGTTCAAAGGACAAGGTGTGATCTATAACAACTAGAAGCAATTTAAACTAATTCTGTTTATGTATTAATACAGTTAAACTCCGAAAAAGTGGCCAATACCAGAAAATATTGGAGGGCGAGGCCCGATAGGGCCGAGATTTTCAATATTTTCTGGTATTGGCCACTTTTGAGGAGTTTGGCTGTTGTAAACCCCAATCTATATCCTATTTGATGGCTGGTCTTAAGATATATTATACTCTGTCCCCAAATTCTGTAATTTTTCCTTTACAGGAATAAATTAATTCCCCAAAAATGGTCACTGAGAGAAAGTGTCCAGTACTGATTAGTATTGGACACATCAGTCAATAGTGAAAACCTGCAAGTGGGGTTTACAACTTTATACATAACACACCCCATGACTTTCAGGTGCAAACACCCGAGATCCTCAATCTTGGTACTCTACATTATATTTAAAGAGGCTTGCATGGTTTATACACATCTCTGATGTGGCTACACAACTGCACACACAGTAGATCTGTCCAAATATGACTCTGAATGTTGCACACAACATTAAGTACAGACTTTGGTTTTCCCTTTGGAATATTTTTACCAGCAGACAGATACAGGCTGTCAAGGAAAAATGACATTCCCTAAAATGCAAATTTTAAACACACAACAGGTATGAAAAAGTTCATGTTATGTACTATATGTGACTTGTAAAACTGATGAAATACCAATTAAGAGTACATGTGTCACACATACACATTGATACCATTCACATGTAAACCATTTTCAATTAAGTTTCTGACTTTGTATTCATGATGAAGGCCACTTTTCTGAACTTTAATTTGTGCAAAAACTTGCACCCACATAATTAAAACTGCCACTTCCAAATATGTAAATGGTGTTTCTACCAGTGTTTTGAATAACCACCAACACAAGCATAAAATACTGTTTATTGAATATTGTCTATTGAACCTATTAGTATGTCTGGAAGACATGTCTGGAAGTCATGTGTTGAAGAACCAGACATTTATATTGGGGAAAATTACTCCACTGAGCACCAGATGACAAAGAAAAAGACAAAAGATTTTCTACATCCAGGTACTTTGCAAGAAGCTAGACAAAGGCTAGACAGTGTATTCATTTCATAAACTGCACATTAAAGAAAATATTAAACAAAAAAAACAAAATGACAGAGTATATACAGTACCTCTTATATTTAATATATGTGTATAGATATTGCATATATCTTTAGCTTTTAGAGGATAAAATGGCGTTTTTTAAATAACAATCAGAACCCAGTACATAACTCGAATCCAAGATTTGACTAACAAGGTACACTGTTTTATATGTGGTTATAGAATAGAATAGAAAAGAAACATTTATATAGTGCAAAATTGATGCAACATCCTCTAATACGCTTGATGCAAGAAAAGGGAAAGTCCTGGGGCCGATTTCACTAAAGGACTTAAACTAAGTCCCTTTTTTGGCTAAGTCTTGGACTTAAATCTAAGACTTTGGTCTTAGCTAGAAAAATGGATTTCACAAAGGTGACTTAGCTAAGTCCAGGCTTATCATATAACCACAGTGGTTTTCTGTGTCATGTGACCTTTTGTATCTATTCAAAATATAATATTGATGCCACATATTCTTCATTTAATGTATTTTATATAAGGATAAGTGCGGTTTTGAAATTGAAAACCTTGTTAGCACATATAAACTTCCCAAATACTACTTTAGTGAGGTGTTCTGCATAATTATAATTTATTTACAGCCATTTCAAATTTTGAAGTGGAGAAAAGTTTATGGCGGCCATATTTAAGTCCTCTTTACAAAATTTAAGCCCACTACCTCCCAGACTTAAAAGTTAAGTCCACTGACTTAGCAATTTCATGGACTTAGCTGCTTTGTGAAATCCGCTAAGTCTAAGACCACAGACTTAGCAGTTTTTTGACAAAATTTAAGACCAAAGTCTTAGATTTAAGCCTAAATCTGGACTTAAGTCCCTTTGTGAAATCGGCCCCTGATTTGCTGTTACTTGTTTTCTCACTGTCTGCTGTATTCTTTGCTTTCACTTTCTTCTGTTATTTACTTTCATACTATATTTCTGTGTTACTTCGGCTCACTTGTATTTTTTCCTTTGTTAGTTGCTTTCACTTTTGTGTTTTTTCCTCTACTGTTTTGCTATAGTGATTGCATTTCACTTTTTCACCGCTGTCCGCTGTATGATGTCTAACATGATGTGTTGAGGTAAGCCTTTGAAGTCCTTCACTCTGCACACTGTGTCCATATGACTGCTCATGAAATCTATGCACAACCCCACCACTGAATCTGTGAATAAAAAACAACAGAGTGTTACTGACATGTTTCTCACACAGGTTTAAAACCAAATTATTCAACATAACCTTTCCATCTTTAAGTTTATACATGGTTATTCAGCACCACCATGGTTACTGGTAGTTAACAACCAACTCTACTCCAACGACTCCATTTTTTTATAAACACTAGAGAAGTTTGATGTCTCAGTGGAAAAAAAAAAGTTATTAATGAATTTGACTTTTAAACACTGGTTTCTTATTTTTGTGATTGTGGCTGAATTTATAACTCACTGAGCGGCTGTCTTTGAATAGCCTTAGCAGTCTAGATGGTTGTAATTCATGTAAAACCTTAGTATGTAGTAACAGACATGATATCTGACTTAATTTGAACTACTAAATATATTATTCCTACTTTAAAATGCAATACCCTAATTATGGCTCTATATTAACTATTCTGATAAAATCATTGCTCTATTATGCTGGACATTCAGGAATTTCCAATGGCTATGACTAAAATCTGACTTATATTATTGTGTGTCACTCAGAAGAGTTCCAGTTTGCTGAGCCAAAGAGAATTTCTTAAAATTCCAAGTAGATGACTGTAAACTTTCCACATCTCCCCTCAAGACCTGTATTGCTACATCTAAACTCACTCAGCTTATGGGAGGAATAAAGGAATATTATGAGATATTTTTTCACTGTACCATGTAATCTAAAATTTAACAGTAGTGAACATGTTGACCATGTACTTGGTTTGTATAAAGGGAATCTAAAAAAACAGTATCGGAGATGCCCATACCCCACAGCCCAGGGAAATAGTTTACAACGTCATGAGACATAGAAGTAACACAGTACAAAGATCAGGAAACTAGAGCAAAGAGTGTGACATGATGCTGCACACCTACACCCCAAACCAATGTCCCTACCAAGTATCAACTTCCAATACCTTACAGTTTCCGAGATATATCCCTGACGTGATTTAAAGTTCAAGGTCACTACAGAAAGGTCTAACGTCAAATTAAGGTCACACCATAATGTTACATACCGACACCCCCTAACCAATATCCCTACCAAGAATCAACCTTCTACAGATATAGCCTGGACAAGATTTTACAGTTCAATGTCACTACAGCAAGGTCAAAGGTTAAATTAAGGTCATACCATGAGGTTGCATACCCAGATACCCAACCAGTGTCCCTATCGAGTATCAACTTCCTACACCTTGCAGTTTCTGAGAAATGGCTAAGACAAGATTTTTGAACTCGAGGTCACTATGGCAAGGTCATAGGTCACATCAAGGTCACACCATGACCTTGCACACCTACACCCCCTAACAAATGTCCCTATCAAGTATCAACTTCTACACCTTACAGTTTCTGAGATATAGTCTGGACAACATTTCCAAACTCAAGGTCACTACGTCAAGGTCGAAAGTCAAATCAAGGTCAGGCCATGATGATGCACACCCACACCCCCTACCCAGTATCAACATCTTACACCTTAGAGTTCCTGAGATACAAACCGGACAAGCTTTTTCCCACCACCCACCCATCCAGACACCATGGGTGACAGAATACCAACACAGCCCTTACAGACTTTGGGGTGAAAATGTAAGAAGAAATTGTTCATCAAATTTTTGATCCCCAAGAATTGTGTAACTGCACAATCCCATCTAAAATACTGACTCGGCTAGTGAGAGGTTCCCTTTTTAGCTCTTATTTTTGGCACTTGAGCTGTTTTTCCTTAAAAAGTAATAGAAACTGATAAATTGAATAACTGTTGTTATATAAGAATTCAATAAATGTGGTTTTTAAGCAGAAGAAGAGGACCATTACATTTAAAATATTTTATACTATGTAAAATTTACTCCTCTACTCTTGATCGGGTACTGTTTCAGAAACCTAAATGGAATCACTTTTTCATGAAAACTAAAACAGGCATGATCAAAACATGTTACACAGAATCAAGTACTACCAGTGTACTATCCTTGCACAATATTTCAGAATCCTCTACCCGGTTAAGAGAAAAATGGCTAAATACATAAATTTTCACAAAAAATGTGGGATTTTACCTTACTTTGAAGTAAGAAAACGGATTAATGGACTTGCATGCCACAAACAAATTGTTCATGCAGTCTCAATATGCTATTGGACAAAAGGAAGAAAAAATATCCAGCATTTCTGTAATTATTAAACAGATTTATTAGATTAATAAATCCATTTACCACTGGAAAAAATTAAACAAAATTCTGTAAGTATTGTAGTTTCTGAGAAGTTAAAGACCACAACACAAATCCATGGATGTAGTTGTGTTTCCAAAATCCAGGGGAGCTGGTTCTGGTTCTGTGTAATTTACTTCTTTGGTTTCATATAAGTAAGTTATATTATGCTAAATAAATATCAACATCCTATCAAATACTGATTTCCAAGACGGGATAATCCAATAACCAGGTCAACATCAAACATAGCATCCACCAGTTATGGTGGTGGGAAGGCAAGTCTGAAATGAAATATTGTTTCTGATACAAACCACAGTTGTTTATGACCTGATCACAAGTGGTAATCTATTCAAATGGTCCCATAACTGCAAACCTCCAGCTACCAACGTACTGTCTGTACAGACATAAGAAACCAACAGTTTGTTGCCATGAATGAGTTTGCGAATGAATTGGCCATTGCAGACAAGTTAGGAGGTTAACTAAAATTTAGGACATTAAATAATAAACATAATGTACTTGAAAAGGATGTGTTGTTGAATGGACAGCCAGAGGAGTTTTTCTAGAAAATTAGTCATGTGAGCTGGGATTATTAGCCAGTAGAAAATAAATAGGTTCATGGTTTTTTAACATGCAGAAACCGTATAATTAAATGTCTATCAGACTGCTTTCTTTTCTATGAAAGTCCTCACATGAAAAGGTACATATACTCTGCATATAACTTTTCATAAGTCCAATACCTCATATTTACCTTAACTACTAATTGGGTTATTAAATAAGTTATGTAACATAACTGCATTACTTGTAAGTTATGTGACATAACTGTATTACTACAAGTATTGTTGCAGTTCATACATATTTGTTTTTCATTGATATACCTATTCTTGTACTTTATTATTACAAACTTTAATTTGACGTAACATGTATGGACTTCAAGTCTGCAATAAAATCTGTCTGATAAACAGTGACATTACCTAATACTGGTGATTTCTCGCTGGCATCTCTGTAGATTTTTACCACATTATCACTTGTCAGGGAGGTGAATATTCTATGTAGACAGAAGTTTTTCAGACTTTCCATTGACTCTTCCATTGCAACTGTAAATATATTGTAATAAACTGAAAAACCATATGAACAAATATACATGCATGATTGAAAAGTACTACAATGAAATCTCTGTTATATAAATGTGTTGAAAGAAGGAGATTTTGTTTGGGTAATAAAAGTTTTTGTATAAAGCAACAGAGAAATACTTAATTTGGAAATTAATTCAAAATTTCAAACATTCTGGTAAGACATGTTCTACCATAGTCTATATGATACAGAATATGATATAATTATAGGAAAATTTATTTCTGATGGCAAAGTTACTGCTCTATCCTGATACAGTTATCAAACCAATTGGAAAGTGGTGTCTACTTGAAAAGGCACAAATGTTCAAAAATAAATGGAAAAAAACACCGCTTGAATTTGTACCAATAACATTCAACAAACACAAAATAGATAGAAAGTGAATATCAAATTGTATAGCAATAACATAAATGTAATTAAAGGTATATCACACTTTTACCCCCTTTTCTCCTTTACCATTGCAGGTGTAATTTTGCTTTTACAAAATTTAATCTTAGGTGAGAGGTGGTACCCATCCAAAGAAAAGTCATTTTCTTGACACAGTCATTTTTCTTGCTCCAAGTCTTTGTATTGTTATCCATCACTGACCTAAACAGTTAAATTGCAAACTTACAGGAGTTCATTACACCACCAGCATTCTGAAGTAAGGGGGATGATCTCTAAAAATACAGGTCTGTTTCTCCAAAAGTCATATAGTACCCATATATTACACAAAAGACAAAAGGACTAAAGTCTAAATAATAAACAATATTATATCTCCAAAGTGTATAAAAAGGTACATCTACGGCCTCTTCTTGGCATATTGTTTCAGCACCATTATACAGTCTCCAGGTTGGATATATAACATGAGAGGGTGGGCATGATAGATTCAGAGCTGTTTTCAAAATGGCTGTTTGGATCGCTTAGTGATAAGCAAAACTATAGCAGTGTCAACCCAAAATGTGATGATTTCTGGTCCCATAGGAGTCACGCTTCATTAATGATCTGGTATTTTATAATCACTGCTGTTACAGTTATAGTGTTGTTCCCCTTTTATGATTAATTGTAAGACCTAGGCAATTTTAACCTCATGTCCCTACTACGAATGATCCTGGGAATTCAAAAGCAGGAAAATAGTACCTTCAAATAAAAGATAAGACTTCTGACCTCCCTTCAGCTACCAAAATTCAAGATAACTCCTAACACCAGTTCAAAACAATCTGAATGACCAAAACATAAATTGTATGACATTAAATTCTGAATACTGATACAATTGTCAGTGTGGAACACAAGTGGTCAGGACAGAGAGGTTCACTTGCAACAGTTCTTTGAAAAAATCTGTTTGACCAGTGCCACAGAGGTCTGTGATCACTATAATTACGCTCCTAACCTTCCACCAGATTATACATCTCTCGTCACATCATCAGAGTGGTTACAATGTTCACCCATGACAATGAAATGGGTATTATTCACATTTTAACAATGAAGTGACATTTTTTATTACTTAAGGACCAGATGCAAAACCATCTTTATTTTGTGACATCACAACTTAAAATTCAGAAAACATGCACATATGTGGGCAACTATTCTACCACTTTTTCTCTACCCCACTCAACTCTCTTCACTGTTTAATATGCTAACACTTTGTCATGGCTATGTTAATCACATTTAAGTGATATTTTATTTATGTTGGAACTTGGTGCAGAACTGTTGTTCAAACTTATCGGCTTCTTGTGTGGGTTAGTGGCAATAATAGAATGCAACCTATTTTGTTGATTTTATTTTGACTGTTTAAAAGACTTGGCATCATCAGATGCTATAAGCATTTTAAAAATGTCACTGTTGAAATGCAGATTTGGGATGCAGCCCAATACAAAATAGTTTAGCTGATTTCTTTCTGAAGGAGATCCATGGCTTACAAATTATATAAAATGTTCTGGCATTTCCTTTCTGGCACAGCATCTCACTGTCATGAGATTGAATACAAGAAAAGTAACATTCTGCCCTGAACTGAGTGTTTAGTTGTGATATTACTATACGGGAAACTATAGATATATTAGATTCTTAAACTGAGTTTGCTAAACTTACATCGTAGTAAATCAGTCACTGTTTCTGGACGAACACGGGTGTCGATGTCATTAGTGTACAGGAACTCTACCAGGGCTAGTAATGCATTGTATGACATATTTTTCATGTTGATTTCCTGTCCAAATAAAAAGAAGGAAAGGCAAGATGATATATACAATTACCTGTCATACATACCATAGGGTTAAAAACAAAATTAAATTTTGAGATTGTGTTAATAGCTGGTCATTTAGTATTTACCACATACTGTTATGGCATGGATTCAAACTTACACAGAGACAAGTACCAAGTGAGCATTTACCAAGGCTGATAACCATGTGACTAAACTGATAACTCCTAGTAAGACTTTGGCATGATAATGCCATTTCAAACCCAATTTTGCCTGAACTGATCACACTCTTGATCATAAGGGGGGTTGTATTGTATTTATACTCAGCCAAATATCTTCATGTGCTACAGGACTCAAAGCGCTATATGACCCATCCAACTGCACAAGTACAGCCCAAGCTTTCCAGTTACTGATATTCCCCTAACTGAAAGACAGAGGCTCAAGGATGACCATTTAATAACGTCCTTGGAGTTATTTAGCCTGCCACTGGGGATGGGAACCAATGACAGAGGACCGCCACTTTAAGTGATAATCCAAGCTACTATGTATCTGCCTGTACCTGGGTTTGAACCCACGTCCTCTGTGTTCCTAGGCGAATCTGCTACCAACTAGACCACAGGGGTTGAGTGTTGTAGTAGATAACACAATTACACCAACTTCTTAGGTTGTGGTTTCAAATGTCAGCCACCAGCTGTAACTCAGTTATTGATTATTCCTGTTTGATGGCTTTCAGTGCAGAATCTTTTTCCAGCGAGTAGTATGCACTGCCCTCCTCCATTCCCTGAACTACTCATTGTAATATGACCTGTAGAATGTGTTGAAGGCAGTGGTTACTCAATCAAGTAATAAGAAATCAGAGATATTTCTTCAATAGATAGGAAGGAAATCACTTAAAGGGGAATAAAAAGAAAGTAAGATTACTTTGAACTATTCAATAAATAGGGTAAGGAACATATCAAGATACCACAAACAAAACTGATAATAATCTATTAGATAAAACAGTCAGAGATTATTAAAGTTAAGGAAACGTCGATGCAGCAGATTGATATGCAAGAAGGCCAAATCTATTTGTCAGCCACATGTTTGGACAGCTGATGTAAAAACACATACCTCTGTTTTCAACTGTTTTCCAGAGCCAAACTTCTTTTTGAAATAGGGACATCTGGCTGCCAGCACCACCTTATGACCATATATGGTCTTACCTTCCACCCGAAATGTGACATCACTGAAGTCCTGTTTGTTTACCATACATCCCAAATCATGTGATAATTCTGTCAGCGGAGGGGGAGGTGCTGAAAAATAAGGTGCTTTACAAGTTTCCAAAGATATTCACCGAATTCAAGAAAAAAATGTCAAGATTAGAAAGTTACTGGAAATTTGTTTTTGTTCAATCAAAGAAGTGTATGTATTCTCCCAAATGATTAACAAATATGTCAGCTCATTTACAGTTCCTTTTTGTATTTTGGCTGACACTGAAAATCCTTTTATTGCACTTCAAACAGGGGACTATGTATATGTAATGAGATTTCACAAATGTACTGTTTTATTAATATTGATTAAGAGATTTTAAGACGAATCTCAGCTAAGATAACTGATATTACTACTGTACATGATTTTCACATTACCACTATAATAAGAAAATGAAAAACTAAAGCCACCGTAAAGGTCTCACTTTAAAGTGAAAAACTAAAGTAAAATATCATCGGAGATGCCTGTACTCCGCAGCCCATGGGAAAAAGTTTTCAACACCATGAAATACAGATTGAGTGAAACAGTTCAAAGATAAGGAGACTTTCAAAGTAAACAGTGTCAGCTTTGTAAAAGTCCAAATAATATTTATGAAGAAAAAATTATGTTTAAAGAGACAAAATTCATGTAAATATAAAGTATTACAATGACAATTAATTAGTAAGATGATGGCATTAATATGTAAACCAAAAATTTTAAATCTGTAAAATTTATTAATTGAAATATAGTTGTAAATGGAAATAGCACAATTAAATAAAAGTACATTTAATAATCAGCTCCAGCAATCCACATATCTCTGTGATAACAGAAATATATCTCAAATATGGCAGGTCAACACACTTTGGCACAGTCAAGATTAAAGGTTACACCTCCTAACCAATGTCCCTACCAATTACAACCTTCCTACACCTTACAGAGTCTGAGATATAGCCTGGACAAGAAATTAAGGGTCAAGGTCACTAGTCAACTCAAGGTCAGACGATGATGTTGCACACCTACACCCCCTAGCCAGTGCCCTACCAAGCATCAACTTCCTACACCTTACGGTTTGTCAGATATAAGGTCAAGGACAGCACAGCCAGGTCAAAGGTCATATCAAGGTCACACCATGACTATGCACACCTAAAACCCTAACCAATGTCCCTACCAAGTATCAACCTTTATACCTTACGGTTCCTGAGATAAAGCCCTGACAAGACTTGAAGGTCAAGTTCACTACAGCAAGGCCAAAGGTCAAATCAAGGTCACATCATGACACTGCACACCTTCAACCCCCAACCAATGTTCCTACCAAGTATCAACTTTCTACACCATACAGCCTTTGAGATACAGCCTGGACAAACTTTTCCCGCTGCCCACTCACTCATTCGAATGCTATGGGTGAAAACAATACCCCAACATCTCTTAAGGGCTGTGAGGTAAAAAGCAGTCAGGGATCGAATCACAATAGGTTTCAAATATTAAATCTGGGCGTTTTTCTTAAAGTTAAGATTTTTGTGGATCTTGAAATATATATTTTCTTCTCACCAGGTTTCAGTTTTTGCCTACATTTTGGTTTTAATGTGAGACTTTTTGGACAGTCAAAGAAGTGTATATTTTCTCCCCAAAAAGATAAACAAATATGTGAGCTGATTTACAGTTCCTTTTTATGTCCCTGCTAATGCTGAAAATCCTTTCAAAACTTGTGTTGCAATTTGATCAGGGGACTGTGTATATGTAATGAGATTTCACAAATGCACTGTTTATTAATATTAATTAGAAATTTTAAAACAAATCTCAGCTGAGATAACTAATATTAAAAACTGTGCACAATTTTGACATTATTACTTATTACATAAGTCACACATTTAAGCCAAAAAAAAATAAAATAAAAAGCAGTCATGGATTGAATCACAAGAGGTTTCAAATATTAAATTTGGGTGTTTTTTCTTAAAGCAAAGATTTTTCTGGATCTTGAAATAGATTTTTTCTTTTCACCAGGAATTCACTGTAGGTTTCAGGCTGAGCTTTTGCCTACATTTTGGTTTTAATGTGAAACTTCTAAAGCCCAACTTTTTGGGCTCTCATTAGTATATATTTAGAGCCTAAGACTTGACCTGTATCATCTCACGAGATATGACAGATTTTAGGCCCTTGTCTCTTACAAAGTTTAAGATTGCAGGAATTTTTTAGTCCATGCTTTTGAAAATCTTTCAATACAGTAGTCAAGTACTATCAAAGACTGATTAGATCTGATAATATGGAGATTTGAGAACTTGCCTCTTACAGTCAGCTTTACAGAGATTAAGTACCAAAACAACAGAATGATCAGATTAAGTCTGGACAATTCTATCAGACAAACCTCCAAGGTATGGCGTTCCTTTGATCTGTATGGCATCTAGCTCATACCAATCACCTGACAGGGAACAGTTGAAGGTAATCTTCATCTCATTAGTCCTAAAGTTGGTTGTCTGTAAAGCCAACATGACACACAATATAATGTAATACCTTATTGATGTATGCTTAGATGCTAATGATAATAACATCAGTTATAAAGTCCTAAATTAATATCCTCTAAGGGGCTTAAATGTCCAAGAAGGGGAAGTCTGTGTGTCCCCAAAAATACTTAGAAAGTGGAGGGAAGATCCTTACAAAATGAATCTTAAGATGATTTCTGAAAAAATATACTGTATCCTGTGATCTGTCAATCTGAAGAATTTTATTCCATTCAATGTACACTGCTGAAACAAAGTAGTTTCTGCTACTTTTTTTTTGTTTTTTGATTGATTTGAGGGAACAGAAAGTCGATTTCTCCTGATAAGGGTGCTGGATGAGATGAATAAGATAGAAATGGAGGTTAACTCAGAGATTTTCCTGTATTGCTAAACCTGTGAAAGAGAAATGCAGGCCTGTTGAGTTGAATCCCCTGTATGTTAAGTCTCATGGTGCATCTAAAATACTTTCACTCATACAGAGATGCCAGGTTACAGGGTAGAATTCAGGAGAAATTTCTATATAAGGTTGTGTTTTTGCACTTCAAAAAGGTAATCATTTTGGAAGAATTTCTTTGGAAAATTTACTGTTTGTTTTATAACTTTTTACAAGTTTCAATTTAACCTGAATATTTGGAGATAATATATCTCTTGTCTAAGTGTCAGTATATGTTTTACCTCTAACCTTTTCATCTTGTTTATCCATACATTTGTGGCTTATTTTGCTAACTATTATACTTGTCACATTACCTAAGTGGATACTGGACAGTACACAGTATTTTATATTAATCTTTAAACACATCTAAATATTTATTTGAAATCTGCTTTGCCAGCTGTTCCACATTTCAAGGTAAAAAATTATACTCTTTTATCTCAAATTGTCACTTGTGAAAATAAATTTCACAATCCTGAACAAGCAGACTCCAAATGTATGCATATAGGTCTTCTCTTGTGATAACATTTCAAAATATCCATCACTCATTGAATTACCTCTGCCAAGGGAGGCTATGTTTTTGTCAATGTATATTTGCAGAATAACTGAAAAAGTCACAGACAGACTTCTAGTAAGCTTTCAGGAAATGTTGATAAAAGCATAAGGAACAGATGATTTGATGTTGGTGATGATCTGGCAGACTGTCTGGGTTTCAGAAATTTTCAGGTATTTTTATCATTGCTTTCATGAGTAATATTGGAGATGTTTAGCCTTGGTCTAGGTATGCACTCTCCAACTCTCAGAATTTGTACCTTCATCATCTTTGATTATTAGTGTCTCTGTGGCTGATGACCCGTTTTCACATTTTTACTTGATAGTTTCTGATTTTCCCATTTTTATTATTATTCAATGCAAACTTTTATTACACATATTTCCATAATAACATAGATTCTAAGGTGCAAAGAACACCTTGTCAAACATGAAACTGATATGTGGACCGTTTATGGGAATGATGAGATTGTGTATAATAACATAAGCTGTAACCACAATCTTGAAGAAATCTTATTTATGGACATGGTTAAAAATGCATATATTTTTGGGGATTGTCCTTGGGAATTCAGATGGCTGTTCTACATGTGAAGCAGATTATATATTGCTGCAAATAGTTGACAGAGTGTGTTCTTTATAAAAAAACTAAGTAGAAATACTTCAAGCAGAAAAATATTAACAACAAAGTCTTCAATTATGTCTATTATGGCCAAAATATCTGAAAAAAATGAAGTGCCAATCTTGCCTAATATATATACTACTTAACCTAGCTGTTGACCATGCAGTGAACATCAGATATGTTAACACATTTATAAGATTCACCTGAATATTTGGTGTGTAAATCCTGCTGGTCTGTTCATGCGTTGTCTGTTGTGTTGAGAACACCTCTGTCCAATCTCCAGACGGTGTTTTCAGTTCAATCTTGACTACAGCACCTCCATTATAAGTCTCGTAGAGATGCACCTGTCTGATAAACACCTTCTCTTCAAATGAAACCTGTCAAAGTATTTGACACAGTTGACAATACATGTGGGGTTGGAGCCACAGGTCAGGTCCCAGTGGTATTTTGTGCCTAAGTTTGACTTGTGTATGTGCCTTTTAGAATCTGCTAGTATTGGCATTAAGCACTGTAAAAGTAAGATTACACTGGATTGGATTGCGTACAATAAATTCTCTGTTTGGCTACAAAGTAGGAGTATGCAGCTGTACCACAGGAAAAGGTAGGGTTGAAGAGTGTATAGATAGGTCAAGTGTTTCTCATCACTAAAATGTAATAATACAATAATATTGTTCATATATTACTGTAACAACAAATTCTAACATTCTAAAAAACATATTCTAACATAACACGGCCTGTATTCACTAAACCTCCTTATATTTAAAATACCTTAACTAAAAGAAGGTGAAAGATCTCCTTTGGTAATTAAGGTGACCTTAAATAGGTCAATTTGCTTAGGCTCCTTTATGCTTTCCTTGTAAAAATAAAATCCCAACCATTTTGTAAACTAAAAAGTACTCACAGAGCACAGACCTCTACCAGGGGTGACTCTGAAAATTCAGGGTCTCTACAAAAATGTAAACACTTCTTCCTTCGGCCAGGCTCTAACCACATGAAACATTTTTACAAATATCCATTCATTACTTTGGTACTATTTTGAACACTGACAAACACCAAAGAAACATACACCAAAACATAACCTCCTGCTAAAGGTAAAAATTCGAATGCAAAAAAATTCAATGCATTGTATTATTTTAGAAGATTTTGTATTTAGTTTAGAAGACTAAATATGATTTACCTCTATGAATTCCATGGGGGAGCCAGCATCAGAGTGAGTCCACGTTTGTGAATTGTCTCCATACTGCGGGTAGACTCTGGATGGACCAATGATATTCCTCACACCCCATCTGTTGGTAAAGAGGATGTAACAAAATTTCATTGGTTTTCTATATATTTCTTTCGACACATATTTGTTGTTTCTATAAAATAAATTGTCATGATCTTCATTTATTTGGTGTGTCAGCTCATTTTCTTTGGGTTGTGTTGGTCACATAAAATGACAGAATAAAAATAAGTTTAGAAATAAACTTGTTTTGGGGTCATAACACATTTTGTATGTCTTATCTGATGTGATAAAGAATGTTTTAAAACAAGGCCGAAAGGGGTTTCAGTCTACTAATGTGAGCCGCAAAGCCATCAAAGACAGCAGCAATGTACTGAGGCAGTCACCCATCCAAGTAGTAATGTAGCCCATTGCTGCTTAATTCCAGTGATGAGACAGATACTCATCCCACTACTACACAATTTATGAAAGTCCAGCGACAAAAACAAACAAAAATAAGTGATCTCCAGAAGCATGAGCCTTACTAGAGCTTGCACTTAAAAACATTAAAACTATGGCTGTATTTCCATATTGACAATCTTGATTTCTCCCTTTTTAAATTAAAAGGAAAGGTTTCAGATGTCTCATGGCAAGTCATCATCTCCTGATAAGCACCTATGAGCTTTTCCTGTTACACACAAGTGAATTGGTAAATGAAGCATATTCATATGCTTCAATGTCTGCAATCTGTGGACATAATTATTTCCCTTTGTAAACTGAAAAGGAAATGTCTTATCTTGTTTCTCTGAAAGCAAGTTAAGTATGTCAATAATAAGCTGTATTTTTTCCAGGCCTCATGAGCCAAAAGAACAAAGGATGAAAAGTAGAAACTGTGAAACTTTCAACACATAATCTGTTTTGGGATTTTGCCTAATTGCTTTAATAAAATATTGTTTATGAAACATGCATCAATTGTGATTTGCCAACAGTTTTTTTATGCTGAGCTCTAGAGAGTCTCACGCTTCTAGGGATCACTTTTTTATAATTTCTTTTTTGTCTCCGGACTTTTATAGCATAGCGTGATGAGTGCCTGTCTCTTCACTGAAGTGAAGCAGCAATGGGCTATATGTTAGTACTGGGATTGGTGACTACTTCAGTGCACTACTCATGTCTCTGATAGCTTTGCTGCTTGCGCTAGTAGACCGAAACCCCTTTTGGCCTTGTGTTTTATGCACATTTGTAAGGAAGCACGTAAGTAATTTTTTCTCTTCTTCTGGGGTGAATTTCACGAAAGGTCTTAGCCCAGTCTCAGGCTCACACTTGCCACTTTTGTCTCAAATTATTGTAGCATTTTTCTTGAGCCCATGGCCTCAGCCTTTATGGATTTCACAAAGGTCTCAGCCTCAGTTTGGACTGAGCCACTGGCTCAAATGCTGAGACTGGTAGATATTGGGCTTAAGTTTTATAAACACAGGCTCAAATATAGCTGCTATAATTCATTCTCCACTTCAAAATGGCTGAAACTAAGGTACAAGTATGTAAAACAATCTCCTGAAGTAGTCTTTTAGTGTTTTTAACATGTTTACAAGGTTTCCCATTGCAAAATAGCATTTGACTAGAGATATTACTTGTCAAACAAGGAACACATATGTCATCAGTAGAATATTTCTACTACAAAAACGGGTCACCTGACACAAAAAAACCACTGTGGTTATTTGATAAGATTGGTCTCAACTGAGACCCGTTCTGGGAAATCTGCTTGAGACAAAGACTTAGCTGAACCAAAAGGCTCAGATTTGAGCCAGTGGCTATAGCCTGAGACTGAGTTTAGTCTAAGACCTTTCATGAAATACACCCCAGAATTACAATGAACTGTTTCAAAATATGAAAAAGTACAATTGCAATTGGACTTTTTGGCTTTATCAGTCATGTATCTATTTACATATGATAGCAACCTTTTGAGAAAGTCAAATGCATTATAAAATAGAACTGTTTCTTCTAGTATTTATTGTTGGACTAGATCTCACACACATTTGATCCTTGTTAAGTGGAATCTCACTTAACCAAGATTTCCATATAACAGGGTAACTTTCAGTGGAAAAGGGAGTCTAAGCACCTGGGACTGTATTCACAAAAGGTCTTAGCCAAGTCTTAAAATTAACTTTTGTATACATATACAGTCAAAATAGAACTGAGATATTTGGCTAAATAATTTTGTGAATACAACCATTGCTCTTTACTTCTACTTACAAGGGAATGCTACCTATTAGAGATCTACTTAAAGAAGATTGACTGTATAGATAGCATTAAAAGCAGTCTAACCTATTGCTTGCAGATATAATTTCTTCCCCACAAGGAGAAATCTGTTCAGTAAACTAACAACAGAACGGCCAAAAGTCATAAGAATAATAGTAATATGTCAATTATCCAGGGCTGTGGGTGTGAGAAAGGGAAAATACTGGGTGGGGAACTTAATCTGAAGAGACTCTAAAATATGTTACTGAGGGAGTTGTTTTTCATATGAAGAGTAAGACAGTTTTAGAGCATTACATTGATTTATTTGGGTTTAATGTCGCTTTCAATACATTGTAAAAATTAAATCATGACGGGTAGTTTTAAGGACAGAGAAAACCAATATATACTGGTTCTTCAAGATCCTTCACTGTAAACTGGGCGTAAGTAAGCAACTACCAACTTTCCCACATAGGGTCGGGCTGCTTACCTCAGAGATGGTATATGAATGTATTACCTAGTAGTCACCACTGATTATGAACTTTATAGTCAAAAGAGCTAACTGTGTTTAGTATTTGTAAACAAGGTGTACAGATGGAGTATTTCATTGAGGTTCATTTACTGAATGATGTTATATTAAAACTTTATATTTGATCGACCAAATTTGGAATGGTACACTATGTTTTACATAGCCAGCCAGACGTACAAGATGCACCCCATAGAGTGCAAACTGTAAAGAGGTTAAAACATGAACATACTACTCACGCATCAGTTCCATACTCTGACGAGAATCGTAAGACATCTTTGACCCAGTATGTGGTCAGTTTTACATCTGCAGTACTCACACCAGCCATGTCATCAGATGTGCAAACTTAAACATGTAACAACAACATTCATACACTGTAAGAAGTAATATCAGAATTCTGAAATATGGCTTCTTGAGATACGTTTTGGTTATATGGATGCAGAAAGTACCTCACAAGATATATTTCGTAATTCTGATATTGCATTGATGAGACCCTACAAGAAAGGTATAAATATTACAGGCAGAGAACTTTGAAACAGCTACCTATGGCTTTACTGTGAAGCTACCAAATAATTGATCTAAAAAGGGGTTCTTAGTGTGAAAACTATGTAGCTTTGAATTGTAAATCATATTTAAAAAGTTTTTGTTACATGTACGTGACTTTTTGATATTTTGTGGAAATTTTTGAAAACAGACCCACTTCATGCAAGCCCCATGTACTATCACTCTGACAAATAAGCCTGTAAAAATGGGTATAAAATATTTCAGTCTGTTGCCTAATTTTCACAATTATACTTATCGCTCAGTCAGTGAAGTCTGCTCAGCTATTGCCGTTTGCTGTGAAATCCCTAAATAACAAGGAAAATTATTTTAAATGGGATAAATGCTTTTCACAGTAATATAAAATGATATGCTGAAAGTTCATTGTCAAGTGGTTTTAATATTGTCAAAAAATACCTTTGGTTGACTTCATTGACTGATCAGTAAAACTAATAATTACAATAAGTGTCAATTAATTTACCTGTATAATTTACCTGTATTTAAGTATATAATGTGAAATGCTTAAAATAAAACAAAACTTCACATATGACTTATTTATGTTCCATTTTACATGTTTATTATACATCATATGTAAAAAACTTATTACCTTTTTGGTAGAAATATATCCCTTTTGCTTACAATATTATGTTAGCAATATTACAACTTCTCTCCTGTACTCAAGTAATATTACTTAATATATCAATATTTTAGTTTTTGCTGACATGTCAAAGTTCTACTGAGAGCTGATACTCAAATATACCTTAGTACTAATCAGTTATTATTGGTTCCAGTGAAAACGACTCCGTGTGTACATTTCCAAGTAGGTGACTTCCGACTTTGGAGGGATTTGCTTATGCAAATTTTTTCCACCTCCAGAAGTGAAAAACGAAAGAATGAATAAAAATTTGCAAATCACACAATACAAAAATCACAAATATGCAATCTATATGATTTGCAAACACTACTTATGATTTTGTTTTCTGTACAGAAATTTTCATCTGTTTTGCTTTTCATACTTAGCATCATGCTCACATCCCCACAGTATATATCTCATTTATGCTAATAATTGTTAGGTAAATATGAAAGAAAAAAAATTGTACAGATGGGAACAGGCACTAACATTAACCCTTAATTCCTTTATTGAGAATACATGTACACGTACTTTGATATTGATTTATGGTATACCAAATATTTACTTGATCCACAGTTCTCAGGACCAATACTGTTATTTACACGTACATTGTATTTACAGAGAATTTTTATAATTATGAAATCTACTGGGGTACTTATAAATAAACAGATCAGCCTACATATCTTTAGGGGTGTTCTAGTTATTGACAAATATTCATCAAGTATATTTGACAAGAAGAGTACATAAATATATGTTATTGACAGATTATGTTGAGGGAAAAGCACAAAAAGCTACAATAATTACAAGGAGATTCAGAATTGCACATTCCTCTGTTGAATGAAAGGTCATCTGTGGTCTCTGAGGATATTGTTGACAAGTATTCAAAAAGGAAACCCAGACGAATGCAGCTGATGAACCCACTTTCTGAATGAAAGATTCATTGTGTCCAAAACAAAAACATAAAAGTCAAAGTCAAAGTTGGGGTTTTACGTCCCGTTCAACAGCCAGGGTCATATTGGGACAGGTCCTCAGAATTGCCACTTGTGGGACTCGAACCCACAGAGGTGACAGCCTATGATTCCAAAAACATAAAAGATACAGTATATATAAATATATGTCATGTTAACAGAAATGAATAAATGTTTTTAATTGATTGCATGTATTCTTCTTGTGATATTATTAAGAATAGCTAATGAAGTTAATTTTATGTTTATAAAACAGTATTTTGTTTATGTATGACGGCTATTTGATCAGGCACTCAACGCCCCCCCCCCCCTCCCCCGACACACACACACACACATACCTACCTATCCTGTCCTATATCTGTGTCTGAAATGAGACGAACTCACCAACATTGAAAAAATAAGCGAGGACGTTATGATTCATTTTTCTGCATTGTGCTTCAAATCATCGTGTCATCGTTTAAGATGCATTTGTAAAGTGTCTGAAATGAAAGCTTATGCATGTATAACGATTGTTGTGAAACGAAATCGTGAGTATATTTGGTTGCCTGTCTGAGACTGTGGTTACTCCAAAGTTAATCAATAGATTTTCTTTTATTTATTTATTTATTTTAAAAAACACCGGTATTTGGGTGAAATTACATTATGGGGAATACTCGACTGTCTTGGAGAGAGATACTCTGGGAATCTTCTAGCTTCTTTCTAAATTTCAGGAATTTTTTAAAATACCTGTACGTTACAGCTGATTTTTAATACTACTACTGCCTTGCTACCAATTATCGCCGGCTACCAATTATCGCCACCAGAAAATAAAACGTTCATATTTCAGTAATCGTCATATATTTTGAAAGCTTTTTGTGGTGTATTTGTTCCATTCACTTTGGGAATAGTTTTACCTTATTTGCTAGACTTGGGATGCTAACTTGGTGAAGTTATATCAATTTGAATTCTGTCTGGCGATAATTGGTACCCGGCGATAATTGGTAGCAAGGCAGTACTATTACTACTTATAATAATAATAATAATAATAATAACAATTTATTAATTTTTGTAAGAATTATCAGCCCCAACTGCGCCAGTTTGTCAGTATTTCTGTTAGTTTGTGCTGAAGCAACTTGTGATTTTGATAGAACTTTTATATGTGCTGTCTATGAAGCTGAAATGGATATAATTTTGTCACCATAATATTTTTTAATGTGGAAACCAGTGTATTGGGAGGATTTCTGCTCACAAAATAACATCTCTTAAGAGATGTTGGCGATATATAGCCAATAATCTTGGAGTCCTAATATTTTATCTTTATTTTATTGAATGATTTATGTATTCATCACAGTGAAAATTGAAAATCATCCCATAAAATAGAAACAGCAAATGTAAGCATTTAATAGACCAGAGATTTTTTTTTGGTTTAAAGTTAATAAAGACATTCAATAATTCTCTCATAATTAATCCGTAAATTCTTTAATGTAATAACATGCTTTCATCAAGAATTTGATATGATTTAATGCCTCTTGACTTGTACTGCTTAAGCGGTGGTTCCATATCCATGACTTAGGTTCTGACAAAATTTTGATAATGTGTAGGTCGGGAAGCAAAACTGTAAAGGTCGGTAAAAGTCGACAGAATATCAAACGTGTGGTTTTATGGGAAAATTTAAGTTGGGGTCTTTGCTTCAATGGGTATCTGCAGCTCAACTTATCTTAACGTCAAATCTTAGAGGTTGGGACTCACTTTAGATGTATTCTATCTCCAATTTATTCAATTGGATTGTTCCTATGACCCATTGTATTCAATTCGTATAGGTCAGGGAGTTATTGCCCCTAACTTTGACCAAAATGATGAAATGAAATGGCTACATCCCAGATAGCATTCCACCGTCGGACCGACATTGGGTGTTGGTCGCATGGTCAATTTTTTGCCGACGTTGGGCCAACGTTGGGCCAGCTGGATCACCTTATGACACTGTTCCAACTGTTAATGTTTGGTCATGTGACTTATCAGGGATTTCCTTAACTATAAGATCCTCCCACAATCTGTCTATCACCTGCCTTCTGGTAAACAATGGCCACATAACACCACGCTACAATCTGATTGGCTGATGCTATACAATGAGTAAAATCTTTTTACCGGTGGGATGTAGTTGTTGATGTTGTGGTAGTTGGGCCAACGTCGCCTCCGTAAGCCAAAAAGCCGTTGGGCCAACATTGGCTGCCAATGTCGGACCTACAGATGTGCCGATAATGGACCAACGTTGGCCCAATGTCAGAATGCTATCTGCGGTAATGCCTGTCATCTGCTTTCATGTTGTTTTTTGCCTACAAATATGGAAGGTTGGGACATGAAGCTGTCTTGTGGCACTGTGGCAAATCTGTCTAGTCGTATGGAGATCTTATTAAAATTGTGTAGGTCAGTGTGAAAACTTTTGACTCCATTTTTAGTTAGGGCAGATTTCCAGAAATGTCAAGTAGTCACTGTTCTGATTCCCCCCAGGTTCAGACTGCATTTGCATTTTCCAGCTTTTTGTCACTGTTTTACACCGAATATACCTCAACTGGAGCCTCTGTCGTCACAGTCCTTGTATATGGACTTAAGCTTGCTAGTTTGGTAACTTAAACACATTATTTGCATTGTATACAATCTGTGATGGGTTTCTTTTTTTCAGAAACATGAATGGCAAGGTTTAAATATGCTTTACATACGTACTTATTCATTGGAAAGTACAATTTCTACATGAAAACTCCACCCAAATTGGTAAAATACCATTCAGGATGCGAGTTATACTTTGTTTTTGTATCATTGACCCAGACTGATTACAGATTGATATTATTGTTGTCTTAGTTTTTTGGCCAATTGAAGGAGAGTGCCAAATTATCAAGCAAAACAGAACAAGAATAGTACAAGTGATAACACAACAGACAGTTATTAAGGGGGTGGAGAAAAGCATTTCCTGCTAGTTTGTCCACTGTAACATTATGTACTGTTAATAATGTTAACAATCAACCTTCCCATTTTAATCAACACCAGTTTTGAACCCACAGCTACAGAGGTAAGAAGAGACTTTGTTACCACAACACTGTAAAGACTTTTCTTGTCATCATATAAAGAAGTACTGAAGGCGTACATTTTCACCACCCATGCTGTCTGACTGGGTGGGACACGGGCAATTCTTGTCTGGGCAGTATCTTGGAAACTGTAAGGTGTAGAAAGTTCATATTTGGTCATAGTGACCTCGATCTTTGAAATTTTGTCTGGTCTCTCTCTATCAATAAGGTGTAGAAAGTTGATACTTGGTAAGGCTGTCTTTTTTTCTTCTGGGGCGGGGGGGGGGGGGGGGGGGGGGGAGGGGGATGTGTTGCTATGTTGTGTCCTTGATTTGACCTTTCCGTAGGGACCTTGAGCATTAAATTTTTGTCCTGGCTATATCTCGGAAACTGTAAGGTATAGGAAGCTGATACTTAGTACGGAAATTTCTTTGGGTGAAAGGTCATGATGTCACCCTTTTGTGACCTTTTACCTTGAACTTTTATCTTTGACCTTGACCTTTAAAATATTGTCTGCATTGTATCTCAGAAAAGTAGGGTAGGAAGTCAATACTTGGTAGGGTCTTTGATTGAGGGTATGGGTGTGCGGCAAGGTGTGTCTTTGACTTAACCTTTGACCTTCAGATAGTGATCTTGAACTTTAAAATATTGTCGGAGCTATATCTTGGAAACCGTAAGGTATGGGAAGTTGATACTTGGTAGGGACATTGGTTGGGAGTGTAGGTGTGCCACATGATGGTTTGAACTTGGCATGACCTATGAGCGTGGCTTATTTATCCTATCACAAGGATATGTGGCTTGTCACAACTAATAATTATCTCCTGCCTGCGGCTGAAGGCTGTGATCGGGAGATTATAAAACGTCGTCCGTGCATCCATCCGTCTGTCCGTTCGTCACATTTTTGCATAAGCCTTAGTATCTCATTAAATTTATAAAGATATCTTCACCAAATTTGCAGGGAATGTTTATGGCTATGAAAACCTGTCTCTGCAAAATTTTAGCCTCATTTTGAAAAACAAAATGGCCGCCATAGCTAATTGTTTGAAAATCATAAAGGTGTTCTAAATCTTGAAATATTCCAGCTAGCTTCATCAAATTTGCAGAAAAGCTAGCCTGATAGTAACTTTGGCCTAGTTCAAAAAACAAAATGGCCGCCATATCACATGTTTAATGTCAAACAGGGTTATCCTATTAAAAAGGCCTTATATCTCCCCAAATATTGCTCCTAGAGGTTCGGAATGTGAAAACAACTTGTAGGAAGTCATGGTCTGGGAATCTTTTCCAGGTGTTGAATTTGACCTTTGACCCCTGCTTCAAGGTTAAATTAGGTCATCACACTAAAACATCCTTATTTCTCCCCACAGTCTGGGGAATTAACATTGGACACCATGAGATGTAGAAGAAGTAAACGGTACAAAGATCAGCAGATTTACAGAAAAAATAGTGTAAGTTATGTACAGGTGCAGGAGAAATAACACTTAAGAAAGAGAAATGTATGTAAAGACAAAGTATCAAAAGAGACAATTCAACAGGAAGATGATGACATTAAATAGTAAACTAAAGATTCTAAAGCTGTAATGTTTATGAATTGAAGTATCAATAAAGGTACCACGATTAGACAAAAGTATATACAAGGCCACTACCGCAGCGGTTATCCCCCGCCTTAGAATCAATAATAATGGAGAACTAAAGGAGACATAAGGCCTTTGTAGTAAGGTAACCCACTTGACATTGAAGAAGGGGTCAAAGGTAAAAGTCAGCAATTGGAAAATACTCTCAGGCCTTGACTTTGTATCAGTCGTTTTCACATTTGGAACCCCTAGTAGCAATGATAAGGGATATAAGGCCTTTTTAATAGGATAATCCCATTTAACATGTGATATGACGGCCATTTTGTTTTTGAAACTAGGCTAAATTACTATCAGACTAACTTTCATAGCCATATATATGTTACGCATATTTGATGAACCTAGCTGCAATATTTCAAGTTTTCGAGCATCTTAATGATTTTTAAATAATTGGCTATGGCAGCCATTTTGTTTTTTCAAAATAAGGCCAAAATTTTTCTCAGGCAAAACGTTTGAAGGCCAGGACTTTTGATAGTCTGTCTTTATATTCTGAAGCCATAGCACCAACAATAAGTTATTTATAGTTTTAAGAGTTAGGTATATGTAATTATCAACGTTTGTTTGCAAAAGTACTCGAAAAATTGTAGTCAGATTTTGATAGTATTTTCAGAACGTATCGACAATAACAAGAGGAACAGATGGTTACATTTTAGTGGTGATTTAGATCACTGTCTGGATCTAAGATTTTTTTATCGTTGCCCTATTTGAAGTATTGGCATTTGGAGGAGGTTTTGCGCTCTCCGAGTATTTTTAACTTTGGTACTGTGTAATTTGGTGTTGTTAAGTCATTTACCAGTTTGTTTTGTCTGCAAGTGAGAGCCAGGTGTCTTGACCTTCCTTCGGATCCGTTACCGCTCCAGTTTTCACGCCACATCTTCCTTGGTGTGCTCATTTTCACGTGGGATTTGTTTTCATTTTAAAAGGGTGCATTCCATTTCCATTCTGACGTCACAATTTAAAATAAGAAAAGCATGCAAATCCACCTGCACACAGTTTGAAACCACTGTAGTCTGGAGTCGTGTGAAGCTACTGTTCTTAATTGATAGAAAATTATAATTCACCCCAAATATCGAAGTTTTACGTACTTTTAATAAGGTCGATTACAAGAATTGAATGATGGTGTAAACTATAGCCTTCTCCGTGAACCGAAACAAACGCGTTATATTACACATGCCCAATACAAAATACGTGTAACAATTTGCACTGGAGAAATAGCAAAGTTCGGCCATTCAGTTAAGTGCTCTAAAAGTATCAAAAACAGATGACAAGTCTTAACCCTTAACGACGATTTTATTAGTGATTAATGCTATTTTTGGAGTGTGGATTTTCCACAAGACCACATAAAGTGTATAACTATTATGTTTATATCAAACTTCTCTCAAAGTAAATTATAAAACCACATTTACAATGGTATTTACAAGTACTGCAAATGACCACTGTTGTACTAGCTTCTGTATAATGTCAGTAATTTATCACCTCACTAGCTAGACACTGTACATTGTTCGTGGACATACAGATATGCATAATTCTGTGTCAAACCTTTAGCGGCGGCAAGATCAAAGGTGTAGCTCTTCTTTGATCTTTAGCAAAAAGACCACCAAAGGATGTCAATACAGTATATCCAGTGATTGATGAGTGCTGGATTAGTTCAACTCATTACTTTTTCACTTGTAAACAATGCAAAGATGAAAACACTCCCAGTCTTTATCAGGCTCATTTTCATCAAGTTAATTTAATGTTTTAGGAAGGTAAAAATAAAACCCTTATGTTCATATAGCTAGCTACATATATGATCAATTCTAATTTGTTACACTTTTCCAGGACACTTTATTATGAGTCAGCGCTAAATATGTCAATTTGATTGGTTAAAATCTGAATATGCGACCAAGCGACATAACAGATCGAATGCCTGAAATACTCAATGGCATTCCACTTGTATGGAGACAAGATTCGCCATAGTTATTCCTATTTAAAACATTAAAAATTTCAGAACTTTCGAAATACATGTGGGTATCCCAGGTTACCAGAATTTTTCAGGATGCCTGCTACAGCTTTTGATCCCAATAAAGAACTCCTACACCACCGAATCAAGAAGGAAGTCACCAATTTTAGGAAGCCCTTGCAAGTTGGATTGAAACTGGCAGTAACACTGAGACACCTGGCAACAGGAGAAATACAAGTCCTTACAGTATCACTGGCTGGTTGGCCAAACCACCATATGTAAATACGCCCCTCCCTACTGTCTTTCCGTGCCATCTTTGCTGAATTCCAATTAGAAGAGTATATACTACTCCTTAGGAGCCATTAAAGAGCCAAAGAGATCTGGGAGTGAATAGACAGGGCACCCATCGCAGCAGATGACATAGCAGCCATAACAAATTAACCTGTAGTATATATGTGCCTGGTGAAAACTGCAGGAATCCTTTTAGGGGGGCAAATAATTGGCGAGACCTACTGGAGGAGTACTTAAATCACATTGGGGAGTGCATTGGCTGGGCAGGAAGACAGTATCTAAGATGAGACAAGTAACTACCCTAGGGACAGAAGAGCATCTATCACTCCTTTTAAGGACTACTCAATTATTCAAAGAACTTTTATTAAAGCTAGGATTACACCAATGTCCCACAAATTCCCAACAAATTTCCCCAAAATCTCCAATAAATTCCCAACAAATTTCCAAGCAATTTCAAAACAAATCACACGTTGCATAATAACATATTCAATAAATTCAACACAAGTTTTTTTTTAAATGTTATACAGTAAATGCCATAATTTGTAAACCTTCAGATTTTCTGCATCTTTCAAAATGGGTTTCAGGTAAAAACTTTTAAAAAATTAAATTTTTTCGTTGAAAATTTAAACATATTTCTAACTGGAAAACTTTCTGAAGTGTAAAAAATCTCTTTATAGCTCTCAAAGTTTTGTAAAGGTCAAAAGTCAAATTCAAAGGTCAAAATCACTTGAAAATTGTTAAAGTTTAATCAAAAGTCAGTTTTTTCCATTTTAAGAAATTTCTCAAAGTTCAAAACACTTAAAATTGGTCAAAATTGTTGTAAATTCAAATTGTGTTCGAAATCTGAGAAATGTCTCAAAGATCAAAATAGATTTCCAAGTTTCTTAAGATTAAAATGTTTAATTTTTAAGTCCATGTTTGAAGTTTTTTATAAGTTCAAATTTTCAATCAATCATACATTCACTCATTTTGTAAATAGTGTTGTGGGATCATGTTTTGGGTGTGAGGCAGTGTAATGCTTTTTGGGGAGGTTTTTTAAACGTGCAGATTATTGATTGTTTTGGGAATATTCGGGTGATCCTGAGAAGGACCCATTAATCAGCAGTTGTCCTGAGAAAGGGACACTTTACAGCAGTGGTCCTGAAAAGGACCTTTTGTAGGTTGGTGCAGTAAGTCTACTGTCGCTGCTGCTTGTGCTTGGATAACTGCTGGGCTGGCTGCTGAGGAGGCTCTTGCTGCTGGGTAGTTAGAGGGGGACATGGCGTGTTGATGTGGGTCATTGGTGTAAACAGTTTAGGTGTGTCCATCTGCTGGTAGCTCACGACTGACTGTATATGCCAAAAAATGCTGGTGAGTCCTGAGATGTTGTGTGAACTTTCTTTTCCTGTGACAGTGGCTACTGACCGTGGGTTGAAGTACTTGGTTGGGCTGATGATGAAATGTAGCTGTCTTGAAGTCCCAAGTTGTTGCTCATCGACAACCAAGCATGAAGTCTGTGGCCCTCTGGGTTGTTACTGTCCTCTTGGCACTGCTTGGGTCTGTTGAGCTGGTTTTATGACCTGGCTTGCTGGTATCTGGGTTTCTGGAATAGTTGAGATGTATTCCCTGGCAGCGGCTGCTGCTGATAAATTTCTGGCACATATGTGGAAGTGGTACTGGAGCCCCTAGAAAGTGTAGGTTACTGTGGCTGACAGTTCCTTTCCTCTGCCCTGGTCTGTATCCACTTAAAAGTTTAACTGTGTTCTCTTAAAAGTCTGAAGAGTCTCTTTCCTCCCAGTTTTCAATTTCAGATGCCAGGTAGTTTGCAGAAGGCTGTTCTTGTGGTCTCCTGTCTGGGCCCAAGGGAAGATGTGAGCATAGTCTCCATCTGGGCAAATTGATCCATGACCCGCTGGTTGACTGATGAAGGCTGGGGGAATACACTGGTACTGGAAGTGCTGCAGATGGATGGTTGGTGTCTGGAGTGGATACTGGTTTCCATATTATTAGTATCTGTGGACCCTCGTGAGATGTCATGGGCTGAGGTTGCATAAGCACTGGCTCTTGTCTGTGCTGACTTGAAGCCTGAAGATTTGCTTAAAATTAAATTTGTCCTGAATCCAGTTCTATATACCTCTCTGACATTTCCTTGGGAGCCTGGCCAGACTTGGATTGTGTTTAATTTCCATAGCGAGTCCTTTGGACTCCAAGTCTTGCACACTTTCACTGAGAGCTTGCTGCTGCTTGCAAATCTTTCCCACAGGCAATCCGTCATGGCCTTGTCCTTAAAATGCTTATTGGTTTTGTTATAAAGCTCCTCATGATCCTTGGCAAAGTCTACAATAGCCTCCTTATCTGAGTCTGTTAAATAAACATTCATCGTATGTCCTTTCGTGGATATGGATTGGCACTCAGCAGATGTGCTGGCCTCTTCTCCACCCTCTGTGACCATTTCACTTTCACCCCTCTCAGTTCGTAATCTTTTTTTTTGCCGCTGCCTCTTCCATCTATGACTGTGGGGTTTCCGCCCTCTCCTCCCTCCTTTTTTTCTCCCTCCTCCCTCTCTCTCTGTTCTCTCCCGTCCCTCCTCCTCTGTATGTCAGCAGCTGTATCTCCCAACTCAAACCCTGTAACTGTGTGTGGGGACTTCCATCTTCCTCACATTCTAACAGTATAAAACCGGTCTGGAAGTGACAAAGAGACGGAGACACGACAGATCGGTGTACATGTGGGTGGGGCCATGGTCGGGATCAAGAGTCGGGGAGGGTCAGTGAAATATCAAACACATTTGAGATTTTGCTGATCCACCATGACAAGCTGGGAAACTACAACCGATCCTAACCAACTCTGTTAACATTGCCCCGGACCCTTGAAAAATATACAGTTACCGTCAAGATGGCCCCAGTGGAATACTGCCATAAAGCATATTTCGGGTTATTTTCCACTTGTATCAGGTACCTACCAAAGACAAACATCGATCTATCATAAAAAGAATAACAAGTAATTATTGCTACAAATGAAAAACGCAGTCGACCTCTGCAAATTACAGAACCCCTAAAGTGACATAACAAGTTGGTCAGCCATTTCCACAAGATATATAGTGTATGTCTTATTTTATCAAGAAAATAAACGGTCCCATTTTCGTCACAAGATAAATATCCAGAGGGAACAGAATGATATCTGGGGTCAATGAGAAACTACAACACCTCCGACCCTTCAGGGAACCCAAAACAAACCATGCACGACCCTGATTTTCTTTATTATATATACATGCACTACCATATCATCTTAATGTAAAGTAATGAGTACTTGTTATTGCGTTTAATCTCCATTGTATGACAGGCTTGTATCACCGACGGAATCTAAGGTGCTAGAGCTATAAAAGTAGAAGGAAAAAATTCAGAGTCACACAGCAGGCCAAAACAAGAAGGATATCCAGGGAGATGGGAGAGCTATGGACGGTAGGCTGAAGAGGTGTCTTAACAATGTTAATGATGTGTTAAAATATTATTTAAAACACTAAAGTATTACTTTAGTTGTAGAGATAAACGCCCACAATATTAGTCCCTTGATCTGACATCTGTTATTGTGAGCTCAAATCTAGACCCAGAACAAAATTGGAATTCGCTTAGGTCTATATTCATGAACAACATAGCTGAACCATTCCTAACTTTGATTTTAAGTATTAGTTAGATTTCAAGTAAGAATTTATTGGACAATATTCACGAATATCCCTAACTCTTAGAAGTATTAGAAGTATTAAATTATACAGGTTTATAAATATTTGTTAGGGGCTGGGGTATTTAAATGTTTCTCGCATTAATGATTCTAATAAATGGTATGCCTGGGTGTATTTTCTTATGCATAAATTACAGGCCTGGTTGCTGAGGTTACAAGAGCTGTTAAGTAATTTGGACAAGTATTCGAGAACAGCCACTGTGATGAATTTAATAGTGGCCTTCCAATGGTTCGAAGAAATTGGGTAAATCAATCTGAAATCTATTTCCAGAAATGGAACATCTGTACAAAACTGAAATTTATCAGCTTTATGTTTTGGAATGAAAATTAATGCAAGAAATTGTCCAAATCTTTTTTATCGAAGTTAGTAAAAGTTTGAGAAAAACTTAGAATCTAAGTTAAGAGCAGTCTAAGTATTGTTGAAGAAGAAGGCCCCATATTTAGGATAAAAAATGACTCAGCTCTTTGGCTTAAATCTGTATTCACAAAGGAAGAATCAGCTAAGTCAAAAATTCCGCAAAATCTCACATAACAATGCATAAGTTAATTACTTTTAAACATTTTAAATAGTTTTTTTATGCCACAGAATACACAGTAATATTAAGTTGGTGCAGTATTTTCTTGCATTGGAATATTTTAAATATTTCCTATTAAATCCAAAAATATAGGGTGCCGCCCACTTTTGATCCAGAATAAACAACAAAATCTAACCCATTGTATATCAATATAATGATACTTAAAACAGGAAACAAGAATTACAAACTTACTAATTTACAATATAAAGACTTGAATATTATTTAGTAATGATTTATTTTTCACATGTTTAATGTTTCAGTTAATTCTAAAGTCACAAAGTTTGATCCAAGTCTTGATAAACCGATATGGAAGGATCAAAGTTAAGCTGAAAGTTGAGCCAAAAGTCCGCTCAACTTCTTTGTGAATACTAACTTGATCCTGATCTATTTTTAGCTCAATTTGAGCCAAATATCAACTCAAGTTGAGTTTGAATATGGCCCCTGGAGTAAGTTATAAGGGCAATCAGGTGTAGACAGAAAAATGAAAGGACAGATCGAAAGACAAACTGAAACTGATTACCGCCTCCTATCGTCGAGCATTAATAAAGAAGTTTCAGTTTATGTAATGTACTCTTACATATGTTCCCGGCCATTTCGAAACCCTGGCCGTTTCAAAACGGCCATTGGCCGTTTCGAAACGGCCAAATTATTTACTTGGCCGTTTTGAAACCTTCCTTGGTTTTGAAACGGCCTGGCCAGTTCAAAACCTGGTTTCAAAATGGCCAAATCAATAACCTGGCCATTTTGAAACCTGACCTGATTTCTACATTTTTCTATAGCATGTGTTTTTGTGTGAACTTCAAATCTGTCCTTTGATTCTAAAAAAAAATTCCTGAGCATGGGCTACTCAGCAACTTTCTATAATCATAACTTGTGGAGTAGGTACTCAGGTATGGGGGGTAACTGCACTTAACCTGTGATCTTCAATTAGGTCCTTTTACTTAAAAAGTTTTCTTTAAACAAATTGTATTTTGTTGTTGTATAACACAAAGTCTGCATCATAAAAATTATCTCATCAATCTATCTGCATGAAGGTACTGTATCTTTAAACCTGTTTGTTTGACTTGCCAGCTTAATTAATAAGCCATAAAGAAGCCATGATAAATATTAACTCTGTGATGTTGATTTGTTTGCCATTGATTGTCAGAAGTGCTTAATTGGATTTATTCCTATTGTTGCAACTCTCTTTTTATGTTGATTTGTTTTACTTAAATATTAGTGGGCTGTTTAAAAGGTAAATATGAAAGGTTTAACAAATTCACAAAACAGGAAGATCAATCAAGGAAGGATTTATTGTTTAACATTTCAAAGAATTATTGTAGATGAGCTAGAACAGATTTGCTTTTTGGCACCTTTTTTTACTTAATATTACTCAGTTAATACTGACATATAATTATAATGCTTTGTATTATTATTACTTTAGAAGATATCTCTTGATGTTGATTTGTTTCATTTGCATATGGGTGGGGTGCATAAAAGGGATTAGTGATAAAATATTGTTTAATCCTATTTCATTTTTTTCTTCTTAATATTGATATATATTAAGAACTATAGTCTTTACAAAAAGTGTTTATATGCACCAATAAATGTTGTTATATGTTCTGTTAGATATATGTTTCATGATATACCAAATGCAGTTTAATTAAATATACTGTTTTTTATTGTAATACAACTGTTACACTTAAAAGCAACAGAACAAACTTGTCCACCAGTGTCAAACTGGTGAGGTATCAAAATGGCCAAGAGGAAAAGTTGGCCGTTTCGAAACTGCCAAGCCATTTCTAAACCTTGCAAAGGTATCAAAACGGCCATGGCCGTTTCGAAACGGCCAAAGGTTTTGAAATGGCAAGTAACACATACACTGGCTACCTGTTATATCAACATAGTCTATTGAGCTTATATCTGCCAACATGTATGGGTGCTTTATGAATACCATATGCATATTGGTGTACATGTTTGAAAAAGATATGCTACTAATTTGAGCCTTACGCAAGGCTAATATAACTTGGTTGTATGTGTGTGAGCTTTTGCAATTGGTTTCAAGATCCACCTCGTCATATTTTTGTTTCAAGGCAAAACAATGCATGTAACTCCCCTGTTCTGCATCTTTTATTGACATATCTGGGCCAGTTTACTTAAAGTTCTACTGAAGGAAGTTTATTTATCAACACTGCTTGATCATGTTGATGATTACAAGAGCTGGCCCCTTTAATACTTCGTCTGTACAGAACGCACACATACATTTCATTATATTATTGTTTTCTTTACCCAAGATAAACCTACCTATGCTAGATATATCTTTCACATTATTATTTTATGTCAGCTACATACAGTACGTATATCAGAACACAACACACTCTGTATACTTTTCTTGAGTAAGATGTTGTGTTTATAAATTGCCAAAAGTCGTCTGCTGTAGTAGCTCTGACAGCGGGAAAATGTTTGGATGGGTAAAAATGTCATTCAGTTCATGACTACGGGTCAGACAACACGGGTTATGGAAAGCACAAACTAAAGAGAAGTTTTAAAGATTTTCCCCACAGAAAGTATTCTTGTGTATGGATTGAAAGGGTTTCTTTTAAAAGGATAATGTTCAGCATTTCAAATGCACACGCCAAAATGTATCACGAACAGTGAAGCTTTGATGTTTGTGGAATTTAATAATTTGAAAAGAACATGCATATCTGTGGGCGTTATTTTGTATAATTAACAAACGTTTTTTTCGTGTAATAATAAATGTCAGTGTTAAAAAAACAAAAAAATTCGTTTTTAGTTTAATTAATAATTTACAAAAAGCTGTGACGTCATGGAATTTGGTTCACACTAAAGCGTACGTGGATATTCGGTTGCAATAAAATTTGAAAGTTGAGATATTAAAAAGGACAGATGAACATTTGGATTATGTGATCAGGGAAATCTGTAGGATTTATTAATTAAAATGAAATATATTAAATAAACATAAAGTAAATAATTATAAACTTTACTTTTGAAGTGTTCTATATTTTGTGGATTGTTCTATCTTCTATGTGAAAATAATATTAGTGGCACATAATATATTTATGTGACAAAGTTCTATAGGATATTTATGCAGCTATGAAAAGTAACTTTAAAGCCTTTATCACAGAAGGAATTATTAATTTGTGTTACATAAACTATAAATATTAGTTAATTCAACATTTGTGGAAAATTATAAGATATTTATATGGAGCCAGAAACTTTCTTACATTTTGTAGGATATTTGATCTTTTATTGATTCTCGACATTTATAACAGGATTTGCTATATATATAAAATATTGACCTAGAGAAATGAAGTGTTGGGATATTACTTGACAAAAGTTTATTTTGTATCTAAATCATGTACTTCGTGCCATTTCTGCTATCTTTACCTGCCGTGGTAACCATGGTGATTATCTCTGTTGCTATGACTGATGGAAAACATTACTATAGCGACCGTTTCCCGGATTTGAACCCAGCAGACTTACCCACTCTAACCAGTGAAGATTTCATCCAACATTTGCAGCATTTGTCTGCAGGCAATTATAATTGTGGACACCATAACAAGATGACGAGACATTTCATCAGAAACCAAACAGTGACTTGTAACGATGGTTCACCTGCAGGGTAAGGCATTTATACTACTTTCACACTGTCATGGTAAGGCGATATACTGCTTCCAGCAGGAATTCATCACAGGTACTTAAATTAGCATAAATATGAAATATATAGTGAATTCAAACTCTGGCCAATTAGGACCATTGACACAATACATATTATTTGTAATGTTCAAGCTGATTGGTTGGGAGCCAATTTGGATTGTTGATTTCATGTAGAAATTATATATGTTACAGTAAACATATGAAATCAGTAAATACGCATATTTACTGATTTGGTCAGTAAATACGCGTATTCCCGAAAATTTTCAGTAAATACGCGTATTTACTGATTTATAACCTGTGTTATTTCACAAGTTTACTGGTTTGACTTTCAGTAAATATGTGAATAATATTAAATGATAAACCAAACCGTACATTATATTGGAACATTTTACTCCATATAATATTAAATGGTAAACCAAACTGTGAATTATATTGGAACATTTTACTCTAGTATGATGACTATTAGAACATTCTAAGCATGCTTCATTTTAGAGAACATTACATGAAAATATGTTAAAAAGAATAGCACTGGGCTTTTAAGTATTTATTTAAAAAAATTTAGATATGTGTTTTCTGTAGATATTTCATTTAAGTTTATGTTATTTTCAATCCCACAGCTACTAAGGACCTATGTCATCCCTACATATGATTGAAGATCATTTAACTTTTCACTATTTTTATGTGACTGATACATAAAAAGTGGTGTGTTTTTTTTAAATAAATAAAATTTTAAGAAATTAATTTAAATTTCTAATTTTTAACATATTTTAACTGTACTTCCATTCAGCAGAAATTTTACCTTATCATTTAAGACAATATCATTTACACCCAAACAAGTCTGCATGTATTTTTGAAGAATGTATTGTAAAACAGAGATTATCAGTAAGTGGCTGCCTTATTTTATTTCAATCAAGGCTTAATATTTTGCCATTTTCTGGTAGATTTATGATTTAATGTAGGTACTGGCTACTTGATCAAAGAATTGTTGTTAGAAACAATTAAAAGGCCAGCTAGCCCCTAATTGGATTTCATCATAGTCTTTCAGAGGGACTTAATCTCTTTTAAGGCATTTATGGTTATGGTGTGGCTTCCGTTATTGAAGGGACAACATTAAAGGGAAGTATTAGTCAACCCTAATTATAGATCTAAATTTTATTGCTGACCTTTAGAAAAGAAATACATTGTTAAAATACATAGTTAAAACTACAGTGAAATTCAGTTCTTGAACAAGAAATATATCTTAATCTTATTACCTTGTTTGTTATTCCTTATACAAAATGCATCATAATTTGATAAATATTTGGATATTTAAAATTTATAAACTTGTCTATTTACATTACGATTTACGAAGTGATGTTAAATAGTTATCCTAGTGCTGGATTGTAAACAAGTATCAAACTTTGAATATGACAAAGCCATTTAAAGTTTTAAATAACTGTTAATATGAAGAGATAGCAGATAACACCCAGCTATTTAAGATATAAAGTCTTCACAATGATTTTAGTAAATACGCGTATTTACTGGACCAAAAAACCAGTAAATACGTGTATTTACTGAAAATTTTAGTAAATACGCGTATTTACTGATTTCGCATATTTACTGTAACATATATATCACCACTCAAAAAGGCCTCTAGAAGGCTATTTTGTTTATTGTTTTTATTATTTGATTAAAGTATATTTATAAGTCATGCTAGTATCAATACATATTCTTAATATTCAATAAATTCCATGTTTGCTTACTGAGAACAAACTGTAAATAGTGATTTTGTGTTCAAGCAGTTCCAAAATTTGGTGAGAAACAGTTTGGTGATTTGGAAATGTGTCTTTAAAGTCTACCCTTGTGTCACACACTTGTGAAGTTTACAGACAGGCAAGTCTATAGACTTGTTCATTTTCCCCGCCCATTTTCAAGAACATCAGGCATAGCAGCCTCTTTTTTTTTAAAGTGAGCCACTCGAGTAGATTTGATGATGAGCCATAAGAGTGGGACAGCAGTATAACATAAGTCACACCTGGATAATTTAAAGTGTTCCAACTCTTGTGGTGCAATCCCTTTATGTGTCGCTTTTTCTTGGACAATAGGCCATCTATATATCTAAAACTGATGCAAAGTAGCAAACAGTGTTTTTACATGTAAAATAAGCCTATAAACAATAAGTTAACATTTGTGAATAAGGCTGTATAAATGGACACTTTAAAAAGAGTTAAAATTTGTGTCTGGAAATCAAAATCTCTTACATGGAAACAGACATTAAATGGAAGTGTATGTTATAGGAGAATCATTGGTTTTCTGGTGATCGTGAAAGAATTTCATTTTAAAAAACAAACCAGAATATCTCTGATTATAAGTTGCGTTTTTTGCGATATTCCTTCCATTTCAATGTCATTAAAATGTACAAAAATGCCCACTTACGTCAGGACATATGAGAAATGTCAATAAATTCTATACAATTGTCATATATCAATGATGTACCTCCATAGTTGTATCCCTGTTTTTGACTGACCTCCGTTTAATATTTCATAAAACCACTCTCACACTTTTCTGTTCAGATGCCCCATTGCTGCCCACATTTGCCAAATAGTGACATAGATGTGTAACATTGTCCTCACATTTTGGTTTTGTAATTTGGCATTTGCCAAAAATTGGCACAAAACTGAAGTAAACAGTAATTCAGTCAGTAACCAATCAGGATCATTCAGACAGAAACATGGTATTGTAAGCTGTATGATTATTGGTTATACAGATGTTTTCAACCTTAACCTATGATATTCCGTAAGGCAAACACAAATCAGTTTTTCCCAATGGCTGTCATATATTGCCTCACTTTTCAATAACTGTTACATTTTCTTTGTTTTAATAACGAGGTGGTACACGTTCTGTGAGATTAGAACTATATTGAACCTCACGTGAGTTACTCTGGGAAGTATTTGTTATATTCCTTGTCATAAAAATTGTTTTTAATTCTTGCATATATAAATATATCATTAAATTCAACATATTATATTTATTGTTTTTACCCCACAAATTTTAATGGCTGTGTGGGGGTTGTTTTCACCCTTAGCTCGGCAGGCAGGTGAATGGAAAATTCAAGTCTGGGCTGTATCTAGGAAACTGTAAGCCATAGGAAGTTCATACTCGGGGACATTGGTTAAGGGCTAGTGGTGTGCAGAGTCATGGTGTGACCTTGATTTGACCTTTGTCCTTTGCCATAGTGACTAATCATTAAAATCTTGTCTGGGTTATGTCTTCGAAATGGTCAGGTGAAGAAAGTTGATATTTTGCAGGTGATGTGTGATGTTTATTTCACCTTGAACCTTACTGTAGTGACCTTGACCTTTAAAATCTTGTCTGGGCTATATCTTGGAAACTGTAAGTTGTAGGAAAATGATACTTGGCAGGGATATTAGGTGGGGGATGTAGCTCTGCAACATCATGGGGTGACCTTGATTTATACTTTAACATTGCTGTAGTGACCTTGATCTTTAAAACCTTGTTCGGCTATATCTTGGAAACTGTAAGCTGCAGGAAGCTTTTACACGGTAGAAGTGTTGGTTGGGGTGGTATGGGCATCTCTGATGCTATTTTTTATTATCCACTATATACTAGACCTAAATTCAGACTGGGCCATGTATTTGTTATATTCCCTGGTGACATTAAGGAAGATAAATGTTAAAAATTCATCCACAAGTGTTAATTTTTGTTCATAATTCATCTTTCAACAAGAGCACTCTGACAATGCATACCTCCGCCAAGGTACATAATAAATATATTAAGTAAATGGAAAATCTGGATTATTTTTTTTCTTGACAGTTATCCAGATCACTCTCAAAATTTAATGGAATCTAAGTTAGACTAAGAACCATCTTCTGATTTTTTGAGGAAGATCCAAGCAGTAGTATTTGTGTAATCCTGCTAACAAACAGACAAACGGTCATGAAAATAATACCTCCTTGGCCAAGGTATTGACAGTATGAGCTACAAATCTGTCGTAAACATCATTAGAAAGGTATTTTTCACAGCTTCTGCTCATTTTTATTGCATTGAAATCCATGTAGAAATGGCAGTAAAGTATTAGGTTAAAAACTGAAGTTTTATTTTCATTAGTATTCCTATATCTATCACAGGCCTTTTTTGTCATTTATATTTAAAAATAGACTAATTTTAATTATTAATTTAACGTGGATATTGAAAATAAAACATCCCTGATTAATACAAAAATATATCACTGATGAAGATGAACAGTATTGTCATGTTTATTTGTTTTCCTATTTTATATCCAAGTATTTTTTATGTATATAACTAAGTAAAATAGTGCACAGGACAGAGACACAAATGGTTTCTAAGAGAAGCTTATGTGCCAGACATTCTTACAACTACCCATTTTGACTGGAGAAATGTAACAGCTGCCTAAAATTGTAATTGCACATTTCGTGTTAGAAATTCAAACTGGTTGAACCCCTCAGGCACCTCTGAAAGGAATCGCCCAGTTTTCATCTTGTGGAGCTTGTCTCCTTTCAAAGTGACCTTTTTTCATTTTATTTATAAATATTTTGCCTTCTCTGTGTCAACAAAAGGAAATTAAATTGTAAGAATCACAACACCATGGTTCTATTGTGATAATCTGCATGAAATGTTCTCCATTTTGAGGTCAATTAATCATATTTACCTCACTTCATAATGGCTTGGTAATTATAAGCCAACAAACGAGGGGTAATATGCACTGAGTTTTGGAGAGGGGGAGGTAGCATGAATTTGCTTGCCTTTTTGAGGGAGTGGGTTTGTGTCAAAAACTAACAAGGGTAAAATAAATGTGAGGGGTAATTCAAAGCCATTCATTCAGTGGAGGAGAACTTAGCCTGTTCTATGACTCTAGCTTTAATATCTATTTGGGTTTCTATCGCTTTCACCTTGTCATGACAAGTAAATGAATGGACTGAGGAAACCAGTACATACTACTTGGTTAAGACTCCATGTTAAAACCATTGGACATATAACTCTGTAATCACCAACTTTCTCGCTTATGGTTGGCATACATGATATATGTACATCGTAGGGCATGTCTCGATATGAATTGCTGGATTTGGATTAGCCTCACTTTCAGCTCACTTTGTAGTTTATATCAAATTGGTTACTTGAGAAGATGGAGGAAACCAGTGCATAAAAGTTGGTCACCATCTACTGAAAATAATCAGGCATTATAAAATGGGGACCTGTGCAGTTGACGAGTATGCGTCTCTTCTCATTTCGTGGCAGTACTTAATAGACAAACTAATGTACGCTGTTGCAACCTACAAACATGGTTGTAGGATATAATCTCAAAAATAAAGTTTTAAAAGATTAAAACAACCAATAAAAAGAAAACTTTGTGAAAAAATATTCGAAGTTTTTTAATTAAAATAAACTACTTACAGTATGCTTGGACGTTATTGGTGATTCAATCACAAAAATATCCTCTAAATAAAGGATCCGTAATCATTCAGTAACAATTTCAAATAGTCAATTAATCAAGAGCAGCATTACCATACTCTAGGTAACTAAATAGCCATGTAATGTAACAAGCATAGTCAGTGAATGAGAAGAATTGTCACTATGTCATATTTATGTCTACTGCTATATTTGTATAAGAATCGGTTTTCGTTCAGTATACACTAAATATTGAGAATTTTAAACAACTAAAAATTGTAGCATCTTAATATATATTTGACAGTGCAAAGTGTACAGGGCACTAATGACCCATTAAAACTTTGAAGTAATGTAAATCTTTGATTATAACTTCATGAGCAATCAAAACAATTAAACAACCTTGAAAATTGGTAGTGTTTACCAATGTGCAGCACCAGCTGTCATAAGCATGAAATTGAACCTCTGATGACACAAGGTAAGAGCAAAGTGACCATTTGGAAAATGTGTTCACCTCTTGGCTCATCAGGAAAATTAATAGGTTCAGTTAATTAACAATGAAAAGCTACAGAAGGAATGGGATTGTTTACTTGAAAACCCTTTTAACAAGTATACCTTGAAACAAAAAATTACTGAAATTTGCATAGAAATGAAAAATAGAAAAGTTATAGAAAATGACTTATTTGAGGTTAATTTTTGGCGAATACTGTCAGTTGATCCTGAGGAAAGGCTATGCAAGTATCATTAACATATGTCAAAGGAACTGATTTAATGCCGGGGTTGGGTCCCTAGAGCTTCTTGTTTAACAAAAAAAAGAATGGAAAATGTCGCCTGATTAAAAAGTGGCTGACAACTGGCTAAACACATCTTTCAGTTGTAGTAACACCTCTAACGCATCCATGCTGCTTTAAGATAAGAAATTTGGCTTTTTTTGTATCCGTAATTAATTTATTAATGAACTATATTCTGTCCCAAAAGAATTTATCTAATAAACCTTATCTAGTTAAAAATAAAAGTTAGAATGGTTTGGTCAGAATACAGTTAATTGTTACTTTAACTTGAGACCTTGACATGTTGAGAATCACATGTACAATTTTAAAAGTGTAAGATGACCATATCCTATAGCATATACACACCCCACCTCCCATCTACTTTATTTTACCTTTGTGTAACTTGTTATTATTCAAAGGTTGACAAGGGCCAATCATTTTAAGGCTCCTTTTATGTTTTTCCCCATTATTACCTGTCTTTCATTATCATATTCCCATAAGTTTACTACCAGATTATATGTGTGTGGCAAAGTCATACTGAAACTTGACGCCACGCCAAAATATGTATACCTTTAGTGAATTCTTTCTTATGCACTGAAAGTTTTATCTATTTAAATTCTCAGGACATTTTTTTCATAAACTAAGCACAAAGGTTAAGATTTTATATTCTTTTGCATTTAAAATGAGAAATTGTTTATATTTATCAGTAGAGATATGTTGTGTTATTGAGTAAATTTTGAAATAATTTAATTTGAGATGTTTGGATAATCTGTTACAATTATAAAGTTTATTTATTCATATATTGATATGTATATGTACAACATAAAACCACACATTAAGACAGTTTGATTCAAATATACTGTATGTGACATAAGAACACAAAATCATGTTTCGTTACTAGTAGTTGCAAAGTCCTTTCATTCTGTAATTTTAATCTCCTGATTTATTCCTGCCATTTTAGATTCAAAGTATACATTAAATATGTTATTAGGGTTAAAATATTTTACCTTATCTATCTGATTTTTAATTCTTTAATCTTAGTTTTCTAAAATGAAGAAGTACACAAATTGCAGTAAACTTATCTGCAGCTAACAAATGCATTAATCTAAGCTGCAAAGTTCATAGTTGGAGATTTAAATGACAAATTGTTTATGCTTGTTTGTGTAAGTGAAAGGAAATTTCTTCTGAAGGAACTTTGTATAGACACAAGTGCACATAATTAATAGACTTTACAAAAACAATCTTCAACTAATTAACTTTATCATTGCTTTGAAAGGGGCAGTTCCGTGTGTTAAACAAAGAACTACCTTCAAAACTGTAACCCTCATTTATAAATATCTGGATTCGGACCTGCTGCAGTACTTCCATAAATATTTAAATTATTACCTGGGGCCGATTTTACAAAGGGACTTAAGTCCAGATTTAGACTTAAATTTAAGACTTTGATCTTAAATTTTGTCAAAAGAATGTTAAGTTTGTGGTCTTAGACTTAGCGGATTTCACAAAGCAGCTAAGTCCATGAAATTGCTAAGTCAGTGAACTCAACTTTAAGTCTGGGAGGTAGTGGGCTTAAATTTTGTAAAGAGGACTTAAATATGGCCACCATAAACTTTTCTCCACTCCAAAATTTGAAGTGGCTGTGAACAAAGTATAATTACACAGAACACCTCACTAAAGTAGTCTTTGGGAAGTTTATATGTGGCAAGAAGGTTTTCCATTTCAAAACAGCCCTTATCCTTAGATAAAATACATCAAATAAAGGATATATGGCACCAAAATTAAATTTTGAATAGTTATAAAAGGTCACATGACACAGAAAACCACTGTGCTTATTTGATAAGCTTGGACTTAGCTAAGTCAATTTTGTGAAATCCATTTTAAGTTCCAGACCTAGCTAAGACCAAAGTCTTAGATTTAAGTCCCTGACTTAGCCAATCAAGGGACTCAGTTTAAGTCCTTTTGTGAAATCGGCCCCTGTCTTCAGTTAATGCAAGACATCCTGTGACTACTAAAAAATGTCTAGATGTTCCAACCTTTAATCCTCGCATTCATAAGTCTAAATTTAAAACTCGTTTTGATTTTATGTTTTGCTAATGATGGACCCAGACTTTAGAACAGCCTTCCACTGGACTCAAGATTTACTCCCTCACCTACATCATCCCGGAGCAATCACAAGGCTCACTTCTTTCATGAAGCCAATCTTTTGTGCCAATTTAAGCCCATGTGCCAAATTACTTTGTGAGGCTTTGAGGTCATATCACCACAGGTTCTGAGTGAGAGTTAAATATCCAGATTCGTACAAACTCATGAACTTGCACAGCAAAACAAGAAAATAATTTAAATCTTAATTTTTGTATATGCATGGTTTATATGTTAGTTAAAACTTTCAAAATGGTAACAACTGCTCCAAAATATATATAACATAGACTTAAGTCACTCAAAATGACCCATTCAGGTTGTCCACAGTTATTTGTAGAAATGGGACCTAGGTTTCTGGTATCTAGTGTTTGGATAAATGTGACCATAGGTTTATCCAGATAAACACTATGTATTTTAAGTAGAAGAACTTTTTGGGCTATTTCCTGTAAGGGTAAATTTATGTTAGAAATGGATTGCAGTAGAAGCCTGCTTTGTAGCTTTTAAAGGAATCAGAAGAAAACTACTACTTATTCAAGAATTCAAAATAAATGGTTTAATTTCAATGAAATAGATTCTGGGACTGGCATTCATACAAGGAATATATGTTCATCTCACACACAAGAAAGTGGCTTATGTCTTTGACAGGTTGAAAAGTTGCCTGGAGGTTGTCAAAAAGTGGTTGTCTGCAAATAAGTTAAAGGTGAACCCTCATAAAACTGAATTCATTGTTTTTGGTTCACAAATACACCGTGAAAAACTCAACAAATCCTTTCCAGTTAATATTCTTGGCAATTTCCTCTCTTCTGTAGGAGAGGTCAGGAACCTTGGTGTATGGTTTGATAGTGATTTTTCCTTTTGGAGGCATGTCCAAAGTATCTATAAGTCCTGTTTTGCTCAGTTCAGGGATCTTAAGCGTCTCAGAGGTCACCTGACACATCATGCTGCTCTTATGGCTGCGAATGCTCTGGTTGGGAGTCGACTTGACTACTGTAATTCCTTGTTTAAGAGTCTCTCAGCTCTTGATCTTCGTAAGCTGCAATGTGTTCAAAATAGTCTGGCTAGAATTGTCACCAACACCACCAAGTACTCACACATCACTCCTGTTAGGAAGATTCTCCATCGGTTGCCTATTAAACACTGTTCCATATTCAAGACTGCCTTACTGGTGTACAAGTTCCTACATTGTGGTTATCCAAAATATGTTGCACCTTTTCTTAAACCCAGACAAAGTGTCTATAACATATGCAAAAGCCAAGGTGATGTTGTGTTCCTTGAGGTCCCACACTTTGCCATTTCAATATATAAGTCTTCTAAGCATTTTGGCCTCAGTTTTGCTTATGATTTGCCTCATGATGTACGTTGGCCACTTCTCTCCACTCATTCAGAAGAAAGCCCAAAACCTATCTCTTTGCACACACATATCCACCCTAACTTCCGCTTTCCCTGGTTTTTCTCCGTGGCGCTGACCCTTGCTATGTC
Organism: Sabellastarte sp. h YS-2021; assembly: GCA_964017235.1. Classification (NCBI taxonomy): domain Eukaryota; kingdom Metazoa; phylum Annelida; class Polychaeta; order Sabellida; family Sabellidae; genus Sabellastarte; species Sabellastarte sp. h YS-2021. The sequence continues at coordinate 12,305,896 of OZ024927.1, forward strand.
TCAGGTTTATGATTATAGTTTTCTGCTTTCTGTTTGGCGCGCCTAGAGTCTGTCCTTAGATGGAGATCAGGCGCTTTAAAAATACTATTAGAATTAGAATCAACCATTTACCTGGTTATGACAAAATTTTTCCTCTTTACTGTTCACTTTTGGAGTGAGAATCTGCTGGAGGGGGGGGGGGGGGGGGGGAGGACCAATAGTCTATGACATCTATCTATCTATTTCCATGGTTTATGACTCTAGGATATGATATTGACTTTGTCCTGGTTACTTTGAAAGTCGGTATAACAAAAGTAAGCATGACTAAAAAGTCTGAAAATGACACTACATGAAATCAGACCATACTGAAAGTGAAATGGTAAAAGAAGTTAAATAGAAGAGGCATTTTAGCATAAAACTAGAAAGTACACTAAGAGTACAAACCTTCGCCAGGTGGCTGAGTGTCTCCATTTTGTAATTTCATCCAAATAATGCTTTTTTATTTTAACCCTGATAACTGGATAGCATGACAATCAAAATATAATGATTTTGAAATAATTGGCTATGGTGGCCATTTTGTTTTTCAAAATAAGGCCAAAATTTTTCTCAGGGAAACATTTGCAGGCCAGGACTTTTCATGGTCTATGTTTACAATCTGAAGCCATAAGCACCAATAATAAGGGAGAAATAAGGACATTTTAGTGTGATGACCCAATTTAACCTTGAAGCATGGGTCAAAGGTCAAATTCAACACCTGGAAAAGATTCCAGGGCCATGACTTATTACAAGTTGTTTTCACATTCCAAACCTCTAGGAGCAATACTGGGGGAGATATAAGGCCATTTTAATAGGATAACCCTGTTTGACATTAAACATGGGATATGGCAGCCATTTTGTTTTTAGCACTAGGCCAAAATTACTATCAGGCTAGCTTTTCTAGCCATATATCTTTTGTGCAAATCCCATAAAGCTAGATGGAATATTTCAAGATTTAGAGCACCTTGATGATTTTCAAACAATTGCCTATGGCGGCCATTTTGTTTTTCAAATTGAGGCCAATATTTTGCACAGACAGGTTTTATAGCCATAAACATTTCCTGCAAATTTGGTGAAGATATCTTTATTAATGAATGAGATGTTAAGGTTTATGTAAAAACGTGACAAACGGACGCACGTATGGACACATATATACGGAAGGCGTTCTATAATCTCCCGACCACAGCCTTCCCTTTTCATGGTCTGTCTTTACATTCTGAAGCCATATCTTTATAAATGAATGAGATATTAAGGTTTATGTAAAAATGTGACGGACGGACGCATGGACGTAAGGCATTTTATAATCTCCCAACCACGGCCTTCGGCCACTGGCGGGAGATAATAAGTGATGTGGAACACAAAGGCAAAAGCATTGGAAATTCAGTCAAAAAGGGACTTCTGTACATTCCTCTAAATGTGGTTTCCAGAGTAAGATCCAGATCTTATGAAAAAAATTTGTCACTTCTTCCACTGGTCAGTCCCCATCTATGTAAAAAATTTCATGAAGAGACATTCATTAGTTTGGAGTAATCATGAACACAGGTAAACAAACAAACAAATGCACACAAAAACATAATTCCCCTGGCGGAGGTGACAATAAGAAAATCCAAATTTGAATATAAAGATAGATAGAAAGTAGTGGTTTCTCTTGCATTATAGGTATATAATTATTATATAGTATATGTTATTTATAATCTTTACCTCTTTTTCACTATCAATGGTACCCTATATTTATCCAATTCTTAGGGTACCTAGAGGTACACCCTGGAGGTACCCTACTTATATCCCTGATGTAGACTGTGTTGTTGTATCAATATGTCGATATTAAATGAAGTTAAAATTGCGTGTGCTTACGGTAGACAACATCCAATTAGACTGATATTTCATTGTCTGATAATGGCCTGACTTATCCAAATATTTCACAATTTTTAAGCGTATTTTGACAGGTTATATTTAATATTACACCTACAGACACTTCCTGTCTTGATAGTGTGAGTTCGGCAAAGTTCATCAGGGAACTTGTTTCTTGCTTTCAGTTCAGTTTCAATTGTTTTTTTTATCAATGAAAATACCTGTAACAGATATATACATAGTAAATCAGTATTTGTAATTGAAATTCTTTTGTTTCAGTAGAAGTAGGTATTAAGTATTAAGCATGACTTTTTATGTCAAATTTAGCCAGCTACCTGGGACTCCTAGTTAAGTAGTTCTTCTAGTCCCTTCAGATTCCACTTAACCAGGTTTTGTGTTAATATACTGTCACAACTCTATTATGTGAACATGTGAAGGGAGAATAGGAAAACATTCTCAAAAAATATGCTATACTACACTCAAATTGTCAAATACATTCATTGTATTTTTTTTCATATATGTGTCTAAAGAGGATGCCTTGCAGATATTATCATCCACTTTGCTTCAATAAGCAGTAAAATAAGTCCATATTTACCAAACAAATGCAAAACATGAGCTGTGAGATGTATCTATAGTTCTATACACCTGTAAATATAAAAAAATAGCATCAGAGTACCAGAGTACCCCACAGGCTAGTGAAATACTTTTCAACGCCATGAGATACAGAAGAAGTGAAACAGTACAAAGATCAGGAGACTTTCAGAGCAAACACTGTCAGCTTTGTAAAGGTCCAAACAATGTTTACGTATAGAAAATAACATTTAAGAGAGAGGAAATGTACCATGGCAATGTACAACTACAACCCCCAGCTACTGTCCCTTCCTACACCTTATGGTTTCTGAAATATGGGCAACACAAGATTTTAATGGTCAAGGTCACTATGGAAAGGTCAAAGGTCAAATCAAGGTCACACCATGACATTGTCAGGATACACCCCCTTACCAGTGTCCCTGCGAAAAATTACCCCCCCCCCCCCCACCCTTACAGCCTGGACAAACTTTTTCCAACCACCAAAATGATGATATTTATGTTTTATTACAGCAGATCCTACTTACTTATTTTCCTTTTAATACACACTTAATACTTAATATTTCTAGTATTTAACTGACATTAGAATTCTGTATAACTTGTTACAGTCAAGACCCCTTGAGTAGAATTATCATAAGTAGCATTCTCTTTTATATAGAATTGATATTGGACTATTGAAGTTTTCCCTTTTATCTGGACATTCTGGTTAAGTAGATGTATTTTCTGGTCCTGGTTCCACTTGACAAGGCTCCAATGTTTATTTAAACTGACAATGTTTTATTCTTCTCATTGCAGGTACTATCTCCGCAAATCATCAGCCAGAAGTACAAAGTGGCTGGTTTTCTTAGAAGGTAATGATCCGCTTAATTGCTCATGCAAACATATTTTTTCTAGTGGTGTAAAAAATGACTTGAGACTACTCAGTGAGAATATAATGATGAAATCTTCAGTCTACAATATCAGGGAAAGGGTATTCCTTTCTTGTTTTGAATTAGCACTTTTGCAAATATTCTAAACAAAAACTGACTTGAAATGTGGCATTTTCTGTAAATGTTACAGGAAAGTCATTCAAATGTTGTCTTTTTTCACACCTAAAAAGTACTAGGGTAGTTATTAAGGAGTACTCAAGTAGAAAATTAACTACTTTTTCCAGCCTCATTATTTTCAACTGAAATCTACATCCTAGTGTTTTCGTGTAGATTTTGAAGGATTGCACAAAGGCAGTTTCATGTCATGAAGATTGAAGGGCTGAGTATATGAGTAAAAAACTTCAGAGAACGTTGTCTAGGGGGGCCTCTGTTATGTAACCTTATAGTATCCAGATATTTGATTCAGTGGTCCACCCCTCCGATGAAGATCCTACAGGTACAGCTTCTCACTTGGAACATTAACATTACCTTTCTAACTTTTAAGATAAATGTATGACATTTCCAGATGGGCATTATTTGAAAGATATTGATGAGTAAGATCTTATTAAACAATAGTATAGTTCTGCTCTAGCACAGAAAATCCTGATTTGATCTTCTCAGACATTTTACATTTTGTGAATATACACATTCAGCAAATATATACATTTAGCAAATATTGACAAAAATATCCTAAAATGCCTGTGCAGATGTCCTATTTTTTCTTGTAAAGTGAAAATATTGCAATCGCTAATTGGCTGTTCATTGCATCCACCGGAAGCATCCGGTGATACTTTGGTTTAGCGTTCGCTATGCCGCTGCCGCCGCATGTAGAGAGATTTTCGGTGTTAACGCTCTCAGAGGAAAACTGCACCAACTAGGTTCATCAAATTTGCAGGATATCTTCATTGGGGGGTAAGCTTCTCTGGGACTGAAATTAGCCTCACTCTGAAAAACAAGATGGCTGCCGCGGGCATTTCTTTGAAAATTATCTACGTTTTTCTACTGGCTGTTTCTCATAGGTAGAAGGTTGAATCTCTTCATAGGTGATATGTATAACAGATATACATGTCATCTACAACCTTGCAGACATTTGACCTTGAAGCTCTTAATTCAAGGTCATCCACGGAGTGCCGAAGTAACCCTCATAGTGGACTTTAAAAGTGCCTATATATTATTGGTCCTAGAGGTTTGCAATGTGAAACCAACCCATAGGAAATCATGTGCTACGAATCTTCTGATGTGGTCAGATTTGACCTTGGACCCCTCCTTCAAGGTCAAACGAGGATAGCCAAAGTTAAAAGTGCTTATAACTCGCTTATTATTGGTCCTAGAGGTTTGGGATGGTAAACCAATCTATAGGAAAACATGGGCTGGGAATCTTTTGGTGTGGTCGGATTTGACCTTGGGCCTCTCCTTCAAGGTCAAACGAGGATAGCTAAACTTAAAAGTGCTTATAACTTTCTTATTATTGGTCCTGGAGGTTTGGGATGGTAAACCACACTATAGGAGATCATGGACTGGGAATCTTTTGATGTGTTCAGATTTGACCTGGGGCCCCTCCTTCAAGGTCAAACGAGGATAGCCAAAGTTAAAAGTGCTTATAACTCGCTTATTATTGGTCCTAGAGGTTTGGGATGGTAAACCAATCTATAGGAAAACATGGGCTGGGAATCTTTTGGTGTGGTCGGATTTGACCTTGGGCCTCTCCTTCAAGGTCAAACGAGGATAGCTAAACTTAAAAGTGCTTATGACTTTCTTATTATTGGTCCTGGAGGTTTGGGATGGTAAACCACCCTATAGGAGATCATGGACTGGGAATCTTTTGATGTGTTCAGATTTGACCTGGGGCCCCTCCTTCAAGGTCAAACGAGAATAGCCATAGTTAAAAGTGCTTATAACTCGCTTATTATTGGTCCTAGAGGTTTGGGATGGTATACCAATCTATAGGAAAACATGGGCTGGGAATCTGTTGGTGTGGTCGGATTTGACCTTGGTCCCCTCATTCAAGGTCAAATGAGGATAGCCAAACTTAAAAGTGCTTATAACTTGCTTATTATTGGTCCTAGAGGTGTGGGATGGTGAACCAACCAATAGGAAATCATGGGCTGGGATTCTTTTGGTGTGGTCAGATTTGACCTTGGACCCCTCCTTCAAGGTCAATTGAAGATAGCCATAGTTAAAAGTGCTTATAACTCTCTTATTGGTCCTAGAGGTTTGCAATGTGAAATGAACTTATAGGAAATCATGGGCTGGGAATTTTTTGATGTGGTCAGATTTGACCTTTGGCCTCTCCTTCTAGGTCAAATGAGGATAGCCAAACTTAAAAGTGCTTATAACTCGCATATTATTGGTCCTAGAGGTTCGCAATGTGAAACCAACTAATAGAAAATCATGGGCTAGAAATCTTTTGTTGTGGTCAGATGTGACCTTGGACCCCTCCTTCAAGGTCAAACGAGGATAGCCAAACTTAAAAGTGCTTATAACCTCCTTATTATTGGTCCTAGAGGTTTACAATGTGAAACCAACTTATAGGAAATCACTGGCTGGGAAGCTTTTGATGTTGTTAGATTTGACCTTTGGCTCCTCCTTCAAGGTCAAACGATGGTTCACTGGCTTTGGTGAGTTGTCTTTCCGGTGGATACAAATTTGCATTGGTTGTCTGATGCGTAGGTCTAGTTCATAAATTGTATTTGGATGCTTAAAACTCTTTCTTAAGATGGCAGAAATAGATATAAAATATTGTCATTTTATTGGTCTGTATTGAAATTTACTACACACAAACAGATCTAAATTTGGGCAATGTCCCTCTAGTAAAATAAAAATGTTCTCCTACCAAATGCTGCATGTTTATGTAATGGGCTTTAATCTATATATTGTCAGGTGTATACATGTGTACACTGTGGCCTAGCGAGTAACTCACTCACCTAGGAGCACGGAGGATGTGGGTTCAAACCCAGGTACAGGCAGATACATAGTGGCTCGGATGACCACTTAAGATAGCGGTCTGCTGTCCTTGGGTCCTATCCCCAGTGGCAGGCTAAAGAACCTCAAGGACGTTGATAAATGGGCATCCTTGAGTCTCTGTCTTTCAGTTAGGGGAATGGAAGTCATTTGAGAGCTTGAACTGTACTTGTGCAGTCGAATGGGTCAAAATAGCGCTTTGAGTCCTGTAGTATATGGAGATATTGCGCTGAGTATAAAAACCCAATACCATACATATAATGACATTACATACATGTAAATTAATGTAACATATTTCCTGTATAGAATTTAAAATTTTGGGGTTTATATTTGGTAGATATGTGTAATATATCCATAGATGTTGTCTGTTTAGGAGGCTGGTTTTGTTTTGATCAGTACAGCTGTTCAAACCGATGGGCCACTCAGAATATTCTCATGGGGTCGTATAACTGGAAACCTGACCGATATGGTGAGTATGGTAATATAATCCAATTATTCAACCATATGTGCTTAACAGTGTTTAATATATATGGCTAAAATCTGTAAAGCCATATCTTTATTAGTACTTCGTTCATTTTACAAGTTTCAAATTTGAATCAAATCAGAAAAATAAACAATTTATGAGATTGGTTTCATAAATGATGGCACCTCAACTGATTCATATTTACACCAGGAAAAAGGTTCTATTTTGACCAGATATCCTATTGAATGATAAATTTCAATTAGAAGACCCTGTGACAGTCTCATGTTGACACTCGAACCCCAGTAAGTTGAGCAGTGACATTCCCTTTTTAATGGAATTAGTGTTGGGTCCTGTTGAAGGTCTTTTCTATTGAAGTTTATCCTTTTTTGTCAGGAACTTGATCAACTAGAAGTATTTTTCTGGTGTGTAGCCGGCTCTGCAAGTTTGCCTACCTATAGCATCTTTACTAGTGGATGGAATTTCTTCAAACTTGGCACATATATTTAGTAGCCCTGGGAAAATTTTCTGAATTTGGTGCCATGACATTTCAACCTATCAGAGAAGTCACATGACCAAAAACAGGATTTTGCTTGTCCGGATGATAACTGAAGAAGCGTTTAAAATATTCGCCTGAAATTTGATATATGGATGCAGGGTATAAAGATCTGCAAATGATTAGATTTTGGTAGACTTTCATTAAAAAATGGCTAATTAAAATTTTTATTAACGAGGAAAATACAAATCCCTTAATAACTTCTAAACCGTGCGAGATAGAGCGATTGGCGGCCAGTTTGAATTTTCGAATTTTTGACAAAAATGGTAAAACTTAAAATTGCTTATATCCCCCTAAACTGTGCGAGATAGAGCGATTTCGGCGAAATTTTTGGCCCAAAGGGTATACATGCAAGATACTCTGCTCAATTCTCAAAAATTTTTCCTCTTTCCAAAAATGGCGGCCATTTTGAATTTTCGACAAAAATGGTAAAACTTAAAATTGCTTGTATCTCCTAAACGGTACGAGATAGAGTGATTGCGGCAAAATTTTTGGCCCCACACCCCCCCCACACGGTATATATGCAAGATACTCTGCTCAATTCTCAAAAATTTTTCCTCTTTCCAAAAATGGCAGCCATTTTGAATTTTTGACAAAAATGGTAAAACTTAAAATTGCTTGTATCTCCTTAACCGTGTGAGATAGAGCGATTTCGGTGAAATTTTTGGTCCACAGGGTTTAGATACAAATACTCTGCTCAATTCTCAAAATTTTTTTCTCTTTCCAAAAATGGCGGCAATTTTGAATTTTCGCATTTTGGACAAAAATGGTAAAACTTAAAATTGCTTGTATCTCCTAAACCGTGCGAGATAGAGCGATTTCGGTGAAATTTTTGGTCCATACGGTAAATATGCAAGATACTCTTCTCAATTTTCAAAAATTTTTCCTGTTTCCAAAAATGGCGGCCATTTTGAATTTTCGACAAAAATGGTAAAACTTAAAATTGCTTGTATCTCCTAAACGGTACGAGATAGAGTGATTGCGGCAAAATTTTTGGCCCCACACCCCCCCCACACGGTATATATGCAAGATACTCTGCTCAATTCTCAAAAATTTTTCCTCTTTCCAAAAATGGCAGCCATTTCGAATTTTTGACAAAAATGGGAAAACTTAAAATTGCTTATATCCCCCTAAACCGTGCAAGATAGAGTGATTTCGGCGAAATTTTTGGCCCAAAGGGTATACATACAAGGTACTCTGCTCAATTCTCAAAAATTTTTCCTCTTTCCAAAAATGGTGGCCATTTTGAATTTTTGACAAAAATGGTAAAACATAAAATATCTTGTATCTCCTAAACTGTGCGAGATAGAGCGATTTCGGCGAAATTTTTGGCCCATAGGGTATATATGCAAGATACTCTGCTCAATTCTCACAAATTTTTCCTCTTTCCAAAAATGGTGGCCTGAAAATGGATTTTCGAATTTTTGACAAAAATGGAAAAACTTCAAATTGCTTGTTTCCCCAAAATCATGCGGTATAAAATGATTTCGGCAAAACTTTCGATCCACAGGGTATCTAAGCAAGATACTCTCCCCAATTTTCAAAAGTTTTTCCTCTTTTCAAAAATGTCAGCCATTTGAAATTTTCAAATGTTTGCCAAAAAACTTAAAATTGCTTGTATCTCCTAAACCATTTTAAATTTTCCAATTTTTTTTTTTCGATGTAATTTTAGATTGACAGGGTATCTAGGCAAGATCTTCTTTCTATTATAAGCAGCCAACACCATCTTTCTTTGGGAGGCTTTGTTTTTGCCATGCAAAAACAATCGCTTTGCTTTGCTAGCGATCCTCTAGTTGACTTTACATCTCTGTGGATGTAGTTCTACATACAGTCATCTACTTAAAGGATTTCACTTAAAGGTGTTCAATTCAATATGCTCAAGGAGGTAAAGTCAAAATCATTCTGTATCTTTCAGGTGACATAAATTTATGAAAATATAAAAATAACTTTTAAAAATTCTTTGATAAGGTGCTAAATTGATGAAAACCTTAAGTCCAACTTGAGGCTCTTTATCTAAAACTTTGACAAGTAAATCTCCATTTAAGTAAAAATAACCAGATCTAGCGCATCAGAAGGGATAAGGCGACCTGGTTAGCAAGTGCTTTACTTAGTTTTCATTCTAGGGGTGATAACAGGGCTGTTCTGTTATAGTAGTAATGCTTTGTGATAAGTTTGTGATCCTGTAACGTAGTTGTCAGACTGGGAGGTATATTATTTTCATCCAAATGATCTGATGGCCATCGTAAAACTATCATGTGTGGAAGTTATGGAACTTTGCGATATGTTTCCTATTGGAATGGATCGCAAATCCATTGCAAATAGTTTTACAACAATATTAAACTGCATAAAATCAGTGCAAACTGCTAGCAATCCTTATCAGTTATTTATCAACCCATCGCAAACCTATCTTTTCACTCACAAAGTCATCTTTTTTTATCTTACAGTGATCTTACACCTATCTCTACACTTGCAAAGGAGTTTTTTCCATCTTATAGTGATTTTAAACCTATCTTTTTCATCTTGGGTCGATTTTTAAGGTTTTGTAAACCTATCATAAACTTTTCTGGAACTTTTGTGTGGCATTCTCTGCATTATCGGGATGAGATCTTACACCTGTCTCAAACTATATCCATGGATTGTGAAATATTTTATTTTAATCTTAAAGTAGGTTTACAATCAACTCGCTAAGATGGAACAGCCCCATAAGTGCTATATTGGCACTTTTGGCATGCAATTTTGACCTTCCATGAGGAGGGCCTAAGGTTAAATCTGACTACATCAAAAATGTTGAGTATATGAATTTCTGTGTATTAGTTTCACATCCAAAACTTCTGGGACCAATAGGAAAGTCAACCACTTTCAAGTTGGTTACCCTCATTTGACACTGAAGGAGAGACCCAAGGTCAAATCTGACTACAGCAAAAGACTTGAATCACTTGAGGGACTCTTTTCTCAATATACACTTGGTTATGTGGAAACCCTGGTTAAGTGGACACACTGCCCAGGTCTCTTATGATGTAACTTAATTGGATGAACTGTTGTTTGTGTGTTTTTTTTGTGTGTGATAAAATATAAATCTTAAGTGCCCTACAGAAACAATAAAAGTTTTACTATAAAACACAAAAAATATGAAAATATTTTTGGAAAAATATTAACTTCCTGTTAATTGAGCCCAAATATGTGTAAATTAAAGATTAAGTTCTATAGAAGTTACATGAGAAAAAATGGAAAGACAAAATGCATAATCCTTGTCCTGTGGACTGCAATGGTGTATTTTTGTCATCTCTTGTAATGAAATACATCGCTTGGGAGATTTTTCTATCATAGCTTCGTGCCAGAAAAGTGATGAAGCCTGACATTTTTGTGAGCTAAAACTGCCCAGTTTGAGGTTTGGGAGTGGTAGTTTTATCAGTTTCAAAGCATTCATAGTGGCTGTCAGAATGGATGCAAGTCTACCATGTTTTACAGGCTTTTAGGAATGACACATGTTTGTGTTAAGTTTCTAACATGTGAACTGTCAGAGCATCAGAGCAGTGGGACAGGCCAGATTTTCATACTTTATCATAAATAAAAGTTAAAGTTTCCAAATAAGCATGACAAAGAATTAATTGGGTATCACAAAACAAACAAGGATGTGTCTAAATAAAAGGCCCAATTACCACATTATTAGGGGTTATGGATCATATCAGTGCAATGTTAAAGTCAACAGGTCCGGTGTAAAGATTGCAGTGTAAATTGATAACACAAAAGTTTGATTTCATTTTAACGTCACTTTTAACATATTAGAAGATAGCAAACAAGGCTCCTGAGTGTCTTGCATACTCTGTATTATACACATATTTGGAAGCATAAATAGCGTTACTTGTACCAGGCAAGAGCAAGTTCAGTTTAAATATTCTATGCTACAGGCTCTAAATGGAAGGGACATTTGCATGGTAGGGTAATTTATTCTAGGTGTAGTACATTTCATTTGGGTACATTTTGCTTTTGGATATTTTGTACTGATGGTGGTAGATTTTGTCCAAGCAGTGGTACATTTTGTCCTGGTATATTTAATTGTATTTTTGGGGTGGTAAATTTTGTCCAAGGTGTTGTACATTTTTATCTGGGTGTGGTTTATTTCTAACCTGGTACATAATATTCTTAGCAAATTTGTTCTGAGTACTTTTTTAACCTTCACAAGCAATGAATATTAAATATTCAAATTGCTAATTATGCGTCATTTCCCCTGTATATCTTACACTTTTATTACCCCACAGCCCTTAAGGGCTGTCGGGGTATTGTTTTCACCCATGGTGTCCGGATGGGCAGGCAGTGGGAAAAAGGTTGTCCGGGCTGTATCTCAGAAACCGTAAGGTGTAGGGAGTTGATACTTGGTAGGGACATTAGTTAGGGGGTGTAGGTGTGCAACGTCATGGTGTGACCTTGATTTGACCTTTGACCTTGCTGTAGTGACCTTGACCTATAAAATCTTGTCCGGGTTATATCTCGGAAACTGTAAGGTGTAGGAAGTTGATACTTGGTAGGGACATTGGTTGCGGGTTGTAGGTGTGCAACATCATGGTCTGACCTTGATTTGACATTTGACCTTGTTGTAGTGACCTTGACCTTTAAAATCTTGTTGCACCTTTGGGTCTGTCTTTTGATGCAGATTAAGCACTGTTAAAGTCATATTAGAATTCATCAAGAATTTTACTTTTACAACTTCCCATTGTAACAGATGGAATTTCATCAAGTGAGCCACAGATTTTGCTCCAACACCACACATAAGCATTCATTGAATGTATTACCACTTCTGTATGCATGGTAATATTCAAAACATCTAAACCATAATTTGGCCATGCCAGATGTAGATAAAGAGTACATGCAATTATCTTTCTCTTAGACATTATTTTCTCTATTTAAACATTGTTTGGACCTTTATATAACTGACAGTGCTCTGAAAGTATCCTGAACTTTGTACTGATACAATACTTCTATATCTCATGGTGTTAAAAATATTTCTCTAGGCTGTGGGGGACGGGCATCTCTGATGCTATTTTCTCTTGTATCAACATGTCTGCTTTATTTTTTTGTCACAACGCCTTCATGTACCAAACTTATATATTCTTACCTTCTCTACATTTACCAGATGATAAATAAAGTGAAATCTGTGTACAAATACGATCCTTGGGAAATAGAAACTTGGTCTTTACAAGGGGTCAATCTTTATATAGAGACAATAATGAAGGGGAAATGCATTCTTGCGATTCAAGAAGTGGCCTTTATAGAGAGATAGGTCTTTATACAAAGGTGGTCTCTCACACTAGTTTGACTGTGCCTCTTTTACTCTTATTTTGGAAGAGGAAAGAATTGATAGTAATACCACAAGAGTCATGAAAATAGAATAACACATATGGAACAAAATAGTTGATTAAATTAACTTCAGTTATGAGTTATTTGAAATGAGACAAAGTGTAAAAAATTGTTCATGAAATTGAAGGTATGTTTAACAGAAGTTCAGATGAAAGAGGCATTTTATTGTACACTTCAGTGTCTATTAACCAACTTAACACTGAGAAATGGATTTTGGTTGGTTAATAATTTTCCAGCTGGGGCAAAAAATGCAGAGTTATTATCTTTTAAAAACAGATCAGCTTCAATGTTAAATTGTGCCAAAATAAATTGTACTGTTTTAGTTTAAAATCCCCAATTATCACCAAGTTACACCTTATAGTATTGATAAACAAAAGCTATATCTTTTACCTGCAATGAAAACACCTGTTAAGTTAAAAAAACCTCTCACATGCAAAACTAAAATATACACACTGGAGTGTTTGGGTGGAGGGTATGGAGGTGGAGGAATGGTTAACCAGGGCAGCTCATTTTTAAAGGTGCACAACCCACATACAAGGTCCATTTTACAGAGACCGTATTCACAAAAGGGATCAGGCTCAAGTTGAGCCAAAATCAGCTCAAATTTACAGCTTTTTATGCAAAACTTGAGCTGATTTTTGGCTGATCTTGAGATAGATCACTTTTGTGAATATATGGTGCATGAGTAATGAGGACAAGATTATGAAGCAGAATTCAAGTACGTGTTGATACACATAACAGTGTGAATGGACCATTAGTTAGTAGGGATATCCCTGATGGACTACGTGATGGACTTCAGGTCTCAAGTCACGGCTTGTGGGTTTGAGTCCCTAGAAAATCTTCCTGGCATCTGAGATTGGGGGTGATCAGAAAATTGACCTCCTAGAAAATGGTTCTGCTACGGATCCCTATTGGCTTACTTTATAGATGATGAAATGACCCACTAAGATTGCTTTATTTGCATGAAATTACATTGCTGAGTATAGAGAAATAAATGAATTTTTTTCAAGATTGGAAAGTACACAATTATGACTATTTTTGTGCTTTATAAAAGCTAAAAATTCTACAAATTCTTGTATTCATCATTCAAGAACTATTTTTCCATGTATTCCGGCTTACATGTGACCTCAATGTCCTAGAACAGCACATATCTCTGTGCCCCTCCCCAGTCCCCCCCATATCTCCATCTCCTTTGTAGTCTTACAAAGTTTCCTGCCTGAAACAACAAACAAACCCAAGCAGCCTCCCGCCACCAGCCAAACAACAACACTCCCACCCACACTCACATGTGTGGCTCATTCTGAACAGGATACCTACCTATTAACTTAGCCTGGTGGAGGGCTCAGTGTTGAAACCCCCCACTCACCTTCATAGTTCATGTGCTCAGTACAGAATCTCACCCTACTCAGCATTAAAACCCCCACTCACATGCGTATTTCTTTTCTCTTTCAACAAACCCCTTCCTATACTTAGTCTGGCAGAGGGCTCAGTGTAACCCCCCCACCATATGTGTAGTTCATTTACTCTGTACAGAATTACCCAACAAACCTTAGCCTGGTATAGGGCTTAGCACCCCTCCCCCCACACTCACCTGTATAGTTTATTATTTGACGAGATACTAATTCAACAGTTACAAGTTTGCCTCCCAACTGCACCTTTTATGCAGTTGTGCGTACAGTCTGATTGGACATGTGACCTATCTTATGATAAGATGAGATGATGATAAGAGAGATATAAGGACTTTTTCATAGGATAATCCCATTTAACATTAAACATGTGATATGACGGCCATTTTGTTTTCGAAACTAGGCCAAATTACTATCAGGCTAACATTCCTAGCCTTTTATCTTTTGTGCAAATTTGATTAACCTAGCTGCGATATTTCAAGTTTTAGTGCATCTTAATGATTTTGAAATAATTGGCTATGGTGGCCATTTTGTTTTTCAAAATAAGGCCAAAATTTTTCTCAGACAAAACATTTGCAGGCCGGGACTTTTCATGGTCTATCTTTACATTCTAAAGCCATAGCACCAATAAAAAGGTAGAAATAAGGACGTTTTAGTGTGATGACCCCATTTAACCTTGAAGCCGGGGTCAAAGGTCAAATTCAACACCTGGAAAAGATTCCCAGGCCATGACTTTCTACAAGTTGTTTTCACATCCCGAACCTCTAGGAGTAATTTTTGGGGATATATAAGGCCTTTTTAATAGGATAACCCCGTTTAATATAAAACATGCGATATGGCGGCCATTTTGTTTTTTGAACTAGGCCAAAATTACTATCAGGCTAGCTTTCCTAGCCATATATCTTTTGTGAAAATTTGATGAAACTAGCTGCAATATTTCAAGATTTAGAGCACCTTTATGATTTTCAAACAATTAGCTATGGCGGCCATTTTGTTTTTCAAAATGAGGCTAAAATTTTGCACAGACAGGTTTTCATAGCCATAAACATTCCCTGAAAATTTGGTGAAGATATCTTTATAAGTGAATGAGATATTAAGGTTTATGTAAAAACGTGACGAACAGACAGACGGACTCACGGACAGACTCATGGACTCACGCACGCATGTACGGTATAATCTCTCGACCATGGCCTTCGGCCGCAGGCTGGAGATGAAAAGTGATTGCATGGAGCACCAAGACAGGGGTTTTTAGTGAAGTGGATTTTGTTCTGATAATTTTCCCGAAAAGATAAAAAACTAGTCTCCCAAACACACCTGTATGGATTATGCCAGTACGTGTTCATTCTATGTTTTCTCACAGAGGTGTCAGAATGGAGCAGTGTGACAGGGGGTTAAAGATCTTGTTTTTCATGTTGATTGATGGCTACCTCCCCTATCCATCATTATAAGAAAACATTGAAAAACCTTCAGCAGTACAAAAAATCTGTGTTGTTATGAAGAGTGAACGTCTGTGGTTTGGAGATCAAAGGGTGTCCAGTTACATGCTTTTAATACCTGTGTCTAAAGAGATGGACCTATTGCCCAGTTAAAATGCACAGCAAATGTGGAGTAAAGGAGCTTACACGTCAGTGGTCCATTGTAAATTTAGTACATACAGAGCTGAAGAATTTAGATTAACGGTTATATTAGACAACATTTATGCAGAGATTATAAGGCAATTTATATTTTCAAACTAATTTAATATGCCACAAGGGTAATTGTAATCATTTTTATGTGAACACATAGCAGAACAAATGATATTTTAATTTTGATGTGTTTGCAAGACACATAAACTAGAGCCATATATGAATAATTTGAATATCGCTTGGTATCTTGTTTTAAGAAAAGTGGAAAAATATCAGTTGCTCTAATTGCTTAGTACATAAGATAAATGATAAACTGATGAAAAAGGTAAAAGCATTCTTTGGGCTTTAGTGACCCACATGGCTTTAGTCTTAGTGACCCACATGGCTATTTTACTCCCTTGGACAGGATGCCAGCCTGGTTTACCTCCCAAACTAGTGTCGGTACCCATTTATACTCCCGGCTCAACATCAACAGGGACACACAAATGTGTAAAGTCCTTTGTCCAAGGGTACATTCTCCATCAGCAGGTCAAGGATCAAACCTAGACCTTCCACTCTGAAGTTCAGCACTCTAGCTACAGGGCCTCAGAGACCACACCAGTGATAGAGTAGTCTGCTATTATTGCCACAAATGATCCCTAGGACTTATTGTTAATGACTGATCACTGATTAAATCTGATGACCTTACATGTCTACAAATGTAACCTTGTGGGTAACACACTTGCCCAGGAACACAAGACCTTGGTTTGAAATCAGGTGCAGGCTGATGCATACTGGCTTGGTTGACCACTTAATATGGTGGTCCTCAGTCATTGGGTCTTCCCCCCCCCCCCCCCCCCCTAAAGAACTTCAGGGATACTGATAAATGGACATCCCTGAGACTCTGTCTTTCAGTTAGCGGAATGTCGGTCAGTCACCAGAGAGCATGGGCTGTACCTGTACAGTTGGGATGAGCTGAATAACACTGTATTGATACAACAGAGTGGGTCAGTTCCCAGCAAGTTGAAAGAAAGAGGACATGGGATTAAAAATTTATTCTTTAAGTAAAACTACTTGATGTATTTAGAAGCACATACTAAAATTTACAGTTTATATTAATATTCATGTATGACCTAGGCTGGCCAAGCAACCTGCCAAACTAGACTAAGTATGAAAGGTCAGGTCCAAGTAAGAAAGACCCACAGGTCAAAGCAAGGTCAAGCCAAGCAAGACAGTGGAAAGGAAAGGCAGACAGATTGGGCAGCAATGTATAACTGATTTTTAGAGTTCATGAATTAGAATAATTCGCTCTGTCCAATCTACCTGCCAACCCAATAATAAGCCGTGCCCGGCCAAAAATGAATTTAACCCGAAAGGTCAAAGATGAAGCACCTGCAAGGTCAAAGTCAGGTCAAAGTCCAACTGACGACCCGTAGGTAAGGGAGGTAAGTTGGCCAGCAAATAGTCTGTGTATTTCAATAAACTGTTAACACACTGAGATAATGTATAAGATCTTTAAGAAGTTTTGATATTAACATTTATATGAGTAATCTTTCATTCAGTGGGTATTTTTCCACTTATCTCAAAAATTGTAACAGACATTTTGCCCTCCATGAATTTTTTCTGACAATTGCAATTGTCAGAGCATAAGCCACTGCTTTCTAAGCTTTTAATTGTAAGGGGATGAAGTAAATGAAAGGAACATACAGCAACAATAATCTGTAGAGTGTCATAATGGTGGGGGAGGAATTGTTAGATTGGACCTTTTATCAGAAAAATGTGAACAGGGTATTAAGGGAGGGAGGGAGCAACATTGTATGACTTTACTGTAATTTTCTTAATGTCTGTTTATAGAAACCCAAGTATGGTTGAAAAAAACCCTCAAAATTTTCACAGACAGTGATTAGTTAGCCAACAAGGAGGGGGGCCTCAAGTATCAAGTGTTGGTTTAAAGTGATGTCTGAAGTGTAAATAAATCATTATGTTTCCTTGTTGCCAAAGTGGGGAGATTGTAGTTTTGACATAGTTTTGTTTTACTAATAATGTACATCATTATTGTGGGTGTTAGGTTCAGGTATTATAAATTTCTGTCTTTCAAGTTTTTTAAATTACATTTCAACTAGCCATGTCAAGTCTTAATTTCTGTGCAGGAAACAGAAAAATCCACTGAGAAGTTATTCCAGATAATCTACTTTTGAAACACTCCGGTATGTCAACCTATCACCTCACAAAAGGTTCATTTCAATAGTATTTTGTACAAAGGCTAGAAGAAGAAGATCTTGTGAGCATGACTTATTATATTGTGATCATCAGAAAGTCTCACAAGCATAGCGATTATGTTATGATCACCAGAAGATTATATAAACAAGGCTTATTATGTGGCGATCACACCAGGAGATTTGTGAGCACAATTTATATTCTTGTGATTATGACTTCATTATTAAATATCAGTCACCAGATGATGTGGGGATTATCACTAATTTTCTCAATCTGGTAATCACGATTGACCAGACTGACTCAATGTTTTAGCATCCCAATAGGGGCTCCATGGTTTTTGTCGTTGATGTAAGAAAATTTTGAACATACTAGTTTTATATAACACATTCAGCTCCCACTCTTGAAAGCTTTAAAAGATTATGGACTGATTTATTTGGTAAAGCCTTCCCTCATTGGTCATGTATCAAAAAAAACTGAGACCTCATTTGTTATGATATTACATAAAATCGCAATGACTTTTTCTTGTCACTTTGCCTCCAATAAATACTGATATTAATAAGTTAATTTATTATTAAGCGTCCCGCAAGGGACGCTTGTTTGTGTATGGGAGAGCTTCTGGCTCCGCCGGCTCCGCCGGCTCCGGCGGCTCCGCATTTTGTTTTCCTTATAACTCTGTAACCGTTAGGCGGATTCTTTTCAAATTTGGCAGGTTTAGGCAGTAGCCTTGGGGAATTTTTTTGAATATGCTGCAGTGACATTTCAACCAATCAGAGAGGTCACATGACCAAAAATGTCTTTTTTCGATGGGGAAGCTTGTCCGGATGATAACTTGAAAGGAATTTTATCAATTCACCTGAAACTTGGCAAATACATTCATTCTATTAAAATCTGGAAATCATTAGATTTTGGCATTGATTGGTCAAGAAATGGCCGAGTAATTAATGATTAATTAATTATTACGAATTTTCCAAATAAGGAAAACACAAAAATGCTTATATCTCGAAAACCGTGCTAGATAGAGCGATTTCGACGAAATTTTTGACCCGCAGGGTATCTCTGCGGAGTAGTTTTTCCAATTTTCAAAAAATTTTTGTCTCGCCCAAAATGGCGGCCATTTTGAATTTTCGAAATTTTCGCAAAAATTGCAAAACACAAAAATGCTTATATCTCGAAAACCGTGCTAGATAGAGCGATTTCGACGAAATTTTTGAGCCACAGGGTATCTCTGCAGAGTAGTTATCCCAATTTTGAAAAAATTTTTATCTCGCCAAAAATGGCGGCCATTTTGAATTTTCGAATTTTTCGCAAAAATTGCAAAACACAAAAATGCTTATATCTCAAAAACCGTGCTAGATAGAGCAATTTCGACAAAATTTTTGACCCACAGGATATCTCTGCGGAGTACTTTTCCCAATTTTCAAAAAATTTTTGTCTCGCCAAAAATGGCGGCCATTTTGAATTTTCGAAATTTTCGCAAAAATTGCAAAACACAAAAATGCTTATATCTCGAAAACCGTGCTAGATAGAGCGATTTCGACGAAATTTTTGACCCACAGGGTATCTCTGCAGAGTAGTTATCCCAATTTTGAAAAAATTTTTGTCTCGCCAAAAATGGCGGCCATTTTGAATTTTCGAATTTTTCGCAAAAATTGCAAAACATAAAAATGCTTATATCTCGAAAACCCTGCTAGATAGAGCGATTTCGACGAAATTTTTGACCCGCAGGGTATCTCTGCAGATTAGCTGCCAATTTTCAAACAAAAAATTTCTCGCAAAAAATGGCGGCCATTTTGAATTTTCGAATTTTTCGCAAAATTGCAAAACACAAAAATGCTTATATCTCGAAAACCGTGCTAGATAGAGCGATTTCGACGAAATTTTTGACCCGCAGGGTATCTATGCAGAGTAGCCATGCCAATTTTCAAAAAAATTTTCTCTTGCCAAAAATGGCGGCCATTTTGAATTTTCGAATTTTTGCGCAAAAATTGCAAAACACAAAAATGCTAATATTTCGAAAACCGTGCTACATAGAGCGATTTCAACAAAATTTTTTATCTTCAGGGTATCTCTGCAGAGCAGCTATCCCAAAGAGCTTTCACTTGGTGAAGTTTCAGACCCATAGCTAATTGCTCACCTACTCAAAAAGAGTAAATGCGAATTACCTCTAAAAGTATTGCAGATGGCCAATTTTTCTCAAATAACTCATTCACCTACTTTTGGAAGAGCTTTCACATGGTGAAGTTTCAGACCCATAGCCAATTACTCACCTACTCAAAATGAGTAAATGTGAATTATCTCTAAAAGTATTGCAGATAGCCAATTTTTCTCAAATAACTCTTTCACCTACTTTTGGGAGAGCTTTCACATGGTGAAGTTTCAGACCCATAGCTAATTATTTACCTACTCAAAATGAGTAAATGCTAATTATCTGTAAAAGTATTGCGGATACCCAATTTTTATCAAATAACTCATTCATCTACTTGTGGGAGAGCTTTCACATGGTGAAGTTTCAGACCCATAGCTAATTACTCACCTACTCAAAATGAGTAAATGTGAATTATCTCTAAAAGTATTGCAGATAGCCAATTTTTCTCAAATAACTCATTCACCTACTTTTGGGAGAGCTTTCACTTGGTGAAGTTTCAGACCCATAGCTAATTACTCACCTACTCAAAATGAGTAAATGCGAATTATCTCTAAAAGTATTGCAGATAGCCAATTTTTCTCAAATAACTCATTCACCTACTTTTGGGAGAGCTTTCACTTGGTGAAGTTTCAGACCCATAGCTAATTACTCACCTACTCAAAATGAGTAAATGCGAATTATCTCTAAAAGTATTGCAGATAGCCAATTTTTCTCAAATAACTCATTCACCTACTTTTGGGAGAGCTTTCACTTGGTGAAGTTTCAGACCCATAGCTAATTACTCACCTACTCAAAATGAGTAAATGTGAATTATCTCTAAAAGTATTGCAGATAGCCAATTTTTCTCAAATAACTCATTCACCTACTTTTGAGAGAGCTTTCACTTGGTGAAGTTTCAGACCCATAGCTAATTACTCACCTACTCAAAATGAGTAAATGTGAATTATCTCTAAAAGTATTGCAGATAGCCAATTCTTCTCAAATTAATCATTCACCTACTTTTGGGAGAGCTTTCACTTGGTGAAGTTTCAGACCCATAGCTAATTACTCACCTACTCAAAATGAGTAAATGCGAATTATCTCTAAAAGTATTGCAGATAGCCAATTTTTCTCAAATAACTCATTCACCTACTTTTGGGAGAGCTTTCACTCTGTGAAGTTTCAGACCCATAGCTAATTACTCACCTACTCAAAATGAGTAAATGCGAATTATCTGTAAAAGTATTGCAGATAGCCAATTTTTCTCAAATAACTCATTCACCTACTTTTGGCAGAGCTTTCACTCTGTGAAGTTTCAGACCCATAGCTAATTACTCACCTACTCAAAATGAGTAAATGTGAATTATCTCTAAAAGTATTGCAGATAGCCAATTTTTCTCAAATAACTCATTCACCTACTTTTGGGAGAGCTTTCACTTGGTGAAGTTTCAGACCCATAGCTAATTACTCACCTACTCAAAATGAGTAAATGCGAATTATCTCTAAAAGTATTGCAGATAGCCAATTTTTCTCAAATAACTCATTCACCTACTTTTGGGAGAGCTTTCACTCTGTGAAGTTTCAGACCCATAGCTAATTACTCACCTACTCAAAATGAGTAAATGTGAATTATCTCTAAAAGTATTGCAGATAGCCAATTTTTCTCAAATAACTCATTCACCTACTTTTGAGAGAGCTTTCACTTGGTGAAGTTTCAGACCCATAGCTAATTACTCACCTACTCAAAATGAGTAAATGTGAATTATCTCTAAAAGTATTGCAGATAGCCAATTCTTCTCAAATTAATCATTCACCTACTTTTGGGAGAGCTTTCACTTGGTGAAGTTTCAGACCCATAGCTAATTACTCACCTACTCAAAATGAGTAAATGCGAATTATCTCTAAAAGTATTGCAGATAGCCAATTTTTCTCAAATAACTCATTCACCTACTTTTGGGAGAGCTTTCACTCTGTGAAGTTTCAGACCCATAGCTAATTACTCACCTACTCAAAATGAGTAAATGCGAATTATCTGTAAAAGTATTGCAGATAGCCAATTTTTCTCAAATAACTCATTCACCTACTTTTGGCAGAGCTTTCACTCTGTGAAGTTTCAGACCCATAGCTAATTACTCACCTACTCAAAATGAGTAAATGTGAATTATCTCTAAAAGTATTGCAGATAGCCAATTTTTTCTCAAATAACTCATTCACCTACTTTTGGGAGAGCTTTCACTTGGTGAAGTTTCAGACCCATAGCTAATTACTCACCTACTCAAAATGAGTAAATGCGAATTATCTCTAAAAGTATTGCAGATAGCCAATTTTTCTCAAATTAATCATTCACCTACTTTTGGGAGAGCTTTCACTTGGTGAAGTTTCACACCCATAGCTAATTACTCACCTACTCAAAATGAGTAAATGCGAATTATCTGTAAAAGTATTGCAGATAGCCAATTTTTCTCAAATAACTCATTCACCTACTTTTGGGAGAGCTTTCACTTGGTGAAGTTTCAGACCCATAGCTAATTACTCGTCTACTCAAAATGAGTAAATGCGAATTATCTCTAAAAGTATTGCAGATAGCCAATTTTTCTCAAATTAATCATTCACCTACTTTTGGGAGAGCTTTCACTTGGTGAAGTTTCAGACCCATAGCTAATTACTCGTCTACTCAAAATGAGTAAATGCGAATTATCTCTAAAAGTATTGCAGATAGCCAATTTTTCTCAAATAACTCATTCACCTACTTTTGGGAGAGCTTTCACTTGGTGAAGTTTCAGACCCATAGCTAATTACTCACCTACTCAAAATGAGTAAATGCGAATTATCTCTAAAAGTATTGCAGATAGCCAATTTTTCTCAAATAAATCCTTCACCTACTTTTGGCAGAGCTTTCACTTGGTGAAGTTTCAGACCCATAGCTAATTATTCACCTACTCAAAATGAGTAAATGTGAATTATCTCTAAAAGTATTGCAGATAGCCAATTTTTCTCAAATAACTCATTCACCTACTTTTGGGAGAGCTTTCACTCTGTGAAGTTTCAGACCCATAGCTATTTATTCACCTACTCAAAATGAGTAAATGCTAATTATCTGTAAAAGTATTGCGGATACCCAATTTTTATCAAATACTCATTCATCTACTTGTGGGAGAGCTTTCACATGGTGAAGTTTCAGACCCATAGCTAATTACTCACCTACTCAAAATGAGTAAATGCGAATTATCTCTAAAAGTATTGCAGATAGCCAATTTTTCTCAAATAACTCATTCACCTACTTGTGGGAGAGCTTTCACTTGGTGAAGTTTCAGACCCATAGATAATTATTCACCTACTCAAAATGAGTAAATGTGAATTATCTCTTAATAGTATTGCAGATAGCCAATTTTTCTCAAATAACTCATTCACCTACTTTTGGAAGACCTTTCACACACGAAAATGAAAAATTGTGAATATCTCGGAAAAGCTATTTATTCTGCTTTAATGCTCGGCGGGAGATACACACCACGGCAGTGGTCTTGACAAAAATTTTTGTCTCCCCAAAAATGGTGGCCATTTTGAAATTTCAAAGTTTTTGCAAAACACAAAAATGCTTATATCTCGAAAACCGTGCTATATGGAGTAAACTCAACAAAATTTTGGACCTGCTGGGTATCTCTGCAGAGTAGCCATGCCAATTTTCAAAATATTTTTGTCTCGCCAAATATAGCGGACATTTTTAATTTTTTTATTTTTTGCAAAACACAAAAATGCTTATATCTTGAAAACCGTGCTAGATAGAGCAGACTGCGCTGACTTTGGTTGCCACAACAGTATAAGGCTAGAAACGAAGCATTTTCTTAATACTTTAGCACTCACCTTTATATCCTTTTCGGGACGCTTTGTTTTTGCTATGCAAAAACATTATCTTTTTTTTTGCGAGCGATCCTCTAGTTATTGTTGGGCGCAAACTACCAATTTGCGCGATTTCAATTGCGTGATTTTGTCATCAAAACATCGTGTGCTCATCTTGAGATTGCTCAAGCAATCTTGAGATGGAGCTGCTCCAACTCACAATGATTTCTATCACAGAATCTTGATTTGTTTCGCTGTGTTTATTTTTGAGGTGGTCAATGATTGGCTGATTTTTAAATCACACTTTATTATGACATTTGAGTGAGTATAAAAGAGCAAACAGACATATTACAGAACATTAAACAAACGTATTACATACTGCAAACATATTAGCTGTAAAATGGGAGACTTATATAGCCTTACATGGGCTGATATGCAAGTGGAACAATTACAGTTCCAAGGGTAGGCTACAAGCCTGATAACTGGATTAGATGTGGCTTCTCTCTTTGCAATAAAATCACTTACTGACCTTTATTAAATCCCTTATTGTAGCCAGTTATTGGATTACATGTGGCTTCTTTATTTGCTTCATTTAATAAAACCCTGATAACCACCCTGAATTGTTATAATCCAATTGAATTAGATGTGGCTTCTCCCTTTGCAAACAATTCACTTGATGACCCCTGATTAACACCCTTATTGTAACAAGCTAATTGGATTACATGTGGATTCTCTATTTGTAATTGTTTCTCCCCCAATTGATTCATTGTAACAATATAATTGGATTAGCTGTGGCCTTTCTATTTTATTCACTTAAGGAGACAGGGATAACCACCCATAATTGATATAACCCAATTAAAAATCAAGAAATAAATATCATTGTGAGTTGGAGCAGCTCTATCTCGAGATGGGCGTGCGATCTTTTGATGATGAAATCGCGCATTGCCAAGTAAAATCTCGAGATCGCGCAAATCGGTACTTCGTGCCCAACATTAGTATTAATTTCAAAGCATAGCGAGGTTTTATCCACATGTGATATGCAATTTGGTTTTAAAAAACGTCACTCAACTACTCAGTGTACATTTAATGTTGAAGAAGTCATAAAATATTATAATAACCAATGTTCTACTGTTTATGCCATGATGCTTGATGCCAGTCAAGCTTTTGACAGAATCAACTATGTACAGTTATTTAATACCTTGTTAGCTCGTGGCATGTGCCCTATTACTGTGCGACTGTTGGTTTATGTATATTGTAATCAAGCTGTCATGGTTAGATGGGGCAACTCATCCAGTTCTTATTTTTCTGTTTCAAATGGTGTCAAACAGGGTGGGGTTTTATCACCAATTTTATTTACCATTTACATTGATAATTTATTTACTGATTTAAATAATAAAGGTCTAGGCTGTCATGTTGGTAATATCTGTGCCGGGGCATTTGGGTATGCAGATGACATTATCTTGCTCTCACCCTCTGTTCACTCCCTCAACAGTATGTATAAAGTCTGTAAAGAATTTGGTCTAAAGTATGACATTATATTTAATCCCCAGAAAAGTAAAGTAATGGTGTTTGGAAAGGACATAGAAGGCCTTTGCATCGATAACAACTATGTGACATGTTCACAGAATGAGAAACATGTTGGTCATTTAATTGGACCTCAATTGAGTAATAAAGATATTACATGTAAAAGTAATGAGCTCATGATGAATACTAATCATATAATATCTGTATTTGGTAATGCCTCACTTGAAGTGAAATATCAGCTGTTCAAGAGCTTTTGTATGCCACTTTATGGTAGTGTTTTATGGGATTATTCTCGTAGAGGTGTCGATTCTTTTTTTGTTACATGGCGAAAATGTATCAGACGCCTGTTAAACATTCCTTATAATACCCATAATCATTTACTACCCCTAATCTGTAATGACTTACCAGTTGAGAGTCAGTTATACAAGAGAATTTTTAAATTTGTTTTATCCCTGTCTAGGTCAGAGAATATATACAATAATCTTTCATTGAATTTGGCACTTAATGGCAGTGGTTCTAGAATGTGTAACTCTCTTAATTATTTATGTCATAAATACTGCCTAGTGAAGAGTAATTTTACCTCTATTAGACTATACGCTTTTGTAAAGAAAATGAGACAAACATGTAATAGAAGTGTAGATAACACCTCTGTGTTATATGCAAATGTGGCAAGAGACATGTTATTTTTTATTAATGCAAAGCAATTTAATTTTTTTTCACATAATGAAATTCTAGACATTTTGAAGTTTGTGTGTACCAATTGAAATTTAGTTTCTCTGTGTGCTCAGTGTTTTATACCTCATTGCATGTATTAAATACTAAAACTGTATATTGTTTATAAATATACGATTGTATGAATAAATAAATAAATAAATATTATTATTTATCTTGGGCAAGCATGTGTTTGCTAATTTTTTTGCCAAATAGCTCAAAAAGTTGGGCACAGATTTTGATGAAATTTTCAGGATATGTTGGTGATGGGACAGGGAACATATGATGAAATTTTAGTGGTGATGTGAAACACTGCCTGGATCCTATAACTTTTTAAAGGAATTTTTGTCATTGCACTCCTAACCAATATTTGAGGTGTTGGGCCTTGGTGGAGGTATGCACTCTTTGAGTGCTCTTGTTATTATTGGTATTTCATTAAACATGGAATTCCAGATAACATTTCAAAACAGAAGGCTCCTTAACGACCCAATGTTTATTTCTACTCAAAAGGAAATTGACTATGTTCCACTGGATTGACTATGTTTCACTGGATTGACTATGTTCCATTGGATTAACTATGTTCCACTGGTGAGTTAAATTAACTCTCTCAGTCAAAGTTACATTTCTACATCCCAGTAAAACAGCTGGGGTGGGTCCCACTGGGGCAGATCTTCAGTAAGCATCATGTTGCCATAAGTTATCATAAGCTGGGTTGAAACCCACAGTCACTGAGGTGAGAGTCAACTGAGTCATGTGCTAAGAGTGACCACCACTAAGTCAGTGAGATCTCTACATTGTTATTTAGCGAACTATATATATTTACTGTCATTTAGTTATGTATGGTACCTTTTAGTTATAAATATCAAACAACTTGAATCATCAAGTAAATGGCACATGTAGGTTATCAGCCAGATCACAAATGTAGATCTTGTCAGTTTCATCAGTTTCCTTACACCTGACCATGGTGGATACAAAAGCCCTACTGTAAGATACAAGACAGCCTAACGCAATCTCAACTGTATATGATTGTTATGAACATCACCCAGATATCTGAATGTCCCTCTGCCACCTACGTTTCAATGCTTGTGTCATGTGGCTAAATGGAACAGGGGTATTATATTGGCTACCTTGTTAGCATCTCTATTATGTCTTATTAGATTAACTAGATGAATGAGCTTTTAAGTGACTGACAAACCACAAACAGCCTGCTGGAAATATGCAGGTGATGTGGTACTAATTTGTGCCTGACTTTCAATGTGGACTATGTATCACTAAGTACAAGGCATGTGCCCATAATTCCTTGGTCTCATTTCTACAAATGGCCCTTGCTGACCCGTCAGTATGATTTTCTGTTGGTTTTTATTAGTTTTGTTAAACCAGAGTTGGGCAATGTTCATCATGATAAGTATAATTAACATGTTAGTTGAGGATATTCCAAAATATTCCAGAAATGTTCCAGCATTACTTTGGAGTCCATTCTGTTGTTCAAACATCTTCTAATTTGTTACATATAATATGTGATGATTTGCCAGTTAAAACCAAATTTGGAAAATGGCAGTTCAGTTTTGTGGGAATGCTTTTTACAGTACCAGTACTTTGGTGATATTATCATGTCATATATATATTGGTAGATATTTGTACATCTTATTTTCAACCTACTTAATAATATATATGATTGAGTAGTTTCATTGTTCATTTATGTATATACAAAAAGTAAGATTTATTTTTTATTTTTTAGTTTTCTTTTTGTTCCCATATAGCAATAAAATCCAGCTTGTATAGCAATATGGCAATACATGTATGTAAAATACAATACCCTTTATTCTTCAAGTTAACTTTACAAATGTACTTGCCAACTGTGTATGGCTAATATTTGTAAACGCCTGGCAGGGGTTGTCCACCATCGCCTCCTAAAGGGGAAGAAAGTAAGATTTATGTTGTTGTTTGTGTGTTTATATATATGTTACAACTTACATTGTTCTAAATGTACATAAATGAATATATAAATAACCTAAAAAGCATTCATAGAGCACAGACCTCTGCAGGGGGGGGGGGGGGGGGTTCTGATTCAGGATTTTTTTGTGTCCAGAATATGATCTCAATCTTTTCCAAAAGGTAATCACTTCTTGGTTTGGACAGCACTTATCTGTATACAAAAGATTCATGAAGACATTTTCCCTTACTTTTGTAGTAATGTCAACCAGAAAGTCAAAGTAACTGAAGATATACTGAAAATGGGGAAACTGAAAAATTTGTTGATTTTTTATGTTTCGCACAATTTAATGACTTCTTCCCTTGGCCAGGACCTTCCCCCTTTTATGAAGTTTAACTTCCTTTGTGGAGGTAATATTCCACCTTTATCCAAAAATAATGCAAAGGCCGCATGACTGAAGACTGTGACAATCTGTTTTTAAGTAAATTAAATAAATTCAATTCTCACATATTTTTAACAGTTGCGCAGTAAGGAAAAAGTTTGTTCATTTGTGTAGTAAATAATGAACAAATATCCAACAAATTACATGTTCATTATGCTATGTATACACTTATTTGATCTCAAAATCTGGCTCTTCTCAAAACCAAAAACATAAGTAAAAAGAATAATAATGATCGGTTGGAAAATAATAAAATTGTGTTTCTAAAGTTAAAAAAATAAAACCTTTAGTTTATGTATGTATGTAAAAGAACAAAAAGATCGGCTTCCAGACCCTAGTGTGTGGAAATGGTAGCTTTGATGGTAGCCATCATTCATGAAACACAGCTTTATGACAACATAAAGTCAAGTCTGAAAAGTTATATTTTTTGTGTGATTTTGAAATAAGCTACTGTTGATTGTGATCTGACTGCAGTTGGCAATCTATTCAGCTAGAAAGGCACAGCAACCACAAGACTTGAGGATAGGGACACTGAAGACGCGCCCGCTATATGCTTCCATAGCCAGGGGAGTATTTATTGGACTGTCTCCCACCCGACCCCCTCACTGTATTGAGTTAGTCATGTGTAAATTGATACAGCATTGTACAATTCCTCCAACATTTACATCTCTCATAAAAGCAAATGGACTGACCCTAATCTACAAAGCCATAAATAGACTTATCTGTTTTGGAATGCCAATATATCTAGTCTGAGAGATAAATGAACTACTCTAAAGACAGTCTGACTAATCCCATGGGTATCAAACCCCCACATCTCACAGTACAAGTTTTGTAAGCTGGGGCATTGGGTCACTGTTTGTACTTGGCTGAAAAGTTCATGTAAGGCTATGTTCACAAGTATGCAATCTACTACTTGATTTCTCCTTTTAGGGTTTTACCAAATATGGAAATGCATTTTAAGACTATTTTTTGATCAAGGACAGTTTTTCTTCATATTTGGTGAATACTTATTAATTTAACAAAACAGTGTATCTATCATCATCAAAATCATAGCAAAAGTTTTGTAAACAGAAACACAAAAACACAATGTCATTACAAAGCTGGACATTGCAAATTGCTGATAACATCCATTGGAATGCATTGTCATTTTTTGATCCGCATAGTATAATCCGCAAACAATGTTTATCTGTTTATATGATAGTAAGAAATGTCTTCACATGTTGAAGGTAGTTTGTAATGTTTTTTTTTTTTTTTTTTTTTTTTGCTTTGGGAATGAAAAAAAGTCACTAGAATTTTTTTATTTTAATTTTACATATTGTATATATTTATTGGATATGGTTAAAATTGCAGGTGTTTGTGATTTA
The DNA here is from genome assembly GCA_964017235.1 of Sabellastarte sp. h YS-2021. Lineage (NCBI taxonomy): Eukaryota > Metazoa > Annelida > Polychaeta > Sabellida > Sabellidae > Sabellastarte > Sabellastarte sp. h YS-2021. The sequence goes on from OZ024927.1 coordinate 12,335,750, forward strand.
TCATTGTAGAATTCTGGCCCCTCATTTTTCCAAATGGGAACACAGAAATATTACAGTTGTAAATCACAAATTACAGACTACAAACATGGAAAGGTAGACTTATAAGTTGTTTAGGGACAATGAATTAAACACCAGCAAATTGACAGCACACGCACCTCTGACTTGAATTAACTTTTTTTTTCATCATTTAAGAACTTTCAAAAGAGGGCTATAAATTCATGATATAAGACATAAAATTTTAGATTCATAATCAAACAAGAGTAACATAGTAAATTTGAAAACTTCTATCTTATCAAACTGTTTAAGACTTTAATAAATGATAAAAACATTTTAATTGAATACACAACCTTTAGGAGCATCTTACCAGATTTTTATTGAGAGATAAAATGTCAGATCACTATTTTTTGATCAGGTAAGATTTATTTTGTAAATCTCATTGCAACTCGACAGCCAATTTGTGTTTTAGCTTGAAACCTATTATGATTCATAGTGGCTCATAGATATTTTGGACAATCTTTGTTTTTCAGCAATTGCTTCTATAACACCAGATATGATCACCCTAACTGAGATTACCTGACCGTTCCACATCTTGACTCATCTGTTCACAAATCAGACAAACATTTCAGCTATAGTTTTTTTGCCTTTGATATGCCTAAAGTCTGGAATGATCTATCTGATAACATTACATAATTCAGTCTCCATTACTTCCTTCACCCAGATAGCATTCCGCCGTCGGACCGACATTGGCTGTTGGTTGGCAGATTTTGCCGACGTTGGGCCAACGTTGGCTATTGGTCGCATTGTCAGCAGATTTTGCCAACGTTGGGCCAGCGTAACAGTGGCTTGCCAACCAAAACTTTGGTAAGATATCTCTATATTTTGCCGACATTGGGCCAATGGTGGATTTTTATTCAAGATGGCGGCGAGCAATAATAGGGGATTTTGTGAAACTTAGTAAAAAATTATTTATTATGGTATGTCTAAAAATCATATTTCAGTGAGTCACAAATTTTTACTAACTATTTAACAATTTTTGACATAAAAATAATATTCTCATTATAAATTCAGACTGAAAAAGTTGTTTGTGAACATTATAATTTTAGCACTGTATTATGGACTATCACCTTATGACACTGTTCCAACATTGTTAATGTTTGGTCATATATGTGACTTATCAGGGATTTCCTTTATGTGGGTGTTCCACCACACGACTAAGGCTCCCGATTAAGGGTTTTTGAGGGTCGGTTTGAAATATTTGCTTAGTCCCAGACCTTCTGTAAGGGTCGGTTGTGGTCGGTTGGGGCCGTGTGAGAAATCAAACATGTTTGATATTTCACACGACCCCAACCGATTATTTTTTCCCGCCATAAACAAAATGTCCAGTCCCAGGCGTCCTCAGGCCTCCTCAGATCAAATTTACACAGTCCTATGTGGTCCCAGGCCGCCTGCGACCCTTAGTCGCCGACCCTTAGTCCCAGACCCTCTATTCTTAGTCCCAGGCCTCCTGCGACCCTTAGTCCCATTGCAAAACAAAAATCGGCTATCTCGGTCTGGGGACGCCTGGGGACGCCTCAGGACACCTTGTGGGGTCGGGACTTAATCCTGGGTTAGTCGGCTCTTAGTCCCAGGAGGCCTGAGGCGTCCTGGGACCCAGTCGGTTTGTCTACGACAGGATCGTGGTTCAAACCGACCACAAAAATGGCTTAGTCGGTTCTTAGTCCCAGACCAGTTAGGGACTTGGGGCGTCCTGAGGCCGATCTGTAGTTAATCCCAGACCTTCATACCGATTCTGTCTTCCACCCCATTGGTCAATTTTTTTTCCATTTTTTCCAAGACTACCCACGATTAAGGGTCGCCGACAGGATCGGGGCTTAATCCTTTGGTGGAACAAGGGCATAACTAAGATCCTCCCACAATCTGTCTATCACTTGCCTTCTGTTAAAAAATGGCCACATAACACCATGTTGCAATCTGATTGGCTGATGCTATACATTGAGTAAAATTTTTTTACCGGTGGCTTGCCGATATTGGGCCAATGTCAGACCGCCGGCCAAAAACCCTTTGGGCCAATGTCGGACCGACAGATGTGCTGACGTTGGGCCAACGTTGGCCCAACGTCGGAATGCTATCAGGGTGCAGAAGCAAGCTTAAAACTTACGTTTTTGTGAAAGCCTCTCTGCCTTAGCTACCTCACCGCTGCCCTCTTTGGGATTATGATCCAACTATGTTAAGAACTCTTATTGACAAATTCAGATTTTTTTCCCATCCACTTGTCTAATTCATCTCTGTGTTACCTAGGCTTTAATATCTAAAGATATCTGAATAAATTCAAATTGTTCCCGTCCATATTTCTGTTTTATTTTGGTGTGACCAAGGCTTTAATGTCTGAGTAAATTCAAATCCTTCCATTTGCCTGATTCATCTCTGTGTGACCAACTCTTTATCTTATTGTCTGGGGCCCCCTGCCTTAGTGATGATATCTTTAACATTTTCTGATAACATTTTGAGCTATGACTTAATCGACTCCATCGTGTCAAAGTTCCCAAATGACTTGTGGAACTTGTGAATCAAACTCGTAAATAAATCTGATCTTGTGTCTTTTTATCCCTATTTGCAGTCGATTTTATGCTCAGTAGAAATCAAAAGGGGTCATTGGAATTAAATAGCTATTGACTCATGTAATGAGGAACTCATAGTTTCTCAGATTTATCTTACAATCATTTTGTTTTCCAGAAGGAGCTTTTTACTTCATCTGATTGTTGAAAATTTGTTTTACTGTTTCTGTGATAAGACTTGAGGCAATACAAGAAATTCTTGCTTTTGAGCATAAGTAACAGTGTGCTAAGTGTCTATGTCTGCAAAAACTGCCAATTTTGGGTGTTTGCCACAATAGTTTTGTTAATTTAAAAGCTATTGAAGTAGCTTTTCAAGAAGTTTGGAATTGACTAAAAGGCTGGGAACAAATAGTGAAATTACTATTTAAACAGGTGATTATTGAATTTGGCAAATATTTATACTTTTAGTTGGTATCTTAGATATTCCTTATCAAACTCACTCAAGATATGTATCATTTATTTTTGATGATGTGCCCATCGAGGCACAGTTACATAAGAGGTCTGTTAAATTTTTGAGCAACATAATGCTAAGTGAAAATCACATGGTTCAATTGTGTGGAAAACTTATGTCTAATGGAAGCCAATCTGCTGTGTCCAAGAGCTTTAATTCTTTAGCTCACCTGTATTCATTGTCTTATAGTCAGATCTGTAATGTAGGTTATGCTACAAGGAAAATTAAATCACTTGGTAATGGTTGTAATGAAAACGATTTTATGAATATCGAGCATATCAAATCATTACTTTGTATGAGACAATTTATACTTTGCAGAACAGCCAAAGGATGGTTTTACAATGGAAGACTTAAATATAATACTCGAGTATTTTTGTGTGATTATTTGAAATTTTTTTTTTTTCACAATTTTTGTTTGTAAATAACTCTAGTTCTTTCATTCAACCTTTTTCATTCAACCTTAGACTCTACGTTAGTAGATTTTGGACAATGTTAATAGACAGATGAAAACAAATTATATATTACCTTTTAAATTTAAAAAAAAATTATTGTGGATTCATTGTTAATCCATAACTTTGTAATGTCCAAACAGATTGTAAATAACTCCCAAATGTATCATCTGTTTGAAAAGACAAAGAGTTTGACACCAAACATACTTGTATGTTAACTTCCATGGGTTCGCTGCATTGCCTACATTTTGTAAAAGGAAACATTTATTCTAAAATTAATGAAAGCAATAACATTTACATCACCAATTGGATATCAGTGCTCGGTGGTGTGGAAACATCTACTAGGAATAATGTTGAACTTGCCGACCTGTTGCTATGGGGGTTGTCAAGGGTTCTCGGTGGATTTTAGGGGCAACAGAGCCAGACATAAAGAGTCTGTGGTTATCTACCCCATCTGTCTATCAATTCCCTGGTATGCATGCACTGTCTTGATGGTATTGGATCTTAGGGGGAAGGCTTGAATGATAGAAACATATCTATACCATGATACATTTACTTTATAGATGTCTCAAAAGGTTAATATTAACTTATGGGTTTCTCTTTTTGGTTCAAAATTTATTTTACCCAGAATATTTTCAATGTACTGGAAATGTTTTGAAAACCAGGGGCTGGTTTTATGCAAGGAGTTGAGTATTGAATTTGAGCTTTTTTTTGATGCAGAAAGTCCCATCATTGCTGGTTTCTGCACAGTAAAGCAATTCTAGAGTGTTTCTACTCTCATAAATATGCTGCCAGTCTATCACAAGTAAACTCCACAACTGTAAAAACATTCTAGAGTATTCTACAGTAACACCAAGCGGTCAGCATGTTTGAGATTTGATCATTTGACCCTCCTGTCTGTGGTATTGGAACTACTTTTCAAACTACTTCCTAAACTCCACAGCTCAGATTTAGGACAAACTCTCAATTTTTTTTTCAAATGAAAGGTCTACACATACCAAAGCAACCTGATGAGATCCGATACAATAGCATCAGATAATGTTAATTTTAAATTGGCCAAATGGTGAACATTTTCAATAGTGGACCAGACATTTATAGTAAAGTTACGGTCATTTTAATGAGAAAGCATTACTATATGTGACAGAACAGAAAAAAACTATTAAATCACTACTTGTGGCTTGGCTAGTAGGGATTTTTCTTATGGCTCACCTGGTAGTCCGTGGACATCTAGAGTGAGAGGTTGTGGGTTTTATTCCCATGGACAGTATACAAACAATGCCTGTAGATCTAATAAATGTGGAGTATTTTTCTACAAAGGTTGTGTCAGCTTGTATTGTATTGTTTTCTTATCACTTTATAAAATTTTATTGCTCACTGTCTTTATTGGCGCCTCCAGACCAAATCTGGAAAGTAGAACCAAATACTGACCATTTCAATACCAACAATGGTAAGTCTGTCTATGGGTGCTGCTTGTTTCTGATTTTTGTAGAACAAAAGTACCTCGGACCTGGATGGGATGTCGCTCTGTTACAAATTTGCCTCCCAAACTATGGAAAAACTAAATTGTCGGAATGTAATAGAGTAAATGATACCTAACTGGCCCAGCTGTTAACCAGGTTGCATTTGATTGCTTTGCTCTAAGAGACCTGTTTCATTTCTATGAGTCTAGTTCACAATAGGGTTACGATGAAGTATGGTAATAATGCATGATTCAGGGTACAGCTTATGATAGGTTTAAGATGGCTTTAGAATGTGTTCCTGATGTACAAGATACATTCCTGATTGGCATTGCCATTGCTTCAGAAAATCTTCTGATAGATTTGCAGTAGATTCCAATCCTCCCGATTGGTATCTGACTGGTTTACAATGGACTTAAGATGAAACAGATAGGTTTACAATCGCTATAAGATGGAAAAGATTGCTGTATGACTGTAAGATAGGTTTAAGATTGCTGTAAGATAAGATGACAATATGTTTGGTTTACGATGTTATAAATCTGATAAATATTTGAAAAGCTTTGCATAATCATGTAATTTAAACAGTTTAAAATTCTTGTAAACTGTTTCTGATGGACCCCCGAGTGGTGTGCTTGTAAACCTATCAGGATGTTCTGTATTTTCTGTTCAGGATGTCTGTACGATGGCTTTAAAATTATTAATATGCATAAGATTCTCAATTCCTAAAAATTGACAATTAGGACCAGTATTTACAATATATCGCAGAAATGGAACAGCCCCCTAACGTATGTAAGTATGGGTTCAGACCCAGTTGATGTTGGATGTACTGAGGCCTCTCCTGAGACGCCATTAGCTGGGTTTGACTGAAAGGAACATAAAAGTTTAACCTTGACCTTTATAAAGTAAATATTACCCAAATATTTAAATATTTGGTTATAGAAGGAGGGATAGTAGATGTTACAAGTTAAGTGCTTGTAGAGTGGTTGAAGTGTGTGATCTGACATTATGAAGTATAACCCTTCAATGCCTGGGGGTGTTTCTGTGGTAAACCACACAAATTCTCTTCAAATCTACTACATATTGAAGAGATTTTCTCAAGATATCTAAATGACCATGTTAAAGCACTTAATTTCAATAGAAGTACACTTAAAACAAATTGTCAGTCACTTAAAAATATTTAAAATGCAGCCATGGCACAGTTATTAAACTCCTGTCACTGATCTATTTTAGTGCTATACAATAGAAAAATACATAAACATTCTCTGACTTTTCTGCCCTACGTTGGTATCCAAGGATCAACTGTGGAAGTTTTAACAATATGTCCATTGGTCTGGAAAAAAGGTTGAATCTTACTCTTATGCTTAAATTATTTGAAATTTGAATGTTTTTCCTTTTTCAGTTAGCATGTTAAAGAGGTTATGTTTTTGCCTGGTTTTTTGGGAGTTTGTTTGTGAACAAGATAACTCAAAAACTTATGGACGGATTTTGATGAAATTTTCAGGATATATCTGAAAAGGAAGAAATGATTCAATTTTGGGAGTGATCCGGATCACTATCTGGATCTTCTGGATCTATGAAATGTAATTTTTAAAGACAGATAATTCAAAAAGTTATGGACGGATTTTGATGAAATTTTCAGGATATGTGCTCCCTTGACTGAGGGCTGCGCTCTCCGAATGCTCTTGTTGAAGTTTCTCAGTGGGTTTTCTAGTTTTAAATCTGACAAGCAATATTTTGACATCACCGATACCCAGTTGACTCGACTTTATTCCCTTTTATTGATTTGAAGTGCTACTTGTATCACAGCCTAGACCAATGTAGAGGGGCAACATGTGGTTTTCAATTGTCCCTCCACAATGCTGGACATTGACTTTTTTTCAGCACTTACCAGTTGGGCAAGTGGTATTCAGATTTCGCTTGCCCTGACCTAAAATCTACTTGCCCATACTAGTGTGTCTTCAGATTATTAATTACATTTTAATTGGGTTTTCTGCATGACATGTTGCTAGTCATTTACGTTATGTTACTAGGGCCTAAGTACATTTTCCCCCAGTTGTCTTACAGGGAACCTTAAAAGTAGTAGTCATTTCTCAGACTTAAAATTCAGTTAGGCAAAACTTAACAAAAAATTTACACAAGAAAAAAGTACTATTTTGCCAATTTTAGTTACTTGCCATACGGGCAAGTGAAGCACAGGGCAAGTGGACAAATTGTAATGTCCAGCCCTGCTCCACGTAGCAAAATAATTGGCTGAAATGGCTAAATTGGGGAGGAGTCATAAGTTCAAATGAAGAGACACACACATTTTATTTAATCATCTTCTTCTTTTCATTCTTAGGACATGGGTGGGAGAATAATTAAAGTCTGTTGCTTTGATAACTACGGAAGCTCTGGACTGCCAAAGTTCATTTATTTTACTAACTTGAATATTCCAGTTAGTTAACTTGAATATTCAAGTTAATAACTGGAATATTCGAGTTAGTAACTTGAATGTACCAGTTACTAACTTGAAAATACCAGTTGCCTAACTTGAATATACCGGTTAACTAACTTGTATATACGAGTTAGCTAACTTGAATATATGAGTTAGCTAACTTGAATATTCGAGTTACTAACTGGAATATACGAGTTAGTAACTGGAATATACCAGTTACTAACTTGAATATACCAGTTAGCTAACTGGTATATACGAGTTAACTAACTGGAATATATGAGTTAACTAACTGGAATATACCAATTAGGTAACTGGAATATACAAGTTAACTAACTGGAATATACGAGTTACTAACTTGAATATACCAGTTAGTAACTGGAATATACGAGTTACTAACTTGAATATACCAGTTAACTAACTTGAATATATGAGTTAGCTAACTTGAATATACTAGTTAAGTAACTGGAATATACAAGTTAATAACTGGAATATACGAGTTAGCTAACTGAAATATACAAGTTAATAGCTGGAATATACGAGTTAGCTAACTGGAATATACGAGTTAGTAACTGGAATATACGAGTTAATAACTGGAATATATGAGTTAGCTAACTGGAATATACGAGTTAGTAACTGGAATATACAAGTTAATAACTGGAATATACGAGTTAGCTAACTGGAATATACAAGTTAGTAACTGGAATATACGAGTTAATAACTGGAATATACGAGTTAATAACTTGAATATATGAGTTAGCTAACTGAAATATACAAGTTAATAACTGGAATATACGAGTTAGCTAACTGGAATATATGAGTTAGTAGCTGGAATATACGAGTTAATAACTGGAATATATGAGTTAGCTAACTGAAATATACGAGTTAATAGCTGGAATATACGAGTTAGCTAACTGGAATATACGAGTTAGTAACTGGAAATATACGAGTTAATAACTGGAATATATGAGTTAGCTAACTGGAATATACGAGTTAGTAACTGGAATATACAAGTTAATAACTGGAATATACGAGTTAGCTAACTGGAATATATGAGTTAATAACTGAAATAACTTGAATAACTTCTTAGCCTTTCTAATTTTTCTTTCCTTCTTATCTTTCTTTAAAACTTTAGGGGCGGGAAAAATTTTGGGGATACTTTGCGCAGACCTTAAGCTTTACTTAAGGTAACCTTAAGCATAACTCCAAAACACCCCGTCATCGCGTTTCGGAAAAAAAGCACACACACCTGTGCTATAAGATTTATCTGGTACATTCTAGACCAAATTTCCAAGGTCGGAAAGGATTTTCTCATCAATCGCACCATAGATACCTGAATGGGAGGCGTTTTAGTTTTGTAAATTTTTAAAAATATGGGTACTTGGTCTGTATCTCAAAAACGGTTAGGATTTCGGCGTTTTGTTGGAATAACTTATTCAGCTACTTTTTGATAATCTTTCACATGCCGAAGTTTTAGCCCTGTATCTGCAATCTTAAGGTCACCTTAATGTCAAAAAAGTGGGTTTTAGCCCTCCAGTTCACTTAGTTTTTCACTTTTTTCAACCAAACTTGCCACATATATTAAGATTTGCCAAAGGAATATCCGGACTTTATGGTGACCTAAAGCTCAAAATGTCAATTTGATGCTTAAAGACATCAAATTGGAATAAAATCCTCTGGCTCCTTTCTTTTTCCATTTTTTATATTGAAATTATCACTGGTATTAAAGTAGGTAAAAATAATACTTATGGTCACCTTAAACTCTCAGTATGAATGGAGTTGTAGCCACCTTAAAGTGAAATAAGGGGGTTTTCAGCCTCCAAGTATCTTATTGTTCGACTGACCTCAGTTAAACTTTGCACACCTATAAAGGATGGCAAACCAAAGGGTTATCCTGACTTTAAGGTGACCTTAAACTGTTAATATAATTTTGGCCCCCCTAAAGTCATAACATTTGAATAAAGCCGTCTGGCTCTTTTCTTTTTCCATATCTAACATATATTGATATTGAAGGGACATTCTCATATTATGGTCACCTTAAAGTCGCAATATCAATGAAGTTATGGTCACCTTACAGTGAAAAAGGAAGTTTCAGCCTTAAGCTATCTTATTGTTCAACTGACATGAGCTAAACTTTATGCACTTATAAAGGATGAGAAAAGGGACATTCATATTTTATGGTCACCTTAAAGTCCCAATATGAATGAAGTTATGGGCACCTTGCAGTGAAATTATGGAGTTTTTAATCTCCAGCTATTGTATTGTTCAGCTGACCTCACTTTAATTGTGCACACTTATTAAAGATGAAAATAGGGACAAGTAACATACACAATGCAATAAAGTTCACAGTTTCTATTGCTTATGGTGCATATGTTAACATATTTTATGGGCGACTTCTTTTTCATCAGGGCCACTTCGTTTTTGTCAGCAAAAACATTCTTCTAGTTAATTCATATATTCCAGTTAGCTAACTCATATATTCCAGTTAGCTAACTCGTATATTCCAGTTATTAACTTGTATATTGCAGTTAGCTAACTCGTATATTCAAGTTATTAACTCATATATTCCAGTTAGCTAACTCGTATATTCCAGTTATTAACTTGAATATTCCAGTTAACTGGTATATTCAAGTTAGCTAACTCATATATTCAAGTTAGTTAACTGGTATATTCAAGTTAGTAACTCATATATTCCAGTTACTAACTGGTATATTCAAGTTAGTAACTCGTATATTCCAGTTAGTTAACTCATATATTCCAGTTAGTTAACTCGTATATACCAGTTAGCTAACTGGTATATTCAAGTTAGTAACTGGTATATTCCAGTTACTAACTCGTATATTCCAGTTAGTAACTCGAATATTCAAGTTAGCTAACTCGTATATTCAAGTTTGCTAACTCGTATATACAAGTTAACTGGTATATTCAAATTAGGTAACTGGTATTTTCAAGTTAGAAACTGGTACATTCAAGTTACTAACTCAAATATTCCAGTTATTAACTTGAATATTCAAGTTAACTAACTGGTATATTCAAGTTAGTAAAATAAAAAAACTTTGACAGTCCAGAGCTTCCGTAGATAACAAACCTGTCACAAGTTGTTTTTTTAAAAAAAAAAACAGAAAAAACCCCCATAAAAATTAAGGTTTTTGCGATACACAGACCTAAGAAAGAAGATAAAATACTGATATATCAACTATGTGAAAACACTAGTTTCAGTGAACAGTCTCGGAAATAAAATAACTTTCCACTGAAGTAACAGCGAAAGTAATTCCAAATCAGGGTATACAATAGAAATCTACTTATGAAATAACTTATCGTAGTATATCAGTTCACTAGATTTCTTATACGAGTCTCACAATCTATGGATTGTACTGTCTGTACCAACTGCAAAAGGCCCCAAAAATTCAAGTAAAATGTTAGTATTGTGATTGGCCAAATGGTGATAGACTCACAGAGGAATTTTTATGTACTATTTACTGTCAACATTTAGCCTAACTGTAGTACTAAATTCTTTTATTTGTGCTTGTTTGTTACGCAAATTTTGATAATGACATGCATTAACAGAAGTGTAACATATAAAACTAAATACTGGTGGCTGCTATATATGACTTATAAAGATTTATGTACCAGTTATTAACTTGTATATTTTATCTTGATCTCATTTTGTAAGATATTAAGGGAAGAAAGAGAATCAGCTCTTGACTTTTTAAGAAATGGGGTTTAGGGATACACAAACATGTCAAATTTACTTCTATGAACCAATTTAAAATGTTCCAGGTCAGCTGACAAACTCGTTGACATACTGCTTTGGGTGTACGTTGATTTTCCCTCCACTGAATTTCCCCCTACTGATTGTCCTTTTATGGTAGTGGCATTCTACCAGTGAACGCCAGCCTACCAGTGAACGCCCACCTTATATATCTTTATTAGAGGTCAAGGACAAATGCTTCTATTTGTAAACCAACTGGCCATTCACTGGTATTTCTGGTTGGCGGTAAAAATGGTCGATAATAAAGATTAATTGTCAAAATATAACACTTTCAAAGAAATGTTGAACAGCATAAACAAAGTATTAATTGTACTGTATATCATTTGATAATTTGGTTAAAGAAGAATATAAGCTAAACTTGCTAATGTATAATAAATTTTAAATATTATCTAAAGGACGGGCGTTTACTGGTAGAAAGCCACTAACATATTAAGCACAGTATCAAAAATGTTTGTTGCATCTCAATTAGTCTGCTTGTTTACTTGGCGAAGCCTTTTTAAGTGAGGGAATTTTCATGGAATATTTCTCCTGTACTAGTAAGGGATTTTTCTGCAAACTTGAAGGTGTTTAGTGACCCTCTCTGAATGGACATATGCATGCAAAATGCAAATATAAAATACAATGTATGGCACACACGTCCTGGTGCATTGTATAGGTAGTCATTAATTTAGATTATGGAATAATCTAAGCAGTGACATCAGTGGAATTAAACCTTTTCATAAATTTAAATCAGTACTGAAAAAGTATATAATTGGGTCTTATAAAGAGTAAGAAAATGTAATCATATCACTCAACTCAGTTTATTATGGGCAGATAATTAATTATAAAGAGATAGATTTTTTAAAATACAATAATATTACATTCTACATTGTGATCACGTTAAAGTTTGTGGGGCAGCACAACTTGTAAGCTCAGCTTCAGCTGCCTCCTTTTCAATGAGCCAGCATTATTGATTATTATTATTATCTATAACTATTTGATAAATCTGTAATTACAAATACCTAAAGTGCTATTGTTTGTAGTATCTGTACCGTTCTGTCATTTGATGTTACGCATGGCTGAAATAAACAATTATTTATTTATTTAATATTTATTTATGTCTATGTGCACATGGTCACACAATCGGTCATTCAATTGGCTGAAAAGCTAAACATAGGGTGCATCACCCCATTAAATCATGTCTGACCTTTCCATATTTATAGGATCTTGCTTAACAACCTGAGATGTAACATAATCTGTGGACGATTAGATGTCTATTTGACCTTGACCTTTATAAACCTTGTCTGGCCTATATCTCAGAAACCATAAGGTGTAGGAAGTTGATACTTGGTAGGGACATTGGTTGGGGGTGTAGGCTTGCAATATCGTGGTGTGATCTTGATTTGACCATTGACCTTGCAGCTGTGACCTTGACCTTTAAAATCTTGTCCGGGCAAGATCTCAGAAACCATAAGGTGTAGGAAATTCAAACTGGGTAGGGATATAAGTTAGGAGGTGTAGGTGTGCAATGTTATGGTGTGACCTTGACTTGACCTTTGACCTTGCCAGTGACCTATACTTTTAAAATTTTGTCCTGGCTATATCTCAGAAACCATAAGGTGTAGGAAGTTGATACTTAGTAGGGACATTAGTTATGAGGTGTTGGCGTGCAATGTCATGGTGTGACCTTGATTTGACTTTTGCACTTGCTGTAGTGACCTTTACCTTGAAAATCTTTTCGGGGCTACATTTCAGAAACCGTAATGTGTAGAAGTTGAAACTTCGTAGGTGCATTGGTTGAGGGGTTCGGTTATGCAATGTCTTTGCTGTAGTGACCTTGAACTTAAAAATCTTTTCCGGGCTATATCTTGGAAAATGTAAGGTGTAGAAATTTGATATTTGTTAGGGAAATTACTTAATGTGGGTGTTCCACCACACGACTAAGGCTCCCGATTAAGGGTTTTTGAGGGTCGGTTTCAAAAATGTGCTTAGTCCCAAGCGTCCTGTAAGGGTCGGTTGTGGCCGTGTGAAATATCAAACATGACTCAAACCGATTATTTTTTCCCGCCATAAACAAAATGTCCAGTCCCAGGCGTCCTCAGACCAAATTTACACAGTCCTATGTTGTCCCAGGCCGCCTGCGACCCTTAGTCCCCGACCCTTAGTCCCAGACCCTTAGTGCCTTAATCCCAGGCCTCCTGCGACCCTTAGTCCCATTGCAAAACAAGAATCGGCTATCTCGGTCTGGGGACGCCTCAGGACACCTTGTGGGGTCGGGACTTAATCGTGGGTTAGTCGGGGCTTAGTCCCAGAAGGCCTGAGGCGTCCTGGGACCCAGTCGGTTTGTCTACAACAGGATCGTGATTCAAACCGACCAGAAAAATGGCTTAGTCGGTTCTTAGTCCCAGACCAGTTAGGGACTGTCTGGGGCCGCCTGAGGCGTCCTGAGGCTTCCTGAAGACGATCTGTGCTTAATCCCAGACTTTGAAACCAATACAGTTTTCCCGCCCATTTTTTTTTTTTTTCACCGACTGTCCACGATTAAGGGTCGCCGACAGGATCGGGGCTTAGTCCTTTGGTGGAACAAGGGTTTTAAAGGTGTAGGTGAGTAACGACCTTGTTGTAGTGACCTTGAACTTTAAAATCTTGTCTGGGCCATATCTCAGAAACAGTCAGGTGTAGAAAGTTGTTAGGGCATCTCTGACGCTATTTTTTAACATAAATTCACTGATGTTGAAAATGGCATCCATGTGCCATTTCTAAAGTGGGACATCACCAGAAAAGGTACACTCAACAATTTTCAAACTGTTCTATGTAATAACAAATATACTCATATTGGCATTTAGAACAGAACTATAAATAAATCATCCACAATCTTGGGGCAGAAAACAGGAGAATTCTCATTTGAGTATTATATTATCAGTGTAAAGGGACTGATCTTGTAATAGAAATATTAATCTCACACAGAGTTTTATCTTAGACCAGGCTACCTAGATATATACATGAAGATCAGATTATAGCCTTTCTCTCCAGGAGGGAAAGTAAAAATCCATACATACTTGTCTGGATAAGGCTCTGTGGAGCACATCCAAGAAAACTGTAAGGATATATTAGTCAAGTCCATTGCACATATAAGCACTGTGGTGCAGCTTAAAAACTGACATCGAAGAAAACTTTAAGGATATATAAGTTGGCCATATAAGCATTGTGTTGCAGCTTAAAAAAGTTTTTAGCTCTGTTTTAATCCACTTGTTATGAATATTTTGTTGTTCATATAAGAAGCTATAAATAGCCATGCTGTTTGTGTACAATATATAACACAAATAATATAGAATATTTTAATGAATGGTGATTGTAACTGGCCTGTGGTAGCAGAGCCCACATTGGTCTAACATGATTCCTTGTGAAAGGATGAACTTCTTGTAATGGAAGGATATCTGTCAGATATTGTTGAGGGGACAGTATATAAATATTAAATAATATTTGAATCTGTAAAAGGTGCTTCTGATTCTTGTGATAATTTTTATTTACCTTAAATAGTATATATTTATACGAATAATGACTGTAGTTACTGCCAAATATCACATATGAAGGTGTTGTATGTATCAAAATTTGTACAGTCTTTCCATTCCCTTTTCAAAATAAATCTTGCTACTAATATTCACGTGTAGAGAATCAACTTTGCCAAATACAGCAACAGAAGTCTGACATTTAGTTTTTTTTTGTTTTACCCCACAGCCCTTAAGCCCTTAAACATGTAGCTAGTAAGGGCTGTGGGGTATTGTTTTCACCCACAATTTCCGGATGGGTGGGGGGTGGGTGGGCGTTGGGAAAAAGTTTGTCTGGCTTGTATCTCAGAAACCGTAGGGTGTAGGAAGTTGATACTTGGTAGGGACATTGGTTAGGGGGTGTAGGTATGCAACGTCATGGTGTGATCTTGATTTGACCTTTGACCTTGCCGTAGTGACCTTGACCTCTAATGCCTTGTCCGGGCTATGTTTCGGAAACCATAAGGTGCAGGAAGTTGATATTTGGTAGGGACATTGGTTGGGGGTTATAAGTGTGCAAAGTCATGGTGTGACCTGGATTTGACCTTTGATCTTGCATATCTGATGCTATTGTATCTCTCTATAGGGATATGTGATACTATTTTATCTCTCTTATATCTCTCATATCTTTTTACTTGAATCTTGGTTTGTGCACCTTTGGGTGTCTTTTGATGTAGATTAAACACTGTTAAAGTCATATTAGAATTCATTAAGGGTTTTACGTTTGCAACTTCCCATTGTAACAGATAGTATTGCATCAAGTGAGTCACAGGTTTGTCCCAACTCCACATATAAGCATGTATTGCCACATCTGTATGTATGGGTAATATTCAAAACATTCAAACCAAAATTCAACCATACATAATTGTGATATTTTCATTGACAGCTATTCTCCAAACTTTTAGTTTACTGAATTGTCTTGTTTTAATACTTAATCTTTACATGCAGTCCTCTGAAAGTATCCCAATCTGTGTACTGTTTCACTACTTCTATATCTCATGGTGTTGAAAAATATTTCCCCAGGCTGTGGGGTACGGGCATCTCTGATGCTATTTTCTTTTTTCCTACATTTTGTAACTGATAAGATTGTTATCCTGTTATACAGTGTATATAATGCATAATTCATTATTATAGTGAAAAGTTTCCACTGGAGTCCCCTTGGAAAGTATAGTATAAAAAGCAAAATTCACTTAAATTGCATTTGATTAGACAGGTTTTACCACCGCTCATGTGTTTGAAGTTAGAACTTTTTAATATTATTTGTTTTCACACAGCCCACGAAAGGCTATTTGAAAGTCAAAGATCTGCAAAATGACTCAATTCATAATATTACACAAATATACCTGTGGGTTATACAAGTATTTAGACAAATGGTAAGATCCAATTTTTTTGTAAGAACACACAATGCCTTTGTAAGTCAATTATTCAGGCTTAAAGTTCTCTCCTCAAGGTTGACTTTCATTGAAGAAATACTAATCTTTAACTATTTGACTTATTATTTATAATTGTACATTATTTTTGTCAACAAACTATTTAGTCACCTGTATATCTATAAAAGCCCTATTGATAGTAAGAACACCTAATTCTTTATTATAAACTATTAAATCTCTAAAAGGAATTTAGGGTTACAAACATCACACGGTTTACTTTTGATAAATCATCGGTTTAAATAAAAGGGTTGAGGATGGTAATCCAATTTCTGTGATTAACCCGGCTTTAAATGGATGTTTTTGTGCAGGTAAACTGTGGTCCCTTTGTTTATTTTATGTAAATGTTTGATATAGTCTCACTGAAAACCTGTGTACCATCTCACACAGCATAGGTTTTATCTGTGGCTCCGTTTATCAAAGGAATGCGTGCAGAAAAACGCCACTTTCTTTTTTCTACTGTGAAAACATGGAGTGATCACTGACACCACACCTGTGTCTATTTACCCTTTGATCTTCAGTCAACTTAAGCCCTTTGCACATATGTGTGTTGTTGTTGTTGAAAAGTTTTACACAGAAAATACCGTACCATTACAGGTATAGGCAAAGTGGTACACATGGATGGAATTTCCATCATTATGTGGTAATTTTCACAAAAATAATGCAGGTATAAATAAAATTTTTATCATTTTTATACACATCAAGATAAGGTTACAGTTAACTGTAACAGTTAAACCGTGCAAAACTTTAACAGTCAAAAGTGTTTCCAACGTAGGTGGCTGCAATTTTAGGTTCAAATTAATGTAAAATGTCAAGGGTGGTTTTAAAAGCGGTTGCTCTTAGCGGGTGGTTGTTTGAGCGGGTTTGACTGTAGTTTTGGTTATATTTATAATCAAGCATGAATTGGTGCACAGGTGGACAGTGAACCGCAGGCAGTATTATTTCTGAGAAAGAGACCAGGGCCGGGATTCACAAAGATTCTTAAGTAAGAATTCTTACTTAAGTACAACATTTGCGGTTAAATATAAGCACAAATGTTGTACTTATGTAAGAATTCTTACATAAGAATCTTTGTGAATCCAGCCCCAGGGTAGTGTGAACAGGGCCTTTGTCTATATAGCCATGTCATGAACCTAACATGGTGTATGTTTGAAGACATGATACCAGTACTTGTCACAAAAATTTATCTTCACAAAGTTTAATAATCTGTATCCGAATCAAATTTCTCTTTTCAAACTAGAACCCACTTTTTTACAGTTTAATAAAAAATCAACAAGAGCCAATAAGGAAAGCCTATCCTTTTGAACCACTCAGATTCTAAGGTGGTTTTCATAGACCTCTGAGAACATACCTAGATCAGTTCTTCAATAAAAACTTCTTGATTTGCATAAACTCCAAGACATCTGTCAAAGACCAAATTACAAAAGTGTACAGATATCCTCAGCAGTACCATAAGCTGCTCAAATTTAAGAATTCTTCAGTTTGGCTCAAATAAGATGGTTTTTATGCATATCCATAAAAATCATATTGGATGTCTCTTATGATTGAAAGGAGAAGTGGCATCACCAATAAGATTACATTGAGTTAGACAATATCTATTGGAACATTGGGAGGGCGAACTCACCACAGTGGAAGTGAGGAATAATTTGTCTCATGAGTAAACTTGTGCTTGTTATTCACCGTTTCAGGGACTGGGATTCTCTCCGCAGACAGACAAGAAAATCCCTTCATGTACAACTACAACACAGTGTAAGTGGACCTTGTGTAGCAGCCTTGCCTAAGACTCATATTTCTTTGTAATTACAAAATAGTTTTTCAATTTCCACAATGCACTCTTACATACACTGCCTTTTCAAATCAGCATACTGTAAAGACACAAAAAATGTCTGGTAAGCTTAGATGTCTTTAACATGACTGGAAATTGTGCTTAATGAATATCAAACCTCTGTATTCATGATTAAAGGGAAAGTTTTCAACCTAGTGAGTGAATGTAAAACTTCACCACTCTGGCAGCTGAAATATCTGAAGAAAATCAAATTAACCAATTATAAGATGTCAGACTGCCAAGTAACAACCATTGCAAGCAGATGTTTCCACAGTACCAATGCCTGGTGGGAGATGTTGCTTAGCACTCTGACTGTCTACACACAACAGATCTCTTGTAGTAGCCCACATTACTGAAAAACTTTTCATCAGATCAGGGATATGTTTTCATACAACACCGGGTCTGTACAGGGCTTGGTCCTCAAGTGGACTGTTGACCAACTACCTGTTGGTGAGGGTTTGATGCATTCTCAGGCATTGCCCTGTTTACTATGTTTTACATTTGTGGTATTTTAGCCAATTTTAAATCTTCTTTTATGTTTAAACTACAGAAATAAGTTTGCAAGATAATCAAAAAGAAAATTCCTGCTTTGAAAGAAAATATCCTGATTTGTTCCTAATTGCCTTGAACACACTAGTGCTGACAAATTCTTGTTCTAGGACTATGATTTGGGAAGAGTCATGTGGATATTCTAACATCATACACCTTTGACCTTAAAAGTGGAGAGATTAAGCAGTATACAAATTGGATCACAGGAGAATCAGTGTGTCCCATCTTGTTAGGAGTACAGTAAAGTTATTCTTTGGGGCCTAGTGACCCATTTTGCCAGTGTTTATTTCCAGTTTCTGTAGCATTAGGAGAATATTTCTACTCCCCTAAACAGGGTGTCAGTCTGTTATAGATTTACCTCCCTATTATTATCACTTGAGATATTAAAAATATGTCAAACATGTGAAATGTATAAAAGATGTATTTAATGTGGATCACACTCAAAAGGTCTTTATACGTTCAATCTTATCAAGGAATCAAACCTCACATTCTGCCCATGGCCAGATCAACACATTGCTGTGCTCCAGGGTTATAAATTATAAGTTCATTCAAACATCTCATGTTCTCCGAGTAAAAGTAGTCACAAATATCAAACCCTAGAGAATTTTATACTTTTTGTTGAATCACTTTATCATCATGACACCGTTTTATGTTTCAAATCAGTCAAAAATAAAGCTTTTGTGTAAATAAGGTATATTTAAGCACGTGCAAACTGTAACATTCTTCCTGTATTTTTACAGCATGGTCCCGTATTGTTCTAGTGATGCTTGGAGTGGAACCCGGCACACTCGCACCAAAAGTAAGTACACCAACCAGTTAGAAGTATAATTCCCTTCAGTAGATAATACTAGATATGTAGTACATTAAGTAGCATGGTACAATCAAGCACTCCTAAGCAGGCCTCTGCTTGAGCAGAATTGCTGATAATGTGAAGTACATATTAGGTCTTTGGTTGTGGGTCTTTGTACTGAAATGCACACTAAACTGGAATGACCGTTTAAATAGAAGTATACATCTGGGTCTCTTTTCACATTCTTACTCTTACGTCCAAGTCACTCTTTACAGGTGGTATCCCCCGTATTTAGAAGTTTCATGAAGCATAGGAACCGCCTCCCAGGACGCCTCATGTCTTCTGTCATTTTGTGTACCCATAAGGTATGATGCGTATGGCCACTGTACACGGTGTGTAACCGTAAATAACAGTAGAATGGCAGTAGGCCGCTAGTAGTATAAACATGTATCACCAAGAGACAACCACCGTTTACCTCCAGTCACCTTAAGTAGTCATATTACACCAAAACACGACTGAGTCACAACCTTATATACACCGTGGACCACACCTTCAGTTACCGCAGGAAAAAATTAAGAATTATTACTAGTATTCATACAAGTTTAAAGAATGAGAATGTTTTGATTCCTTAGAATTTTAGAATTCAAAAGAAAATAACAATGACAAATTCTATTCAATAACTGTGCTGTGAACGGGTAACAGTAGTATTTAAGCTATCAGCTTCAAGCTACTGTCTGGTGAAAAGCTTTATTGAAAAGAAAACCTCAGAAACACTTTTGACCAATCTTATTCCAGGGATAAGAATGTTGGTAACGTGGGTCCTGACCCTTAGTGTGCCTTCATGTGCTGACCTTTACCCCGTTATCTGTTCATTCTGGATAAGTAGAAGCATGTGAATAAACCTTCTCACTTTGTACTGGTGGTTTTACAGCTGGTAGTTGTGGGGATGAAAGCATACTGGCAGAGACTGTGGTCCGACTACCATCAGACATCCGCAACAACTTTCTAATTTTATCAATTTAAGGATAGGTGATTCAGAGGTGGGAGATGAGCATGCCACCCACCAGGGAAGGAATTGTGTATCAATACTTCAATATTAATCCACATAGCTTCCTCAGTTGCTATATGGATATTAAAGTGTCAATTTCACTCTTGTTTCAAATATCTTACCAGGCAGTATTTTAATTAAATATATTCTTGTGTTTTATAAAAATCATAATTATTTTCATGATCAATGTTTATCCAATGGAAATTTATCCATTCATATTGTATGAATTTAGCTGGCTTAAATAGTGGTGTCGTTGTAAATAAATGACAATGTAAGTACTTTATATGTAATATATATACATAACTTGTTAGGGAAAATGAGATTAAGAGACATTACAATGCAGTTACATTTCACAGCGTAGAACAATTTACAAGAGTAAAATAGGATTTTGATATTTATTTCGTAATTTTATTTTATATGTACATGACTTTCCATTACACCACTTGTCTTACTTTTTAAACTTAAGACACATTTTGCTAAGCAATATGTACACACAATATCAATGTACATTCACATAATAACACAGAGATATGTGACTTTTTGCATCCACTCAATACTTATATAAAAATATATATTATTTCACACTACAGGACTGTCATAAGTCTCTTAGTATATACATCTCCACATAAGGCTCCAATAATAAGGCTGGGTTACCATGTAGCTGATCTGTGATCTATCAGTAATACTCTTTTTTTCAAATCAGGAGTGACAAAATCTTGCAATGAAATAAAGCTAATTTTTTTCTCTAAGGGTACAACGGCATGTGTTAGCTGGTTTTGATGATTACATTTCTTGAAATGTAGCCTAAAAGTTGTAGAGTGAATACTTGATTGAACACAAAAATATGGACATCTTTTTCTGACGTTTAGCGAGGCTGGCTGGTGCCTGCAATATAGCTAATCGTCCATCAGGTAAGATGTATTAATGCAATAAAAATGTAAATTAAATAAGTCCTCACAATATTCTATCAACTGTCACAAAATATAACCACATACAACCACAAGATATAATCACTAAATGTAAACACAAAACCACCAAGCTATAACCATAACATAAAATGCTTTATTTATTTATTTATTTGGGGTTTTACGTCACTTTCAACACTGTACAGGTCATATCACGACAGGTAGTTGGAAGGGCAGAGGAAACCAGTACATAGAGTTCGTTAGGATTCTGTACTGTAAACTGCCGACCAACGGTAAGCAACTACCAGCTTTCCCACTTGAGGCCGTGCCGGGAATCGAACCCCGGCCTCAGAGGTGGGAGGTGCGAGTGTTACCACTCTGCCACTGTGGCCCCCAAGTATGATAAAATAGCATCAGAGATGCCCGTACCCCACAGCCTAGGGAAATATTTTCAACACCATGAGATATAGAAGTACTGTACCAGTACAAAGTTCAGGATACTTTCAGAGCACTGTCAGTTATATAAAGTTCCAAACAATGTTTAAATGGAGAAAATAATGTTTAAAAGAAAGATAATGCATGTACTCTTTATCTACATCTGGCATGGCCATGTAAAGATGAAGTATTAAAACAAGATAATTCAATAACAAGATGACAGCATTAATCAGTAAACTACAATTCAACACTCTTTATCTACATTTGCATGGCCGAATTATTGTTTAGATGTTTTGAATATTACCATGCATACAGAAGTGGTAATACATTTAATGAATGCTTATGTGCGGTGTTGGAGCAAAATCTGTGGCTCACTTGATGAAATTCTATCTCTTACAATGGGAAGTTATGAAAGTAAAATTCTTAATAAATTCTAATATGAATTAACAGTGCTTAATCTGCATCAAAAGACAGACCCAAAGGTGCAACAAGATTTTAAAGGTCAAGGTCACTACAACAAGGTCAAAGGTTAAATTAAGGTCACACCATGATAATACACACCTATAGCCGATAACCAATGTCCCTACAAAGTATCAACTTCCTACACCTTACGGTTTCCCAGATATAGACCAGACAAGATTTTATAGGTCAAGGTCACTATGGCAAGGTCAAATCAAGGTCAGACCATGATGCTGCACACCTACACCCCCTAACCAATGTCCCTACCAAGTATCAACTTCCTACACCTTACGGTTTCTGAGATATAGCCCGGACAAGATTTTATAGGTCAAGGTCACTACCGCAAACTCAAAGGTCAAATCAAGGTCACACCATGACGTTGCACACCTACACCCCTAACCAATGTACCTACCAAATATCAACTTCCTACACCTTACGGTTTCCGAGACATAGCCCGGACAAGATTTTATAGGTCAAGGTCACTACAGCAAGGTCAAAGGTCAAATCAAGGTCACACCATGATGTTGCACATCTACACCCCCTAACCAATATCCCTACCAAGTATCAACTTCCTACAACTTACGGTTTCTGAGATATAGCCTGGACAAGATTTTATAGGTCAAGGTCACTACGGCAAGGTCAAAGGTCAAATCAAGGTCAGACCATGACGTTGCACAACTACACCCCCTAACCAATATCCCTATCAAGTATCAACTTCCTACACCTTACGGTTTCTGAGATATAGCCCGGAAACGATTTTATAGGTCAAGGTCACTACGACAAGGTCAAAGGTCAGATCAAGGTCAGATCACGACGTTGCACACCTACACCCCCTAACAAATGTCCCTACCACATATCAACTTCTTACACCTTACAGTTTTCAAGATATAGCCCGGACAAGATTTTATAGGTCAAGGTCACTACAGCAAGGTCAAATCAAGGTCAGACCATGACGTTGCACAACTACACCCCCTAACCAATGTCCGTACCAAGTATCAACTTCCTACACCTTACGGTTTCTGAGATATAGCCCGGACAAGATTTTCAAACTCAAGGTCACTACGGCAAGGTCAAAGGTCAAATCAAGGTCACACCATGACGTAGCACACCTACACCCCCTAACCAATGTCCCTACCAAGTATCAACTTCCTACACCTTACGGTTTCTGAGATATAGCCCGGACAAACTTTTTCCCGCCGCCCGTCCACCCGCCAGAACGCCCGCCCATCCGGACACCATGGGTGAAAACAATACCCCGACAGCCCTTAAGGGCTGTGGGGTAATAACTATTACAGCATACTTTGAACCATGACAATCTTTGGTCCAGCAAAGTAGGAACTTGAAAGAGTACAGAAATACTGAAGTATATGATTCCCTAATGCAGCTCTAGCATCTGTTTTTATCAACAATGTATTCCAACACTGGCTTCCCTTCAAACGGAGAAGTGTGATTGTCCCTTATGAATGACATATATTCTTGTTACAAACATTTTCACAATATGTGACTATATATGACTCTTCATGCAGGATTCAGAGAGTCATTTTTCCTTGAACCCACATATATTATACATACTTTTAAGATAGGTAGCTCCAAGCATTTTTACAACCAACAAAACACATGCACCCGAGTTATCACAATACAAGTGGAGAGAAGTCATTTTACCATTTGCTAGTGTTATTTCTGATAGGAAATGTGGAAACCAGAAATCTTAAACTATTCTTCAAACTTTCAAATGTGACCCTGGTTTCACTGTGGCAACAATAGGTTATTTATTTGGGAGTAAAATGTTTTGGATATTAAGTCACTGTACATTGACAAAACAGAAGTCCAGGGCATTAAAGGGATTATCTTCCATATTTTATGCATTTGTTACAAGTAGGTATCATGTTTGCCGTCTGCTATAAAACTGAAAGTTCTGCATTTAATTTTATAATATACAGTAACAGCCAAGTAGTTTAATTCATGAAACATAGCAAACACTTAAAACTTGCAAATTTTAATTAGTAAATTAAATTTTTATTAGTTAATACCTTACCTAACAGACGATAGCTATTGTCCGGCGCCAGCCGGTCCCGCCAAACGCCAGAAAAAGACGTCCTGAGTTTCACCTCCGGCCGGACCGGTACACTCCCATCCACTCGCCAGGTGGCCTAGTTCCTGCTTTATTCGCCAGAGGGACGTGACGTCATAGCATCTTTTTCGTCCCAACTTAGGTTAACTGAAGCTGAAAGCGGGGAAGGCCGGGTGGGAATCTCCCGTCTGTTAGGTAAGGTATTAACTAATAAAAATTTAATTTACTAATTAAAATTTCAATTTCATTGCGTTAATACATCTTACCTAACAGACGATAGCTAGAATAACTACCCAGTGGAAGGAGGGCAGCTTCCTGAGGACTAGAAGGAACTCTATAATTAGGCACGTAACCTCTGGCCCGGTTGATAAAGAAGCTCAAAAACTGCTCCTTAAGTTACCGAGCAGTGCCACTTCTCCCCCCCCCTTTTTTCTGCTCTGAGAGGAGGAAGAGAGAAGAGTTCAGTCCAAGGGATTCCATCGAGACCGTAAGAGTGGAATAAAGGTCTCATACTAATTGCCTCAGGCAAACTAGCAAAAAACCTTAACTATTATGTACATTATTTACAAAATAGGAGCTTGTAAGGTTCATCGGTGGATCTGCTGTGCAGCCACCACTGGACCTAGGTGAAAAAGCTCCGAATCTGCCCACGCCACATCTTTAAGATAGAATTGAGTAAAGGTGTTGTGGGATTTCCAGTGGCATGCAGCTAAGATCTGGTCTAGTGAAATGCCACCCTGAAAGGCTTTTGAAGCCGCGAAGGCTCTAACGTCATGCGCCTTCACCTGATGAAGGGTTAGAGATTCCTGATCTGATAGATCGTAGCACAGGATAACCGTCTGCTTGATCCAAGGTGAGATCGTAGCAGGAGAAATATCCTTCGTGAAACCCTTTTTGAAGGAGACAAAAACCAGCTCCTTTCCTTGTCTGAGATCTTGAGTCTTGTCCAGATAGTAGCGTAAAGCTCTCACTGGGCAGAGTGACCTGTCTTCCTTCAAGGATTTGTCCAGAGTAGGAGCCAGGGCTGGTATAACCACTGGAGCCACGCACTCTGGCCCCTCTTTTGCTAAGTGATTTTTAGCCAAAAAACTTGGTGAAGGGTAAAGGGACACCTTGGCCCAGTCAGCTTGGTGTCTAATATTTTTGTTCAGCCAAGCGTGTATCTCACTCCTACGCTTTCCAGAACCCAGAGCGAGGAGGAACACCGTCTTAAAGGTCAGATGTTTTAATGAGGCCTTTCTGAGAGGCTCAAATGGGGCTTTTGTGAACTGATGTAAGACCAGAGAAAGATTCCATGAAGGAATTCCTCTTCTACCCTTTGGTCTATCTCTATGAAAACTGTCCAAAAGGCGAGTTAGGTTTTCATCTTTACTCACATTCAAAGAAGAATTGCCCAATTTGTCTGCAATGGCTGATCTGTAACCATCAATGGTACTGGGTTGGAGATTCTTCTCCTGGAAAAGATGCTATCTGTTTGACAGATGGAGACCTGAAGTCCACCTGACTTGATTCACACCATCTGACAAAAACGGCCCACTTTGCCTCATAGACTGTTCTGGTTGAACTTCTTTGAGGAGCCTCAATTCGTGACGCCACTGGGCTAGAGAAGCCTTGCTCCTTGATAGCCTCGGCTCTAGGAGCCAGGCGTGTAGGTTTAGGTTGGTCAGATTCCTGTGACGTGCCCTGTTGAATGGCTGTGTCACTAGGTCGGGATGGTTGGGTAGGCAAAGAGGGATCTGAGACGACAGTTCCACCAGGTCCCAGAACCATGGCATGTTGGGCCAACCCGGAGCTATTAGGATCACTCTCTTGTAAAGATGGTCCGACAGTTTGCTGACCACCTTGCCCAGTAAAGATACTGGGGGAAAGATATACATGTCCAGGTTTTCCCAAGAGACTGTCAGGGCGTCCACTGCCCAAGCCCTGGGGTCCGGTACTGGAGACACATACTGGTCCAGTTTGCAATTGTACTTCGTTGCAAACATGTCTACCTGGGGAAGGTGCCAGGTCTGAGTCAGGAGGTCGAAGACCTCCCGGTGAAGGGACCATTCTGTCTGAATGACTTGGCCTTGACGAGACAATTTGTCTGCAATTACATTCAGACGCCCAGGTATGTGCCTGGCCCGTAGGACTACCTGTCTCAGATTGCACCAACATAGGAGTCGCCATAGAAGGGCACAAAGTGAGCCTGACCTCATACCTCCTTCCTTGTTGATGTATGCCACAACCGTGGTGTTGTCTGTGGCCACTAGAACTACTTTGCCTTGTACCAGTGACTGGAACCTTCTCAAGGCTAGTAGGACCGCTTTTAGTTCCAGGAAATTTATGTGAAGATGACTTTCTGGAACTGACCAATCGCCTCTTGCTGTGACGTCTCCTAAATGAGCACCCCAGCCTTCTTTTGAGGCGTCGGTAAAGATCTGAACGGCATGACTCAAGGGATGTAAAGGTTGTCCTGTTAAGACATTTGTCTCCTTGGTCCACCATAGAAGGTGCGGGTGGAGTGACCTTGGTACAGGAATCTCCTTTTCTAGGGATTCCGGAACTCTCCAATGCCGTTTTAGGTGCCACTGAATGGGTCTCATGTGGAGTCTCCCTAGGGGAACCTGTTTTTCCGTCGCTGTAAGTAGGCCTATCAGGGACATGAAGTTCCTGACTCGGCAACTTGGTTTGGACAGGATGGCTCCCAACTTCTGAAGGATCGATTCCCACCGGCTCTGGGTCGGTAGGACCAGCCCCTGGGAGAGGTCGTACTTGTAACCCACGAACTCGAAAATCTGTTTGGGTTCTAGTTCCGACTTTTGTACGTTGATTATCCAACCCAATTCCTGGCAAAGGGCGAGGAGGGATTGAGTGCCCTGGTGGCAGGACTCTTTGGTAGGGGCTCGAATCAACCAGTCGTCTAGGTACTGGTGGATCCTTATACCCCGGGATTGAGCCATTAGCTTCACCTCTTTGACCACACAAGTGAACTCCATGGGAGCTGTGGAGAGGCCAAAGGGAAGAGCCCGGAACTGATAGGACTGACCTTGGAAATGGAACCTGAGATATTTTCTGGACTTCACATGGACTGGAATGTGGAAATAGGCGTCGCTGAAATCCAGCGATGTCACCCATTCTCCCTGTTGCAGTGAGATCCGAATTGTTCCCGGGGTTTCCATCTTGAATGTTTTTACGCTCAAAAATTTGTTTAGAGCACTGAGGTCCAAGACTGGTCGCCACCTTTGGTTTGGTTTTGGGACTATGAACAGTCGGTTGAAGAAGGCTAGAGATGTCCGAACCCTTACCATCTCTACTGCCTCCTTTTGTAGTAAGGCTTGCAAAGCCTCCTTCAGGTAGAGGTTCCTGAGGGGGTTTGCATAACCACTGACTATTAGGGGGTCCCTTACTAGTGGGGGTCTGACTTTGAACGGGAGAATGTAGCCGTCCTTCAAAATGGACACTACTCTCGGGTTTGAACCTAGGAGGGACCACTTCTGCCAAAATTTTTGGAGACGTCCCCCTATCAGATGAGCATTGACAACATTGAGGACATTTTGAGCAATGGGGGCAAAAACGCAATGATCTACAGAAAAAGCATCTTTGACAAACTTTATTTCTTGCCTCACTCTTGACGAGGGACTTGTGTCTTTCTTTTGTGACTGCCCTCTTACATTTACGACAAAAGGTACAGGACTGGCAACAGGACAAAACACAGGTTGTTGAACAGACACAGAAAAGTTTTGTTCTATTACATTTATGACATTTATCTTTGACCGGGCCACCGGCACCGGGTTTGGAACACAATAATTGTCATTTATACTGCCCTTGATCCCTAGGAGGGCGGGTGCCGCGACCGGGCTGACCTCCCCTTCCTCTGCCTCTAGACCTGCCACGTCCCCCAAAGGACTTCCATGCGGGCATGTCTTTTCCTGCGGAAGCACCGGTCTGAGTAGATTCCTGTCCTTGCTTCCAGTTAGTGGGGTAGGGTTGGAATCTGTTTTGCTTTTTATGATTACCGGCGAACCCACCGCGGCCCGGACCGGGCTGGTTGGTACGCTTTATGGTTTCAAATTGTTGAATCTCATCTTCCGCTTTGCGGATGACCGCATCTGGAAACAAAGCATGAGTGTTCAGAGGGCAATTTCTCAAGGCGGAAAACGTGTCTGGTTTCACACCTGTTTTTAAATGCTCCAAATATGAGTCTCTGCGGACTAAGGTCAAATTGGCCATCTGGACAAAGGTGAAGTCCGAGAGATGTTGAAGAGATTTTCCTACCGCAAAACTCACATTTTGATTGAATGAGGTCAGGTAATGCAACTCGTCCAATGCTGACTGAGCCTTGCTAGAAGATTGACCCTTTCCTAATTCTGTTTGTAAAATCTTAAGTTGCTCTTGGACACTGTCTTGTATTTTGGTAATGCAACGGTTGAATCCAGCGGACTGGTTGCATATATAACTCGTTTCCTTAGCCGCCTTCTCCCACTTCCTGAGGGTATCCTGGGCAATGGGGCGCGAAGGCGGTTGAGCTGAAACAGAAGAAGACTTGGCAATTCTTGTAAAGGCATTGTTCAGCTTTGCGGCATCATTGGGCCATGTAGTAACATACTTTCCCGGTCTGGTAAAGTCTTTAGGTTCGGCCGGGTGAATCCCGTACCATCTACTTTGAGATTTGGGGGGGCGGAGATATTGGTCCATATGCAACCCTCCAGGCTCTGAAGATTTGGATGGGTATCTCTCTATTAGCACAAGATTAAGGTTCTCTAATTTCTTGCACAACCAGTCTTCTGGTGGAAGAAGGACAGAGACTTTTCCTACCGGCTGAGATCTGTGTCCAACCCAGGGATTATCAGCACGAGTAGCAGGCGAGTATTCCAGATCTGGGATGTGAGACCAACCCATGAAGGCTCTGACTCCTCTTACAGTTTCACGATAGTTTTGATCTTCACTTATCGCCCGGTCAGTCTCAGTGTCAACAACGTCCGGATGATCTTCCAGTTCTGACAATTCCCCCTCTTCTGTTGGTTCCGGTTGAGTAAATTCCCGGGTAGATAACGGAAGAGTTTCAGTGCACTGTTCAAATGATGACACCGGGCCGGAAGAAGCAGGTTCAGCAAAAACCGGTTCCGGGTCCTGGTACAAATTCTCCAGTGGAGACACCATGTCCACAGGTGAAGAAGTAGTAGCCGTTACAGTATGAGTTCTATCCGGACCAAAGGCCGGACCGGCCTGGCCGGAAGGAACAGATGGTGGTAGGAAAGGGTTAGAAGACAATACTCCGGATGGAGGTTTGTGAGCGACCGGTGCCTTCACCAGTGAGAAAGATGGCTGAGAAGAAGGACGTGGTCCAATGGTTAATAGTGCTTCTAAACGAGCCATGCGTACAGCCCATTTCTCATCCATTTCCTGAAGTTCCTTACGGAAGTTAGGTTGAGGAAGAGTAAGGTCTGCAGAAGTATTGAGGGGAGGAATAACGGGTTCAGAATCCTGAGATTCGACTTGAGCCACCACAGTAACAGTAGAAGGATCAATGAGAGTGTCTTTTCCCTTTGATTTTTCCTTACGCAGTTTATAAGTTGGTGTAGCCAACTGAATAACCTGTTCTGGGGTTAGTACTTCGCAATACTCACAGGGTAGTTTCAACACACAAGGGTCCTCCCCTAAACTTTTGTCCCTGCATCTAGCACAACGTGAATGGCGGTCAAAAGACGCCATAATATGCCCGCAGGCTCCTTTCCTTTGTCCTGGAGATGCCATGATGATGTAAATATCCGATGACAAAACTTCAGGTACACACAAATAAAATGAGAAGAAATATCCACAAATGCAAAAAGTTATCAGTAAAACACAACTTTTCAAATCGCGCCAAACGAAAAAGATGCTATGACGTCACGTCCCTCTGGCGAATAAAGCAGGAACTAGGCCACCTGGCGAGTGGATGGGAGTGTACCGGTCCGGCCGGAGGTGAAACTCAGGACGTCTTTTTCTGGCGTTTGGCGGGACCGGCTGGCGCCGGACAATAGCTATCGTCTGTTAGGTAAGATGTATTAACGCAACGAAACACAAAGTTCACAGTGATACATATATATTGATATCACATATAGTATCATAAACAATACAAGATTCCCAAATATACAATAATTTGAACATATACTGATATGCAAGAGATTATTAAGTATTGATTAAGTGTATACAATGTAGTAGTTCTATCACTGTCCATGATGGCAGAGTAGGATTCTGTTCAGATAACTAAGAATGATAATATAGAAAAGGCGTCTTTGTATAAAACAGTAAGGAAGCAAAGATTTGGGAGGGTGGAAGTGAGTCTTTGTCTATATTCCAAGGAAATCAGTCGTAACCAAAGTGGAACCTGAATAAGGGGAATGACTAGGATGGGGGAGATGTTTGTTCAAAAAGATGTCGTACTATCAATTTGATCAATAACAATTCAATGTACAGAAGATCCTCTCTTTTTTGAACTTCTGTAATTCAAACATTCAAGGATTAATGAACACAGGTCTTCTCTCTCAATTTTAACATGTATCAATACTCACAGTGAACCACCTCTTTTATATTATGAACCTTTTTTTACGCAGACCAAGTCTCACTTTCCCATCATGTTTAGATAATGGAAGTTTTAACTCCATATGTCACACCACTGGCTCCAGTTTTCTAGATTTTGTGCGATATGTTCAGGTTCTAAGGTTTAAAATAATGAGATCACACATCACTGACATCAGCATTGAAGTCTCCTCTCAAAATGATGTCACCTGAAAAATAAACAGAAAACTGATGGATTGGGGTTTGATATTGGTATCAACATAGTGAACAGGTCAGATCAATATGGGTAGTTGACGGGATGGAGAAGAATGTTACATACCAGTTGGGCACGATTTTTGAAAAGGATGAACTGGGGAACAACTACCAACTTTCCCACTACAGGTTGGGACAGTGAACTTAAATCCATAACCTGAAAGTTTGGAGGGAGGTACGTTATCCACTACTAAAGAAAACCACAGTAATTCAGTATCTATCTAAATCTCTTAAATCTCTCCTAAAACAGAGAAGTTATAACACCCAATTTAATGACTGTGAGATGGACACTTAATCTGATGTAGCAAGCAGTAAAATGTATTTATTCCATATCAATATTCTCAAACATTTTCATTAACACCTGTACATGTACGAGTGGTTGTTCTTTTATATTTTGGATATACATAAAAAGAAATAATCCCAAATCTTCAAAGGTCCCATTTTCATTAGTTTCAATAACTCTGGCTTTCTTGTTGATGTTACTCCAAAAGTAGTGAGTGGATCTTTGACCATTTAAATAAAACTTGTAGCACTACATATATTTCTGTTTTTGCAGATGACTTTGCCTTCCTGGGCGCCCTGATACTGGAGGAGGTCATCAAGGATCTGCTTTATGCACATGGACTCGCAGACGCCTCCAGCATGATCCTGGCGGGCAGCAGGTGAGTAATATAATCACACATCCATGTCACTTAATCTCTGTACCAGCAGATTTTACAAGATAATGTGGGGATATAGTGAAAAACAGATTAAAACAGTAAACTGATATGGTCAAGAGTCGTGTTCATAAAGTTGATTATTGAGACAACAGAATACTAGATAATAGAAGTTTTATTTTACTTTTCTTTGGGGTGACCTATGTTTCAGTTGTAATCAACTGCAAGCAGTAGAAAAATATGGCGGCTGATTTATCAAAAGTAAATTGTCTACATATATGGAAAAATAAAGCAAATTTTAACAACTCTGACAAAAACTAGCATTCATTGATGTTTTGTATGGACATAAATAAAATTATAACACTGGAGGTGGTCTTTTGAAGAATCTAATCTTGTAGATAGATATACTCTTCAATATAGCTCCCTAAGTTTAAGTATCAATACTTCATGTCAGTACAATTTCAAATTGCTCACAAAATAGTTTTGTTCAATTCACTATTTTAATTAAAATTACTTGAGATTACCGAATTAGTATATATGGTTTGGGTGACTTTTGGGGAAAGATTTTCATAAAACCCATTTTATCGTGTAAAATGATATTTCAGGACTGATGGATGTGGGAAAACCCAATCAGATTTTGATACTGAAGCTGTCTTTCAATCCCTGCTCTAACAGAGTCTGCTGTATTTTCAGTGCGGGTGCCACAGGAGTTCTAGTCAACTTGGATCGTATTGCGGGCATTCTCGCCCAGTTGGCTGCGCAGGTAGAAGTAAGAGGGATCGTGGATTCAGGCTGGTTCCTGGATAACCAACAGTACAAAGCCTCCAACTGCAGGGACGTACTTAGCTGCTCTCCTACTGACAGTATTACCAAGGGATTCAAGTAAGTGATCACAGGGTTACTCGGGGATTCAAGTAAGTTATGGCATAGTAACGTAGGGATTCAGGTTATTGATGGTAGGATTACATAGGGATTCAAGTTATTGATAGCAGGGTAAATATGGGATACATATAAGTGATGGCAGGGTTATTTAGGGATTCAAGTAAGTGATGGCAGGGTTATTTGGGGATTCAAGTAAGTGATGGTAGGGTTACAATGGGATTCAAGTAAGTGATGGCAGGGTTATAATGGGATTCAAGTAAGTGAAGACGTCTATTTGACCAAGTTCCACTTAAAGGTTTTATCGATTGGTGGACTGTAATCTTACACAGGATTCATCCTCAGGAAGCTTTAAGTTTTGTAACTTATTTGTGTATTTTAATCAGATATGTTCTATTTTTGATCATGTTGACAATGTCTCGTACTACATATAATCAGGCACATGCCTGTGGTCTGTTTCTTTCAGGCACTGGCAGGGACTTGTGCCTGAATCCTGTAAAAAGCATTATGCTGAGTCTGAACACTGGCGCTGCTATTTTGGCTACCGAATCTACCCCACCCTTAAAAGTATGTAACATAGCTTCTGCATACCAAGAGTGTATACATAAACAATAAGTCAACGCCTCCGGGAAAAGTATGCGACATATTACAAACTAATATTAAGTCTATACCACCTTAATAAGTATAAGCATAACACAGAATACAGAGGATGTACCCTAACCTAAAGAGAGTTTTACATTATCCAGTTTACACCACCCTACAAGTATGTCATAACACAATGTACACCATCCTAAAGTCAAAGTTGGTTGTTTCACATCCTGTTCAATAGCTAGGGTCATATTGAGACAGGGTCTCATTATTGCCACTAGTGGGAGTCGTACCCACACAGAGATGACAGACTGTG
Organism: Sabellastarte sp. h YS-2021; assembly: GCA_964017235.1. NCBI lineage: Eukaryota > Metazoa > Annelida > Polychaeta > Sabellida > Sabellidae > Sabellastarte > Sabellastarte sp. h YS-2021. The sequence goes on from OZ024927.1 coordinate 12,369,192, forward strand.
ATCTTTAAGCAGGTATGGGACAGTGGCAACATTTTACTTCCGCCATCTTATATGTCGACACATACAACGAAGGGAAAACTTAAAATATTAGAAACAAACCCCAATTCTGAAGAAATTGCATACTTGTATTACATATTTTGTTGTAGATTTTATTCTTTTATAGCAATTTCTAAAAACAGAACTGCCATTTTTGTTTTCATGAGCTTCACATCCTGTTAATGCCTACTCGATTGGGGATCAATTTAAATGCATTTTTTTCTACATTATTGGAATCAGAATGGTTTTGCATTTTCCATTCCTACTTAAAAGTGTGAAACAAACTGAGTGTACAACACCGTAAAAGTATGCAACATGATATAGAGGGTGCACACCACCTCAAAAAGTATTGAACATGATACAGGGATTGCACACCACCCTAGAAAGTATGTGACATGATATAGAGTGCACATCACCAATAAAAGTATGACACAATATGGATAGTACACCACTCTAAAAGTATTGAAGGTGATACAGAGGTCATACACCACCCAAAACAAGTTTTAACATGATTAGAAAGTATGTAGAACCATATGAGTGTAAGTCAGACTTAAATAGAAGTGGTACCAGCTTTTTGAAAAGTGGTAATTTTTGCCATACAGAGTTCTCTGGATACATGTTAATTTTAACCAACCTTAAACAGTACTGAACAAAGCCAAAGATATTGAAATTACATGTGTATGACAAGTAATCATTTAACAATCAGAAGAACTGAGACAAATTGGATGTATATATTATGGCAATGGGTTATTCACTAAATTGATAGTATTGGATTGGTACTGTACAGTTTACATTTCTATCCTTGTTCATTTGACTTCAGTGGACTTGTTAATCTGTTGTAGCACCAGTGTTTGTGGTGCAGCACCTGTTTGACGAGGCTCAGATAATTGCCGACAATGTGGGGACGCCGGTACACAGAGAGCAGTGGCAGTACATCATCCACATCGGCTCAGACATGAGACGCACACTACAAAACGTCTCGTATGTATCAGACAAATCCAGAAAATCTCTTCTAATATATCTGGCCTAAAATATCAGCTGGGTAATGCACACAGTTAATCATAATAGTTGCTTGAACAAAGAGACCTGAAAGTGAGCATGAAATCTGCCATTACATAACTTTTCTGAAAATTACTTATTCTTTGTTTAATTTTTAATGTCAATTTTGCATTCAAATGGACTATTTTATTGAGTAAAACTGAAGTCAAACGCAATTTTTTGGAAACATTGAACAATGCCTAATATGATTATTCCTTTTTAATCTATGAAGTAAACTAGCTGTTTGTATTTACAGAGCAGTCTTTGCCCCAGCCTGTCTGTCTCACATACTGCTCACCAGTGGGTAAGTACAAACTCTGTATATTACTGCAAGCATCCACAGAATTGTCGCCTTTGACTTCTCGGCCAAATGTTGTCAATGTTTGGGTTTTACGTCCCTTACAACAGCTAAGACTATACCCGACCAGGCTCTCTAAATGTCACATGATGCCTGGAGCTGGATTTAAACCCTTGAAGACAAAGGTGAAAGTGAAGTGATTGGACAACAAATGTTTTTGAGCATTAACATATAAAGTTTTGATGTAGTTTCTCATTTAAAAATAAGGTTATACTTTTCAATTTTGTTGAATTTCGGGGACAGATTTTGATGTTGTAGACAAATATGGCTGCCAAGCCAAACAGATGATGAAAATCAATTAGAGGGGACCATATGTACACTAGAAGTGACATCTTATGTCCCCACGTGGAGTATCCTAACACTGAACTTTTTGTAAATACATTGAGCCACCCGGGATGTGACCTCCCACTACACAGCATTAAGTTCCAATGGCTAAGCAGTCTTAGTGCCATAAAATAGCAAATTTGAAAAGGCCTTTCATACGATGGGGTCAGTTTCAATGAAAAATGCATGTAAGACTGAATAATTAATTCCTTTCAAAAGGAAACTCTAATTAACAGAATTCTACATTAAGGATACTGACTGTATACAGACTGCTTCATCTCTATTAAAAGCACTAGCATTTGCTGTAAATAATTCCTGTAGTGTGGAGTTCATGGGGATGGCTGTAATGAGTGGTAAAAATGAGACCACAAACAAAATAAGGATTCAATACAACCACTATATATTTCCTTCTATTAGTGATATGAATAGTATTCCAGCATATGGTTTTCATTTTGTTGTGGTACAAATGATTAAATCAGCAGAAAATATTTGAAGATCCAATCATTGAAGACATTGCTATTATATGCTTTTTAATGGCCGATACTTGATGAAAATAACAACAAGAAAACTGGGGGGGTTAAAGTCCCCAAAAAGGTGGGTTGCACAATTAGTATCAGGAATAGGGTCTGGCAACATGGCACCTATTTCCAAAGCAACCTAACCCAGGTGGTGTTGTACCACCATGTCAAATTTCAAATTGATCTGCAGAAGCAACTTCGAGTTAAGAGTCCGAATAGGGGAAAAAACGAAAATGTTGACAGACAGACAGATGGACAGCCAGACACATCAGTCTAATAGCCACGTTGGTTTCATGCAACCCACCCAAAAAGTCTATAAATTTGCTGAAATATCTCATATTTTCACTTGATTCTTTGTAAAAATGAGGTTTTGTTACTTCAAAATACCTCTCAAAAGGCATTTCCTGTTTCAGATGATAGCTCAGTCACTCCCAATTGGTATTTCGGACTATTTCCTAATAGTTTTACACTAAAATATTTATTTTTTCCAAACCTTCTGCTAGAAGTTGCTTTGTCTGTTGAGATTACTTTTATTTTAATGACAAAGTTACACTGAAGTTTCTTCGGATGGATATTACTTTATTTTGCCAACTAGACAATCAGCATTAGCCTTTTCTTGCTTTCTGTGATGTATTTCGAACCTTAAGAATATCTACCTGGCAAGTTATACAGTTTTAGTGACCACACCACAACTATATCAAAACCTTACATAAACTGATACAGCTGAAGTAATAACCATGTTTATCATAAGTACCAAGCAAAAACTCCACCCAAGAGCACAAAAATGGGGAAAAGATGAATATAAAGCTGAAAAATATCCAAAGGAAGTTATCTGTTAAATGAAGTCTTTTACACGGAAAACTTGCAAGGAATTAAGGAAATTCAATAATCCTTTTAGTGAGCATTAGTGGCAAGATATGACGGCCAGATTCTCAAGTGTCTGGTATGTTGGTAAAAACTCAGTGCACCTAATTCACTCCCAATAGGGGTCATGGTTGCTTATATACCACTGGAAATGTATTTTCCACAGCACTTCTATTGTTTCTTACTGTATTAAAAGTCATCCTGGCTGTAACTTGCAAAATTAATTTGCTAGGGTTGACGCCTAGATCAAAATCAAATGATATTGGCAGTAAAACATCTTTGTGATTGTGTCACTGTCAATGACCAATGGCTGATGATTATTCTAATGCTTCTACTGATTTTATGTCATGTGTATTTCATATACTGTAATTTTTGTAATTTTCTTAATTTGGCAAATTTACTGTAAGAGTGTCTTGATTAACATGAAGCAATTATGGACAAAATTAGCAAATATTGTGAATCACACATACATAAAGAATGCTGACATTGTAATAGAAGGGAAAAAAGTGGATTGTGTACCTGGGAACACACCTTATGTTGGAGGATGTGGTCTGAACAAGGTTATGAACTTTATCATATCTCTGACAGCGTTATGGGGGAGAGGGGGGTGGATGCTCCGTCATCTAATATCGCCCGAGTGAATCTTCAAAGGGAGCACTTGATCTCGACTAAAAGCTACAAAGACGCAGAAAGGCAACCCCTGCAGGTATAAGTCAAACATCCTGACATAATGAACTCAGAAAAAAAGCAAAGGAGGAATTCTATTAGCAGGACTGAGTAGTGTTATCTGAGTACACACTTTTCCTAAGATTCCAAAGTCAGTCAAATCTAATCTTACACAGAGGAGCTTAATCTCAACACAGGGTGAATTGGTATTGTAGATATTGAACTGAAAGTTTGAGTAGAGTAAAACGTGAAATTCAACATTCGTAGGAATCCTTTAAAATATAAAAAGACAGAAAATCACAATCTGTGCCACTTTAGAGCCATTTGGTAGTCAGAAAAATCATGTGTATAAAGAATTTTATACAAGTTATGGAAATACCTGTGAATTTTAAGTATACTGACGAAATTCATGTTTGTTATTCTCTATACATATACCTTGTCATTTGTCAAACATTCAACCTTATCTTTCATCATAAAGTAACAAAATATTCATATAAGAATGGATTGGACCTGGTCCATAAGAACCCATATTTTTCCATAAATGAAACCTAATTAACAGTCAAATTTGTCTAATTAATCTCCCTTTTTGAAGATAATTTTCTTACTTTTGTAGGATTTTGACATTTTATTTTAGAAATGTTCATATTCAAGACAATTAAAGATTATATAGAACCACCATACAACATATATATCATAAAAATATTAGATTGACAAATTTCAAAGAAAATTACCGACACTTAGTTCTACCGGAAACTGAGATCTATTTTGTATTTATAAATCCGTCACTGACAGTAGCACAGCCACTTTATTTTAGAAAACATCAAATCAAAAGCTTTAAATACTGTGCCTGCTACAGCATTACTATAATCCAGAGAATGCAGTCTGCCATGCCACAGAGTAAGTAGTGGGGGGGGGGGGGGGGGGGGGAGAGGAGAGGAGCATTCATCAAAGATAAGACGGGCTGTCAATCTGCCAATGTTACAAGTGTAAAATTAACACCTGGGAGAAGATGGGGGGATGCTCTCCACATCAAAGGAAGAGCAGTCTATAGATCCTGGCTACACAATAAACACTAGGTGTGCTGAGTGGCATGTGCCTCACACTGGCAACCACCCACAGTATGTTTCCATACAAGCAATTCGTCAAAATGGTTGCCGCCTCTCTGTGTAAGGTGTAACACCTGAACATATGATTTATCATAATTTTGAACCAGTAAAACTGGGTATATTATCTTGCTGTTCCAATTCTGCAAATGGCCATAGCCTTGCCTTGTTTGATGAATATTTTTACCAAGCAGATTTTTATGTCTTATAACCTGCATTGGATTACCACAAATCAAGAATATAACTCCTGACACCATGTTACCATCGGTCTTGGAAGTAACAAGTAGCGAATGTATGGGGAGACACATCAGTCTGCTCCATTTTTATAACTTTAGTCTCATTATTGGAAGAGTGGACAACACAATTTGTATGACCAAAAGAGAAGTTGTAAGACTTAAACGGTAATGCAGTTGTAATTGATAAAGTCAAATTAAGTCATTGGGACTGAGGGGTTCAAAAGCAAAGGATTTTAAAGGCATTTGAAAAATTGCATACAAAGCCTAAGCAAGGGGGCTGTTCCACCATGTTGACTGTCCTTCCCGATGGGTTTAAGGTCTTGAAATTTGTGCATTTGGGAGGGCAATTTTTTTCATTTTGAGAAATTCATAAACCATGATCCTAGCTATTTTTCGGACGATTCGGCAAGCAAATGGAATGTTTTCAGGAATTAATTGGAAGATTTCGAGGACCAAATGCAATGTCCCTCGGAAAGCTATTCAGTATTGTAAATCTATTGTGAAATGGCTCTACGGATTGTCACTGGTTTTATTTTTTTTCTATTTGGGAGGTAGGTTAACGATCCAATGAAGAATATGGTACGCAGCCCCCGTACCCAAAATTGTTTAAAATTTCACACAAAAATCAGTTACCTCACCCGAGGCGCTGTGACGAACAGACAGACAAGTCAAAGTTTCCAAAATAATAACAAAGGCATCCACTTGGGCTTCTTATTGGCAACTCACCAGAGTGAGACTCAGGGCTAAGGTTTTTAGATTAGGGAAAGGTCACTTGTGATTCAACATACCAGTGCAGGATAACAACACTGAATCATTAGATCTGGTTACAGAAATATCCCAGCAAGTGAACAAACTGCAGGGAAAATGCTGAATGCCCCACAATCTATAAAACAAAACAGTTACCACATAGCATTTACTCAAGGTATAAGGTTAAAGAATATTCAGAAGCACTAATCTTTTTGTATATAAAAGACACTTCTAAATGCACCAAAAATGAAATTCTACAGGATTTTGGTCTCATATCGAAGACTGTTGTGGCCTAGTACATATATGCAAGGTAAGAGACAAATCCCTTCAATTGTCAACGAGAAAATTGTGATAAAGTGTGGAAATTTTCAAACTTTGGGTGGCGTACCTCATTTGTAATGGCCCTAGGGAACGGACGAACAAACACATCTGCATGTCTTGAACTATTATTCATCTTTGATAGAGAAGGTATTTTTTAGAATAAATAGCATGTCCCTGGGACTTGTTCACGTGTACACGGATAGTGCAGAGTGATGCCATAATGTCAGCAGACATAAAAAAATTCCTCATTTCTTAAATGCCCACCCCCTGGCAGAGGTCTGTGCTTCACAAGGGCTTTTTAGTTATTATCATTTCTTTTGAACTCTGTCCTTCATAAAGTCATAGATGCCATTGGTTTGATTTTATGTCTATTTTAACCACCAGTGTTATTTTCTGACAGGTTTTACCTATCTCTCAGGTGCCTCATGAGCAGCATTAAAACTGACAATAAAGATAAGATGCTAGTTATTGGTTCACTTCACTTTTAACACTAGGTCACATGACAATGATTGGAGGAAAACCAGTGCATACGGGTGGATCAACGTTTTGCACTGTACACAATCAGGCAATGACTTACAACTGTCAATTTTCACACATCAAATAACATCTTGGATTTGAAACCTTGACCTGAGCTGGATTGATAATGCCAAACTGGTAGTAACTTGGCCAGCTACATATGAGACAAAGCTATAAACCCACACAGTCTAGAACTATCACCTGGTTATCCCTTCAACCAGTCACCTTGTAAGTACAAAGTGGCCTGAATTTATGTTACACAGATGTTACATAATGTTGGGTTTGTTGTATGACTAAAAAATGGATTTTACACTTACAATCTTAATGGACAAGGAAACAGCTTAACATACATATTATCTGAAAGCCACTTCATCCCAACTATTTACCAAGTACCCTCCTCACAATGCAAATTTATCAGGCCCTTTCCACTCAATGGATTCTTTGATTGTTTCCCACTTTTCTTGTCCAAACTAAGAAACCACTCAAGTGTTATCAATGTAACAAAGCACAACTCCATTATAACATGGAAAGGAAGAGACTCCAGTATCAACAATGAAGTCCATGCACTGCTTAAAGCAGATCTACTACAGTGTTGTCCACTCCCATTGGTCGAGATCTGCAGGTGTAATAACTTTGAACCAATGAGATCTCTTGACACATTGTACATTACAAATAAGCCACAAGAGTCTGATGATCTCCTTTGATCACAGCTTCCCCCAAATTCCTAAAGTTGCTAGTCAACTGGTGGGGTGTGCTACCATGCAGGGATCATATATTTGTATTTCAGTACTCTGTTCAATACAGTTTCCTGGGTATCAATATTGAATCATTCATTTCACAACAGTTTTCTATATCTCAATGAGTAGTATTTTAAATACACCAAAACACCTTTCATATTCCTTTTTATGTGAAAGTAAATATAAGGTTCCAAAGAGCACCTTTAAAGGTATCTTGAATTCTGGTTGGGTGGATGTACCTTGCGGTCCCTTGAGATCTGACTTGTCAGAGGTCAACTGTATGTTGTTTTGTGACTACTTCACACTAAAATCATCAATATTTATACCTTAAAAACTTATCCGTACTGATTTTATTAAATAGTTTTCATAGCAATTTTGCTCTCCAATTATTATCAGTTGAAATAATTGATGTATAGCTATAACGTTTAAAAAAAAGAAAATTAAAATTGAAATGACTTGCAATATAGTTTCACATTTTGGAGGATATTAAGGGACCACTGGTCTATTCCCGTTTTTCTCTGTAAAAGCCACAGGGAGTCTAATGATTTCCTTTGATCTCCACTAGTCCATCATCACTCCATATACTCAGCCTTTTGTTGTTAATAAACAGTGGCACTTGGCAAAGTGGAAACAAACATCCCACCTCTGGGGATTGGTTGGGGGAATTAGTGTATGTTTCAATAAATGTAGTGTACATACTGTAAGCAACTCAGAGGGCAGAACTCAACCAGGGCGCGTTTCAAAAATTTGTGAATTTTTATTTTGTAGATAGGCTATGACCAGGATATTTCCCAAATTGTAATTACTTTTTCCTTTGGCCAAGTCCTACCCACATACAAAATTCATGAAGGTTCACTAATATTTGGAGTAATGTGAACCAGATAGCCAAAGTACTGGAGTATTTGAATATGTTGACAAGTGGGATCTTTGAAAATGTGAGATTTTCTTGAATCAAGTTTATAATCAGAATTTTTTCTCAAATTTTGATCATTTCTTCCTTTGGTCAGATCGTACTCACATAAAAATTTCAGACCCAAAAACAAAACCTGCTGGTAGAGGTAATAATTTCAGAGACCAAAAGGTTATTGAATGTGTTAAATCAGTCATATAAAGCATCATAGAAGTTTTTGCACTGGAATGGGTGAAAGATCCCCCCGACCACACTGCCTGATGACTCAATCACTGGGTGCAGTTCAATTGAAAAGGGGAAGAAACATAATAAAACTTACTCCTAGGGTCACTTAAGTTATACTGCATGTAACTTCACTTCTTCACACGATACTGGTTTCCTTCCTTTACGTTTCCATATCTTGCTTCTTTAAGTAGTGGTTCCACATTCCCCACTTCAGCTTTGACTCTTGCCGATTTTGAAGTCGGGACCATTGTTTGTGAGTTCTTATTGGTTGGACATCAAAATCGGGAAGTCTAGGAAGGTCAGGAAGGATTTTAAACATGTTTAATATTTTTGGAAAAGTCAGCAACTTTGCTTCCCGACTCGAGGTTTGATCTTCAGCCCAATCTTTCTTAATGCCATTAAGTCAAATCGTAGAGGTGAAGAGGCACTCTAGACAGATCCTATTGCCAATACGACTGATGGTATTGCTGTTATGCCCAGTTGTATTAAATTTCTATAGGTCGGGGAGTTTTTGGCCACAACTTTGACTCAAAAGATGAAATAAAGTAGTTACAAGCTTGGTATCTCCTGACCATTATATTGCAGACATATTGGTAATATGAACGTGTCACGTTGCATCTGTGATCCATCTGCTCATATTGAAGGCATATAGATTGGGGCAGAAAGTCCTGGGAGACTCCAAGTAAGGTCTGAATGGTTGAGATAGGTTCCCAGAACAATCTGGTAGTTCCCAGACTGAGCCAAGCCATTTTCCTGCCTTTTTTATCCCGACTGCTCCTGAATTTTTCTTTAGCCAGGACCTCTGACCTGACAGTCCCTGAATACCGAACTGGTATTCTCAAAAGAGATCAGCCAATGATCAGCATACGACAGCTTTTGTCAACTAAACAGAAGCTGATTTTCTGGCTATTTATTCACTGTTATCTATTGAAAACGGCTCCCACTAACACTCTGGTTTCATGGATCAGTGAAGGCTAGGCATTGTCATTTTTCAAACAATTCCACATAATCCCTTTAGTTCTGTTTCATTTTATCATTCTAATTTTCAGTGTTTCAAATGGAGGTCAGCTATTGGATAATGGCTGCCTCTTCCAAAGAATGACATAAACAGAATAAACTTGTAGGTCATCTGTTTCAAGCACTTTCCAAAATGAAGGAATCATTGTGTGGAGTTACACTGAGTGATGCATGATACCACAACATAGTTTTTGCTCTTTTCTGTTCATGTCACCCTTTATTTCCAACAAATAGCAGTAGGTGTCCTTTTGAATGTTTGAATTTTCTGGGAGATTTTTGTTTGTTTTATTCGTAATACCATCTATTTCCAGTGATGTGCAGTGGAGTCACAAAACTGATGGTAAACATTACTGGGACAGTTTTGCTTTTTTTTTTGTTTAAAATATCCTTTGTCCCTACCAGGTATTAATTTCCTACACATTACAGTTTCTGAGAAATGGCCTGGACAAAATTTTAAAAGTCAAGGTCACTACAGCAAGGTCAAATCAAGGTCACACAATGACGTTGCATATCTACAACCCCTAACCAATGTCCCTACAAAGTATCAACTTCCTACACCTTACGGTTTCCGAGATATAGCCTGGACAAACTTTTTCCCGCCACCCGACTGACAGCCCGCCCATCCAGTCACCATGGGTGAAAACAATACCCCGACAGCCCTTAAGGGCTGTGGGGTAAAACAGTAACAAATATTAACAGATAGTAGTTTACTCTGTTGTGACAGTATGCTTTTTAAAATATTTACAATATCCTATATTTTCAGTAACTGGCAGTCAGTTTTTTTTAACAGGGGCTCACACTTCTGAATGCTATCTACACTGTTGTGAAGGTTTGAGTTGGTTTATTTACAGTATCCTTTGTTTTCCAGTGACTGGCAGCGGGTGTCATTGCGTGGGGTCACACTTCCGAATGCTATACACTGCTGGGAGGGTGGGCTGAAGGAGAAGAACCTGTACACAAGAAACACACACTCAAAGTCTTACGTGGACCTGGCAGTGCAGCTCATCACAGGGTCAGTTAGCTTTAATAATTTAACTCATCCTCTTTCAGTAGAATCAAATCATAAATGTGTGTATACTCTTTTTTTGGTTTAGGCACTTGAAACAAATATGTTTGCTTGGTTTGCTAATAATTCTTATATAAGGATCCATGTCTGGCTGGTAAGTGTGAAACACTATAATTATGGGGTCTCGTAACCATTTGAAGTTACTGGTTACTTACTGGTTAACTGTTGATTTATTATAAATGCTTTTCATATGGTTTCCCAAGCAGTATTATTCTCTTCACAACATATTAACACTACCTTGTATTCCAATACATCTTTTTGAAACAGTGACCTTTCAATGAATATACATGTATCATGATTTCACCAGTAATGCATTATGTCTGCAGCAGTTTTCTGCTTGTAAAACATTAATGGTGGACACTAAAGTTAACTGTTTCATCCTTACTGACTAGAGGTTACAGTTAATTTCACTTTTGTGCAGATTTGGCATGTGGCACATTACCACGCCAGGCATTAAGGACTTTGTAGGTACTAGGTGGACTGAGGCATCTTTCTCTGTTTAGGGAGTATCCTCAGACAGGGAGCGGGGGCCTTCAAGCCGACTCTCCACTCAAAACACCCCGTAAAAAGAAACGCAGCAAGCGGAAAAAAGACAGGAAGGCAAAAACCCCAGCACAGGTGTTACGGGGTGAGTCTCTCTTCATTCATTAACTGTGCTCGTCTACATAAGTCAAGTGGATAAGTCAATCTGTATTTACAACTGATTGAAAATATACGTTTACAGTTGATCATAAACCTAGACAAAAATACAGACTTTTTTGGAATAAATTTACCAAAACCAGGGTTTTGGCAGTGTAACAGAATAATGTAATATTTGCTTGGACCATCTTTCACATAATATATTTAAAAAGTACTGAGTAGTACAGAGTAGTCTCCCCAGTTCATCTATCACAGTTTCTTTTGAACAAGAATAGCTTGCAATTATTTCTTATTCCAAACACACAAATGGATGGAAATAGTAGGGCTACAATGATTCTTCAGTTTCTGAGAAACTAAACTATTTGTCAAAGAAGGTGACCCGGGTCTTTGAAAACAACTAAAAGTAGACATAAAATCAACTACAAAATTTTATTTTTCATTAAATATGTGATCATATTTTCTTCTTTTGAAAGGTTTCGATTATCAGTTTTTATGCTTTTGCAAACTTGACTTATGGATACGAATACTTTGATAAGATAGTATTTTAATAAAACAAATTTCAAAGTTACCTCAAATCTTGCAATGTAAACATGGTTAAAGTTTCCTGGATGTTGCACTATAAATGTGTCTTTATCTCATAATTGTGTGAAATATTAACATTCTTTGGGGTTTTATGCATTTCAGCCATTTTATAATAAATGTAATATGTCAAAATAAATGTCATAAATGTAATATGTCAAAATATGAAGTAGTCTATTTCGTACACGATAATCAAGCAAGTAACCAGGTCCGAGTCAGTTCTAAAACAATGAATGGAGGCACATTATTTACAGCTCGCTTGCAGTCTTAGTAAATGTACACTTCATTTCAACCTACTGCAACATAAAGGAAGGATATCACCTGCTAATGTTTCCACACATGTGGAGGGCTATCAGGGTGTCCAGAGCAGTGTGACAGGGGTTTACATCTGAATTTATTGTAGGACAGTGTATGTTTTTGTATCTAATTCATCCTTTGGTACATTTACACAGCAATAACTGTACCATGTAAAGATTAGAGCTTATTAAAGATTCCTTTCATTTTCTGGCTTTGTAATAAAATTGCCGCAACTAGCACTAAACTGATACACAGACCAGTCTTCATGATACCTGGAAAAAAAACTAAAACAACAGTTCCACAAACCAACAGCCATTGTTAAACATCCCAGGGATGGTTTCTTAGACTGATCCTGTCCAAAAAAAAAAGTTTAGGACAAGAACAAGACATGCTCAAAGTGGAAAGATTGTATGATCAAAAATACCCAGTTCACACATTTGCCTATTGGAGGCACAAGCGTAACAACTGATCGGGCTGGTCTACGTTTGGTTGTGGTTCCTTCCACTATGTATTTTGGTAGGACGCCTTCGTTGTAATTTTCACTTGGCTAGGACATCCTCCTAGGCATACAATAAAACTTGGAAGTTGTTTTTTTTGTTGGGGACTGCCTTTATCAGCCAAACAGAAACATGCACACTGGAGGGGTGGGAGGGTGCAGGATGAATACTCAGGGCAGCTTGTTCTTCAGTGTGTACTACCCACATAGGAGGGTTTCTCTTGACAAACATAAGGACAAAGGTGTATAGTGGAAAAAAGGTACTTACAGATATGACCGTAAGGAAACGTGTGACTGGGCCATAAGGTAGGCCTTATAATATGCCCCCAAGCACAGCGACTCATACAGACTACTGGCAACACCAAGCCACAGTCAGCCTGTGCAGTAATCAGCAGATGCGTACAACCAATGTTCTCTTGAGACTGGATCACTCAGCTCTGGGTGAACAGACAACACCATCAGTAAAGTGGTGAATAGAATACTTGCACAATTTTAAAGATAGGTCCTAGCACCCAAAAGATAGGTCCTAAGGAAGTGACAGCTGAAAAGACAAGTCACGACTCACCTGGGATAGAAATGCTCACTCATAGAGGTTTTCAGACATGCTTTATATTTTTCAACGAGCACCTACAATGGCCATGATTACTTTCCCGATCTTCATCAGTGTACAGACTGGTCAAAGAACCATAGAGATTGCATTCAGCAGTATATCACTGGCATGGTCTGCAGGCAAACTGGTATTAGTGGGACTGGGGTTTTACAGACCTGTACATTTGGCAAGAAACTGGTCTGTGACGCACTCAGAATGAGAATAAATGAGATTAATCTGATGAACTACTTCATTCTGAGTCTGTTGCATGAAACATTAAATTTACTGTTATTTTATATTAGACTATTTAAAGATGTGGCAAACATAGGTCTACTATTATACATAAAATAATATGTTTTTGTAAATCTAATTCTAGCTAAAAAGTTTATCTTTCGGAGATAATGGTTCCTTTGTTAAGTTAAATTCCTATAATACAATGGACATCAACTTCCTGTCAAGAAATTCAACTTTTATCTCAAGGAAAAAAAAACTGTCTTAAAAGAAAAGTTATCTTTCTTTAATATTCTCAGAACAAAGCTGGCTTGTGTTTGAACAATATGCAATGGTTCTAACATGTAAGGGCACACAATGCTTCATAAATAATGAAAGTACTTATCCCTTATCTCACTTCTCTGAAAATATCACATCATTTCAAATCAAAGGTTATTTGTATTTTGGGAAACCGGTGAAAATAAAGCAAGGCCAGTTGCACTCAATTCCAAGATTTACAATGTATAGGCCTATTACCAACTGATGACGATTGATAACATACCTGTGCCACACTCCGTATCGCCCATGCTTTCATAAGCACCCCTCCTCAATCTTACATTATCGCTAATAAATTGCTAATACTTCTTTGGAGGTAAACTTTCTCCATTAAAACCACCATAAAAATAATAGGTGTAACTACATTTCATTCAAATATGACAGAAAATCACCTACTGTATAGGAAATTTAAATGTCACTAAATCTCTGTCAAATTATATGTCTAATTGTGTCTATTTGCTCCTCCCCCCTCTTCCCAATTGCCAGATCAAAGCCTCCAAGTTCCAAAAACACTCTGTGTTCATTTGCCTCCTATTGTCAGAACAAAGCCTTCAACTCCCCACAGACAATCATGTCTATATATGGGGCTCTATTGTACCCCACACTCTGCAATCTGCATGCCAAAATTATGTGAAACTGGATCCCACTTTAATGGTAAGGTAAAAACACAGTGACACTCTTATACAGACCTCAATGTACAAAAAACTTCATAGAATGAATGTGAATAAGTCCTTTATCTGATTACAGAGGATTTGTGTAATTCTATGTGAAATAAATGTGTTTTCACACAATTGACTCACAACACCTGACCATCAATTCTAAGTCTCTCAGTGTGGGAAGTCTTACCATACATCTGACTATGGCAGACCCCGATCACCGACTGTTGATGCTAATGTGAGGTTTCATTCCATGTAGCAAAAAAGAAGTTGCCTTACATCAGTGGTCAGCAAGTAAACAATAAAGTTTCAAGGAAGTGACAGCCATTACTTTACTATTATTTACTGTAAAAAATTGTGATAAAGTGTTTCACACTTTGGGTGGGGGCACCTCGCTTGTAATGACTCAGAAACAGACAAACAGATCTACATGCCTTGAATAATTTTTCATCCCCAATAGATAAGGTATCTTTAGGAGAAAAAACAAAAAAACAGAATGTCTCTCTAGGCCTTGTACTTTTGGAGAAATTGTTCACGCAAATGTGGATGCTTACTCAAACACATACGCAGACAAGTCAGCTGACATAAAATAGCATCAAAGATGCCCGTACCCCACCAATAGGGAAATAGTTTTCAACACCATAAAATATAGAAGTAGTGAAAACGTACAAAGATCCGGGATACTTTCAGAGCAGTGTCAATTATATTAAGGTCAAAATGATGTTTAAGTAGAGAAAATAACATCTAAGAGAAGGAAAATGTATATAAAGATAAAGTATTAAAACAAGACAATTCAATAGCAAGATGACAGCATTAATCAGAAAACTAAAAATTATGATGCACACCTACACCTCCTAACCAATGCCCCTACTATCAACTTCCTACACTTTATGGTTTCAGAGATATTGTCTGGACGAAATTTTAACGGTCAAGGTCACTACGGCAAGGTCAAATCAAGGTCACACCATGACGTTGAACACCTACACCCCCTAACCAATGTCCCTACCACGTATCCACTTCCTACACCTTACATTTTACGAGATATAGCCCGGACAAAATTTTATAGGACAAGGTCACTACGCCAAGGTCAAAGGTCAAATCAAGGTCACACCATGCCGTTGCACACCTACACCTCCTAATCAATGTCCCTACCAAGTATCAACTTCCTACACCTTAATATTTCTGAGTTATAGCCCGGACAAGATTTTATAGGACAAGGTCACTACGGCAAGGTCAAATCAAGGTCACACCATGATGTTGCACACCTACACCCCCTAACCAATGTCCCTACCAAGTATCAACTTCCTATACCTTACGGTTTCCGAGATATAGCCCGGACAAGATTTTATAGGTCAAGGTCACTACATCAAGGTCAAATCAAGATCACACCATGACGTTGCACACCTACACCCCCTAACCAATGTCCCTACCACGTATCAACTTCCTACACCTTACAGTTTCTGAGATATAGCCCGGACAAGATTTTCAAACTCAAGGTCACTGCGGCAAGGTCAAAGGCAAAATCAAGGTCAGACCATGACGTTGCACACCTATACCCCCTAATAAATGTCCCTACCAAGAATCAACTTTCTACACCTTACGGTTTCTGAGGTACAGCCCGGACAAACTTTTTCCCGCCGCCCGCCCATCTGGACACCATGGGTGAAAACAATAACCCGACAGCCCTTAAAGGCTGTGGGGTAAAAAACTGGAAAAAATTAAGGCTTTTTCATCAAAGAAATTCCGCTAAAGCTTAGCAAATCTGAGGAGACGACACACTGCAAACCAAATGTTGCACACAACCATACACACAGACATTGCAGAAGAAATAACACTCATACTGTACATACATACATTTACATACATTACATACCGACACAGCTACACAGACACAGCTGAACAGACAGTTTAGGCTGAACTATTAAAAATCTATTTTAATGAAAAAAGGGATGACAAAACTATGAAACCAAAAAATATATATTCTCGTAAGCAGAAAAAATTGAGAAAATATCTTTATCAAATTCTGATATGTTTAAATATATTAAAACAAACATTTGCAAATTCGGATATTACTTTTCTCTCCTGTTTTTCAGAAAGGGAAAGAAGGAGGAAACAGAAACAACAACTTCGAGCCAAAAAGAAGCGAGATAAGCAAGAACGTCGACGTAAGGAACGTGAGAGGAAAAAGACCCAACGACAACAAAAACACCACTCACATAAATCCTCCACCAAAACACGGAAACAGGTGCAGACCAAACAGGAACACAGTAATAACAAACGGACAAAACAACCAGTGGTGCCTCCTGCTGGGCAGAGTGTCAACCACTTCCATGCAAATCTGGAGACTGGCGATAAAAGTCAAACCCACCAAACACCGTCTATACCTCACAAACCCACCACTACACCCAAACAGCAGAACAAAAAGCGTCGGCCGCACCATAAAAAGAAACGAGGACGCAGGTCACTGGTGTTTGATGATCACGATATCCATCACATGCAATACCATGGCAACCATTGTAACCATCACCTCTTCGACAGCTGCGACTGGCCCCAATGTAACAAATACTGTCCAAAGTTCTACAACCGCATCTCTGGGCAGGAGATGGACTTTATGGAAATGCTGATGCAGTTTGGTGTGGACATGTCCAACATGGCACAAGCTCTTGACATGGATCTGAATGCCATGCAACGCATGGACCAGTCACAACTCTTTCAACTGCTGGTCAACCTTTGAACTTGTCAACCTCACCAATCACACCCCCTCTGTCAGCCATGTGTAGCGAGAGCTCAACATGGACCAAATAACATAAAACAGATGATCCAGTGGTGGTTATTTGCTTATGAAGTTGTGAAATCTCAAAATATCCATAGTTCATATAGAGCAGAAAGCCATCTGAAACCTATGTAATGGATGTACTAGTCACACCTTCTCAGACTACTCCTATATCGGTGAACTCTCAATAAAATTTACAATGTTCCTGCAAATTTTACTGAGTACAATATCATATGAATGCCTTTCAAAAGGGATGGACCAGTCACCCTTATTCTGATGACAAGTTGTGAACTTTCAGTACAATAACATCCATATTGCTTTAATGAGTTTATCTGAACACCATGCACAGAATGTTCCACTTGTAGCTGTTCCCTGTCAAAACGTCATCAAAGGCTGGAGCTGCCATGTCTGTCCTTTTGTACACTTGGAGACCATAAAATGTGACAAGAACTACACCATCCCAATTAACCTGTGAACATGATATATACCTCACTCAGATGTTATATCTGGTAAAACCTCCATTCTATAAACGTACTGAGAGAATATGGCATAGATTGAGCCATTAACCCTCAACCCACTGATATAAGCATAAAGTTGTAAATGTGTCATTTAATAAAAACAATTTTCAATACTCAGACTCGCAAATCAAGGGTTTATGACTCTCTTCATTAAGGAAAATTTTCTTCTTTGAATATATCTTATTTTCTCTGCATATTTATTTAATTTGAAAATGAAAAGTTAACAGTTTTCCACTCATTCTGCTTCTCGATTTTAGTTTTTTTTTCTGTTAATTGATTTTTTTTTTTCAATACAACACAACTAAAACTCAGTATGAGTAGACAATCCAATGTCTAAAGGATGTAGTTCTAGCTGTGACTTATGCCTGACAAAACATACAATTCTCTGATGGACCTTAAAATTGATTCCACTAATACCAAAAGTTTGACCTATACTAGTTCTACTCTTACAGTGTCTAGCATATACCAGTATTCTCAGAGCAAGCATGTACATTATTAAGCTTTGTTTTCTGCACTTTTATTACAAAAATAATTGCTTAATCTGGACACAATTTTCCTATTAACCTAATCATGTAGAACTCTTTTTAGTAACATGTTCTGTTTCTCACATAGAAGTGGAAGGTTTCAAAAGGGTCATGTCCGTAGTCCACTGCAACCTCCGCCAAGGAGGGTAATGTTTTTAGTGGTGTGCATTTGTTTGTCTGTTTGCAATATAACTAAAAAAGTTATGGATGGATTCTGATGAAATTTTCAGGACCTGTTGACAATAGTATTAGGAACTGATGATTCAATTTTGGTTGTGTTAAGTATCCTTTCTGGATCCAAGAATTTTTTTAAACAATTTTTTATCATTGCACTCATAAGCAATATTGGAGGTGGTCAGTCTTGGTGGAGGTTTGCACTCTCTGAGTTCTTGTATTTGGAATTACTAGTAAATTTGAAGTATTTTTCCTGGTCCCTGATGTTCAACTAAACAGGTTTTAAGTATAATACAAAAAAATCCTTTAGATTGTGTGTATAGAGTTTCTATGAATTGTAACATCACAGTTTAAATATTTGTTCATGGTATCACAAATACTTGGCACCTGTTTGTCATACTGATGTAGTTTAGTTGGTTACTTAAAATAAATCCATACATTGCCACCCACTAATCATACACACTGATTCATCACAAAACACATTTTGACACACTTTTTAATTAGTAGTGGGTACATTTACTAAATTGATTATTACCATTGATGATATTTATTGCTTTGGTTGAGTATATCGATGTCTGAACATGTATATCAATATCGCCATTTTAAGTAAAACTGTAAACTTACAACACTGACTGCAAATGTCTGAAATAAAGCCTAAATCTCAAGAAATGGTTCACTTTATCTGTTGGTTGGGGATATGCTAGAATAAAATGTTTTCTGTATCCTGGATTCAGATAAGTATCTTTAGACATCGATATCGGCAACCTGGTCCCAAAACATTAAATATTGTCCATATCGATAAATGATGTACCCATTAGTGGATCTGATTGGTCAATCACCGAAAAAAAGTTGTTGGATTAAAATTCCTAATAATGTTGGCCCCATTATGGCTCACATGTGTCATTTAAGAGTAAATTTAAGGAAAATTGTGCATCCATTATATCAGAACAGTAACAATCCAACGCATGTGGGACTTTACACAGAAGTACAGTCTGATTAGCACTTTAGAACAACTCAGGCTTCACCTATGTGGTACTTTACTGACACCTGGACTACAATTTCTGCATACAGTCCATCCAATGATGTATTATGTCTAAAACATAATGTTTCCTAATGGTTTTACATACGTGGAATACTCAAATCATACATACAATAAAATACCTGTGTTTGTCAAATGATATTACAATAGACTAATGGTGAATGAAGAGCAAATATCTGATCTAAACCTTCCAGCTCTAAAGTTTCCACTGAACCTAATAAGACTTAAAATAATGTGTAAATACTATAAATATTGTTGTACATGTTACATTTAGTCACATATATCAGACTTGTACATTTTTCTAGTAATTTATTAGCTGTTAAGTACTTGCATTTTTAATAGCTTTTCATTGCTATTTCTATTGTTTATACTTTTTTTATTTTGTATTGTTTCCTGTCTTGATAATGCAATAAAATACTAACTGCTGTTGTAACCATGACTGAGTCGCCTATGTTGTGTTCACACTGTTTGGATCTGATGCCTTGTTACTAGAAAAGTACAAAAGTACCCATACGACCAAAAAATATAGGGAACAAGCATTCTGACGCATGCATTTATCTCCTGCCGTATAAATAAGATGTACTAAAGATAGTGGAATATAAATTTTCTTGTGAGATGGAGGCACATGTAGAAGTGACAAGTTTAATGTTTGATTGCAATACTTTTAAAGACAAAAGGCATTGATTCATTTTAGTAGCTATTACTCTGCCATCCAAAGAGCTACAGTTCTACAACTTTAATATGCAGTAGATCACCCAAAAGTAGGTGAATGACTTATTTAGAAGAAATTGCCTACCTGTAATACTTTTACAGATAAAAGACATTTACTCATTTTAGTAGCTATTACTCAGCTATCCAAAGAGCTACAGTTCTGCAACTTCACTATGTGGTAGATCACCCAAAAGTAGGTAAATGACTTATTTAGAAGGAATTGCCTACCTGTAATACTTTTAGAGATAAAAGACATGTACTCATTTTAGTAGCTATTACTCAGCTATCCGAAGAGCTACAGTTCTGCAACTTCACTATGTGGTAGATCACCCACAAGTAGGTGAATGACTTATTTAGAAGGAATTGCCTACCTGTAATACTTTTAGAGATAAAAGACATTTACTCATTTTAGTAGCTATTACTCAGCTATCCAAAGAGCTACAGTTCTGCAACTTCAGTATGTGGTAGATCACCCAAAAGTATGTGAATGACTTATTAGAACTAGACCAAGGACGCATCCGTGGCCAGATGCAAAATGTATCCACCGGCAAAGGCAAAAGTAGCTATTACCCAGCCATAGCATGAGCTAGAAGTCTGAAATTTTTATTATGTTATAGCTGACCCAAAAGTAGGTGAATAATATATTTGCACAAAATTCTCTAAATCCAATAGTTTTCACGTTACAATTGATTTTACTCATGATGGAAGTTAGTAAAAAGTAGCTATTACTCACTTAGCTATTGAGATAGACACCCAAGTTACTCACCATGTTGTTGCTATTGAAAAAGTAGGTGAATTTGAAAAATTTAATAGTAATTTAAATTTTTATTAGAAATACTTACCATTTCCTAACAGTAGCTATTTGTTGGAGCCATCCAACCCAATGGCCAACGCAGAGATGCGATTTTAAGGTTTACTCACAACCTTAACCAAGCCATTGGGTTACAGTAGTCCGTCCTCCCGCCAAAGAGGTCACATGACTACATTGTTTACCTCATTATTTTCGTTGCAAGTAAAAGAATGACTTGCGGGGAGGCGGGAGGGAAATTTGAGTGTTAGGAAATGGTAAGTATTTCTAATAAAAATTTAAATTACTATTAAATTTTTCAATTTTATAGCGAAATACCCTTACCATTTCCTAACAGTAGCTGAATTCAGCCTTGCAGGACGGTGGGAATTACTTTTAGCAACTACCATCACCAGCCCTACTACCACAACAAGAAAAAACACTGTGAGAAACTGTAATATAAACAATGTGAGTCTTACATGTAAATAACAACACATAAACTCCAACATTTAACAGTGCGTTTAACATGATTATAACATATAAACGTTAAAACTGCCAGCACCCACATTCAACATACCTTCAAATAAAAGGTCGAATGTAGATCTCACAATGTTCCAATCCATCTAATGCCATAGTAGAAAGTTGTATCAACACAAACTTGAAACTCAACATAATTTTCAAAGCAACTACGGGTCAAACCCCACTTGGCACCACTATCAGCTGACGCATCATACGCTCCAAGCGAGGCTCAAGCCAACAAAACTGTACAATATGTACAGGTGTTACAGCCATCTATCCTGTAAACACATAAAATATAATGTATAGCCACTCAATACAAAAACAGACATCAATACAGCATAAAAAAACATAGATATAACAGACAACTTCATTACCTAGCTATAAATCTATCACATGCTGAGCAGATACTATAGGGCCCAATTTCAAAATCTGGCCATTATGCCAACATAGGTCCTTCAGATAGAAATTGGTGAACGTATTGTGAGACTTCCAAAAGCAAGCCTGAAGTATCTCATTCAAAGAAATTCCTCCTTTAAATGCCAAAGATGCAGCCATTGAGCGGACATCATGAGCTTTCACCTGATACAGCTGTTGAGACTCAGGGTCCGAATTCTCATAAGCCAAAAGAATAGTCTGTTTTAACCAAGATGAGATAGTTGCCCTGGAAATATCTCTTGCAAAGCCCTCTTTTATAGCTACAAACAAAAGATTCTTATTCTTCCTCAAATCTTTTGTCCTATCCAAATAGAATTTCAAAGCCCTCACAGGACAAAGAGATCTATCTTGAGTCAAACTTTTGTCTAACTGAGGTTTCAATGCTGGAATGACCACTGGTTTAATTGCAGCAGGCCCATCTGAAGCCAACTGGTTCTTTGCCAAAAAGGCAGTTGATGGGGCCAAAGTGACTTGAGACCAATTCTCCTTATAACTGAGAGATGAATGAGTCCAAGCATGAACTTCACTTCTCCTTTTGCCCGAAGCCAAAGTCAAAAGAAAAACTGTCTTAAAGGTTAATAACTTCAAAGAAGCTTTCCCCAAGGGTTCAAAAGGTTGTTTGGTCAATGCATGGAGTACCAATGCCAAATCCCAAGAAGGTATAGACCTATTTGCTACTGGTTTGTCTCTGTAAAAGCTTGCTAACAGTCTATTTAGCTCAAGACTTTTAGAGATCTGCTCACCCTTCACACCCAAACCATCTGCAATAGCTGTTCTATAACCAGCAATGGTAGATGGCTTGAGATTTCTTTCCTTAAACAAACAGTTAAGAAAATCTGCTACCTCTGGAATAGTGGGATTGGAGACGTCCACCTGGCTCTCCTCACACCACTTCCCAAAAATGGACCACCTTGATTCATAGATTCTCCTTGAGGAGTGTCTCTGAGGCTCCTTAATTCGCTTCGCCACCTCCTCTGAGAATCTTTCTGAATATTCATGACTGACTCCAGATGCCAAGCATGAAGATTCAGGTACGTCAGATTGTTGTGAAGTCTGTTGCTGAAAGGCTGAGTCAACAGATCCACCCACAAGGGAAGTCTCAGAGGAAGCCTTGTGGACAGATCCACCAGATCCCAAAACCAAGACATCCCTGGCCACCCTGGTGCAATCATGATGATTCTGCACCTGTAGGTGGTCATCTTTTGAATCACCTGAGGAATGAGAGCCACTGGACAAAACACATAGGCGTCCAGACCCTCCCAAGAGATGTTCAATGCATCTGTTTCCCAAGCCCGACCGTCGGGGACAGGAGACACATACATTGGTAGCTTGTGATTCAACTTTGTTGCAAACAAATCTACCATTGGTTGATGCCAGCAATGGCAAATTTGATTGAACACTCGATGATTCAGAGCCCATTCGGTTTGAATCACCTTGTCTTTCCTTGACAGAGAATCTGCCAAAACATTGAGATTCCCTGGAATGTGTTTTGCCCGAATCTGGATCCCCCTGACATTTGTCCAAGCCATAATTCTCCAGATTAGGGCACACATTTCTTGAGAATGGGTGCCTCCCTGTTTGTTCAGATAGGCAACCACTGAAGAGTTGTCTGTGGAAATCAGCAGATTTTGATTCAGAAGCTGATTTTCGAATGATTTTAAAGCTAGAAATACTGCTTTTAGCTCTAGAATGTTTATGTGAAGTCTTGACTCCACCTGATTCCACAAACCACTGGCTGTGTGATGCTCTAAATGAGCCCCCCAGCCTTTTAGGGAAGCATCTGTGAATAGAAGGAGATTGCACTCCTTCTGATGAAGTGGGGAACCCCTCTTCAGGTTCGAGAGATTGGTCCACCACTGAAGATGCTGTCTTAGAACCTGAGACACTGGTACTGGGATATCCAGAGACTGAGGATACCTCCAGTGTGTCTTGAGGTACCATTGTAGAGGTCTCATATGCAGACGACCCAATGGTACAGTCTTCTCCATTGAAGCCATGCTCCCAATCAGTGACATGAGCTCCCTTGGAGATGTTTGAGTAGCTTTCAACATGGAAACTATCTTTTCTAGAAGGCGATCGATTTTCTTTTGAGTTGGAAAGACTAGACCTACCCGGAGGTCGAATTTGTAACCCAAAAATTCGATTTCTTGAGTTGGAATTAAATCTGATTTTTCGAAATTTATGATCCAACCCAAGCTCTGCACAAGATGAATCAACCTGTGGGTATTCTCTTGACATTGCTGTTTTGTTTTTGCTCTCAATAGCCAATCGTCTATATACTGATGAATCCTGATGCCTTCTGCAAGAGCCATCAGTTTCACCTCCTTTGCTACCATGGTGAATTCGAGTGGAGCCGTAGCGATTCCGAAGGGCAAGGCAGTGAACTGGTAGGATCTGTCGCCTACATTGAAGCGCAGATACTTTTGACACCGTGGGTGTATTGGTATGTGGAAGTACGCATCTGTAAGGTCGAGTGAAGTTACCCACTCGCCTTCTTGAAGCGAATCTCGAATATTTTCGGCAGTTTCCATCTTGAAAGTTGGAATATGCAAATATTGATTTACCACACTCAGATCTATTACTGGTCGCCATCTCTTCCCTGGTTTGGGGACAAGAAACTGTAAAATCCTAGGGAAGTGACCTTTTGAACTGGAGTTATCGCTCTTTTGTCGATCATTTGATAAACCGCCTTTATCAAAAACTCTTGCTTCTCCCGGTTCAAATATTTGCTCCTTATTGCAGGATAATTTGTCAATGGAGGTTGATTTCTGAAATTCAGACAATAACCCTCCTTCAAAATGGTCACTACCCTTGGATGAGCTTTCCTGGCTTCCCATACCTGCCAAAAACTGGACAGACGGCTTCCTGGGCACAGACAGTCACTTCCTTCTGCCACCCCTGCCTCTGAAAGGCCTAGAGGAGTAGGAACCCCTTCCTCTGTTTCCAGTTGCAGAAGAGCTATTGCTTCTTGCTGATGTTGTTGAAGAGTTTTCATGGTAGGGTCGAAAAGATCTATTCTGAGACCTGCTATCTCTTTTCTCCTCATGTCTAGCCGTATGCTCCTTCCTAGAATCTCTACCCCTGGACTCCCTATTCACATGGGACCACTGAATAAAGTTCTTCTGAACTTCAGAGAGAGTATCTACAGGAAAAACCTCATTTGAAGTGAAAGGAGCATTCCTAAGCTTACTAATGTCATCCTCAGTGACATCCTTGGAACAGCTTTTCAAGTAATTATCCCTCCTACTCAACAACATGTTTGATGCCATGGTCATGGAACTGCCAAGCAAAGAATCTAAGGATTTCCCCAAAGACTGATTCACTGATGACTGTAACTGAAGACACTCCTGGACATATTCCAGAGCATTATTAAAGTCAGTTTCATTCTCAGCTGATTTTAAGATAGCAAATTGTTTCTCCATCTCCTCTGTGGCTTTGCAATTTGCAGAATTGAACCAAAAAATGTGGTTAAGAACATTGATGTTTTCTCTATTAACAGTTTCCCAGAGAGTAAACTGCTTCCAAGGAGTTGAAATGGCAGATGGCATCTGAAACTGTGAAGAAGTAATGTTTCTGAATGCATCTTGTAACTTGGGAGCTACTACTGCATGAGGCTGAGGTGAGATGTTGTACCACTTCATAGGTGGTCTTTCAAAATTCCAAAATTGACCTCTAGGCAAAGGATTTCTCCTTGAAGACTTGGTTTTCAAAGAATCATGTTCCTTTGAAACACCCGAAGCCTCATATTCCTTGAAATCCCACAAACTACACATATTTTCAGCAGGAGGAAGAGCTAAGGAGACCTCTGCAGACTTCTTCAGCTTAGAAGCTTGTGAAAACACAGATGGGGCAATAATAGTGTCAGTCTCAGTTATTGCAATATCCAACCACTTTTTAATAGCGAAAAGTGTGTCTGAATATGAAGGAACTGGCGGTTTTTCTTCCTGAGAGGAATCATATTCCCCGTCATCTGACAACTCCACCCTCGCTTTTTTAGAAGGTATGGAAAATCGATTGTCTATCACAGACGTAGAGGGATTTTCCTCCGCATGGCGTTTTGAATGAATCTCTTCGGAAGACTGTGTACTAGACGTAGATCTCTTCTTGCATTGGGAACTCGCCCTTCCCACAGCTTCGTTAGCAACCAAGATGTCCGCCTCTACAGGGGAATCCTTGTTTTCAATAGCAGCAATTCTATTCGTTAGGGTTGTAAGTTGTGAGAGGATCGCTGCCAACGCCTGGCTATTTGAACCTGACGTCTGGCCAGCGACCACAGAATGAGAAGACATTCCTACCGAACTGTCTTCTTCATCCAATATGGAGTCATCTATCTTGTCCTTTCCTTTTTGCAAGGTAGATTCCTTCAAAGATTTCTTACCTTTTGACAGTTTTTCAGTGAGTTTTCGCTTTTGATCTTCCGACAAAGCAACACACAGAAGGCAATCCTTCTTAAGAGTACAAAGGTCATCACCCTTGCTAGCTTCACGACATTTGTAGCAATATCTGTGGTTATCAAAACCAAACATAAGATGTCCACAGAAACTGGATTTCTTAGATTTAGAATCTGATGAATCTTTATTATTCGCCATGATTCAAAAATCTCAATAAAAAATGAAATAATCCCTGAAAACTTTAAACTTCCAAAGATTACCAAAACACGTCTCTACTGTTGATGGCCAACAAAAATAATGAGGTAAACAATGTAGTCATGTGACCTCTTTGGCGGGAGGACGGACTACTGTAACCCAATGGCTTGGTTAAGGTTGTGAGTAAACCTTAAAATCGCATCTCTGCGTTGGCCATTGGGTTGGATGGCTCCAACAAATAGCTACTGTTAGGAAATGGTAAGGGTATTTCGCTATAAAAATCATATTTTAACAAAATGCTCTAAATGCAATACTTTTCAAGTTATAAATGATGTAGTGTTGAGTAAGAACTTCAAAGTAGCTATTACTCAGCTATGCTATGAGCCACAGGTCTGGAACTTAACTATGTTATAGCTGCTTCAAAATAGGTGAATAACATATTGCAACTAAATAATGTAAATGCAAGAGTATTCAAGTTATAAGTGATTTACCCAACAGTGATAACCTAAAAGTAGCTATTACTCAGCTATGCAATGAGCTACAGGTCTGAAATTTTACTATGTTATAGCTGACCCAAAAGTAGATGAATAACATATTTGCATAAAATTCTGTAAATACAACAGTTTTCAAGTTACAAGTGATTTTACTCATGATGGAAGTTAGTGAAAAATCCAAAAGTAGCTATTACTCACTTAGCTATTGAGATAGACACCCAAGTTACTCACCATGCTGTAGCTATGGAAAAAGTAGCTGAATAACATATTTTAACAAAGTGCTCTAAATGCAATACTTTTCAAGTTATAATTGATTTAGGGCATGATTTCATTACTTTTAATGAATAAAAAATTATTTTAAAAAGTCATAAAAAAACTTTAGCATGTGAAAGCTCTCCAAAATGTAGGTGAATGAGTTATTTGAGAAATACTTGCTATCTGCAATACTTTTAGACATAATTAGCATGTACTCATTTTGAGTAGGTGAGTAATTAACTATGGGTCTGAAACTTCAAGCGAAAGCTCTCCCAAAGGAAGGTGAATGAGTTAGTTGAGAAAAATTGGCTATCTGCAGTACTTTTAGAGATAATTCGCATTAACTCATTTTGAGTAGGTGAGTAATTAGCTATGGGTCTGAAACTTCACCATGTGAAAGCTCTTCCAAAAGTTGGTGAATGAGTTATTTGAGAAAAATTGGCTATCTACAGTACCTTTAGAGATAATTCATATTTACTCATTTTGAGTAGGTGAGTAATTAGCTGTGGGTCTAAAACTTCACCAAGTGAAAGCTCTTCCCAAAGTAGGTGAATGAGTTATTTGAGAAAAATTGGCTATCTGCAATACTTTTACAGATAATTAGCATTAACTCATTTTGATTAGGTGAGTACTTAGCTACAGGTCTGAAACTTCACCAAGTGAAAGCTCTCCCAAAAGTAGGTGAATGAGTTAGTTGAGAAAAATTGGCTATCTGCAGTACTTTTAGAGATAATTCGCATTTACTCATTTTGAGGTGAATAATTAGCTATGGGTGTGAAACTTCACCATGTGAAAGCTCTTCCAAAAGTTGGTGAATGAGTTATTTGAGAAAAATTGGCTATCTGCAGTACTTTTAGAGATAATTCATATTTACTCCTTTTGAGTAGGTGAGTAATTAGCTATGGGTCTAAAACTTCACCAAGTGAAAGCTCTTCCCAAAGTAGGTGAATGAGTTATTTGAGAAAAATTGGCTATCTGCAATACTTTCAGAGATAATTAGCATTTACTCATTTTGATTAGGTGAGTAATTAGCTACAGGTCTGAAACTTCACCAAGTGAAAGCTCTCCCAAAAGTAGGTGAATGAGTTATTTGAGAAAAATTGGCTATCTGCAATACTTTTAGAGATAATTCACATTTACTCATTTTGAGTAGGTGAGTAATTAGCTATGGGTCTGAAATTCACCATGTGAAAGCTCTTCCAAAAGTTGGTGAATCAGTTAGTTGAGAAAAATTGGCTATCTGCAGTACTTTTAGAGATAATTCGTATTTACTCATTTTGAGCAGGTGAGTAATTAGCTATGGGTCTGAAACTTTACCAAGTGAAAGCTCTTCCCAAAGTAGGTGAATGAGTTATTTGAGAAAAATTGGCTATCTGCAGTACTTTTAGATATAATTCGCATTTACTCGTTTTGAGTAGGTGAGTAATTAGCTATGGGTCTGAAACTTCACCAAGTGAAAGCTCTTCCCAAAGTAGGTGAATGAGTTATTTGAGAAAAATTGGCTATCTGCAGTACTTTTAGATATAATTCGCATTTACTCGTTTTGAGTAGGTGAGTAATTAGCTATGGGTCTGAAACTTCACCAAGTGAAAGCTCTTCCAAAAGTAGGTGAATGAGTTATTTGAGAAAAATTGGCTATCTGCAGTACTTTTAGAGATAATTCATATTTACTCCTTTTGAGTAGGTGAGTAATTAGCTATGGGTCTAAAACTTCACCAAGTGAAAGCTCTTCCCAAAGTAGGTGAATGAGTTATTTGAGAAAAATTGGCTATCTGCAGTACTTTTAGATATAATTCGCATTTACTCATTTTGAGTAGGTGAGTAATTAGCTATGGGTCTGAAACTTCACCAAGTGAAAGCTCTCCCAAAAGTAGGTGAATGAGGTATTTGAGAAAAATTGGCTATCTGCAGTACTTTTAGAGATAATTCGCATTTACTCATTTTGAGTAGGTGAGTAATAAGCTATGGGTCTGAAACTTCACCAAGTGAAAGCTCTTCCAAAGGTAGGTGAATGAGTTATCTGAGAAAAATTGGCTATCTGCAATACTTTTAGAGATAATTAGCATTTACTCATTTTGAGTAGGTGAATAATTAGCTATGGGTCTGAAACTTTACCAAGTGAAAGCTCTCCCAAAAGTAGGTGAATGAGGTATTTGAGAAAAATTGGCTCTCTGCAATACTTTTAGAGATAATTAGCATTTACTCATTTTAAGTAGGTGAGTAATTAGCTATGGGTCTGAAACTTTACCATGTGAAATTGAAAATTTCATGTTTCAACAGAAACCCTTCTACTACACTGTGGGTCCAAAACTTGCTCGAAATCGCTCTGACAGTTTCAGAGATATTTGCCATTTTTCATTTTCCACAAAAATTCTAGATGGCCACCAAAAGTTGTAAACTTTGAAATTTGAAACTTTACTATGTGATAGCTTACCAAAAAGTAGATGGACAACATATTTGAAAAGATTTCCCTAACTTTAATACTTTTGAAGATATTTGACATTTACTTCTTCTGTTATTTAGCTACAAATGAGAAAATAGTTATTACTCACTTAAGGCATGCAACAAAACCCCAAACTATGGACCATCTTATAGGTAAGGACAAAGTAGCTGAACAACATATTTTAGGAAAACACTCTAACTGCAATAATTTTGGAGTTACAATGGCTTTACTCAAGCTACAAACGAGAAAATAGCTATTACTCACTTATGGCATGCACCAGAACCCCAAACTATGGACCATCTTATAGCTAAGGACAAAGTAGCTGAACAATATATTTTAGGAAAACACTGTAACTGCAATAATTTTGGAGTTACAATGGCTTTACTAAACAGTCAGAATTTCTAAGTAGCTATTACTCAGCTATCCAAGGTGCAACAGGTCTGAAACTTTACTATGTGATAGCTTACCAAAAAGTAGATGGATAACATATAGAAAAGATTTCTGTAACTCTAATACTTTTAAAGATATTTGACATTTACTCCTCCTGTTATTTAGCTACAAATGAGAAAATAGCTATTACTCACTTATGGCATGCAATAGAACCCTAAACTATGTACCATCTTACAGCTAAGGACAAAGTAGCTGAACAACATATTTTAGGAAAACACTCTAACTGCAATAGTTTTGGAGTTACAATGGCTTTACTCAACAGTCAGAATTTCAAAGTAGCTATTACTCAGCTATCCAAGGTGCAACAGGTCTGAAACTTTACCATGTGATAGCTTACCAAAAAGTAGATGGATAACATATTTGAAAAGATTTCCCTAACTTTAATACTTTTGAAGATATTTGACATTTACTCCTTTTGTTATTTAGCTACAAATGAGAAAATAGCTATTACTCACTTATGGCATGCAATAGAACCCTAAACTATATACCATCTTATAGCTAAGGACAAAGTAGCTGAACAACATATTTTAGGAAAACAGTCTAACTGCAATAATTTTGGAGCTACAATGGCTTTACTCAACAGTCAGAATTTCAAAGTAGCTATTACTCAGCTATCCAAGGTGCAACAGGTCTGAAACTTTACTATGTGATAGCTTACCAAAAAGTAGATGAACAACATATTTGAAAAGATTTCCCTAACTTTAATACTTTTGAAGATATTTGACATTTACTTCTTCTGTTATTTAGCTACAAATGAGAAAATAGCTATTACTCACTTACGGCATGCAATAGAACCCCAAACTATGTACCATCTTATAGCTAAGGACAAAGTAGCTGAACAACATATTTTAGGGAAACACTCTAACTGCAATGGTTTTGGAGTTACAATGGCTTTACTCAACAATCAGAATTTCAAAGTAGCTATTGCTCAGCTATCCAAGGTGCAACAGGTCTGAAACTTTACTATGTGATAGCTTACCAAAAAGTAGATGAACAACATATTTGAAAAGATTTCTGTAACTCTAATACTTTGGAAGATATTTGACATTTACTCCTTTTGTTATTTAGCTACAAATGAGAAAATAGCTATTACTCACTTATGGCATGCAATGGGACCCCAAACTATGTACCATCTTATAGCTAAGGACAAAGTAGCTGAACAACATATTTGAAGAAAAAGTTGTTTCTGCAATAGTTTTTGAGTTATGAGCCCTTTACTCCAAGTAGCTAAGATAGCTATTACTCACTTATCGTTAGGCCTAAGTCCATAAAACCAAAAAAATTTTCGAGGGCGTGAAAATTCATTGGGACAATTAATTTACAAAAAATCTGTAGCTGTAGTAGTTTTGGAGGAATCTGCATGACTAACTAACTAACGCACGCACACACGCACGCACACACGCACGCACACACAGGCATCATTTCATAATCTCCCTTCCGGGCTAAAGCCCGGCGGGAGATAATAAAAAGGCTGATATGTACATGTTTGCAACCAACCATGGCCTTGATAAAAAAAAAAGAGGTCGAAGGTCGAATTTCTGCGTGTTTATCGGGGACATAAATATGTCTCTTATATAACTCAGATAAGGGAGGATATATCCTTCTATATGTTAGAACCAGGCCACAATGTGAAGAAAGGCCACACGTTTGACCGATAGAAGGTCACAATGTGAAGAAAAACCACACATTTGACTGTTGAAAGACCACAATGTGAAGAAAAACCATAAGTTTAACTGTTAAAAGACCACAATGTGAAGAAAAACCATAAGTTTGACTGTTAGAACCAGGCCACAATGTGAAGAAAGGCCACACATTTGATTGTTAGAAGCCCACAAAACAATGGGCTTTCAGGCCTTAACCATCTTTACTCACAAACTGAATCTAGAAATACTTTTTAAATTATCATGTATGAAAGGAAATTTCTAAAAAAAAATAATTAAAAAAATTTCCTGGATCCAGACAATTACCTGGATCAGCATCAAAATCAAATTAACTGTTCCTTGCGCCATTATCCACATTTGTTAAAAATTTCATCAAAATTTGTCCACAACTTTTGGAGTCATTTTGTAAGCAAAGAAACGCACACTGACAACAACACAGGTAAAAACGGTCTTTGTGGAAGACTTTTATGCTCTCTGGGTGACCTTAAACACATACAAGGTCACATTTGTACATGTTTACAGAGGAGAAAAAATGCTACAATAGACACCAACTAAAACATCATCAAAGGTCAGCATATGGAAATTGAAATTGAAAGTTGAACTCGCATATTAAATATGAAAGCCCCTGGTCAAATACTTTTGGAGTTACCAGGTCTAAAAAGCAATCGCTGCAGCAGTGGTGATACAAGCTCAAAATCAATGTATTCACGACTTTTGTCTGGGATAACAATAGAAATAGAAATTTTGTCCTGGAATGACAGCTCTCTTCAAAGAGCAGAAGTTTAAGAACTTTTATTG
The DNA here is from genome assembly GCA_964017235.1 of Sabellastarte sp. h YS-2021. Taxonomy (NCBI): domain Eukaryota; kingdom Metazoa; phylum Annelida; class Polychaeta; order Sabellida; family Sabellidae; genus Sabellastarte; species Sabellastarte sp. h YS-2021. The sequence continues at coordinate 12,401,843 of OZ024927.1, forward strand.
TAGTTTCTTCATAAAAGTAACAGTTAGGGAAGTTCATTTACAGGTTTTTCCCGATAGTAATTTCAGATATGACTCAGTCAACCTTTTGTAAAAAATAAATAAAATGTACATGCACTTACAAACTGCAATGGGTGGATGCCCCCTATAATGTTGATTTTGTCAATAAACTGTCAACTTGCATTTCTACAAAACTGTAGTAACCAGTGTTTTTTGTCTAAACACACACATCCCTATTCTTTTTTCACATAAATATTGCAAACTATTAGCCTTCACTCTGACTTTCATAATATACATTTGTAAGGGGTTTAAAAAGAAATTTATTTTTCAGAGACAAAAATTTTATTAAATGTCATCTTCATGTATTAGAGACATAGTCATCAAGTTTTGCACTCTATTTTAAAATGTGAATGTTTCTTCTGCTTGACATCATTCAGAAAGTATCAGGGCATATGCTACAAATGGCATCACTGAACTACTGCTTTATAGGGGCAATATTTAGTGCACTCAACTAACAAATGAAGTGACAAAAGTGATAGACAAGGGACTTTCTAGGTCAGTAATCCAAGATTGCAGGTGAAAAACATGGGGGTAGATAATAAGTGGGGCAGCTTGAGTTCAAGAGTTAGGTAAAGTAAAATTTATAGTTTGAAATAGGTTCCCAAACTTGGAATATTTATTACTATATTAACACCGACGGTTACGTCCTAGTGACTGTGTATAGAGGCAGTATCTGCAAGAATTAACAATCCCAACTAGCTGGAGAAGGACTGAATGTTATTTGAATGACAGTGAAATCCGCTGTCATTGCTGGACCAAATTAGTGGCTGTTTCTACAATATAGATCCCTGATAACCAGTCATCGATTTTGTTCCATTCACAGATTTTATTAAAGTGTTACCTTTTATCTGAGATTGATAGACACTGATGACATTGATCTTGCTTTCCTTTCTTGTAGCAAAACAATCGCCTAACATTACTGGTTGGCAAGTAACAAATTTCCAACAAATTAAATGCATATTTTAATATATGAATTTTAATGTATAATATAGATTCTGTACAAAAATCTCCCTCTTTCCAAACTGAGAACATTGGTAAAAGAAATGGTTGAGAAATAAACTTGATACATAAAACTTCATAAAAACGAGTAATTTAAAAACATATACAAGATTGTCCTTTAAATTCTAGTGGGTTGAACCAGTACACCACTATCATTTGCGATGCCATTTAAGAAAAGGACTGCTTTAATTTTCAGATTAATTTTGTGGCACTTGCTATGTAAATGCTAGCATGGGTACGGTTTTATCACTTTTTACAGAGGAGTGAGTGATTTTAATTGGCCTTTGACCTCTTTACTTGGACCTTCAATGTTGCCACCATTCCTTGCATAGGTCGTATCATGTTGGGTAGTATTAAGGTCAAAGATTGCAGTATGTATAAGATAGTCCATATTCTACACTGTGAATCACCAGGCACTGACAAGCAACTGCCAACTTGCCCAATGTAAGACCAGACGCAAGATTTGAACCCAGCACTTCAGAAGACAGAGGGGAGTGCACTACCACTACACCATTAATCCTCCAAGTCAAAGTTTACCTGAGGTTGAATAATCATTGTTCACAGTCCAAGTTAGGATTTTATTTCCCTTCCACACCCGACTTCCTCAGTGAATCCAGCATGTTTTCATGGCTGGCCTTGGCCTCACAATCACAGAGGTGGCAGTGACTTGATCTAATACCCAAATTATTCACCAGTGAGCCATTGAGTTCTTAATCCTTATTCCGAGACATGAAATAGTCACCAGTTTGAATTCAATTGATGCTACACAATCATGCAATCATTACATGTAATAACTTCCTCATTTGAAAAGGATATTTTAGTGGGGTTAAAACAAAATTCCAGTACTCTATTTTGAGCATACAGTTCAACACAACTGTATCAGGTTTTTATCATGCATTAGTTGTGAAATGTCACACTGGGGCTGTGATTGGGTAACCTGATACCCGGAAAACAGTCCAACTTCGTTAAACCCAGGAGAAACTAGTGAACCAGGTACTAAGTAAGCAAGTTTAAATCCATTTCCTATAGCATGTTGAAACAAAATGTTGGGAGTGGGATTCCCTTGGGCACTTATTATCATGGGAACTAAAGCTTTAAGTTATAGCTATCCATATTTTTTTTCTAATCTAATAATCTTGGTATTCACTTTGACGTCCGATATAAAGTACACCTGTATCCTAGCTTTCAGTGCTTCCACATTAACATTACATCTGTTAACTTTTGTGTGACTTTATACTTATTCAATGATTGTCATTCTATTCCAGCAAGATCCACATTATTTTTAATTAGGCAGTGAGTGTACACAGATTAAATCCTTCCTTACAATAAGTGATACAAACGCTAGTTGTAGATGTCAACAACGATAAGTACTTGTTCTATCTGTGTACATACAGTGGTGACTTGACAGCTGACACAATGTTAAGTGCATACAGGACATACTTTTTATTGTTTCCACTCAAACTGTACACAAAAATAAAAACATTTCTAGAAAAGAGACAATAGAATACAATTGTCAGGAAATATGTTTTTGCTTCTGAGGTTTTTTTTCTGATTTTTTTGTGACTATATACCTTTGCATTGAATAAATGTACATGTGACATGACAGCACCTAAGTAAGATCTCTATCTGGTATGTTTAAAAAATAGTAAACAATAATAAATGAAGGCTTTGAAAAAGCACCGACTGTGTAAACACAGAAAATGTATTGGCGGATCATGCACCTCAGGACTAAAGTGGGATGGTTCTTCAGCCTCTGATGAGAAAATTCAAATAATTTTCAAAATATTGCCAACCAACTTGGACAATATAAGGCAGTTAATAGAGGGATTAACAGTCTGTCACTGACACACAAACTCTTCTTATTCTTATTTATCTATTAGTGAGTGGAATCGCCTCAATTTTCATGGTCAATTATTCGTCCATTTTTCCGACCGATGATCGACCCATAATCGACTTTTTTACTCCACTGTAAGGCAATATATCATGAAACACTTTCCGGGATGAAGTATTTGTCAATCCATTAAGAATAACTGTGTTCCGACATTTAGAACCTACCAAAAGCACTCCCTTCCGGTAAATATGGCGGCAGACATAAACAAACCAAAAATTCGTGACAGATCTCTTAATTTATCAAAGGAAAGTTAAGGAAACTGTTTAAAATATAAAAAATACGTGGATATGAAGACACATAAGGAAGGGTGAGATTTAATCGATTTCTAGAAGTTGTCCATGACCGAACGCAATTGTACCATAGCACCGACGATTAATCGAACGTTGGTCTAATCATCCACTCACTATTATCTATGGGTAATAATGAGTGCCACTGACACAGCTCTGTCTGCTGAATTCTACACCTAGGTGAAAAGTGCAAGTGCTTTTAACAACCCTAAGAGTGGAACACCTACACCCACCACCACCTTAAGCAGTGACACAATGTCACTTCTAGATTAGGTTGCCACCAGACTGAAAGATCCTGTCTCAAAGAAGGGCAAAGGTCTTAAAAGAAAGAGACTCCAGTCACACTGGAGAAACCAAAAGACCTATTAGAAATAGGATTTCTGAACACTACAGCAGTGTTCAGAAATTCCAGCCTGAAAAGGCCACTCCAGTCTCTAGGCATTTCACACAGACATTTTATTCTGTGAAAAACATGTAATTCAGCATCTTGCACTGGATGGGATCCAATAAGCCCAAATGCCACCATCAGGCGCAGGCACCAAAAACTATATTATATTTGGGCATTCCCAACCCTCCACCCAGCAGGCATCAACATGTTTGTATGAGGTTATGTCCTCTCATTGCACCCCTTACCCAGGTGCACCCTCTCCCCTTTAAACATTTAAACTAGACCTACGCATCAGAGAACCGATGCAAATTTGTATCCACCGGAAAGACAACTCACCAAAGCCAGTGAAGTTCAAATTTAACATTCAGAAGATTCCTAGCCCAAGATTTCGTATGAGTTGGTTTCGCTTTGTAAACCTCTAGGATCAATAAGAGAGCTATAAGCACTGTTAAGTTTGGCTATCCTCGTTTGACCTTGAACGAGGGGCCCAAGGTCAAATCTGACCACACCAAAAGATTTCCAACCCATGATTTCCTATAGGTTGGTTTACCATCCCAAACCGCTAGGACCAATAATAAGCCTGCTATAAGCACTTTTAACTTTGGCTATCCTCGTTTGACCTTGAACGAGGGGCCCAAGGTCAAATCCGACCACACCAAAAGATTTCCAACCCATGATTTCCTATAGGTTGGTTTACCATCCCAAACCGCTAGGACCAATAATAAGCCTGTTATAAGCACTTTTAACTTTGGCTATCCTCGTTTGACCTTGAACGAGGGGCCCAAGGTCAAATCCGACCACACCAAAAGATTTCCAACCCATGATTTCCTATAGGATTGGTTTACCATCCCAAACCACTAGGACCAATAATAAGCCTGTTATAAGCACTTTTAACTTTGGATATCCTCGTTTGACCTTGAACAAGGGGCCCAAGGTCAAATCTGACCAAACCAAAAGATTCCCAGCCCATGATTTCCTATAGGTTGGTTTAATAATCCCAAACCTCTAGGACCAATAATAAGCGAGTTATAAGCACTTTTAAGTTTGGCTATCCTCGTTTGACCTTGAAGGAGGGGTCCAAAGTCAAATCCGACCACACCAAAAGATTCCCAGCTTATGATTTCCTGTGGGTTGGCTTACCATCCCAAACCTCTACGACTAATAATAAGCGAGTTATAAGCACTTTTAACTTTGGCTATCCTCGTTTGACCTTGAAGGAGGGGTCCAGGGTCAAATCTGACAACATCAGAAGATTTGTAGCATGTAATTTCCTATAGGTTGGTTTCACATTGCAAACCTCTAGGACCAATAATAAGGGAGATATAGGCACTTTTAAAGTCCGCTATGTGGGTTACTTCGGCACTCTGTGGATGACCTTGAATTAAGAGCTTCAAGGTCAAATGTGTGCAAGGTTGTAGAGGACATGTCTATCTGTTATACATATCACCTATGAAGAGATTCCTATGAGAAACAGCCAGTAGAAAAATGTAGATTATTTTCAAAGAAATGCCTGCGGCGGCCATCTTGTTTTTCAGAATGAGGCCATTTTCAGTCCCAGAAAAGCTTACGCCCCAATGAAGATATCCTGCAAATTTGGTGAACCTAGTTGGTGTAGTTTTCCTCTTAGAGCGTTAACACCAAAAATCTCTCTACGTGCGGCGGCGGTGTAGTGAACACTTAACCAAAGTATCCACCGGATGCCTCTGATCGATACAATAAATATATAAAGGGGACAAATCTTTATCGTACGAAGCACCATTATATAAACCTTTTTTTCAAATTTACCAGGTGATACACAAGAGATGACCTTGTGCACCTGACTTGTTATCTTGTGGGCACGTCTTACTATCTTGTGACTTTCTGGTGATTACTAGATGAAATAGTGATCACAAGATAACCTTGCACTCACCAGACAATGATGTGGTACTCGACAATAATTTTCTCATGACCACCAGGTGATGAGGTGATCACTTCTCCATCTAATTCTCACCACACCCTCTAGTGATCACAACTTGATACAAAAGTCATGATCATGAGATATTTTTCAAGCTCATGAGATCTTCTGGTGATGACCAGACAATGAGTGGTATTACTTGGCTTTTGTAATTTCTGGCATGCACCTAATTAACAGGCCAATGATGTAAGAGCAAAACACCTCAATGGCACCAAAAAGGGATTTTTCACCACACCAGTCAAGGTGTGATATGCATTTCACACACTGATCTGTAAAATTATTTCAGGGGCCATATCCATAAAAGGGATCAAGATCAAGTTGAGCCAAAAAGCAGATCAAGTTTAGTATAAAAAAAGGCTGTGAACTTCAGCTGATTTTTTGCTCAACTTGAGCTTGATCCAGTTTGTTAATACCAACCCAGCTGACAAGAAAGCTTCATACAGTTTAACAGGTCTTTTTACTGACTGGCAATTTTCCTTTGTTTTAGTTGCAAAAAGGGTTCTTCAGGATGGGTGCGCCAGTGGGAGACAGAGTATATATGTTCTGAAGGCCAGATAAAAAATAAACATAAAGGAGCTGTTTCACTGCAAAAACTTTTCAGAAACCTGATCATATGACCTATGTTATGACCTTTTTTTCTCATTTTTGGCCATTTGGGAGCAAATTCCTCCCTGTCTACAAACCACTACTGACACACTCTGTAACACTGAAGAATGTTTCACAAAGAAAAGGCATTATTCACATCGCCCACTGAATACTGTATGATCTGCGATGGAAAACAAAGAAACTGGAACAGCTGGCTAACTGTGCTCCTCAAATACTAGTATTCCTGTGATGTTTAGACCATTGGGAAGAGTTCAGCATTTATTGATGGAAAAATTTATCCTTAAAGTTTACAGAATTGGTAAGGAATGCCTTTCAATAGAAAAGCTCAGCATAGAATCAGCTTAGAAATGTGCTAGTGAACTTTCCAAATCTTGCCATACCATGTATAAATCAGAAATACAACTGGAATGACAGTTTATGTCGAACCAACAATCTTAACAAGTGATTGACATGACAGGTGATGTTCCCCAGAATGCAGACGATTTTTAGCATTTTTCATCCAGAACTTTCATATTTTCCATTGCCAAGTTATTAAAGGATAACTTTTAGCAATATGGAACATGGGCACCAAAAGTACATGATATAAAATAGGCCAAAGACTGCTGTTTATGTCAACTAGAACCAGTTTTCTCATTTTCACAAATTGGGAATGTTGTGAATTAAAAACCACAGAACTGACAGAAAATTGCCTACAGCATTATGCGAGGACCGGCCAGTTTATAAACAAAACAATATACATAAATCTTCCCACAGTTTATTTGGTACAACGGGGGGTTTTAACAAGAAATATATCAGTTCCTGTACTGGGGCCCTAGTTATATTATAAGTATAGTTGCCCTTGGGATTTACTAGCCAACTGTCAGTTCTTTACAACTGATGTCCCTAGCACAACACACGACTAGACAAAACCTTGCAAATTGTGCAACATGGTTGGCATTGGTTACCATACCTTTCTGTAAAACCCTTGTCTCAGTCACTGTACCTAGTTTTGTCAAATCCAATATTAAATCAACGCCCTGGATAAAACCTTTAAAATATGTCAAATATCAAAATGTAATAATACCTGGTATATTCCCCCTCCCTCCCTTCCCAGTCCCTGCAGATGAAGTTCTACTTATTTTAATCATTGTGATCAGAATGCTTTAAATGATTCAAACATATATTACCATTCACTGCAATATGATCTAAGTACCACAAATATTGGTGCCATGATACTGGTATAAACGACCATAAAGATGCTTTATAAAATATGCTTTATAGTTTTCTTATTTACCTATTTATTCTCTAGTTAGAAGAGTTGGTGGAAATGCTAATTTTTCACTTCATCAGAATCTACTTACACATCTCTTCATTCAGGAACTGCTGACAAATTACATGCACAAAACCTGTCAGTGTATAAAAAATTAAGAGATACTTCCAGAAAATGACGAATGCTCCAGAACACTCCAAGCCTCAGGAAACCCAGTAAACATTACAAACGTTTATAAATGTTTAGTAAATCTATAAACACTTTTTAAACCAAATATAAACCTAAATATTGACAATTATTCAATATTAAGGGTTTATAAACGTTTCAGCAACATTAGTTTGGTTTATAAACGTTTATAAACGTTTTTAAACCTTTACAAAGGGTTAAAAATAGCTTAACCTCACTTTCAGTTGGGATGATGACATCAGCACAGCCATTTTGAGAGAAACTGGAGAAATATTTCTGTAAGTATATCTTGCTGTATCACTGTTGTTTGAAGTCATCATTACATTCTAAGTAGATATATAGAAGTATATAATTTGATTATATTATATACTTTTATATCTCTACTTAGAATATAATGATGGCTTCAAACAACAGTGACACAGTAAGATATAGTAACAGAAATATTTCTCCAGATTTTAAAGACGTGTATAAACGTTTATAAATGTTTATATATAAATGTTTATAAACGTTTATATATAAACATTAATAAACGTTTATGCTTAAACGTTTATAAACGTTTATAGGCAAACGTTTAGGGACCCATCATTTTAAACCTTATCTAAACCGTTGATAGTTAGGTTTATAAACGTTTGTAATGTTTACTGGGAAATATTCAAGAACGAAATAGGAATCCCTCTCAAAAGGAAAAAAAAGATCACATTTGTATCTTATTCAGGACCTGCATTCAAGAATGTGGAACAGGAGTCTCATGACCCAAAGCCGAACACAAATATTCCACTTGGTTCAAAACTAGCCTTACTTTAGGCTTGTGTGTCTCACATATACTGGCTTTTACTGCAAGATGTATTGCTTAGAGATCTGTTTCCGATGAGTTAATATCTTCTTCCATTTACCAGCACTTTGTGGATACCTTGGTGTACATGTATGAGTGAACAAATGGACAAAAGTCTAAAGCAACAGTTGAAGAGGAATCAACACAGAAGGTAATATTTTAACTATTAACCATATCAAACCCACTAACACTTTTGGTAATAGTTTTGCTTTTGATGCTCCCACTATTTGGAATGCCCTCCCAGATGAGATTCGTGTCTCACCCTCCCTAGCCTCTTTCAGAAAGCAGCTTAAAACCTACCTGTACACCAAAACATACCCACCTTAGCCTATACAGTTCCCTGGTGTTCTCTGGGTGCTTGACCCCCTCTTCTGTCTCTGGATTCTGAAATTGGTTGACTGCTTTTTTTGGTTGTGTTGCGCCTTAGAGTCCTCTTTGTATGGGGAGATTAAGCGCTATAAAAGTCCAATTAGAATTAAAACACTAAACCAAACAAATTTTATGTTATATATTCATATTAAGTTTCCAGTTTTCCTTAATATATTCACAACTGTTGTATTTTAATAAGAATGTTTTTTTTATCTATCTAATGTTTTGTTTACATCTACCACCATCATTACCATATGTACCTTCAAAGCTGATGGCACTTAACCCCCCAATTACTTCAAACTATGCAATTTACCAAATTTTTACCAGATAAATATATATTACTCTTCTAAACTTATTATGTTACAGTAACTAACAAAATAATAAATACTTCAAATAACTGACTGTTGATCAATCACCAGCTGGAATACTGAAAAATGGCTGATGAATTTTCTCAGAAAATGGAGAGGAGGGGGGAGTCCCAAAACAAGTGTATATGTTTGTAAAGGCATTTAGATCAAATTTCAGCCTTTAAGAAGTTAACAACTGACATACAAAATAAAACAGATCTGGTATTGAAGAGAGCTTACAGGTATATTTTGGAACTATAAGACAGGTTTAAGAAAGACAAAAATCTCACTTTGCTAGATTAAAAACTATCAGATGAAATGAAATGTATATCACAGGAGACAAGGACAACTTGGTGTGTATATCCTCATGCAATCTTATGCGTGTTGTATTTCTAACGGATGATTGAATGCATACAAACACTGCAATTATTTCTCTGGCCCCCTGAAATATGACATGGGATTAATTACAACAAAAGACCTTCTCGCCTCGCTGGTGTGAAGTTCTTACATTGCCGGTAACAACTTAAGATTGGTTAAACCACTTCCAGTGTCATAATAACGTCTCACATTAAAAGTCTGTCTGATGGGTCAGAAATCTGTACCATATTCCAGTGTATTAGAGACCTATATATTTCTACCCATTTATTCAAGGCAGTGTTTTGGTAACACTGGTGGCCGACACCTGAGTGCTGATGCTAGTTTTTGTACACACCATACGCTCAAGACCGACTTAAAATGTAAGCTTAAGTACAGAATTTATTCGATATGGATCCAAAATGTGTTTGCTTACAAGTGAATAATTAGTACAGCAAGATTTTGTTCTTTATATGGAGGGAAAAACCTAGATGATCTTCAGCGACCTGAGTTGGCTGAAATCAGGTATGAGGAAAAAATGAAATAAATTATAGAGTGCTAAACTCAGCATCAGTGATGGCGTACCAATGCTGTTGAAACACTGGCGAAATGTCCAGAGGCTTTTTATCATACTGATATACCTAAGTTTTCTGTGATAACACCCATATCCCGACCACAATATGGCCCAGCCTCCCAAAACATGTAAATTATGCATAAACACCCATCCTTTTCAACAAAATTTAGAGTACAGCTTCTTTTAAAGACTTTCCACATAAATTTAGCCATATTGCAAAAAATGTAAATATAATGTGATAAAAGTAGTAACTGTCCAAACTGACGTGTTTCAAAGTGATTTATGACATGGAATGTTGAAATTAAATAATTAACGTTATGAGGTGTGTGGTTTTGTTATTTCTTTAAAATCTTTCACAGTATGTTGGTCCATTGGTTTGTATATTTGTATGTTTGTTTGTGAGCGTGTTCTGGGTCACAATTTTGGAGCTAGGATTCTTATATTTTTTATATAATATTGTCATTACTGATTTTAATAAAATAACATCGGAGATGCCCGTACCCCACAGCCTGGGGAAATAGTTTTCAACACCATGACATATAGAAGTAATGAAACAGTACAAAGACCGGAATACTTTCAGTGCAGTGTCACTTATATAAAGGTCCAAATAATGTTTAAGTAGAGAAAATAACATCTAAGAGAAAGAAAATGTATGTAAAGATTAAGTATTAAAACAAGACAATTCAATAGCAAGATGACAGCATTAATCAGTAAACTAAAAATATGAAGCTTTAAATTTATTAATTGGAGAATAGCTGTCAATGGAAATAGCATAATTATGTAAAAGTGCATATAATAATCAGTTGCAGCAATCCATATATCCTTGTCTTAACAGAAAAATGTCTCAAATATGATAGCTGAACATACTTTGGCAGAGCAAAAAGGTTACACCCCCTAACCAATGTCCCTATCAAGTGTCAACCTTCTACACCTTATGGAATCCAAGAAATTGCCCAGACAACATTTTATAAGTCAAGGTCACTACAGGAAGGTCAAAGGTCAAATCAAAGTCAGACCATGAAGATGCACATCTACACCCCCTAACCAATGTCCCTACCAAGTATCAACTTGCTACACCTTACCGTTTCCAAGATATAGCCTGGACAAGATTTTATAGGTCAAGGTCACTATGGCAAGGTCAAAGGTCAAATCAAGGTCATACCATGACGCTGCACACCTACAATCCCCCACCTATGTCCCTGTCAAGTATCAACTTCCTACACCTTACGGTTTCCGAGACATTACCTGGACAAGATTTTATAGGTCAAGATCACTATGGCAAGGTCAAAGGTCAAATCAAGGTCACACCATGACGTTGCAAACCTACAGCCTCTAACCAATGTCCCTACCAAGTATCAACTTCCTACACCTTACGGTTTATAGGTCAAGGTCACTACAGCAAGGTCAAAGGTCAAATCAAGGTCAGACCATGACGTTGCACACCTACACCCCCTAACTAATGTCCCTACCAAGTATCAACTTTCTACACCTTACGGTTTCCGAGATATAACCCGGACAAGATTTTCAAACTCAAGGTTAATACAGCAAGGTCAAAGATCAAATCACGGTCACACCATGACGTTGCACACCTACACCTCCTAACCAATGTCCTACCAAGTATCAACTTCCTACACCTTACGGTTTCCGACATATAGCCCAGACAAGATTTTCAAACTCAAGGTCACTATGGCAAGGTCAAATCAAGGTCACACCATGACATTGCACACCTACACCTTCTAATCAATGCCCCTACTAAGTATCAACTTCCTACACCTTACAGTTTCCGAGATATAGCCCGGACAAGATTTCATAGGTCAAGGTCACTACGGCAAGGTCAAATGTCAAATCAAGGTCAGACCATGATGTTGCACACCTATACCCCCTAACCAATGTCCCTACCAAGTATCAACTTCCTATACCTTACGGTTTCTGAGATAAAGCCTGGACAAACTTTTTCCCACCGCCCGCCCATCCTGACACCATGGGTGAAAACAATACCCCGACAGCCCTTTGGGGCTGTGGGGTAAAAAATTACAGGATCGCTTGCAAAAAAAATAAAGCATCCCGAAAAGGATATAACAATGAGTGCTAAAGGATTAAGAAAATGCTCTGCTTCTAGCCTTATACTGTTGTGGCAACCAAAGTCTGCGTAGTCTGCTCTATCTAGCACGGTTTTCAAGATATAAGCATTTTTGAGTTTTGCATTTTTTGCGAAAAATTCGAAATGGCCGCCATTTTGGGTGAGACAATTTTTTTTTTGAAAATTGGGATGGCTACTCTGCAGAGATACCCTGTGGGTCAAAAATTTCGTCGAAATCGCTCCATCTAGCACGGTTTTCGAGATACAAGCATTTTTGTGTTTTGCAATTTTTGCGAAAAATTCGAAAATTCAAAATTGCCGCCAGTTTTGGCAAGACAAAATTTTTTGGAAAATTGGGATGGCTACTCTGTAGAGATACACTGTGGGTCAAAAATTTCGTCGAAATCGCTCTATCTCGCACGGTTTTGAGATATAAGCATTTCTGTGTTTTCCTTATTTGGAAAATTCGCAATGATTAATTAATCATTAATTACTCGGGCATTTCTTAACCAATCAATGCCAAAATCTAATGATTTCCAGATTGTAATAGAATGAATGTATTTGCCAAGTTTCAGATGAATTGATAAAATCCCTTTCAAGTTATCATCCGGACAAGCTTACCCATCAAAAAAAGACATTTTTGGTCATGTGACCTCTCTGATTGGTCGAAATGTCACAGCAGCATATTCAAAAAAATTCCCCAAATCTACTGCATACACCTGCCAAATTTGAAAAGAATCCGCCCAACGGTCACAGAGTTAAACGCGGAGCCGGCAGAGCCTGATTCTGTCCCATACTCAAACAAGCGTACCTTGCTGGATGCTTAAAAAGTGATCTATAGAAGCGTGAGCTCTAGCAAGGCTCGCGCTTAATAAAGCCTACCAAATACCACAGAAGTAATTTATGTGTCAAAGCAGCAATGGTTTGATAATATACACGTTTCAAGTGAAGTTCAATGATACACAATACCCCAACGGCCAGTTGGATTCATAAACGTGTGCCCCTCTGAGGTCCATGCTTCTAAAGATCGACCTTTTTCTTTTTGCCTCGGCACTTTCATGAATTGTACACTACTCTAGTGAACTACTCATGTTTCTGGTTGCTTCGCAGCTCGCGTATTTACACCAAAAAACATTTTAGCCTTGTTTATTCCTGTAGATAATACCTCTAATTTGCTTAGCCGTTACATGACATCTTTCCTCGTTTAAGTGGGCGTTCTGCCATAACTTCTTACGTAACCTGGCAGGATAAGGAAATTGTGGGGACTTACATGATCCTTTTATTATACAAACAAAATAATAATCTCTCAGGCAGACTGGATGATAGTGATATCAGTGTCACTCCAAAAAAGTCACTTTCTTATAATGTGCAACACTACTGCCCCTAAATATGCCCCAACCCCTCAAAACATAAATAACTAGAAATAGGCCGCCCTGTTGATAGTAGATGCGAATAGAAACAGGATAGCATAGAAGAACACACATTATCATGTGTAATGTCCACCCATGAACCTTTTGCCCAAATTGTACAGTAGTCTTACAAGACCCTGTTTCATTTGTAAAATATATCAATGATGCTTAAATATTTATTAGTGTAGATGTAAATTATTTCAGCTTCATGCCTTTTTGCATTGGTTGGGTTGAAAATTTTGACGAAATCACTCTATCTTGCACGGTTAAGAAGATAGAAGCCAATTCCTGTTTTTCTATTTTTGGCAAAAATTTGAAAATTCAAAATGGCCGCCATTATTGGGAAAAGGAAATTTTTTTGAAAATTGCCAAGAGTACATTTCTTAGATACCCTATGGGTCGAAAATTTCAACAAAATAACTCTATTTTGCACGGTTAAGGCCAGTTTGTGTTTTTCCATGTTGGGCAAAAATTCGAAAATTCAAAAGGGCTGCCATTTTTGGGGAGGGGAAAATTTTTTGAAAATTGCAAATATTACATTCCTTAGATACCCTGTGGGTCGAAAATTTCGACGAAATCGCTCTATCTGGCACGGTTAAGGAGATAGAAGTAAATTTGTGTTTTGCCATTTTTTGCAAAAATTCGAAAATTCAAAATGGCCGCCATTTTTGGGGAGGGGAAAATTTTTGGAAAATTGCAAAGATTGCATTCCTTAGATACCCTGTGGGTCGAAAATTTCGACGAAATCGCTCTATCTCGCACGGTTAAGGAGATAGAAGCAAATTTGTGTTTTGCCATTTTTGGCAAAAATTCGAAAATTCAAAATGGCCGCCATTTTTGGGGAGGGGAAAATTTTTGGAAAATTGCAAAGATTGCATTCCTTAGATACCCTGTGGGTCGAAAATTTCGACGAAATCGCTCTATCTCGCACGGTTAAGGAGATAGAAGCAAATTTGTGTTTTGCCATTTTGGGCAAAAATTCGAAAATTCAAAATGGTCGCCATTTTTGGGGAGGGGAAAATTTTTTGAAAATTGCAAAGATTGCATTCCTTAGATACCCTGTGGGTCGAAAATTTCGACGAAATCGCTCTATCTCGCACGGTTAAGGAGATAGAAGCAAATTTGTGTTTTGCCATTTTTGGCAAAAATTCGAAAATTCAAAATGGCCGCCATTTTTGGGGAGGGGAAATTTTTTTGAAAATTGCAAATATTACATTCCTTAGATACCCTGTGGGTCGAAAATTTCGACGAAATCGCTCTATCTCGCACGGTTAAGGAGATAGAAGCAAATTTGTGTTTTGCCATTTTTGGCAAAAATTCGAAAATTCAAAATGGCCGCCATTTTTGGGGAGGGGAAAATTTTTGGAAAATTGCAAATATTACATTCCTTAGATACCCTGTGGGTCGAAAATTTCGACGAAATCGCTCTATCTCGCACGGTTAAGGAGATAGAAGCAAATTTGTGTTTTGCCATTTTTGGCAAAAATTCGAAAATTCAAAATGGCCGCCATTTTTGGGGAGGGGAAAATTTTTTTGAAAATTGCAAATATTACATTCCTTAGATACCCTGTGGGTCGAAAATTTCGACGAAATCGCTCTATCTCGCACGGTTAAGGAGATAGAAGCAAATTTGTGTTTTGCCATTTTTGGCAAAAATTCGAAAATTCAAAATGGCCGCCATTTTTGGGGAGGGGAAAATTTTTGGAAAATTGCAAAGATTGCATTCCTTAGATACCCTGTGGGTCGAAAATTTCGACGAAATCGCTCTATCTCGCACGGTTAAGGAGATAGAAGCAAATTTGTGTTTTGCCATTTTTGGCAAAAATTCGAAAATTCAAAATGGCCGCCATTTTTGGGGAGGGGAAAATTTTTTGAAAATTGCAAATATTACATTCCTTAGATACCCTGTGGGTCGAAAATTTCGACGAAATCGCTCTATCTCGCACGGTTAAGGAGATAGAAGCAAATTTGTGTTTTGCCATTTTTGGCAAAAATTCGAAAATTCAAAATGGCCGCCATTTTTGGGGAGGGGAAAATATTTTGAAAATTGCAAAGATTGCATTGCTTAGATACCCTGTGTGTCGAAAATTTTGCCGAAATCGCTCTATCTCGCACGGTTAAGGAGATAGAAGCAAATTAGTGTTTTGCCATTTTTGGCAAAAATTCGAAAATTCAAAATGGCCGCCATTTTTGGGGAGGGGAAAATTTTTGGAAAATTGCAAAGATTGCATTCCTTAGATCCCCTGTGGGTCGAAAATTTTGCCGAAATCGCTCTATCTCGCACGGCTAAGGAGATAGAAGCAAATTTGTGTTTTGCCATTTTTGGCAAAAATTCGAAAATTCAAAATGGCCGCCATTTTTGGGGAGGGGAAATTTTTTTGAAAATTGCAAATATTACATTCCTTAGATACCCTGTGGGTCGAAAATTTCGACGAAATCGCTCTATCTCGCACGGTTAAGGAGATAGAAGCAAATTTGTGTTTTGCCATTTTTGGCAAAAATTCGAAAATTCAAAATGGCCGCCATTTTTGGGGAGGGGAAAATTTTTTGAAAATTGCAAATATTACATTCCTTAGATACCCTGTGGGTCGAAAATTTCGACGAAATCGCTCTATCTCGCACGGTTAAGGAGATAGAAGCAAATTTGTGTTTTGCCATTTTTGGCAAAAATTCGAAAATTCAAAATGGCCGCCATTTTTGGGGAGGGGAAAATTTTTGGAAAATTGCAAATATTACATTCCTTAGATACCCTGTGGGTCGAAAATTTCGACGAAATCGCTCTATCTCGCACGGTTAAGGAGATAGAAGCAAATTTGTGTTTTGCCATTTTTGGCAAAAATTCGAAAATTCAAAATGGCCGCCATTTTTGGGGAGGGGAAAATATTTTGAAAATTGCAAAGATTGCATTGCTTAGATACCCTGTGCGTCGAAAATTTTGCCGAAATCGCTCTATCTCGCACAGTTAAGGAGATAGAAGCAAATTAGTGTTTTGCCATTTTTGGCAAAAATTCGAAAATTCAAAATGGCCGCCATTTTTGGGGAGGGGAAAATTTTTTGAAAATTGCAAAGATTGCATTCCTTAGATCCCCTGTGGGTCGAAAATTTTGCCGAAATCGCTCTATCTCGCACGGTTAAGGAGATAGAAGCAAATTTGTGTTTTGCCATTTTTGGCAAAAATTCGAAAATTCAAAATGGCCGCCATTTTTGGGGAGGGGAAATTTTTTTGAAAATTGCAAATATTACATTCCTTAGATACCCTGTGGGTCGAAAATTTCGACGAAATCGCTCTATCTCGCACGGTTAAGGAGATAGAAGCAAATTTGTGTTTTGCCATTTTTGGCAAAAATTCGAAAATTCAAAATGGCCGCCATTTTTGGGGAGGGGAAAATTTTGGGAAAATTGCAAAGATTGCATTCCTTAGATACCCTGTGGGTCGAAAATTTCGACGAAATCGCTCTATCTCGCACGGTTAAGGAGATAGAAGCAAATTTGTGTTTTGCCATTTTTGGCAAAAATTCGAAAATTCAAAATGGCCGCCATTTTTGGGGAGGGGAAAATTTTTTGAAAATTGCAAATATTACATTCCTTAGATACCCTGTGGGTCGAAAATTTCGACGAAATCGCTCTATCTCGCACGGTTAAGGAGATAGAAGCAAATTTGTGTTTTGCCATTTTTGGCAAAAATTCGAAAATTCAAAATGGCCGCCATTTTTGGGGAGGGGAAAATATTTTGAAAATTGCAAAGATTGCATTGCTTAGATACCCTGTGGGTCGAAAATTTTGCCGAAATCGCTCTATCTCGCACGGTTAAGGAGATAGAAGCAAATTAGTGTTTTGCCATTTTTGGCAAAAATTCGAAAATTCAAAATGGCCGCCATTTTTGGGGAGGGGAAAATTTTTGGAAAATTGCAAAGATTGCATTCCTTAGATACCCTGTGGGTCGAAAATTTCGACGAAATCGCTCTATCTCGCACGGTTAAGGAGATAGAAGCAAATTTGTGTTTTGCCATTTTGGGCAAAAATTCGAAAATTCAAAATGGTCGCCATTTTTGGGGAGGGGAAAATTTTTTGAAAATTGCAAAGATTGCATTCCTTAGATACCCTGTGGGTCGAAAATTTCGACGAAATCGCTCTATCTCGCACGGTTAAGGAGATAGAAGCAAATTTGTGTTTTGCCATTTTTGGCAAAAATTCGAAAATTCAAAATGGCCGCCATTTTTGGGGAGGGGAAATTTTTTTGAAAATTGCAAATATTACATTCCTTAGATACCCTGTGGGTCGAAAATTTCGACGAAATCGCTCTATCTCGCACGGTTAAGGAGATAGAAGCAAATTTGTGTTTTGCCATTTTTGGCAAAAATTCGAAAATTCAAAATGGCCGCCATTTTTGGGGAGGGGAAAATTTTTGGAAAATTGCAAATATTACATTCCTTAGATACCCTGTGGGTCGAAAATTTCGACGAAATCGCTCTATCTCGCACGGTTAAGGAGATAGAAGCAAATTTGTGTTTTGCCATTTTTGGCAAAAATTCGAAAATTCAAAATGGCCGCCATTTTTGGGGAGGGGAAAATTTTTTTGAAAATTGCAAATATTACATTCCTTAGATACCCTGTGGGTCGAAAATTTCGACGAAATCGCTCTATCTCGCACGGTTAAGGAGATAGAAGCAAATTTGTGTTTTGCCATTTTTGGCAAAAATTCGAAAATTCAAAATGGCCGCCATTTTTGGGGAGGGGAAAATTTTTGGAAAATTGCAAAGATTGCATTCCTTAGATACCCTGTGGGTCGAAAATTTCGACGAAATCGCTCTATCTCGCACGGTTAAGGAGATAGAAGCAAATTTGTGTTTTGCCATTTTTGGCAAAAATTCGAAAATTCAAAATGGCCGCCATTTTTGGGGAGGGGAAAATTTTTTGAAAATTGCAAATATTACATTCCTTAGATACCCTGTGGGTCGAAAATTTCGACGAAATCGCTCTATCTCGCACGGTTAAGGAGATAGAAGCAAATTTGTGTTTTGCCATTTTTGGCAAAAATTCGAAAATTCAAAATGGCCGCCATTTTTGGGGAGGGGAAAATATTTTGAAAATTGCAAAGATTGCATTGCTTAGATACCCTGTGTGTCGAAAATTTTGCCGAAATCGCTCTATCTCGCACGGTTAAGGAGATAGAAGCAAATTAGTGTTTTGCCATTTTTGGCAAAAATTCGAAAATTCAAAATGGCCGCCATTTTTGGGGAGGGGAAAATTTTTGGAAAATTGCAAAGATTGCATTCCTTAGATCCCCTGTGGGTCGAAAATTTTGCCGAAATCGCTCTATCTCGCACGGCTAAGGAGATAGAAGCAAATTTGTGTTTTGCCATTTTTGGCAAAAATTCGAAAATTCAAAATGGCCGCCATTTTTGGGGAGGGGAAATTTTTTTGAAAATTGCAAATATTACATTCCTTAGATACCCTGTGGGTCGAAAATTTCGACGAAATCGCTCTATCTCGCACGGTTAAGGAGATAGAAGCAAATTTGTGTTTTGCCATTTTTGGCAAAAATTCGAAAATTCAAAATGGCCGCCATTTTTGGGGAGGGGAAAATTTTTTGAAAATTGCAAATATTACATTCCTTAGATACCCTGTGGGTCGAAAATTTCGACGAAATCGCTCTATCTCGCACGGTTAAGGAGATAGAAGCAAATTTGTGTTTTGCCATTTTTGGCAAAAATTCGAAAATTCAAAATGGCCGCCATTTTTGGGGAGGGGAAAATATTTTGAAAATTGCAAAGATTGCATTGCTTAGATACCCTGTGGGTCGAAAATTTTGCCGAAATCGCTCTATCTCGCACGGTTAAGGAGATAGAAGCAAATTAGTGTTTTGCCATTTTTGGCAAAAATTCGAAAATTCAAAATGGCCGCCATTTTTGGGGAGGGGAAAATTTTTGGAAAATTGCAAAGATTGCATTCCTTAGATACCCTGTGGGTCGAAAATTTCGACGAAATCGCTCTATCTCGCACGGTTAAGGAGATAGAAGCAAATTTGTGTTTTGCCATTTTGGGCAAAAATTCGAAAATTCAAAATGGTCGCCATTTTTGGGGAGGGGAAAATTTTTTGAAAATTGCAAAGATTGCATTCCTTAGATACCCTGTGGGTCGAAAATTTCGACGAAATCGCTCTATCTCGCACGGTTAAGGAGATAGAAGCAAATTTGTGTTTTGCCATTTTTGGCAAAAATTCGAAAATTCAAAATGGCCGCCATTTTTGGGGAGGGGAAATTTTTTTGAAAATTGCAAATATTACATTCCTTAGATACCCTGTGGGTCGAAAATTTCGACGAAATCGCTCTATCTCGCACGGTTAAGGAGATAGAAGCAAATTTGTGTTTTGCCATTTTTGGCAAAAATTCGAAAATTCAAAATGGCCGCCATTTTTGGGGAGGGGAAAATTTTTGGAAAATTGCAAATATTACATTCCTTAGATACCCTGTGGGTCGAAAATTTCGACGAAATCGCTCTATCTCGCACGGTTAAGGAGATAGAAGCAAATTTGTGTTTTGCCATTTTTGGCAAAAATTCGAAAATTCAAAATGGCCGCCATTTTTGGGGAGGGGAAAATTTTTTTGAAAATTGCAAATATTACATTCCTTAGATACCCTGTGGGTCGAAAATTTCGACGAAATCGCTCTATCTCGCACGGTTAAGGAGATAGAAGCAAATTTGTGTTTTGCCATTTTTGGCAAAAATTCGAAAATTCAAAATGGCCGCCATTTTTGGGGAGGGGAAAATTTTTGGAAAATTGCAAAGATTGCATTCCTTAGATACCCTGTGGGTCGAAAATTTCGACGAAATCGCTCTATCTCGCACGGTTAAGGAGATAGAAGCAAATTTGTGTTTTGCCATTTTTGGCAAAAATTCGAAAATTCAAAATGGCCGCCATTTTTGGGGAGGGGAAAATTTTTTGAAAATTGCAAATATTACATTCCTTAGATACCCTGTGGGTCGAAAATTTCGACGAAATCGCTCTATCTCGCACGGTTAAGGAGATAGAAGCAAATTTGTGTTTTGCCATTTTTGGCAAAAATTCGAAAATTCAAAATGGCCGCCATTTTTGGGGAGGGGAAAATATTTTGAAAATTGCAAAGATTGCATTGCTTAGATACCCTGTGTGTCGAAAATTTTGCCGAAATCGCTCTATCTCGCACGGTTAAGGAGATAGAAGCAAATTAGTGTTTTGCCATTTTTGGCAAAAATTCGAAAATTCAAAATGGCCGCCATTTTTGGGGAGGGGAAAATTTTTGGAAAATTGCAAAGATTGCATTCCTTAGATCCCCTGTGGGTCGAAAATTTTGCCGAAATCGCTCTATCTCGCACGGCTAAGGAGATAGAAGCAAATTTGTGTTTTGCCATTTTTGGCAAAAATTCGAAAATTCAAAATGGCCGCCATTTTTGGGGAGGGGAAATTTTTTTGAAAATTGCAAATATTACATTCCTTAGATACCCTGTGGGTCGAAAATTTCGACGAAATCGCTCTATCTCGCACGGTTAAGGAGATAGAAGCAAATTTGTGTTTTGCCATTTTTGGCAAAAATTCGAAAATTCAAAATGGCCGCCATTTTTGGGGAGGGGAAAATTTTTTGAAAATTGCAAATATTACATTCCTTAGATACCCTGTGGGTCGAAAATTTCGACGAAATCGCTCTATCTCGCACGGTTAAGGAGATAGAAGCAAATTTGTGTTTTGCCATTTTTGGCAAAAATTCGAAAATTCAAAATGGCCGCCATTTTTGGGGAGGGGAAAATTTTTGGAAAATTGCAAATATTACATTCCTTAGATACCCTGTGGGTCGAAAATTTCGACGAAATCGCTCTATCTCGCACGGTTAAGGAGATAGAAGCAAATTTGTGTTTTGCCATTTTTGGCAAAAATTCGAAAATTCAAAATGGCCGCCATTTTTGGGGAGGGGAAAATATTTTGAAAATTGCAAAGATTGCATTGCTTAGATACCCTGTGCGTCGAAAATTTTGCCGAAATCGCTCTATCTCGCACAGTTAAGGAGATAGAAGCAAATTAGTGTTTTGCCATTTTTGGCAAAAATTCGAAAATTCAAAATGGCCGCCATTTTTGGGGAGGGGAAAATTTTTTGAAAATTGCAAAGATTGCATTCCTTAGATCCCCTGTGGGTCGAAAATTTTGCCGAAATCGCTCTATCTCGCACGGTTAAGGAGATAGAAGCAAATTTGTGTTTTGCCATTTTTGGCAAAAATTCGAAAATTCAAAATGGCCGCCATTTTTGGGGAGGGGAAATTTTTTTGAAAATTGCAAATATTACATTCCTTAGATACCCTGTGGGTCGAAAATTTCGACGAAATCGCTCTATCTCGCACGGTTAAGGAGATGGAAGCAAATTTGTGTTTTGCCATTTTTGGCAAAAATTCGAAAATTCAAAATGGCCGCCATTTTTGGGGAGGGGAAAATTTTGGGAAAATTGCAAAGATTGCATTCCTTAGATACCCTGTGGGTCGAAAATTTCGACGAAATCGCTCTATCTCGCACGGTTAAGGAGATAGAAGCAAATTTGTGTTTTGCCATTTTTGGCAAAAATTCGAAAATTCAAAATGGCCGCCATTTTTGGGGAGGGGAAAATTTTTTGAAAATTGCAAATATTACATTCCTTAGATACCCTGTGGGTCGAAAATTTCGACGAAATCGCTCTATCTCGCACGGTTAAGGAGATAGAAGCAAATTTGTGTTTTGCCATTTTTGGCAAAAATTCGAAAATTCAAAATGGCCGCCATTTTTGGGGAGGGGAAAATATTTTGAAAATTGCAAAGATTGCATTGCTTAGATACCCTGTGGGTCGAAAATTTTGCCGAAATCGCTCTATCTCGCACGGTTAAGGAGATAGAAGCAAATTAGTGTTTTGCCATTTTTGGCAAAAATTCGAAAATTCAAAATGGCCGCCATTTTTGGGGAGGGGAAAATTTTTGGAAAATTGCAAAGATTGCATTCCTTAGATCCCCTGTGGGTCGAAAATTTTGCCGAAATCGCTCTATCTCGCACGGTTAAGGAGATAGAAGCAAATTTGTGTTTTGCCATTTTTGGCAAAAATTCGAAAATTCAAAATGGCCGCCATTTTTGGGGAGGGGAAAATATTTTGAAAATTGCAAAGATTGCATTGCTTAGATACCCTGTGCGTCGAAAATTTTGCCGAAATCGCTCTATCTCGCACAGTTAAGGAGATAGAAGCAAATTAGTGTTTTGCCATTTTTGGCAAAAATTCGAAAATTCAAAATGGCCGCCATTTTTGGGGAGGGGAAAATTTTTTGAAAATTGCAAAGATTGCATTCCTTAGATCCCCTGTGGGTCGAAAATTTTGCCGAAATCGCTCTATCTCGCACGGTTAAGGAGATAGAAGCAAATTTGTGTTTTGCCATTTTTGGCAAAAATTCGAAAATTCAAAATGGCCGCCATTTTTGGGGAGGGGAAATTTTTTTGAAAATTGCAAATATTACATTCCTTAGATACCCTGTGGGTCGAAAATTTCGACGAAATCGCTCTATCTCGCACAGTTAAGGAGATAGAAGCAAATTTGTGTTTTGCCATTTTTGGCAAAAATTCGAAAATTCAAAATGGCCGCCATTTTTGGGGAGGGGAAAATTTTGGGAAAATTGCAAAGATTGCATTCCTTAGATACCCTGTGGGTCGAAAATTTCGACGAAATCGCTCTATCTCGCACGGTTAAGGAGATAGAAGCAAATTTGTGTTTTGCCATTTTTGGCAAAAATTCGAAAATTCAAAATGGCCGCCATTTTTGGGGAGGGGAAAATTTTTTGAAAATTGCAAATATTACATTCCTTAGATACCCTGTGGGTCGAAAATTTCGACGAAATCGCTCTATCTCGCACGGTTAAGGAGATAGAAGCAAATTTGTGTTTTGCCATTTTTGGCAAAAATTCGAAAATTCAAAATGGCCGCCATTTTTGGGGAGGGGAAAATATTTTGAAAATTGCAAAGATTGCATTGCTTAGATACCCTGTGGGTCGAAAATTTTGCCGAAATCGCTCTATCTCGCACGGTTAAGGAGATAGAAGCAAATTAGTGTTTTGCCATTTTTGGCAAAAATTCGAAAATTCAAAATGGCCGCCATTTTTGGGGAGGGGAAAATTTTTGGAAAATTGCAAAGATTGCATTCCTTAGATCCCCTGTGGGTCGAAAATTTTGCCGAAATCGCTCTATCTCGCACGGTTAAGGAGATAGAAGCAAATTTGTGTTTTGCCATTTTTGGCAAAAATTCGAAAATTCAAAATGGCCGCCATTTTTGGGGAGGGGAAATTTTTTTGAAAATTGCAAATATTACATTCCTTAGATACCCTGTGGGTCGAAAATTTCGACGAAATCGCTCTATCTCGCACGGTTAAGGAGATAGAAGCAAATTTGTGTTTTGCCATTTTTGGCAAAAATTCGAAAATTCAAAATGGCCGCCATTTTTGGGGAGGGGAAAATTTTTTGAAAATTGCAAAGAGTACACTCCTCAGATACCCTGCGGGTCGAAAATTTTGCCGAAATCGCTCTATCTCGCACGGTTAAGGAGATAGAAGCAAATTACTCAAAAGTAGTACTGAAAATACACAATGAAGTACCTAAATGGCTATTACTCATGTACTGACAAAGCTATCAGTCCCAAATGCAATACCAAGCGAGCTATGGACATAACAATCTTGTATTCAAAATTGTAGTAAAATATCTTTAATTATTTTGGCTTAAATGCACGGAAACCAATGGGTACTGAAAATAGCTGTACTTAAGTATTACTCAGTAAGCAAAAGAGGTACAACAGCCAAAAGCAATCCCAAGCAAGCTACTGACCCAATAAGCCTGCATACCAAATTTGGTGACAATAGCTCTAATACTTTTCCTTTAAATGAGCGGAAACCATGCGTGACGCCGGACATCGGACGCCGGACGCCGGACGCCGGACATCGGACATCGGACATCGGACATCGGACATCGGACGGCGAAAAAAGCAAAAATAATATATCCACCCCCCAGGGGGGTGGACATAATTAAATTTGCAAGTTGCATGACACTGACATAAACTAAACATACAACACCACTTCAAAGTAACCTGGCCTGTGGAACTAGCATAAATCTAGGCATTTACAGGGCTGTTTTTGTTTCAATATTTTAACTCCTGAGAACACAGGTTGTCACATGGACCTTGACTAACTCTGCAGGGGTTATAGACAAACATTTGACTTCCCCTGACAATAAATTACAGGTGTTTAAAGACATCCCAGCCCCAAAATACCAATTGTCACATAGATTTACCCGACACCTGTAATTATTATCTGCTTAAAGTGGTGGATTTCCCCGAGTCAAGAAACATCATATTTATGGATGAACAAAGATCTGGGGTTTTGAATTACAAATCATCGTTAGGTTGACAATATAAAGGACACATACTGTATAGTTCCAAAATATCACCCATATTTAAAGGAATGGCTGCTTTTGAATGAGACTGTGTGTCTTCACACAGCATCACTGGATGTGACATATTTGAAGCAACATACACGTACTCCTGCAAGCCATCACATTACTGACTTGAGTTTCATGAATAACCAATGAGTCAACCTGAGTTGTACTCGAGTCAATGACAATACATCAAAAGAAGAGGGTCAAAGATGCCCCAAAAGGCGGGTTGCGCAGGTAGCAGTAAGGTTAGCAACTGCTGTCATTACATTTAGAAACAAGGAAAGAAATGTTAGGTCAGCCAGTTAAGGTGAATGTGTTACACGTGCTAAGAAACGTAAAACTTGTTATCTAGGTTACATAATTGTATCTATGCTATAAACGGACAAACGAAAGGACGGAATTACACCAATTTCGAAAGCAACTTTGCTATGATGCTGATGTATCTCCCTGTCAAGTAGGAATTTGATTGGACAAACCGTTTTCGAGTTAAGAGTCCATGAATATGTGGACGGACAGATGGATGGACAGACAAACGGACAAAAAACGGACAAATGAACAGACGGAATTACACCAATTTCGAAAGGAGCCTAGCTATGATGGTGATCTATGTCCCTGTCAAGTTTGAATTTGATTGGACAAACCATTTTCGAGTTAAGAGTCCATGAAAATGTGGACGGACAGATGGATGGACAGACAAACGGACAAAAAACGGACAAATGAACAGATGGAATTACACCAATTTCGAAAGGAACCTAGCTATGATGGTGACTGATCTCCCTGTCAAGTTTGAATTCGATTGGACAAACTGTTTTCGAGTTTGAGTCCGGAAATGAAAAATGTGGACGGACAGACGGACATCGGTCACATCAATCTAATAGGCGGGTTGGTTACACGCAACTGCCTAAAAACCAAATCATAAACATACATGCACTTGTATTCTTCCTTCCACAATAGGCATCATCATGTGGATAAAAAGAAGGGGCATTTTGACTGGCTGTTTCACCAGTTAAGGTCACTAAGGTGTATGAAGAGAAATCACTGGCCTGCAGTCATAAGAGATAAACTTGAGAGAAGCTTTTCTGTACACAAGTCCAAGTGTGACATTATTGCATGTTTATGTATCGGCAAGAGGTTTATTTAGATACTGATTGCAAATATTGTATTAATATTTTAATAGAACTCGAGTTTGCAATACGACTCACATTCACGAGTTGACCGTAAATGATATGAAATTTGGATCGGCGAGCTGTCATAGGAGCACTAGATCATTATCAGTTAAAGTGGGTGTCAACAATACTCTCACAATAATAATGCTTTTACGAAAAATCACCCAGATTACAGCCAGGTCTCCTGGAAAAATTAATGCCTAGGCTTTGTTTTGGTACAATATGGTAGAGGTATGTAGTCTAATCTGGATTATTTACAAAGGCTCTATTGCACATCTTAGGTGACCAATGAAAGGGGCTTCACACAAGTAAACATATGATGGAATGGCTTGTTTGAAGACAATTTATGACTTACATTTTACACTAAATTACAGTGTATAAGAATGGAAAACAAATGGGAAAATTAGGGACATAGTGTGTGACAGAAAGATCATTTCTTATTCTATGTCTATCCCACCAAACCAAGAGTTTTAATGCAGTAAAAACATCAAAAATAGCATCAGAGATGCCCGTACCCCACAGCCGGGGGAAATTGTTTTCAACACCATGAGATTTAGAAGTAGTGAAACAGTACAAAGATCGGGATACTGTCAGAGCAGTGTCAGCTACAAAAAGCTCTAAATGATGTTTACGTAAAGAAAATAACATCTAAGTGAAAGAAAATGTACGTAAAAATAAAGTATTAAAACAAGACAATTAGTGCTGTAACGAGTTGACTGAAACTCGAGTCGTAACTCGATGGGCGATATTTGAGGATCACATCAGTTTACACAATTTAAACTCGAGTTTTTAAGAAATATATAATGATATACTAATCTTGTTACAAACTACAACTTTTGCAATTTTTTTGATCATAAATACATAAAAATCAATGAGCAATGGTCGGTTTTTTATTTCCCTGATTTACGTGGCTGTTCCATAAAGTGGTCATATATATCTGTACGTAATGGTGGATCCCTTAATGACAATATTTGGACATTGTTATTTTATTTATATTTGTGTCATTTACTCGAGTTCAACTCGCATCTAACAGGCGATCCTCGATCTACAGAAATCACTAATGATTACAGCCCTAAAGACAATTCAATAACAAGATGACAGCATTAATCAGTAAACTAAAAAATATGATCCACACCTACAAACTACAATTTATGGTTTCCGAGATATAGCCCGGACAAGATTTTATAGGTCAATGTCACTACAGCAAGGTCAAAGGTCAAATCAAGGTCACACCATGACGTTGCACACCTACACCCCCTAACCAATGTCCCTACCAAGTATCCCCCCCCCCCCCCCCCCCCCCACACACACACACACACACACACCAGTCCCCCACTTGTGTCCACAAAAGAACAATCAGAAGCCATCCCATCCGTGAAGGGATAAGGATACTGAGGGTAGTACAGATGGGTGTACCTAGCTGTGATACTTTGATTAGTTTAATTCTTTTCAAACAAGAGCAGAATTCACAGAATTCGAAATCAAAATATTGTTAATGGGTATTTACTGGTACAGTACACTGTCAGTAGGGTCAGCATGATTTCAGAACTAGGTCAGCACCGGCCTGACAGGCCCATTGGTGTTACAATCCTGACTGCCAATATAGTTTTTCTTGCCTCCATTTTTGAAGTAACCATCCACTTTATGCTTTATTTTATATTTTTTGGGTGTAATACGCAAATAGTGTCTGTCGCACACATTATTTTTGAGTTTTTTCACAACTTTATAAACAATCAGGAAACAACATTGTCAACAAACATTATCCGAAATGTGTTTGGACGGAAGAAATCAAACTCTCAATCCATGCACTGTTTCGATTTCTGATCTCCTGTCATTTCGCTTTATATATTTCCCACATCGCCTTGTGAACTACGCGTCCTCATATAATTTTGTCGCAGCAGACTCCAACAGACACAGATAAAAATACCTTGTAGTAGTATATCCATTATTTTCTTTAATATTGTTGATCTGCCCCTAACAACACAATGGTTAAAGGGAGGAAACTAGCAAAATGGCTGCCTTCATAATTCATATTTCTCGTCGCTTACTGCCCTATCATCAACACTAAATTGAGTCAGCTAGGGAGCATTTCCAGCAGATTTCTTGAGGTATATCCATGCTTGATATGTAGGTAACACTTTTACAATAAATTATTTGCAAATAAGGTAGAAAATCCGTCATAATGCACACTTTTCCTTAAAATATCTGGAGATTGTTGAAAACACGTCTGCACAGTACATGTGCCAAACGAAAAAGATGCTATGACGTCATGTTGCCTAGACAGGAAGTAAATACCATGCGCCACCTGGCGAATGCACAGTACTGGGACCGGCCAGCCGGTGGAAACACAGGACGTCTTTTTCTGGCGTTTGGCGGGCCGGTTTGACGGGCCGGTCTGGGCCGACCGGATTAGCAATTGTCCACTGGATAGGATGTATTAACGCAATAAAATCTACATTTGTGGGAGAATTAATGCACGGTCCCGCGTAAAACGAGTCCTAGAAGCAACACTGCCTGTACATCAAAAGCCTTTTTTATTCAGTAAGCTCCCTTCAGACAGTGGCTGTGTTATAGGTAAAAAGAGGGCTGAATGATTGAAGGTTCCATGGTAAAAGACCCAGAGAAATAAGAGTAAATATATATATCCCTAAGCATCCTAAAGCCCAAAGTTGAAGGGTTAAAAGACAGAATCACTCATTTCTCTGTTAACCGTGATGCTAACATTAACTTCTTAACAATGCAATTCACCCATATTTTACAGCAGTAACACTGCTGTCAATGTAAGCATTCACACAAGTTTTCACTATCATACAGATGACATGTACTATCTCATTGGTCGGTTGAGTTTGCTTTTTTGACAGTTATCACCTCTAAATATACATTAAATCAATTTCATAGGATCTTTGTCTCCAAATAACATTTTTTCCCTTTAAACATAGTATATGTATACCAGATTATTTCTGTTCAGCTACAGAGAAGGAATCCACTTGTAGATATAAGAGCCTTTATTACAAACTTATCAGAGGAAACCACTGTGAAAGTAAAACTGACAACATGAATTAAAATGACAAGCTTATATGGTGCCATGAAATGATTGGTCTGGCTTCTGGAGAAGACATCGCTATAAAATGGTGAAATAAAATAAATGCATGGTGGTAAGGTCTGTATGAGGACATAACGTTATTTACACAAAGAATCAATACAAGATGGCAAGGTCTGTATGAGGACATAACATAACTTACACATCTGTGCTAGTCCAAAATTTATTGCACAAAATGGATTTTGTGTGTATCTAGGAGTATAGAAGATATCAATGGTTGATGTTGCAACAGAAGCAATCCAACCTTTTACACATTGTGACATGATCAATGAAGTAGATTAATTTACCAAATAATTTATATGTTGAATTGTTGATATATAACTGTAATATAAAATGATCATACAGACAAAATTAACTTAAGTAAAAGCTAAGAAATTTTTTGAAATATGTCTGAGATAATTTCAGTTATTTATAACAGTAATGTATTACAAAACAGTAGTTGTCTTTTTATTAGACATGTTCAATATAAATACTGAAATCCGGAAACTTCTTTAAACTGATACTGAAATATTAATTTTTAAATTCTAGAGTAGTATCTCTCTTGGGTTGAGCATGAGCTTGAAAATGCTCAATCTGTAACAATGCCCAAGATATTTTCAACTTTAAAAAATCAAAATTTAGCAGTATTGAAAGTTGTAATAGACAGTAAAACTTCATCATCTAACTCTCTGGTATCTGACAATATAATTTTATAAATTTATCTCACATTCCAAAATTTGTATTTCATGTTATTTTTTTTTTTCAAAATACCTCATGTATTTTACAAAAAAAAAGACATTCTGTGTCCCAACTGATACAGGTTGGAAAATAGGGTTTGTGCCATATATTGATATATATTTGGTCCATACAACACAATAACATGCACACAAACTAACCCTCTTCACACTCCATTCCCGCCAGTCTCACTGACCTACACCCAGTTTTTGGGAGCTTTCAGCACTTCCAGCAGTCTGGCTTCTTTAGAACCTTCCTTGGGTTTGTGACTGTATTCCCAGCCCTGTAACATACAAAAATACAGACACTTTCACTTTCATTATACCGATGTTATAAATACTCCTGGTACAATATATATACTATTTTCATCATATTCATCGAAAGTATAGAGTTCGCCGTCTTCAAACTCCTTTCAAATTGGAGGTTTACAGCCAGGACAATGACAGGACAATCAGATACTTGAAAACAGATCAAGTATGTGGGCAGAATACTAACCTGCAGCTGAGTACTCATATTATTAAAATACTGTTAATTTTCATTTATAACATTAGTGGAACTAATTTTACACATCTGTTCTATGAATTTTTTCTGCTGACCAAGTAGAGATGTGGGTGAATGTTGCTGTATTCTTATCATAGTAAGTTGTAATGTCACAATGACAACAGAGACGAGTGTAGTTGTATTACTATAGACTGTATCACTATGTACTGTACCTCGCTTCAATCTTGACTAAGCTGTACACTCATTTAGACCAGTGATGGGACTTCTGGGCTTTGAATACTCACAGTATTTTAGAGTTACTTTATGTGTTTAATATAAACAGGGGACTTCTACTGACAGCCATAAATACACTTCAATGGATGGAGAGACCACATTCCTGTCACAAACTGGAATTATCAGTGTTATCACTTACCGCCACGTTGGGTAGAGACATGAGAATGCTCTCTATTCTTGCCCCTGGTGTCAACAAGCCAAACTTTGTGCCTCGGTCGTACACCAAGTTAAACTCCACGTAACGACCTCGCCGTAATAACTGCCACTGTCTGAAACACACAGAAATCTGGCTGAAGTGGAGCATGTATTGTCCAATCTTCTACTGTCAGAATATTATAGTCAGATATTTCTACAGGAACCAATGTATACAAATGTGGTAGAAAAGTTTTAATGGCAGAAAAATCAACGTAAGGCCTCAGTGGCCAACAAGTCTGGCTTTTAATTGCTTGACTTTAACCTCTGTGTGTGAGGGTTCAAACCCAGCTGATGGCAAAATGTGTGATCCACTGATAAGCTGTATAGCCTGAGAAAACCCCCAAGTTTAAACTTTCAGAAAATCACCTGTCTGCATAGGAGTAGCCATCATTTCTGTGCTTTTTCACAATTGGGACGTAAGAGGGCAACACAGCTTCCGCACAGGTCTGAATAATACAATTAATACAATACAGCAGTGTACAAAATACACAATTATATAATAAATACAACAGCCAGGTCTGTGAAATACATAACAGTCGTCAATATGCAAGTGTATGACATACAAATACAGTCAATACAATAAATAGATATGTAAACTACTCCATACAGTTAATACTAGTGCTCCGACTCACCCGTTTGTAGAGACTTGATTATCACCCACCTCGGATAGTTTAATCATTTGATTTAATTGACAAAGTCATTACATAAGCATAAGTGTAAACATATTCATATTATCAATCAACAAAATAAGAAAATCTTAGTTGAAGAATATCATTGTTAAAATAGATAAGTTGGAAAACACGAGGTCACAGAATTCTGTGGAATTTCCTAGTATAAAATCTTTGTAGAGGCTAACAATATGTCAACATGCATACCAAAGGAAGCAAAATGGCTGTTTGTTACAGAGTCCATTCCGTGGAATTTGCTAGCAATATTTTAAAATAAAATATGAGGGAAAATAGGGTCAAAACGTTTGTACACATGCATCTAGGTTGACCAATAATAGGTGTTTACCTTGGAATGATTCCACATGGTTACACTTGATGCATTGAAAGTGATGACCCATCAATCAATGCATCGAAAGGACCAGTAAATCATCTCAACATTAGTTCATACAATACACAGGTATAAAAATACACGATTCAGTTAATACATACATAGATCTTCAATAAATTGTGTTAAAGACAACAAATGATGTGCATACAATAAACACATCTCAGTTATTATAATGTAATTGAAACATTTAAAATATTTTCTCAACCAACGACCTTAAAAACATTACAGGGTGCAGAGGTCTGTAGGTATTGGGATCATATTGATTATGTTTCAGGTATGCAGTCATACAACTTACAGTACTGTGATGACCAGACTGAATGTCACACACAAAAGCAAGTTTAAATTGACACAAAAGAACAGTTTAAACCACTTACTGTGACAAACTTGAGCAATTTATCCTGATTTGGTTCATCAAGGTCATCAAAAAATATCCCTCCTACACCTCGACTCTCTCCTGAATACAAACATGTAAACGTTTGCATTATACAATGGTAGAGGCTCAATAAAGAGTTGGTTTAGATAAGAGAAGATTTGTAAAATACTGCCAAAATAAGTCATTCAGTAGTAAAGCTGAAACAATTAACTATACTAATCGATTATTAGGTTATCAAAGCACTAGTCAATGTCAACATTGCAAAACTGGTTAACTGTTTTCTTATGTATATCACCCCTTATGGGACTTTACGTGATCGTTAAAACTATGAATATTTTGAGTTAAGACCTTAAAACGTACCAAATTAAAAGCATTTTATCAATATTTTATTTTTAAAACATCAAAATATTATATTATTAGCTAATGACCCAACAATCTGGTGAAGTTAGGCTTTTCTACATCTGGCAATCCACCATACTGTTTGTTTACATCCAGAACACATGTCCATGTGACATTTTTGGTATTTCTCAAAAGTGCTAAACCTTGGAAACATTTAATCGGTTAGTCGACAGGTAATGCAAGTGACTACCTGGCAAATATATTTTGGTAATCGTTTCAGCCTTATTCAGTAATGTGGATTAGGGTCCAAGTTGCAAAATATAATTTACTTTTATTTATAGCGGCTTCTACGAGTACGTATTGACTTGCAGTCTTTACCACTCAACTTCCCCTCACCTTGGTAATCCATTCATTTGAAATAAGTGAAAGTAAAATAGTGTTTTATATTTTTTTTTTTCAAAAAAAGAACTTGTTTTTCAAAATGTAGTCACTACTTTTTTGGTCGGGTCCTACCCACATAAAAATTTGATAAACATTCATTCATTGCTTTTGACGAAATAAGGAACACACACAAACACACCCCCAAAAGACATAACCTGTTTGAAAGAGGTAATTATCGCATCTGTTGGATTGCCAAGCAAACAAAGAGGCAATCCAATTCTGCAGAAAACAGGAAACTGAAATTTTGGGAGAATGAATAACAATGAATGTTTTGATAATAGAAGTTTGTATTGCAGAAGTTTAACAGTTATCTGAGGGGCACAAATTTGTTGGGAAAAGGGTGTCACCAGCACGACTTTTAATTTTAGGTACTGGGTGCCTATCCAAATACTCGGTGGCCCTACCAGTTAAAATATATAACAAGATCATTTGGTATTTTCTGACTATGTTGAAACAGAGACCATGTGACATGAAAATAAAAAAAAAATAACTGGAAAATTATAAAATATCATAATTAAAACAGATGTTAAAGATTTTGTTGTGCATTATTACACATGTGTACATTCGGATCTTCAAAAAAACAATGGACCAGTGAGCATGTTTTCAGTTTATTAACATTAGAATGATTTGAAGCCAGGGGCCGGTTTCACAAAGGGTCTCAGACTTAGCCTGGACTTAGGCTAAGTCAGGGGCTTCAATCTGAGCCTTTTGTCTTTGCTAAGTCCTGGACTTAAATGGATTTCACAAAGGGTGACTTAACTAAGACCAAACTTATCATATAACCACAGTTGTTTTTTTTTGTCATGTGACCATTTATGTCTAGTCAAAATATTTTAGTTGTGACACATATCCTTTGTTTAACTCATTTTATCTCTGAAAAAATGCTATTTTTCAATACAAAGCCTTGTAACTACAAAAATATGTCCAAAGACTAATTTAGGGAGGTGTTCTATATATTCATTCTTTATTTTCAAGCATTTCAAATTTTGCAGTGAGAAAAATATATGGCGGCCATTTTTAAGTCTTTGTTCACAAAAGTTAAGCCCACTACCGGATAGACTTAGCCAAAGCCTAAACTTAGCAGCTTTGTGAAACCCTCCAAGTCTAAGACCACAGACTTATCCTCATTTTAAGACAAAAGTCTTAACTTTAACTCTAAGTCCGGGGTAAGTCCTTTAGTGAAATTGACCCTAGGTAAGAACCTGTTTGTGAACATAAAAATGAGATTTTGTCTTAACTTTAAGTCTAAGTCCGGGCTAAGTCCTTTAGTGAAATTGACCCTAGGTCTCAAGTAAGAACCTGTTTGTGAACATACAAATGAGATGTTGTCTCAGCGGAGACCAAAACAGACACCATTTCTCTGTGTGATTGATCTTTAAGTTACATTCTGGGAGATTCTCATAATTTTTTTTTTTATTTTGTGGCGTTTAATGATGTTTAAAAGCATTCAGCATTCCATATTTAAAGAGTCTTGTAATCCAAACATGTTCAGTTCACTCCCTGGTTACTGTCCCTGTTCATACCTTACCCCTGTGTTTGATGTAGAAGTATTCATCACACCACTTCTTGAACCTGGAATAATACTCGGGATGACCCTTGTCACACGCTCCCTTCAGTGTGCTGTGAAAATGCTTCACATCCTGCAAGATACAGTGGGAGATGGTATTTTGTGAACATTGTTGCACAACCAATAGACTGGATACTACTGGGTACATTGGTTATCAATATTGCCAATATATATATTATATTATAATAAATATTGCCAATATTTATATTTATATCGGTATCACCATTTTATGTGCAACTATAACTTACATTGCATATATTTGAAATGAGCTCTAAACGTTAAAAAATCTGTACACTTTTATTTATATTCACAGTAGTATCACAGGTTTGATATCCGATCTAATGTACCGCTTCGCAGTACATATATTTATTATCTTTATAAATCTCTTTCACACAATTAAAACTAACTAAGGAATTGACCGAGTCCTAGTTGGGGGACACACCCAGTCCATGGTTGTGGGTAGAAGGGTACAAGACCAAGCGAGGAAACTTTATTTGGAGAAGTGAGTCCTAAGATGCTGTGTATTTTAACTATGTGTCCCTATTCATGTATATGTCAGAATAATTACTGTAGCATCACAAGTTATAGAGGAAAGAGTATTACTGAATACACTTTGACTTCTAATGCATTTGGCTTCAAGTAGAGTCAGGTTTTGGTCCCACGAATCACAAATCAATAAATTTTATCACTATCCATGCAGCTATCAGAGTTGACGCACCTCTTCATCCAGGAAGTAAGGTGTGAGGTCCGTACCGCCACCAAACCACCATGTCTTCTGTCCCTCCCCATCGTCAACCTCAAAGTAACGGTAGTTAAAGTGGATCGTTGGCACATTAGGATTTCTCTGAAACCATACAAGTAAAAAACCTGGCCATGTCAAAGTAACTAGAACTGGAATACAATGGTAGTTATGTGTTAACGACCAATGCTACATTTTGATGTTCATCTTAAATTATTATAGTTCATCACAAGTCGAACGTGAAAAATGACATTACCTGAGGCAGTTTTTGTAATATCTGGAACATAAGTCACCCGTCTACTAAAGCATTATAATATCAGCCAAAACACTGGCCTCCTCAACCAATGGCAG
Source organism: Sabellastarte sp. h YS-2021 (assembly GCA_964017235.1). Taxonomy (NCBI): domain Eukaryota; kingdom Metazoa; phylum Annelida; class Polychaeta; order Sabellida; family Sabellidae; genus Sabellastarte; species Sabellastarte sp. h YS-2021. The sequence continues at coordinate 12,437,698 of OZ024927.1, forward strand.
CATGGTATGGTGAACAACACACTCGTCTTCAACCTTTCATGTTCTGGGTTTCCCACCTGACCTGCTGTTTGGAAAGTTGATACTGCTTGCCAGTGCCCAATAATTTCCACTGTACATTCTTGACCAACTAGTATGCATTACTTTCCTCCACCCCCTCACCTACCCACTGTGATGTGACTGACACAATGTGTTGAAATTACTGCCTTTCTCTACAAGTACGCTTTACACACACAATACTCACAGGATGGATCACAGAGCTTATTCCTGCTGCAAAAAACGGCAACTTTCCTTCCTTCATCTTCTTACCCCTGTGTGTAAAAAACAAGAGGAGAGTGCCCGTGAACGGGCACTGTGTCAGCTGACTGAGTGTTTTTGATTTGTGAAGGTGATTAGAGGACAGAATAATTATCAGGAAAAGGGCTGTACAGAAATACAGTAAATGGTAACTGAACAGCAAGTTCGAAAGAAATTCCGAAGCTGACAGAAGAAAAGGATAAAAAAGTTGTGCCCTGTAAATGGTATTATGAAGGAAAATAACAAGGTAATTGTTTAAGTTTAAAAAATAGGTTAAAACATATTTAAAGAAATACTACAAATGCAATATCCTCGTTCGACCTTGAAGAAGGGGTCCAAGGTCAAATCTAACCACACAAATACATTCCCAGCCCATGATTTCCTATGGTTTACCATTCCAAACCTCTAGGACCAATTATAAATGAGTTATAAGCACTTTTAAGCTTGGCTGTCCTCATTTGACCTTGAAGGAGGGGTCCAAAGGTCAAATCTGACCATACCAAAAGATTCCGAGCCAATGATTTCCTATGGGATGGTTTACCATCCCAAATCTGTGTCACCAATAATAAGCGAGTTGTAGGCACTTTCAATTTTCGCTATCCTCATTTGACCTTGAAGGAGGATTCCAAGGTCAAATCGGACCATATCAACAGATTCACAGCCCATGATTTCCTGTCTGTTTACCATCCCAAACCTCTGGGACCAATAATAAGCGAGTTATAAGCACTTTTAAGTTTGGCTATCCTTGTTTGACCTTGAAGGAGGGGTCATTGAAGGTCAAATCTGACCACACCAAAAGATTCCCACCCCATGATTTCCTACAGGTTGGTTTATCATCCCAAACCTCTAGGATCAATAATAAGGGAGATATAAGCACTTTTCATGACTGACAAAAAACACCTGTGGCGGCCATCTTGTTTCTCAAAATGAGGCCAAAAATATTCCCAGACAACATTTTGTGGTTATTAATATATACTGCAAACTTAAGAAAGCTAGCTATAATATTTTTTTTCATCAGAGCAGTAATGCTGAAATCTCTCTCTACACACTGCGGCTATCCAGTGGATACAATGATTTACTCAACAGTGAGAACCTGAAAGTAGCTATTGCTCAGCTATGCCATGACATAGAGGTCTGCAATTTCACTATGTTATAGCTGACCAAAAATTCTGTGAATAACATATTTAACAAATTACTCTAAATGTAATAGTTTTCAAGTTACAACTGATTTACTCAACAGTGAGAACCTCAAAGGAACTATTACTCAGCTATGCAATGAGCTACATGTCTGAAATTTTACTATGTTATAGCTAACCCAAAAGTAGGTGAACAACATATTTAAGCAAACTACTGTAAATGCAATAGTTTTCAAGCTACAACTGATTTACTCAATAGTGAAAACCTGAAAATAGCTATTGCTCCGCTATGCCATGAGCTATAGGTCTGTAATTTCACTATGTTATAGCTGACCCAAAAGTAGGTGAACAATATATTTTAACAAAATACTCCAAATGCAATATTTTTCAAGTTATAGCTGATTTACTCAACAGTCAGTACCTGAGAATAGCTATTGCTCAGTTGTGCCATGAGCTATAGGTCTATAATTTCACTATGTTATAGCTGACCCAAAAGTAGCTGAATAACATATTTGCACAAATTTCTGTAAATGCAATAGTTTTCCAATTATAACTGATTTACTCAACAGTGAGAAATTCAAAGTAGCTATTACTCAGCTATGAAATGAGCCACAGGTCTGAAACTTCACTATGTTATAGCTGACCCCAAAATAGGTGAATAACATATTGAAACAAAATACTCTAAATGCAATAGTTTTCAAGTTATAAGTGATTTACTCAACAGTGATAACCTAAAAGTAGCTATTACTCAGCTATGCCATGAGCTACAGGTCTGAAATTTTACTATGTTATAGCTGGCCCAAAAGTAGCTGAATAACATATTTATACGAAATTCTCTAAATGCAATAGTTTTTAAGTTACAAGTGATTTTACTCATGATGGAAGTTACTGAAAAGCCCAAAAGTAGCTATTACTCACTTAGCTATTGAGACAGACACCCAACTTACTCACCATATGGTAGCTATGAAAAAAGTAGCTGAATAACATATTTTAACAAAATGCTCTAAATGCAACACTTTTCAAGTTATAAGTGATTTACTCAACAGTGATAACCTAAAAGTAGCTATTACTCAGCTATGCCATGAGCTACAGGTCTGAAATTTTACTATGTTATAGCTGACCCAAAAGTAGCTGAATAACATATTTATACGAAATTCTCTAAATGCAATAGTTTTTAAGTTACAAGTGATTTTACTCATAATGGAAGTTACTGAAAAGCCCAAAAGTAGCTATTACTCACTTAGCTATTGAGACAGACACCCAACTTACTCACGATATTGTAGCTATGAAAAAAGTAGCTGAACAACATATTTTCACAAAATGCTGTAAATGCAACACTTTTGAAGTTATAAGTGATTTAGTGCATGATTTCATGAATTTTAATGCATTAAAAATTATTAAAAAAATTTATTAAAAAAAAAGTAAGACAGATCCAGGTCTCATACTCACACAAGAGAATCTACCTCTGGCCTAGTACATATATGCAAGATATGAGAGAAATCCCTGCAATAGTCACTGAGAAAATTGTGATAAAAAGTTGAAATTTTCACACTTTTGGTGGGGGTACCCCCCTTGTAATGTCTCTAGCAAACAGACGAACAGACAGATTTGCATGCCTTGAACAATTTTTCATCCTCGATAGATAAGGTATCTTTTAAAAAAAACAGCATGTCTCTAGGCCTTGTAGTTTTGGAGAAGAAGTTGTTCACGCGGACGCCCACGCCGCAGAGTGACGACATAATGTCAGCTGACTGACAAGTCAGCTGACATAAAAACCACACAGTTTTTCCATTTATTTGATTTGAATCAATTATAATGAATGAATTGATGTGTGAACATCCTATATACTGCTGATTTTCCAAAAGGGATAGTCCAAGAGCCAGAAGATGCTCAACATCAAGAAACAGCATCCACCAGTAGAGAGTCAGCAATGATGGTGTCAATGCATGTCTCAAAGTTTATACAAAAATGGCTGTCAATGTACTCTGAATATTTTACATTCACATAATCCCACCCCCTCATCCAAACAGGGTGGAGGTTCACCATGATCTAAGGATGTTCATAAATTCTTGCAAGCCTTAAATACTGGTACTATTATGTTACAAAAATATAGTCAAATATTTGAAATCATCAGAGCTATTAGAGACAGGTTCACACATTGTACTTGCAATACTGATACATGTAGTTGGGGGAAATATTCTTGGGGTTTGAAATGAGGGATTTCCCATGTCCCGGTGACAATAGCTTCACTTTGAGCTGTTCTGTCAATCTGATGGATTTAGGCTGTGTTGATGTTTACAGGAAGACCACTTACCTGGCCCTCATCTGTTGTGTGGCTGCAGGGGGAAGATGTCCGTGTACAACAGACACGTTCACGCCTGCCTTCTCAAACACAGTGCCATCCTTCAGAACACAAGTCACCCCACCACCTCCCTGAAAATAAACCCACAAAATGAAACATGTCACAGCCAGTTTAAAAAGGAGTCATTTTATAAATACAACCAAACCCCCCAAATATCAAAAAAAAATATATATAAGAAACAAATGATACAGCTGAAAAAATGGTAATTTCAATATGTCACACCAAGCCACACTGAATAAGGGAAAAAAATATGTGATTATGCCCTGAAAATAAAGGTAAGTTAAATATGTTACACCATTTACAAGTATGCAAAACTGATCTGTCACCAAGTTGTCAGAGACTGCAAACTATTGTGGTTCTTCATGCTTTTAAATGATCAACATAACACTTCCTTTCTGTTATTGGAGGCTTTTGGTGGCCTAGTGGGTTAGCAAGTTTGGCATAAAATCACAGACTCTCACCTGTGTGTGGGTTGGACTTTCACAAGTGGCAATGCTGTGGACTTACTCAATATGATCCGAGCAACTAAAACGGACATAAAACCCTTTAAATTTTGTCTGTTCTCTTATTCAGAAATCTTGTGCTGAATAAAAACCAATAGCCCTGATTTTTTGCACATCTCTTTTGTGTACACCAGCCCTGTATCAGAAAGCTGCCATGTTTCATGTTTGTGCCCTGTTGGCTTTCCCAGACTTTAAATTGATAGTACTGGCTCTAAAAGCAGATCTGCACTGTGGATTACGTTTAAGACGGACATACAGAACACAAAAAGACAGGAAGTGACTACATGTCTGTTGCCCCTCACCTCTGCTCGCTCCCATCGCTCAATCAGGAAACTCTTGTCTCCATCCAATTCTTCCAGCTGGCGGCATATTTCACCCTGCAGTAAATCGTATTAGAGAAGGATAACAGCTGAAACCCTGACATGTCAAATTTCAAGGGATGCAAAAGTCCAATTGGATTGCCTGGACACGTATCTCGGCAGTAAGAGTTTCTTGTCACAATATACACATTGGAGGTATTATTAGAGCCTGTATTAACATAGATTCTAAGAATTTTCCTGAGAATTACACTATTCTAAGAATATGAATCTTTGTGAATACAGGCCAGATCACAGAAACTATGCAGTGATAAAAGTCAAACCATTCTTATTGGTGGGTAAATCATTTGGCTGTGAGGATATCAATAAATGTAAAGATATTTCAATATGAGCCAATATCATTGTGGCAATATTGTCTATCAAGTAGAGCAAATCTGGGATATTGAAAATTTTTATGTTGTAGCATATCCTCGACCACTAACAGGAAGTGAAATTTAAGGAACTCGGTGAAAATTACAAAAACGCGAGATAAAAGTGTACAACTTCTTCAGATTTAGGCATTATTTCAAACATTTGCAATGTGAGTTTACAGTTTTAGTTAAAATGGCTATACTAACATACATCTTTAGACATCAATATTGGCCACCTTGTCCCAAAACAATAAATATTGTCAATATCGATAAACAATGTACCCAATAATTCTTATATGACATTTTATGTATCAGTTTTAAGAGTTTTCATTTCTTTTCAACCAAGATAGTTAGCTGTAAAGATGATGTGTGTACCATTTAATAGATTTGTGAATACTGAGAATATTGTAGAGGTACAAACTTTCACAGAGCATTAATTCTAGCTATTTTAGTCAATGGCTTAGCCCAGTCAAAATTAATTTCCAGTCAAGTTTACTATTTGTAAGAGTATCAACAGAAACTGACCATTCATGATTATTAACTTGAATGAATTTCTCAAAATGTTAAATATGTAAAATTTTCTATCACCTTCCTTTAACAGAACTACAATTATCACAGTACATCACCTGTAGTCGCATTATCATCAGTTCCATCTTGGTACGGATGCTGTTGGAATTCTGAAACAGAAAGAGAAATTGCTTTGAACAAATGACCACCACGTCAAATCACTTCTAGAGACTTAATCTTGATTTTAGTGTATCAGTACTTTTGACAATTTGTAATCGGCTAACTTTATTTGTAATTTTTTTGTACTCCTACAGACAATATTTTATGAGAGTTCAACAATAATAAACCATAAAACATCAAATTTTAAAGAAAAATAATACAAATTTTTCACACATCAATGAAAACAATAAGTTCTTAAGCAAGTTGGTCACTCAAAAAAACAAAAATTTCACATTAAAAATTGAAACACTACACAATATTGTTTCATCTTCACACATATATCCCATGTCAAAAGTTCACACTTTTTTAACACTGTCTACTTGTAAATAATGGAGATGTTTCACAGCTTTTTAACACTCACTGCTTGTAAAGTCTTCTCGTCTGTTACTGGTTTTGCCATAAACTTGGACATGTCTACAGAAGTAGCAGCACTGACCTGAAAGACAGAAATCTGAATTGGAAAACACAATGACTGTTTTTACTAACTGGCTAGTAGTGAGTGGAATCGCCTCAATTTTCATGGTCGATTATTCATCCATTTTTCCGACCGATGATCGACCCATAATCGACTTTTTTTACTCCACTGTTGGCCATTATATCATGAACACTTTCCGGGATGAACCATATTTCATTCCGGTAAGAATAACGGTGTTTCCGACTTTTAGAATCTACCAAAAGCACCCACTTCCGGTTAATATGGCGGTAGTTATAAACAAACACAAAATTCGTGAGAAATCTATTGATTTATTAAAGGGAAGTTTAGAAAACTGCTTAAAATATAAAAAATACGTGGATATTGAGACACATAAAGAAGGGTAAGATTTAATCGATTTCCAGAAGTTGTCAGTGACCGAACGCGATTGTACCATGACACCGACGATTGATCGAACATTGGTCTAATCGTCCACCCACTACTGGCTAGTATGTAACATCTTTATTAATGTAGGTCAGAGCTGGGATTCAGCATCAGAAATACCTGTACTAGACCACCCAGGACATAGAGCTGCCTCCACACTAATAAAGTCAAATTCACTAAAGGTTATGGTCACTACAACAAGGTCAAAGGTAAACTAAAAGTCACATCGTAAATTTGCACATCTACACATCCAACCAGTACGTTATAATATGAATTGTGTATCTTACAGGTTATCAGATAAGTTTATCAAATCAAGATCACAATGTGAGATTGTACAGCCAATCAATAAGCCTTATGGATGTGGGAATATGGCCCTAACAAGATATTAATGGACAAGGTTAATTTCCTAGACAAATGAGTTTTTTTTACACAAAAATTCAAGATGGTCAAACAAAATGGTGGCAAAACGAAAGAACGATTTTTTTTTTGAAAAATGGGAAGGGGGCCAAAAATGGCAGGAGTTTTGCGCAAAATGGACAGAAGGCCGCAGGACCAAATATTCAGCTGAAAAATCACTCTATCTCCAACCAGTTTTCAGATATTTTAGATTTTTCATTTTCATTAGGAAAAATCATACAAATTAATTATTTGTCAACAAGTCGACCATTTTGTATTGGTGCACTTGCTAAAGTTAGTTATTTCTAGACAACTATACAACAAACCTATATCCCTATATCATGCAAATAGGTGAAACGCTTTTTAAAAAACATATTTTTGGTCATGTCACTTTTACATATTGGTAGAAATGTCATGACACTATATTTCAAAAATTTTCTACGGGCAAATGCATATAGGAGCCAAATTTGAAGAGAATCTGTCCAGTAGATTTTGAGCTACAGCCAACAGAAAATGCGGGAGCTGGCCATGTGGGATGCTTTATATGAGTTGCATATTGGAAACGCAGCAGCATTGAAAAGCTTTAAAATATAAAGTAATCTGGATAAAAGAGCATCAGAGATGCCCGTACCCACAGCCTGGGGAAATAGAGTTGGGACACCACGAGATACAGAAAAGGTGAACAGTACAAAGATCAGCAGACGTTCAGAACAGTGTGGGTCAGGTAAAGGTGGAGGAGAAATAATGCTTAAAAGAGAGTATACGTAAAAAATTACTATGTAAAATTAAGTATTAAGACCAGACAATCCAACAGCAAGATGACAGAAATAATTACATATAAGCAAACTAAAAGTTATTTATTTGCAAAAATTCTTTACTGAAGTATAGCTGTCAACGGAGATTGCACTACTAGGTAAAAGTTCTTATCATAATCAGATGCAGCAATCCATATATCTTTACAACAGGAGAAACATGTCTCAAAAATGGCAGTCGAAAATATTCAGGCAGATCCAAGGTCAAAGGTTACACCAAGGTCATCCCTTGTCTTTGCACACCTACATTCTCCACCCAATGGCCCTACCAAACATCAACTTCCTACACTTTACAGTTTCCAAAAGCACAAACAAGATTTTATAGGTCATGTTCACCACAGCAAAGTCAAAGGTTAAGTAATCACGGCCATACCAAGAGACTACAGACCTATATTATCTACCAATAACTCAAATATCAACTTTCTGTACCTTACAGTTTCTGAGATATAGCCTGAACAATATTTTAAATGTCAAAGTAACTACAGCAAGTCAAGGTCACACTATAACATCACATACCTACACCTCAAGCCAATGTCCCTGCAAAGGATCAACATCTTACACGTTTAGGTTTTTAAGATATGGCATGGATAAAATTTTAATGGTCAAGGTAACTACAGCAAGGTCAAAGGTTAAATGAAGGTCACACTATGACACTGCACAACTACACCCCACATCCAATGTCCCTACCAAGTATCAACTTTCTATACCTTATGGTTTCTGAGATACAGCCCAGACAAGTTTTCTTTTCCCAACGCCGGTCTGCCCGCCCATCCAGTCAGATGCCATGGGTGAAAACAAGACCTGCAAAGCCTTCAAAGGCTGTTGGGTAATTTAATGATAGTCTAGTTAGAAGTTCAACTCACCTTGCATGCTGATACATAATAGGCCAACGTTCCACCCAGCAAAACTCCAGATGTGGTCAGTCTGTCAGTAGAAATGAGTGAATGTCACAGTAAACAAGGGGAATAACAATTTGCAAATTTAATAAGTAAATTAAATTTTTATAAGTTAATACCCTATCCAATGGACAATAGCTTATCCGGTCGGCACAGACCGGCCCGCCAAACATCAGAAAAAGACGTCCTGTGTTTCCACCAGCAGGTCGGTCCGTAGCACTTTTGCACTCGCCAGATGGCGTGTCGTACTTCCTTCTGTCTAGACAGCGTGACGTCATAGCATCTTTTTCGTTGTCTAAACCTATTAGACCCCTAGTAAACTGATAGCGGGGTCGGTGGGAGGGTCTTGTGTGTCCATTGGATAGGGTATTAACTTATAAAAATTTAATTTACTTATTAAATTTGCAATTTTATTGCGTTAATACATCCTATCCAATGGACAATAGCTGAATAACTACCGCTTGGATGGCGGGTAAGTTACTAGGGACTAATTTGAACTCATACTCAGGATAATAAAACCCTTGCAGGCCTGGTCAGACTTTGAAGTCAATGACTTACTGGCCATGGCCGAATATCATCATCCGGTTATTCGGGGTTGAACCGTCAGAATCGACCTTGTTCCCCCCCCCTCTTTTGTACAGACCTGCTCTGAGGTAGAGGAGGAGAGGGATGAGTTCAGTCCTACAGCAGTAAAGACCTCCCGAAGGAAGCACATTCCATTTTTCTTTTATTTTTTTATTTTTTGTTAAACTTGACTGTATGTACACTATTTACATATTCCTCCATCCCCTCTAGGCCCTGGATTGTTGGTGGATCTGCTGAGCAGCCACTACAGGACCTAAATGGTAGAGCTCTGAATCAGCCCATGCCACATCCTTCAAGTAGAATTGAGTGAAGGTATTATGTGATTTCCAGTGGCATGCTGATAAAATTTGTTCTAAGGAAACTCCCGACTGGAAAGCCTTAGAAGCGGCGAAGGCCCTAACATCATGAGCTTTGACTTGATGTAGGGTGTGAGCCTGCTGATCAGGGAGCTCATAACATAGGATCACAGTCTGCTTAATCCATGAGGAGATGGTGGCAGGTGAGATGTCTCTGTCAAAGCCTTTCTTGAAAGAGACAAAGAGTAACTCCTTGTGCTGTCTCAGGTCTGAAGTCCTGTCCAGGTAGTAGCGCAGGGCCCTGATTGGACAAAGGGATCTGTCAGACTTGAGGGACCTATCCAGAGTAGGGGCCAGGGCCGGTATGACCACTGGGGCTACACTCTCTGGGCCCTCCTTGGCCAGCTGGTTCTTGGAGAGAAAGCTGGGAGATGGAAACAAAGACACCTTAGACCAATCGGATTGGTGTCTGATGTTCTTATGCTGCCATGCGTGGATCTCACTTCTTCTTTTACCTGAACCCAGAGCCAAAAGGAAGACCGTTTTGAAGGTTAGCTGCTTCAGTGTTGCTTCCTTAAGAGGCTCAAAAGGAGCCTTTGTCAGCTGGTGCAGTACCAGAGAGAGGTTCCATGAGGGTATTCCCCTCCTTCCTTTGGGTCTATCTCTGTGGAAACTTTCCAAGAGGCGAGTGAGATTATCCTCCTTGCTGACATTAACTACTGCATTTCCAAGTTTATCAGCAATGGCAGACCTGTATCCATCAATGGTGCTGGGTTGTAACTTCCTGTCCTCAAAAAGGTATAGGAGGAAGTCTGCTATCGACTTTACAGGTGGTGATCTGAAGTCCACCTGATTAGTGTTGCACCACTTTGTAAAAATGGTCCACTTTGCTTCGTAGACTGATCTGGTTGATCTCCTTTGAGGAGCCTCAATTCTTGCCGCCACTGCCTCAGAGAAGCCCTGTTCCTTAATCTTTGTGGCTCTAGGAGCCATGCATGGAGATTTAGGCTGGTTAGATTTCTGTGAGGGATCTGATTGAAGGGCTGAGTCAGCAAGTTGGGCAGATTTGGAAGGCTAAGAGGGACTTGACTGGACATGGTCACCAAGTCCCAAAACCAAGGCATGTTGGGCCATCCCGGGGCAATGAGAATGAGTCTCTTGCAAGGAGAATCCAGTAGCTTCTCCACCACTTTGCCCAATATGGCGGTCGGTGGGAAGGCGTATGCATCCAGATCCTCCCATGGTAGAGTGAGTGCATCCACTGCTACTGCCAGGGGGTCCGGAACTGGAGACACAAACTGAGGTAGTTTGTGATTGAACCTCGTGGCAAACAAGTCTATCTGAGGCCGGTGCCACGTGTTGCATACTTTGTGAAAAATCTCGGGAAGGAGGGACCATTCCGTCTGTATGGTTTGACCTAGCCTGGAAAGCTTGTCCGCTATCACATTGAGGCGGCCGGGTATGTGCCGGGCCCTCAGTGTTACTTGTCTTTGGGAGCACCAAGTCAATATTCTCCAGAGTAGAGCACAGAGGGGACCCAACCTCATGCCTCCTTCCTTGTTTATGTAAGCCACCACTGTAGTGTTGTTCGTTGCTACCAAAACCATTTGGCCGGTACAGCAGCTTTGGAAATCTCTTAAAGCTAGAAAAACTGCTTTGAGTTCCAGGTAATTTATGTGCAATTTGCTCTCGGGCACCGACCAAGACCCTCTTGCAGTGAGCTCGTTTAAGTGAGCGCTCCACCCTTCTTTAGATGCGTCTGTAAAGATTTGCAGAGCATGTTTTAGAGGGTGTAATGGTTGACCTTGTAGAACATTGCTTTCTTCTAGCCACCATCTTAAGTGTGGGTGGAGTGATCTTGGTACAGGGATGAACTTTTCTAACGATTCCGGTACCCTCCAATTGTTTTTGAGATGCCACTGAATGGGTCTCATGTGCAACCGACAGAGGTAAACTTGCTTTTCTGTGGCTGTTAATAGACCTATCAGGGACATGAACTGCCGGACCGGACAGGTCGGAAGTACTAACAGCTCTTGTATCTTTCCTTGGAGACTTTCCCAACGGTCCAGTGTAGGTCTGACCCGACCAGACCTGAGGTCGAACTGGTAGCCTACGAAGTCGAAGACTTGTTTGGGCTCCAGTTCCGATTTTTCCAAGTTCACCAACCATCCCAGATCCTTGCACATCTTGACTAGAATTTGGGTGTGTTTGAGACAAGTGTGATGGGATGAAGCCCTTACCAACCAGTCGTCTAGGTACTGGTGGATTCTTATACCCTTGTGTATGGCCATCAGCTTCACCTCCTTTGCTAGAACAGTGAATTCCATAGGTGCTGTGGACAGACCAAAAGGCAGAGCTTTGAACTGGTATGTCCGACCCTGGACATGAAATCTGAGATATTTCCTGGACTGTTCCTGTATTGGAATATGGAAGTAGGCATCCTTGAAGTCTACTGAGGTTACCCACTCTCCTTGTTGGAGGGAGGTCCTGATGGTCTCCGGTGTTTCCATCTTGAATTTCTCCGTTCTTAGGAAAAGATTCAGTTTGCTCAGATCTAAGATTGGCCTCCATTTGTTGTTGGGTTTGGGAACCAGAAAAAGTCGGTTGAAAAACCCTAGGGACGTTTGATTGTGAACCAATTCTACCGCATTCTTGTCTATAAGCTGATGTAATGCCTCTAACAGGTAGCTGTTCCTGAGAGGATTGACATAACAGCTTATGACTGTTGGGGATCTTGTAAGATGTGGCCGGGTCCGGAAGGGGAGGGTGTAGCCCTCCTTCAAAATCTGCACTATTTTTGGACCGGCCCCTAGATACATCCAAGTTTTCCAAAAGCTTTGAAGTCTTGCCCCTACAGGAAGATCTGAAACAACATTTTGGGCACATGTTACAGGTTGGGCACAAAACAATTGAGTGACACAAGAAACACCTTTCACAAATTTTAATTTTTGATCTTTGTACTGACAATCTGCTCTCCCGGGACTTACTTCTTTCTTTTGGGAATGCCCGGGAGCAGAAGTGACAAGATTGGCAACAGGCAAGTTTACATTTAAAATGTCTGAATTCTGTTCTGGAATGGTGTTTGGGGTCAGCAGTCTCACCTGTAACTGATCTACAAAATAACTGTCATTTGTAAGACTGCTGACCCTTAGCAGGTCGGGATGAAAAACCAACACTCTTTCCCCGGCCTCTCCTGAACTGACGTCGGCCTATGTTCTTCCAAGCCGGTCTATCCTGTTTACTCTCCGACCGGCCTTCAAACTTCTTGTCAACCCGCTCATAGGGGTGGAAATGATTTTTTGCCTCTAGCATAGGCAGCAGACGACTGGTTCTTGCTATCATGAAGGGAGATTTCCTCTTCTGCCCTCTTAATAACTGCATCCGGGAACAATGTTCCAAGCTGAAGCGGGGCTGATCTAAGAGCAGCAAGAGTGTCCGACTTTACCCCGTTCTTGATGTGGCTGAGGTAGGAATCACGTCGGGCAAGTGTTACATTTCCCATAGTAACGAACACTAAGTCTGTTAAGTGTTCCATGGCTTTAGCAGCCGCTTGGGTGATACTGTTGTTAAAGTTCATGAGAAACTGTAACTCATCAGACGCCTCCAACACTTTCTTGGATGCTTTTCCCTTTGCCTCACCCCGGATGGTCTTTAACTGTGCCTGCATTTCCTGCTGAACCTTGAAGAGGCAGCGGTTAAAACTCGCGGATTGGTTGCAGATTACAGAAGCTTCTCTTGAGCTCTTTTCCCACTTCCGGAGCGTATCCTGTGAAATGCAACGTGAGGCTGGAGGGGTAGAGGTCATACCCGCCTTCCTTGATATCCTGCCAAAACTACTATTCAGCTTAGTTGAGCCCGTGTGCCAGCTGGTCACTGAAAACGTATCCTTTTCTTGCCCGGGGTAGAGCCCGTACCACTTATTTTGTGACCTAGCCGGTTTGACAAAACTGTCCATGGGTAAATGTCCGGCCTCAGCAGTTCTGGAAGGGTATCCTTCTAACAATGTCACATTAAGTCTGTTCAGTTTCTTACACAGCCACTCTTCTGTGGGCATGTGTATGGACACCTTGTTAGGAACTGGAACCTTGGGTCCTGCAAATGGATTGTCGTCGGACGGGTTAGAACTTTCCATGTCCGGCACGTGAGACCAGCCCATGAAGGAGCGTATGCCACTCATGGTCTCTCTATACGTTTGTTCTTCAGATGTCGGTTGATCAGATTCACCAAAATCCTGATCATCTGATAGGTCCCCTTCATCTACAAACAAAGTGAGTGGAGGCTGATCCGACACTTCACTGTCTGGTTGAGAATCCACACTTGGAAAACTTGGAAACTGTCTCTCCGACCACTTTGCAGAAAAGGTGACTCCGGACCAGTGATAGCAGAGGAGCCTGGTCAGTCGGTGAGTTGGAGGTCAGTCGGTGGGTGTTTTGCTGGTTGAAACTTGTCCGGTGACAGGAAGATCAGAGTCTGAAGATTGTCTGTCGGACATAGGATTGCCGGTCGACTGAGGTTTAGCACCAACGTCTGGACCAGTGCGCCTTGAAGAAGATGACCTTGGCCGGTGAGGATCCGGCTTCAGCTTACCGGCCGACTGATGCTGTAAAGCATGTACGTCTGGGCCAGTGCGCTCTGAAGACACCTGTTTCTGAGACTCCTGGGTAACAGAAAGCTTACCGGTCGACTGCTGCAAAGCAGCATCATTGTCTGGACCAGTGCGCTTAACAGGTGGAATATTTCCTAGCTGATCAGTAGGCTGAAAGAAGGGCTCTGTATCTTTAGCAATGTCTGCGGGTGGAGAGTGTGTAGGGGTCACACGAACCTCTGAAGAAAAAGACGGTTGGAAGGACTTGGAAAGCAGAAGGGCTTCGAGCCTATTAAAGCGCTCCGACCATTTCTCATCCAGCTGAGATATCTTAGTGTCAGTGGAAGAAATTTCAACAGATTTCTTGCCTTTGGTAGGAGCTTTATCCTTCTTAGGTTTCTTTTCCGGGGGGGCAGAAGACGTTTGTGCACTGCTGGAATCCCCAACAACCCCAATCACTGACACAGAGTCAGGATCCACCAAAGCAACTTCGTCTGAAGGGTTACTGTCTAAACGCTTTGCTTCCCTTTTCTCCTTTTTAATCTTGTATGATGGAGTAGCAAGTTGATTACGTTGTTCTGGGGTTAGGGCGTTGCAAATAGTACAATCCGAAGTTTCCTTGTTAGCAACACAGGGTTCTTCTCCCTTTCCTTTGTCGCGGCAACGTGCACAGTAAGCGTGGCCATCAAAAATGGCCATGGCGTGTCCACAACTGCCCCTCTTTTGACCCGGGGATGACATACTGTTCCACACACTCTTAGACACAAAATAATATCAAAAATATAAAGAAAGTTGCAGAAATCCACTATATTTCACAAAAATTCTGGCTGAGATGAAAATCCGTCCACACAAGTGCGTGCCAAACGAAAAAGATGCTATGACGTCACGCTGTCTAGACAGAAGGCGAGACGCCATCTGGAGAGTGCACAAGTGCTACGGACCGACCTGCTGGTGGAAACACAGGACGTCTTTTTCTGACGTTTGGCGGGCCGGTCTGCGCCGACCGGATAAGCTATTGTCCATTGGATAGGATGTATTAACGCAATAAAATCAATTTTTCACAAAAGTTATCAGTATGTCTTGTCTTAAAGATTCAAGTAGTTTTTAAGTGTGAGCTTTTTTTTTTTTTTTTTTTTGCCTCCCGACTTTCATGAATGATGGCGCAGCGTGATGAGTATTTGTCTGCTCACTGAAGTTAATGCAGGTGTTCCACCGGAGCTGACCCTGTAACCGACCCTACGACCCTAGGGTCGGTTGCAAAAGTCGTAGAGTCGTGAGACAAAGAGGAAAATGGTGGGTCAGTTACTTTGCAAATTTGTCCCCCAGGTCTGCAAAGCCATTTCGAAAGAATTTCAACAAGAGTATCTGGTGTGCCCCACTGATCCTGAAGACTGGAAGAAAATTGAGGAAAGATTTAGAAACAGATGGAATGTCCCCCATGCAGTCAGTGCATTAGATGGAAAACAACTACAAGGGCTACTTCTCCCTGGTACTTTTGGCTTTAGTCGATGCAGATTACAAGATCCTGTGGGTCAACGCGGGGGCCAGTGGGTCATCATCTGATGCACAGATTTTCAACCGCAGCAAACTGAAAAGAAGAATTGAGAATGGAACCTTAGGACTACCACCACCTGAACCACTCGGACCTGGGGGGCCAGATCTACACTACCTCCTGCTGGGGGACGATGCCTTTACCCTGATGCCTTGGCTGGTCAAGCCTTACAGTAGACGTCAACTGACCAGGGAGGAGAGAATAGCCAACTACAGGATATCCCGGGGGAGAAGGGTGATCGAGAACTCATTTGGTATACTTGTCAAGCGATTCAGGGTGCTGTTGACCACCATGGAGCAGAGGCCAAAAGTTGTGACACATTGTGTTAACATGTGTGGTGCTACATAACATGTTGAGAAGCCATCAGGGGGCAGCAGACACACCAGCTGACAACATACAACCACCACAGGCAGACCAGGGGCAACAGGGACATCATGAGAACTTAAGAAACCCATAGAGGGAGGCCAAACATCAACGAGACCTACTGAAAGACTACTTCAATCACGTGGGGGCACTGGCTGGGTAGGAGGACAGTGTTTAAGAAGACTGAGGGAGAGAACATGCTGTCATCTATCAGTCCTTTTCAGGACTACCCAAATAATCCAAGAACTTTTATTTAGCAAAGTGTCGCCTCCAAAAAATAAACTCAACTCTCCAACAATTTAATTCAAATTCAGTTTCACCAAAAACACATTCCCCATCACAAACAAAAATCCATACCAAACTCAGTTCACAAAAATATATTTTATCACTTTAAGAATTAAACCCAGGTCCTCAATTTACAAATCCATCCCAAACTCAGTTCACAAAAAATAAATTTCAGCACTGAACCCAGGTCCTCAATTTACAAAGTTGACATCCCACCCCATCATGACCTGGCTTAATTCTCTGAAAAAAAATTACAAAATAAGGGGAAAAAAGTTTCCAAATGGATACCTGGAAATATTTTATGGCAAGAATTAAAAAAAACTAGAGGAATGCTTTTGTTAACAAAAGCGAAGCATCCTGAAAGTTTAAAATGCTTTGTGGTTTTAATAAGCATGCTGTAAAGCTAAGAATGCACAAAGCTGCACCGTATGCTTTCCCAATATCTCTTAATACATTCTGAAGCTATAAAAGCAATGATAAAGGAGATATAAGGCAAAAACTCCAAAGCAGCTATTTATGACCCCAGTTTGGCCCATAAGGGGGGGTCGGGGGATAAAACTGACTGGCTATTTAGATTCTCCACATATGCTTTCCTAATACCTCTTAATACATTCTGAAGCTATAAAAGACAACGATAAAGGAGATAGAAGGCAAAAACTCCAAAGCAGCTATTTATGACCCCAGGTTGGCCCATAAGGGGGGGTCGGGGGGGTAAAACTGACTGGCTATTTAGACTCTCCACATATGCTTTCCCAAAACCTCTTAATACATTCTGAAGCTATAAAAGCAACAATAAAGGAGACATAAGGCAAAAACTCAAAATCAGCTATTTTATGACCCCAGTTTGACCCATAAGGGGGGCCGGGGGTAAAACTGACCGGCTATTTAGACTCTCCACATATGCCTTCCCAATACCTCTTAGTACATTCTAAAGGTATAAAAGCAACAATAAAGGAAATATAAGGCAAAACTCCAAAGCAACTATTTTATGACCCCAGTTTGACCCATAAGGGGGGGTCGGGGGATAAAACTGACTGGCTATTTAGATTCTCCACATATGCTTTCCTAATACCTCTTAATACATTCTGAAGCTATAAAAGCAACAATAAAGGAGACATAAGGCAAAAACTCAAAATCAGCTATTTTATGACCCCAGTTTGACCCATAAGGGGGGCCGGGGGTAAAACTGACCGGCTATTTAGACTCTCCACATATGCTTTCCCAATACCTCTTAATACATTCTGAAGGTATAAAGCAACAATAAAGGAAATATAAGGCAAAACTCCAAAGCAACTATTTTATGACCCCAGTTTGACCCATAAGGGGGGGTCGGGGGATAAAACTGACTGGCTATTTAGATTCTCCACATATGCTTTCCTAATACCTCTTAATACATTCTGAAGCTATAAAAAACAACGATAAAGGAGATAGAAGGCAAAAACTCCAAAGCAGCTATTTATGACCCCAGGTTGGCCCATAAGGGGGGGTCGGGGGGTAAAACTGACTGGCTATTTAGACTCTCCACATATGCTTTCCCAAAACCTCTTAATACATTCTGAAGCTATAAAAGCAACAATAAAGGAGACATAAGGCAAAAACTCAAAATCAGCTATTTTATGACCCCAGTTTGACCCATAAGGGGGGCCGGGGGTAAAACTGACCGGCTATTTAGACTCTCCACATATGCCTTCCCAATACCTCTTAATACATTCTAAAGGTATAAAAGCAACAATAAAGGAGATATAAGGCAAAACTCCAAAGCAACTATTTTATGTAAATGAGACATTTTTCAAGGGATAGCTCCCAAAATCTAACCAGCTCGCGTTTTCGACAGTATGAACAGGTGTGTCAAATTATAAGGCTGTGTAGCAAGTGGTTTTTCCTGAACTGCGATGACGGGGGGGTGGGGGGTGGGGGGTGGTTACTTCAAAAAAATTGTTTTTGATCATGTGACCTTCATAAAGGTCAAAGGTCAAATTTAAGCATGCAGAAAAATTAGGTATATAACTGCCCAATATGGTTTGAAACCTAATAATAAGGGAGATATTCAAGGGAGACCATAATGTGGCAGCGGCGGCGAGGAAACTGAGGTTAAAACAAATAAGCGCCCTTTCAGGGACGCTTACTCACTAGAAAATATGCAAGACAAAATTATACAGGTTTGCAGTCCTGGTTTAATATTTTTTTATTCAGTATGTCAGTCCATTGCCACTTGTATGTTTGTATATTTTGTTAGGGCTCATGTTTGTTTGTCTGTGAGTGTGGATGTGGCATTTTATTTCAAGTTGGGTTTTGGGAGGGACGTGGGTTTGAGCCTGTATCTTGATTTTGGGGGACATGGGTTTGAGTCTGCACCTTGATTTTGGAGGACGTGGGTTTGAGTCTGGATTTTGTTTTTGGGGGGTGGGGAGTGTTTATTTAAAATTGGTTTTTGTTTGGGGGATGGGGTTGGTTTACTTTGAGTTCTTAGGGGATTATTTTTTCTTAAAGGAATTTTTTTTGTTAATTTTTTTTTTATGGTTTTGTGGTGGAACTTTATTAATATTTGTTTAACATTCACTCATTCATTCACACAATTTTTTTCCGTGTACTGTGGGGAGGTGTAAGTGTTGGACGGTGTGCTTTTTATGTTTTTGGGCACAGACGTGTACCTTGTTAATTTTTTTTGGGCGATTCGGGTGGCCCTGAGAAGGGTCGGGTTTGATGTGACTTGTGCAGGCTAATCTGCTGATTTGGGCTGACTCTGACTCTGCTGGCTGGACTGACTAGGAGGTCTTGACTGTTCATGATAAGAGGAAGATGGCACTAGTGACGGTGCTGGTTGAAGTTGAGAGGGTGAAAATGGCTGTGGTGTGTCCATCTGCTGATACTGGGAATCGCTGCAAAGAGATTGGATAATCCAGAAGTGTGGTGCTGACTTTCCTCCTGTTGTGAAGGTGCAACTGAAGGTGGCTTGAAAAGCATCTGTCTGGAAGTCCCAGGCTGTTGGTCATACACAACTACGTAAGAAGTTGGCTGTGCTGACGCTGATGAAGGCCTTGGTGGTTGCTGTACTTTGGCAATCCCTGTAACAGGTTCTCCTGAAGCTGTCTGTGTAGGCTGCACAACTAGAATGGACACTGGTTGAGTTTCCGGTATGGTGAATATGTATTCACGTCCTGCTGTGGCCTGTGATGCTTCTGGAAGTTGATATGTAGTGACCTCTTGACTTTTGGTGACCTGTCTCTTGCATTCTTCGGCCTTGTAAGTTGTACTGTATTTCACTGAGAAGCTTCACTGTCTCATTCCTGAAGGTTAAAAAGTCCCTTTCTTCCAGGTTTTCAATCTCAGAGAGGAGATAGTTGCAGACTGTCTAGGACTTGGAGTGGGGTCCTGACGTGCACCCAAAAATGTGGAAATCATCGACCTCATCTGCTGGAACTGATCTAAGACTGGATCTGCAGATGTGGTGGTTGTTGCGACTGGAGGCTGTCGTCGCTTGTGTGTCGACTGGTGCTCGAAGGCTGATGAGTAACGTCTGATGCAATGCTGATTTCCATCTCAGATTCTGTGTCCTTGGATGTATCTGGAACTGAAGCTGAGGCTGCAGAAGGTCTCTGGGGTGACTTGAATGCAGAAGACTTGGAAACTCCCTTCCTTCTGGTGTGACCTCGTAGAAAACTGAAACTGTCCTTCAGCCAGGTCTGTCATTCTGTGCTCTTCTCAGCTCCTTGCCCTGACTTCCTCTGAGCTTGCCATATCTGGTATGTTGAGTACTGAACCACTTCTTCACAGTCTTGACAGGTAAACTTCTGGTAGCTGCTAGCTGCTCCCAAAATCTTTCTTTCTTCTGCTTGTCTTTGAAACTGTCATTGGTCTTGTCATACAGTTCCTCGTGCTGTTTAATGAACTCCACAATGGCTTCTCAATCTGAATCACTCAGGAAAATGGACTTCATCTGGCCCTTTTTTGGTCTAGATTGAGTTGATTCTACATCAGTATCCGTGCCAGTTCGCACTCTCTTCTCTCCTCTTTCTGGGTTCTCTTCTCCCTCTCTCTCCCTCTCCTCCTGTTCAATCCTCTCTCTCCCTCCTCCTTCTCTCTATATCCGCAGCTGTATCTCCTAACTCAAACTGTGGTTGAGTGTCAGTCACTGTCAACTGGTACTTCAATCTTTCTCCTTCTTCCCCTTGGCATGCTGATCAATCAATCAATTGTACAGCTTCTTTTAAAAAACAAAAACTTAAAATAAAAGTGGAACCTCACAGAACAGATTTCACTCCCAACCAGTCCAGCCTAGCTCAAAACTTAAGCTAATTTCGAAAAAAAGCATCAGAGATGCCTGTACCCCAAAGCCCAGGGAAATGTTTTTAACACCATGAGAGATAGAAGTACTGTATCAGTACAACGTTCAGGATACTTTCAGAACACTGTCAGTTTTATAAAGGTCCAAACAATGTTTAAATAGAGAAAATAATGTCTAAGAGAAAGATAATGCAGGTAAAGATGAAGTATTAAAACAAGATAATTCAATAACAAGATGACAGCATTAATCAGTAAACGAAACATTACAACACTCTTTATCTACATCTGGTATGGCCGAATTATGGTTTAGATGTTTTGAATATTACCATGCATACAGAAGTGGTAATACATTCAATGAATGCTTATGTGTGGTGTTGGAGAAAAATCTGTGGCTCACTTGATGAAATTCCATCTGTTACAATGGGAACTTGCAAAAGGAAATTCTTAATGAATTCTAATATGACTTTAACAGTGCTTAATCTGCATCAACAGACAGACCCAAAGGTGCAACAAGATTTTAAAGGTCAATACAGCAAGGTCAAAGGTCAAATCAAGGTTATACCATGATGCTACACACCTACAACCCCTAACCAATGTCCCTACCAAGCATCAACTTCCTACACCTTACAGTTTCCGAGATATAGCCCGGACAAGATTTTAGAGGTCAAGGTCACTACGGCAAGGTCAGAGGTAAAATCAAGGTCAGACCATGACGTTACACACCTACACCCCCTAACCAATGTCCCTACCAAGTATCAACTTCCTACAACTTGCGGTTTCTGAGATACAGCCCGGACAAACTTTTTCCCGCCGCCCATCCGGACACCATGGGTGAAAACAGTACCCCAACAGCTGTGGGGTAAAAACCTAAAATCGAAGCTGCAGACCAGTTGTCTCTCGACAAGTCAAAGCCCAAATATACGCAGATTGTCTACCAACTTGCCTTTTTATACCCACAGATTTTGAAACCAACAGGCCGTAAGATGCAAAAATATTGCCGGCCTGTCTGTTACAGTTCCCGGCTTGTCTGTTAGTGTTACAGGCCTGTCGGTTATTGTTTACGGCTTGTCTGTTTCAGTTTACGGCCTGTCACAAATTTTCCCGACTCTAGGACCCAGTCTGTTAAAGTTACCGACCGGCCTGTAAACTTTACAGGCCTGTCTGGAACACTTGCAGACAGGCCGGCTAAAGTTACCGACTGTACTGTAACACTTCCCGCACGGTCGGTGAGTCATCACGTACAGTCTGGAAGTCCATATTTGGGACAAGCCCGATACTTGTTACAGACAGGCCTGTTTGATTAACCGACAAGCCGGGAATTGCAACCGACAGGCCGTTAAGTTAACCGACAGGCCAGTTCCTAGGGGGCTGAAATTAGGGTCAGATACAAGGGTCGGCAACGGTCGTAGAAATATCAAACATGTTTGATATTTCACCGACTCTTCCCGACAGGCCGGTAACTTGAAACCGACCCTAACCGACCATGTAAACATTGGTCCCGACTCTCCAAAAATGCATAGTTACCGGCCTGTTGGCTCCAGTGGAACACCTGCATAAGCGGTAATGGGCTACGTTTGTAATTGGATGGGTGACCGTCTCAGTTCTACACCAGCATGGGGATGTGTCGGAGATTAAATTTCTTCGTGTCACCAGACTTTCGTAAATTCTAGTGAACAACTCGTGTCTCTGATGGCTTTGCACTCACGCTAGGGGACCAAAACACCTTTTGGCCTTGTTTTCTATAATGAGTGATGAAGATTTCGAAAAGTAAACACCAGATCATCGCATGTGTAACACATTATGTGGGTCTTATCATATTGAGGTTATGGAGGAAGCCTGTGTTAGATGGTCAAGATTCTGCATTGTGATCAGTCAAGCACCAGTAAACAACTACTGTATTTATTCCTATAAACACCCCCTCACTATTAAATGCTCCCCACACCACCTTTCCAATTCCAGGATTCAAAAAAAGATGCATTTTAGTGCACACCCAGTTGAATAACTGCTAACAACAAGTAATGGTAGTTTTACCATTAATTAATTGCCATTAATTTTATTACCTTAAAATTTACAAAATACTCGAAACTTTCTCATGATTTAAGGTTTGTTTCAATTATTTAAGTTCATTAATGAATTGCCTTAAAATTTACAAAATACTCGAAACTTTCTCATGATTTAAGGTTTGTTTCAAATATTTAAGTTCTCCCACAACTATATATGCTGGTCCCAGACAATTTAGTGGCTTTTTTATCTCAAATAGTCAACCAAGAAGCCCCCTGGCTGTTTATATGGATAAATATGGTACTTCTTCTTCCACCTGAAGTTCAAACCCCAAACCTTAAGGGTATGATGAGAGAATAACCCCTTTCACCACTAAACCTGGTTTTAGGAATCACCAAAAACTAGAGATTGCGTCTCGATGCAGTGTATCCCTGGACAGGACATGGTTGAAGCGTGACATGCAGAGTATTATGGTTGACACAAATATACCCTGTGGGGAGGGGGTCTAAGTGTTTATGGGAGCAACTTGTACTGACACTAAATAAACAAAATATTTGCTTAATAAAAGATACAAATGTAACTAGACGTAGCGCATTGCAGAACCGATGCAAATTATATCCCCCAGAAAGAAAACTCGCCAATCAACCGTCACTTAACCTTGAAGGAGGAGCCCAAGGTAAAATCTGACCACATCAAAAAATTCTTAGCCCATGATTTCCAATAGGTTGGTGTGACATTGCAAACCTCTTGGAACACGAATAAGCAAGTTATAAGCACTTTTAATTTGGGCTATCCTCATTTGACCTTGAAAGAGGGGCCAAAGCTCAAATCTGATCACATCAAAAGATTCCTAGCACATGATTTCCTACAGGATGCTTTCACATTACAAACCTCTAGGACCAAGAAAAAGCGATTTATAAGCACTTTATATTTTTCTATTCTCATTTGACCTCGAAGGAAGGGCCCAAGGTCAAATCTGACCACATCATGAGATTCCCAGCCCATGATTTCCTATAGGTTGGTTTCACATTGCAAACCTCTAAGACCAATAATAAGCGAGTTATAAGCACTTTTACGTTTGGGTATCCTTGTTTGACCTTGAAGGAGGGGTCCAAGGTCAAATCTGACCACATAAAAAGATTCCCGGCCCATGATTTCCTATAAGTTGGTTTGCCATCCCAAACCTGTACGACAAACAATAAGCGAGTTATGAGCACTTTAAAGTTTGGCTATCCTCGTTTGACCCTGAAGGAGGGGTCCAAGGTCAAATCTGACCACATCAAAAGATTCCAAGCAAATGATTTCCTATAGGTTGGTTTACCATCGCAAACCTCTAGGACCAATAATAAGCGAGTTATATGCATTTTAAGTTTGGCTATCCTCGTTTGACCTTGAAAGAGGGGTCCAAGGTAAAATCTAACCACATCAACAGATTCCTAGCACATGATTTCCTATAAGTTGGTTTCACATTGCAAACCTCTAGGACCTATAATAAGCGAGTTATGAGCACTTTTAGGTTTGGCTATCCTTGTCTGACCTTGAAGGAGGATCCCAAGGTCAAATCCAACCACACCAAAAGTTTCCCAGCCCATGATTTCCTTAGGTTCGTTTTCCATCCCAAACCTCTAGGACCAATAATAACGGAGATATAAGCACTTTTCATGACTGACAAAAAAACGCCTGTGGCGGCCATCTTGTTTTTCAAAATGAGGCCGAAAATATTTCCTGTCAAGATTTTGTAATGTGGAACATATTCTGCGAATTTGAGATCTCCACCTGTAATACCCTTTGCTCTAGAGGGCCAACAAAAGTCCTTGCTTTAAGTCAAATAAATGTCCCTGGCGGCCATCTTGTTTTTCAAAATGAGGCCGAAAATATTCCCAGGCAAGATTTTATAGTTATGAATATATCCTGCAAATTTGAGAAGGCTAGGTATAATATTTGTTTTTGTTAGAGTGGTAACAGCCGATAATAAAGGAGGTATATGGCCTCACAGTGTAAGGTACCATTTTGAGTCATTTTAGCAGGCCTAAGTTGACCTTGAAAAAATAGCCAAGGTCAACAGAAATGGATGCTGGTACTCCATCATGTACTCAACCTCCAAAGCCATTTTCAATAGTTTCCGTGCAATATGGTCAGCATTAAATGTGAAAATATCTCCAAAAAGGCCAAAAATGGCCTTGGTGAGGTACTTTGGCGGTCTGTGGTTGACCTTCAATGAAAAATTTCAAGGTCAAATTTCTGCATGCTTACAGAGGACAGATATATGTATTATATATACCAGCCATAGGTTGATCTAAAATTCTGTATATGAGAACTGGGCCAAAATTTGAAAAAATTGCCCAAATCTGACCTTTAAGAGGCCACCAGGGACCTTGAAATTGAAGGTCAAGATAACAAAATTGAAACTTTTGATTACTTAAGTCAAGCTGCGGTGCTTGCTGGAGGCCAAAGCTAGCAAAAAAGCAGTTTTAAGAGTAAGATGTTTGAGGTCTGTGTCTTTCATAGGCTCAAAGGGTGCTTTTGTGAGCTCATTGAGTATAACAGAAAGGTTCCATTTTGGCAGATTCCTGGAATTTTTGGGACGATCCCTGTGAAAACTGGAGAGTAACCTGTGAAGGTCTGAGCTTTGTGAAATATGGTGCCCCGCTGGGCCCAAAGTTGTAACAATTGCCATCCTGTAACCATCAATGGTCGAGGGGCGCCTGTTTAGATCTTGGTACAGGTACATGAAAAAGTCTGAGACTTGTTTCACAGAGTGAGTGGAGAAATCCACTGAATTCTCTCTGCACCATTTGTCAAATATGGCCCACTTTGACTTGTAGATGGTCCTTGTTGATGACCTCTGAGAGGCAGCAATTCTCTCTGCCACCTCCACCCCGGCCAGCTTGGGGCTATTACGATGATCAGGCAATGGCATTGCCTGATATTTTGGATCACCCTGTGAAGGAGAGCCATCAGAGGGTAAGCATAGGCAGTGAGACCCATCCAGTTTATGTCCACAGCATCTATGTCCCAAGCATTTGGGTCTGGGACTGGAGACACGTACAGTGGAAGTTTGTGGTTCAGATGAGTGGCAAATAGATCTACATGAGGAGTGAACCACTTTTGACAGATCTGATGGAACACCTGTGGATGCAGTGACCATTCTGTTGACTGCACTTGTTGACCGACCTGGACAGAAGGTAGGAAATCACATTCAGACACCCTGTGATGTGTCTGGCTTTCAATGTTATCTGGTAGTGATGGCACCATGTCATGATCTTCCACTGGAGAGCGCACATCTCTGCTGAGTGAGTTCCTCCTTGTTTGTTTATGTAGGCTACCAATGTTGAGTTGTCCGTTGCAACCAACACTGTTTGGTTTTGACACTGGTCCTTGAAGCTTCGAAGGACCAGAGAGACTGCCTTCAACTCTAGAACATTTATGTGTAGCCTTTTTTCCCTGTCTGACCACAGACCCTTTGTAGAGGTTTGTTCTAAGTGAGCGCCCCAACCTTCGTTTGAGGCGTCTGTAAAGAGTTGGATACTGTGGTCTTTTGGATGAAGGTCTGTACCTCTCATCATGTTTGTGGGAATTTGCCACTAGTCTAGGTGTGCAGAAATGGTTTCTGTCCAAGGAAGGAGGCTGTCCAGTGACTGAGGATATCTGCAGTGCTCCTTGAGATGAAACTGAAAGGGCCTCATGTGAAGGCCCTCCGGGACCATTTTCTCTGTTGAGGCTAGCAACCGAATTAGCGACATCAAACATCTTGCAGTCAAAACATGTTTTTGTGGGAGTTGTAGGATCAAATCCTGAAGTTTGAGCCACCTCTGTTGAGTGAGTTTTACAAGGGCTGAATCTAGATGGTATTCGTAGCCCACGAACGAAAACACCTGAGTTGGCTTTAGTTCGGATTTTTCCTGATTTATTATCCACCCCAAGGACTGGGTTAGGTCTACCACTGCCTGAGTGTTCACTTGGGCTTCCTCCTGAGACTGGGACCTGATCAGCCAGTCGTCCAGGTATTGGTAAAGTCTGAGTCCTCTGGAGAGGGCCATTAGCTTCACTTCCTTTACAATCACTGTAAAGACCTGGGGGCCTGTGGCTGGTCCGAAAGGGAGGGAGGTGAACTGGAACACCTGTGACCTGTGGCAAACCTTAGGTATTTCCTTGAATTTGGGTGGATAGGGATGTGAAGGTAAGCGTCCGATAGGTCTACTGACGATACCCATTCCCCTGGAATCAGGGAGGTCCTGATGGACTCTTGAGTTTCCATTTTGAATTTTTCTATGTGTAGAAATGTGTTGAGCCTGCTTAAGTCTGTTACTGGCCTCTACCTTTGGTGAGGCTTGGGACTAGAAACAGGCGACTGTAAAACTAGAGAGATTTTACATTTTCCAC